>NW_004624738.1:11157255-11437287 GCF_000247695.1 Heterocephalus glaber | reverse complement strand
GATTTAGCTCAGTGGTTTCTCCGCCTGCTGCGCAAGTGCAAGGACCTGAGTTTGATCCCCAGTACCAAAATAAATAAATAAATAAATAAATAAAAATTTAAAAAATAAAAATAAAATTTAGTTTTGTCTCAGCTAAAAGCATTTAAACTTAGTCCCCCTAGACACTTTTGGTAGCTTACAGTCTCACATTATTTTAGCAGATTAGCTGGGATTGAGAGATAGAGCATACAGACATTAGGATATACAATGAGCATGACTCATTTTCAGACATAGTGAATGCTTCACTAACATGAGGCTTAGTGGCCCCCTTGTGCTCCTGTGCCAAATGCCAAGGGGCGCACCCTCCTCCACACCCAGCCCAGCACCTGTGTGCCAAGCACCAGGGTACTGTTGTATACTGTGGGGCAAAACAGAGGCAGTTGGGGGCAATGCCTCCCTTTTAGTGTTTTTGGGAAGAGTCTACTTCCTGTTCCCATAGGAAACTGCTGTCAGCCAGAGGGGAAGGACTTCTCTAAAACCGAGTGGAGGAATGGTGTTGTTTAATTGACATCATGGGATCGTCTAAAGTTATGCTGTCCATTTGGAAATAATGTAACTGCACACATAATGTAAAATTCTATAGTAGTCACATTCCAAAGTAAAAGTTAAAGCTAAAATTGATTTTAATAATGTATTTTATTTAACCCGGTATATCCACAATAGTATCATTTCAACATGTAAACAATGTAAAAATCATTTTACTAAAGTTAAAGAATTATTATATAATAATGAGAATAAGTACTTTTTAAGTTGCATTAAATTTATTACATATTGATGACATTGATTATAATTTGTAAACCACAAAAATGTATTCACTTTAAATGTAAATTCAGTGATTTTTTAGTAAATGTACAGAGTTGTGAGCACTCTAATTTTAAACAGTTCCATTAATCCAAAAAGAAGCCTTCAGTCCCCTTGCAGTCATTGTCAGTTTCTGTCCGCAGCCTGAGGTAAATGCTAAGCTACTTTTTGTCTCTTTAGCTATAAAGGTAATCATAAAATACGTGGTATTTTATGTATTGCTTCTTTCATTTAGCATAATGTTTTTGATATTTTTCATGTTGTAGCACATCGGTCCTTTGGTTTTTTTGTATTGCTGTATAATATTCTATTGTGTGAATGTGTCACAGTTTACCAATCCTCCAGTTAGTGCACATTTGAGTTATTTCCATTCTTTGACTATTATACAAATGAAACTTCTTGTAAACATTCACATACAAATATTTGTGTAGATGTAAGTTTTCATTTCTCTTGTGTAGCTACCTAGGAATGAAATTGCAAGGTGTATGAACATTTTTAAGAAACCTCAAAACTGCTTTCCAAGTAATAATGTATTTGACATTAAAAAGAAAACTAAGTCTAGTGTGAATATTACACTTAAGATGCATCTGCATTTGCACCTGCCGCACTGCAAATGCTCAAGAGCCACATGGAGCCTTAAGGACCCTTGTATTGGACAGCTCAGGTCAAGCGTCTTTGCCCAGATATCCTACCTAGAATCCCCAGCCAGATCATGACAGTGTGTTTTCAAGGCTAAGATATACACACATACACACATGTATGTGCCTTTCCCTGCACCTCCCCACACCCACCACATGTGCAAAATTGTACCCTTATTACTCTTCATTTATGATTTATTCATTTTCCTTTACCAAATATTGCAATAATTAGATTGTGCTAAATAAATATGCTTTACAATAATTTATCCATGTCTTGCTGAAACACATTTCTCATGGGACTGGAGGTGATAAATGACCAGAAATATACCCTACAAAATGAAGATATAGAGCCTCATTAAGGATTGATGGCAAATATTAAGAATGTGGAGAGACAACAAAGATTAGAAAGCTGAACATATTAAAAATCATGTCATAATTCTGAGATCTTTATTACTCATCAGTGATGCAGCCTTCAGCCAGTGCGCTTCTACTGGGCAGGAATTTGGGACTGATTCTCCTACCTATTTGATCAGTCTTATCCAATTACCAGAATCTCAAGATGTTTGGTCTCTTTGGATCTCTGAATTCCTAACTAACAGCCCTGGTATAATTCTTAATCTCTAAAACCAACTCTGGAGTGAAGTTCCAACGGCATCATATCAGTCCCCTGCATTACTGAGATTCCCAGGAAGGCAGTTTAGCTTATGGTTTCTAGGCCATTTCAAGCAGTTAATTTAAAGACTATCCAACTTTTCAGAAGCTCTCTTTGCCCTCAAATATGAGTCAACCCATCTGAATGCTTCAAGGTGCGTTGGATCCATATGGACTAGACCGTCTTCTTAAATGTTACAGAAATTCATAAATGATTTTACATTTCTAAACCTAGATTCCCTTTTAGTTCAATTTAGGAATCATTTCTGGGTATTACTATGTGCCAGGACTGAAATAAATGCTGATGTCAATAAATTACTGAATGCTGAGTGAGTAAATTGTGATTCATACCTGTGGGAAGAACATAGAATGACTGGAATTATGGGTACCAAATCATAATAATGCACTAAGTTTTATATTGTAAATAAAGTTTTAGCTGCAGGAAAGGAGAACAAGACCAACTTTGCTTGAGGAAGTTGGAAAAGTCATCCCAGAGGAGGCAACCCTTGAATAGGCCTTTAAGGGTGAGTAAAAGACTTACAGGTTGAGTAGTGGAGGGAAGGCAGAGGGAATGATGTATGCAAAGGCTTGGTGACCTTGAGTAGAGTGACACAGCTGTTGGCAGTAACTATTCTTGCTGTTGGAAGGTGGGTCACAAGTAAACTGAAACATGTGAGGGCAGGGAGATGGTAGATGATGTTGGGCCACTATAACGAATCTCAGCTTCATTCTGAAGGAAAACCTGACAGTCAAAAGAAGCTCCTTTGAAAAGGAGTAAAGTATTTTAGCAAAGAATTAACCATGAAATGAATAGGACTGTGGAAGCCTGAAATCAGAAATTTTCAATTCTAAGAGTCTTCCCCGGGTCTGCAGTTCACTGATTCCATGAATGATCTCAGGTGTTATTGCGCATGCCGTAAACAAATGTTTGAAAATGGAGAAGAGATGGAATCTTGATTAAGGAAAATCATACATGTTCAGAGATGTCAGAAGGGAGGAAGAACTTTCATACAAGATTTGATTGGCATCAGTCTTTTTTAACAACTAGAAGAGTTTTTGAAACAAAAGAAGTCAAACATGGAACATAGTGTTTTAAACATCAGTGGGCAGACAGGGAAGAGGAAAGAGACAGCCTTTCATCTCTGTAAAGAAGCTAAGAACTCTTGGCCCTTTTTGTAACAGGGCTTCAAACGAGCATTGGGTAAAGCTCAGACTCCGTAGAGTCAGCTTGGAGGAAAGGCAGCAGAAGACGGGACATATGCAAATGAATTCTCTTAACCTACAACCCAAAATCCTAGGCTCCATTAGAATTTGGATACCTATGACCTGTGTTTTTTGTTTTGTTCTTGCTTCCTTTCTACTATACGTTCCCTGAGGACAAACAGGGTGTCTATGATAAACCCTTTGTAAATACCCTCCACCCTGCTCAGTATATAGCCACACCTAAGAGGTACTTCAAACCTAGTTCTTGACCCATCAGTGGGTGTTTCAAATGGAGAATGGCTCATTTGGAGCCCTTGGTTTCAAGTTCTTTCTAATGCCTTGCTGTTAGTTAAGGGGTACCTACCTACCTTTGCTACCTATTCTCAAACCAGTAGCCTTCACATCTCCCTTCCCAAAAGCTCCAGGGTCTATGAGTGGTTTCTGAACCCTGAGGATCTGACTGGAGTGATTTCAGCAGTAGTTCTCTCAGAGTGTCCACATCCTTGGCTAGGTAGGAAGTACCTGCGTTTCTCATGTCCATTTGCTTTTTGAGAATCAAGCACTTTCAATCTGCCTTAGCACTTCTAAATGTGCTATTTAGTGATCTGCTCAAGGCTACTCTTCTTCTGAGCAGAATTTAGAGGATAGGTCTGAATTTCAGGGTAATACGTATTTCATTATTTTTTTCTATTAAAGAATTGTTGCATTTGCTTTGTCGGCCATCAATCATTCAGTGAACATGTACCTGTTTAAGTCCTACACAGTACTCAGGGAACACAATATATGTCATTTTATTACTCATTCTGTGTGACAAATGATCCTAAACCATGGAATAAACCACATGTTTTATGAAACATTGTAGAAAAGAGTCAGATAATAAAACTGAAGCATTTGTAATGATATTTTTGATTCAACTAGTTAGTATGAAAAGAAGAAATAAGAATATGGAAATGTAATTTACTACAAATTATCTGAAGGAGAGGTATTTACAACTTCTAATGTCGACTAAACAGTGTCCAAATGGAGGCTACCTCATGTCCCTTGAGGCCCAGTTTAACAAGCCTTGAGAAACCTAGGAAATGTCATCAGAATTAACCTGTGTAGGTAGAATATTGATCAGAAAACCCTAAGCTGAGTGTCACTTCCACATTTATATAAAACATGGATAGTTCTCAAAGGTACCACTAAAGTTGTTGGCAAAATCTAAGCCTTCTTGATAACTTTTGTATTTAAATAAGAGAACCTGTGAAATCACCGTGGCTGCTTTTCTATTTCCCCTTCCATACCTGCCACCGTTTAGGTCTCTCTAGTGTCTATGTCCTTGAGAATTTCTTCCTGCTTCATTTCTTTTGTTCTTCACCACTGAAAGTTATTTCGACAGCAGCACAGTTATGCAGGACAGTCTTGTTTGTGATCATCAGGATTGCAATGATAATATTAATGAGAGTGAACAGTTACAGAGCCCTTGCTGAATGCCAGACCATGTGCTAAGTACTGTTATATGAGTTTCTTCTATGAATCTCCAAACTCTGCAAGAGGGTCCCATCAGTCTTCCTCTTTTATAGATGCTTTAAGAAACTGTGTGCCTTTCCTACATTAAGATCACAGCAAATAATGGCAGAGCCAGGAAGAGGCAAGGAACCAGTACCCACCATAGGGGTGAAAAGAACTTCCCTTCTGCCAACTCTAAAGGTCTGGTAATGCAGTTTACTGAAATAAACTGACAATAAATAGACTGACAGCAGAGAAAAAAAGACATACATCTTTATTACATAGATGAGACAGACCATCACAGGAAAATGAGTCCCCAATAATCCAGTGTGGTTTAGAAACTCATATACTCTTCTTCATGGGAGAGAAGGAAGAAGGGGGATCTAAAGGTAGAGTATGGCTTTTGGAGGATGAGTGGGTCTAAAGAATGGGGAGTAGCCTAAGACAAAGTTCATCTGAGTTCAAGGTGTGGCATCCTCTCTACTTTCCTGTCAGTTAATCTTTTGGAGGATATGACCTTTAGGTAGATAGGAAAAGTTCAGAAAAGGTCCCTTTTCTGTGCTTCAGGAAGGAAGGAGGGACAAGAGACAGAGGAAGGTAAAGGTCAGAGAGGGCTTGGTTCTCCTTCGGTTCAAAGGACCCAGCAAGTCAAAGCTGTGCGCTTTGGGATATTGTTTGCTGAGCCCCAGCACTACCTGTGCTGCAGCATCTCCAAGGTAGGGCATGACAGGTACCAGTTGGGTACAAAGCCAAATTTTCCTTAGGGTACATTTTGGCTATTTCCTCATTCATCAGTGATATAGCTACTGTGATTCCAAATCCAGCCTCTCCTTGGTCAAGATCCTTTAGCCTGGCATTTCAAGTGGTTTCTTTTTACTCAAGGTTAAATAATCCAAAAAGGCATTTCTTACCTTTCATAACCATTTTTTTCTAAATTATATTTCTAAATATTTAACAATTATCTTTGTCTATAGTTCTAAACAGTTGACCAATCTTTGGTCGTTTTTCTTTCTAATTTTTTGAAACTCAAAGCATTCCTGGTGTCCAAAGAAACTGAGACTCTGCTCCTATTTATTTACTATCATTATGTGTGGCTATTAGGATGTAAGATAAAAGGTACCAGCTGCCTCTTTAAACTCATTTCACTACCCACTTCTGTAGCTGAGCTTTGGTTACAGAATGTCTGAATTGAAGTCAATGTAAACCATTTTTATCAGATCCAAACCAAGAGGAAAAGGGAAAGAGAGAGAGGTGATGAGTAGGGATGGGGAGCAGGCAGCAGTTTTCCTTACAGAAATGGATTAAATCCACACAGATTGTTGCCAGTTCAGAAGGACTGGATTTAAATTTAATCCTCATAGCTCCATGCTTGGTGAGATTTCCCACCACTTTTCAGCACCATGGCTCAGTATCCCAAACCGAAACTTCAATCCCCACAGAAGCCTGTAAGATGAAATAGATCAGTGAAGTGGACCAATGGTAAGATGATAAAGAGCACTGACCCTTAGCCTGAACAATGGATACTCTAGGGGATGGTGAGGACAGTGGGGAACTGGAGAGACGTGGCCCTTAGAGAGTGCAGTAGATACTCACAAGCAGCCAGTTATGGCCACCAAAAAACCAGGCCCATGAAGCCAGATTTTCCTTTAGCTTCTCCCACCAGGTGCTGCTTTCTGGGAATGAACCCAGGCCCTTGTGGATGCAAGGCAAGCACTTGACCACTAAGCCACATGCTCAGCCCAGATTTCTATTTTTTAAACGTTGATGATGGTGCCAAATTTAAAAGCCAGTGCTGACCCAGACTTGGGGCAATGAAAACTCATCTCCAGGCAATGTGCTCTGAGGACTGATAATTTGCAAGCTCTTTTCTAAACCTTCTTATCCTCTGGGCCTGACTTGTTTTGCAATTTAGATCTCACTTGAAAGTTAGGGCTTTTTTTTCTCACCCTAGCTCTACCAGCTAAAGAAGAACTAAAGAAATTTCAATTTATGTTATAAATTTAGTGACTCCTCGCTTAGGTTTTCCTTATTTATTTATTTATTTAATTTTTTTTTGCTTAATGATTTCTATGAATATAATTATGCTTAAAATTTCCAGCCCCAAACTCATAAAGTAGTTGGTTTCCATTTAATGTGATTATACTTATTAAATACCATTGAAAGTAATACTTTGGAAAGTCATTATAGAACACCCAAGTTCATAAATACAAAATGACAAATTGGTAAGCTTTAGAAATAAGATTTGATAGTACAGAATTGTTCAGATTTTTTATGTTAAAATAAATGGCAAAGAACAAGCAGGCATATTTATTTTGGAAAATCCAATAGTTAAAGGGTTAATAGCCTAATTTCATGAAGTTCTTACAAATCAGTGAGGAAAACACTATGCCTTCAATAGATAACTGAACAAAAGAGCCGAACAGAGGACTCACAAAACAGGAGAAACAACCAGTTAAAGAACATATGGGAAATGACTCAACCTCACTAGTAATTAAAGATGTGCAAAGAGAAACAACAAATGTTATAATTCCCAGTTCAGACAAAGGTTCAGTGAAACAGGTATTACCATGCATTACTGATAGACAAAACACAAAGCCTCATCAGTAAGCAGTTTGGCAGTTAGAATAAAGGAAGAATTGGTTCTGCTGAGTGATATTGAACTCTTTCTATGGGCGAGACCTTCAGTGTGCACAAATGCATGCGGAAGACCTACTCCTCCTCTTGGGGTGTGAGCCTGACCCTTGTAGTAGATAGACACAGGTACCTCCTTTATTTATGCACATAAATCTCAGAGGTATCCATAGCATGTGGCATCTGCATAACTAAAACCATAGCTCAGCCCAAACAGTTTAGAAGGTGTCTGAGTCTATTTGTGCTACTGTAACAAAATACCTGAGGCTGAGTAATTGATAAATGGTAGAAATGAATTTCTCGCAGTTATGGAGAACTGGAAGTCCAAGATGCCTGTAGGCTCAGTATCTGGAGAGGGCTACTCTCTGTTTTAAGATGGCTCCTTGTTGCTACATCCCACCAAGACAGAAAGGATAGGAGGGCAAAAGGACCCTAAGCTCATTTGTCTATCCCTTTTACAAGGCACTAACTTTATAGGTGGCTAAATCATTTCCTAAAAAGGTTTCATTTCTTAATACCACTACAATGGAGATTAAACTTCAACATGAATTTTGAATTAGGTGCCCTCAAACAGTAGCAGAAGGTTTATTTGAAGACAACCCAGCCCATGCTCTGGTAGAATCAACTTCATCCTGGAGACAGTCTGAGATACAAAATCAGGGCATGGACACAATTGCATATGTATTTTTGAAAATCATGCATAAAAGACACTGTGATTTATTTTTCTAATTTAAAAAGTAATGTAAAGCAGTGCATGGTAGTACACGCCTATAATCTCAGCACTCTGAGAAACTGAGGCAGGGGGATTATGAGTTTGAGACCAGTCTGGGCAACTTAGTGAGATCCTGTCTCAAAAACAAAATAAAAATGGCTGAGGATGTAGCTCAGTGCAAAGCCCGTAGTTTAAACCTCAGAACTTAAAAAATTAAAAAGAAACAGGTAAATAAGCAACCCAGTGTAAAACTGGGCAAAGGGTTTGAACAGACAATTCAACAATGAAGATATCCAAAGGTCACTAAGCACATGAAAAGATGATCAACAGACTAGTCATTAGGAAAATGCATGTCACACCCACAGTGGGTGCAACTTCTCACCCACACGGATGACTTTCATTAAAAAAAAAAAGCAATCTGGCCAATGTTAGAGAAATTGGAATTCTTTTTTTTGGGGGGGGGTACTGGGGATCAAACTTGGGTCCTTGTGCTTGCGCAGCAAGCGATGAAACCAGTGAGCTAAATCCCCAGCCCGAAATTGGAATTCTTATGCTTTGCTGCTGGGAATGTCAAGTGATATCGCTGCTAAGGAAAACAGTTGTCAGCTCCTCTTTAAACACAGGATTGCCACATGACCCAGCAATTCCATACCTGTGTATGTACTCAGAAGGGTTGAAAGGAGGGACTCAAACACACTTGTATACCAATGCCAATGGCAACATTATTCACAGTACTCAGAAGGCAAAAACAACCCAGATGTCCACCCACACATGAATGGATAAACAAAATACGGTATATACTTACCATGGAATAGTATTTGGCCTTAAAAAGAAATGAAATTCTGATACATGCTACAAAATGAATGAATCTTGAAAGTATGCTAAGTGAAATAAGCCAGATACAAAAGAACAAATGTTATAGGATTCCACCTGTACCAGATATGTGGACTAGGCAAACTCATAAAAACAGAAAGTACAACAGATGTGACCGGGAGGTGGGGAAAGGATTAAAAGCGGATGCTATTCAATGGGTATAGGGAATTTTTGAGGATGATGTAAAAGCTCTACCATTTGATTGTTATGGTTGTGGCACACCATTGTGAATATGATAATTGCCACTAGATTGTGCACTTAAAATAGTTAAAATGGTAAATTTATGCTTATCTTATTACAGTGAAAAAAGATTTGAAAGTAACACATCTCTGGGAAACTTCAAAAAGTATTTTTAAAAAATTCTATTACCCAGAGTTACTAACTTGGCATTTTTGTGAACCCTTCAAGTATTTTCTTTTCCATAGGCATATTTGTCTGTTTATTATATTTTATTAAACTGGGGCCACATTATCCATGCTGTATTATAACTGCCTTTCCTAATGATAGACTGCAAATATCGTAGATATCTATAGAGCATGGTCAGCCTGAAATCAGAACCCCAGGTCTATGGTTTGATTCCCCCACTACCTGGTCCCCTGTGTGGCCTAGAGAAGTCACCTAACCCTTAGTCTTGTTTCATTGGTACAGAGGAGATGATAATTATATCAACTCCATAGGTTATTGAGTTAAATTAAATTGTAAATATAAACACAGTTCCTAACAGTTCTTCATGTTGGTGGACTAAGCCTTCAGAATTAATAAAATATTCACAGACACAGGAGAGCAACGTTATCTGCAGTAGCAAAAAATTGGAAATAATGTAATTATCTAAACTAAATAGCTTAAATGTGATTTCTATTTATTGGGCTATTATGAGTATTTATGAATATGTTTGCAAATCAGGCATAAACACAAAAAATGCTTGTGATATAATATTAAGCTGAAAGATCAAGAGAAAGCATGTTTAGCAGAATTATAAGTTATAAAAATCTTAGGCATAGGGAGGAAAAAAACAAAATAGAAAATTTGAGTATTAGTATTATAAATACCTCTACTCGCTTACCTTTTTTCTAAATTGTATTTCATGAGTATAAACAATGTTTATAACTGAAAAAAATCATTTTTCTATGAAAGTCCCTATATTCTAAGACTTATTGAAATTTAGCTTCACATTACAAGAAGATATTTAAATAAGTACTGATAATAAGCCCACATTTTCATGTTTTGGCTGAAAATTTTTTTTCAGCTACAAGTCATCTTCTTGAGCTTTATTTATATATCCAGAGACTGTGGACCTTTGATTTCTGCCACAGTGTTGAGATCAGCGGCAGGATTGGGCAGCCGTTATTCCCCAAGGGAAACGGGCCAGCAGGGCTCTGGAGACACAGCTGCCCACTGCCTCTGGAGTCCTGCCACTCTCAGAGGGGCCCAGTCTAGGCAAAGTCTGAACTGTCATTCATCTGCAGGTTCCACCTTGAACTGACAGACAAGTTAATTGCTTCTGAGCCTCAGTGATTTTCATCTAAAAAGTAGGCATAATAACCAAATGCCTTAAACTTGTAAGATGTTAACACAGTGTCCTGGACATGGTTGGTACTTGGTAAATATTAGCCATCATTAACATTATCTTCCTGTGGTTTGATTACTAGTTTTATTTGTTGGAGGGGGGGTGGTTGTGAGACAGGGTCTTGCTGTGTAGTCCAAGCTGGTCTTGAACTCACTGTGTAGCCCAGGCTGGTTTCAAAGTTATGGGGATCATCGTGCCTCAGCCTCCTGAGTGTTGGGATCACAGGTGTGCATGCCACCACACCCAGCTTCGCTGTTTTTAAAGATAAAATGAGACCTAGAGAGATGTGAATTGTTGTTGTTTAGTGGAAAGAGACATGGATTTTGAGTCAGTTGGCCTGGATTATAATAACGGTAGCACTACTTGCTTTTCCAGTGGTCTAGAGCAAGATACTTAATCCTTAAAGCAATCCTGTCTAATAGAAATATAACTTGAGCCACAATTTCATTTTGAATTTTCTAGAAACCACATTACAGAAGCAAAAAGAAACAGGTGAACTTAATTTTAATGATATTTTTATTTAATCTAATATATCTAATATCATTTTGACATATAATCAATGTAAAAATTATTAATAAAATACTATATATGCTTTTTTGTCCTCAATCTTTGAAATCCAATATGTATTTTATACTGACAATACATTTCAGTTTGGAATCCTAATTTTCTGTCAGAATACTTGATCGGTATTTCATAAAATTTATATTTGAAAAATTAGATTCACATACCAAGTTCCAAACATGTTTTTTCAATAATCAAGTCAAGTATCCATTTTAAATGTAAATTGCTTAAAATTAAATAAAGAATTCAGTTCCTTGTTTGCATCAGCCAAGTTTCAGGTACTAAACAACCTCATATGACTAGTCCCTGCCACAGCCACAGCTTGGGATGTCTGCTTTGCTGGGTTGTTGCACGACTGTTTGCATGAGACAGTTTTATAAATCATAAAATACTACCCAAATACATCACTTCTCCTCCCAAAGTTCCCCAGCTACTGAGTGGTAGTTTAGGGACAGTACTGGGCCAGTGTAATTTCCACATATGGACCTTTGAAATTTGAACAATACTCATCTTGAGACTGGCATTCAATTTTTCTTTAAAGGGATCCACAGTAAGGAATATATTTTATAGAACAACACAGAATGCATAAACTTCTTTGTGTATGTGTGTGTGTGTGTTCATACAAGTCAGAAGCCAGTATTTCCCAAAGGAGAGTTGTGATAAGTATATCTTAAAATTTCATCTTATTTCTTCCCCCTGCTAGTCTCCTCCTCCTCCTCCTCCTCCTCCTCCTCCTCCTTCTTTTTATTTAATGCTGATCACGACCCACTAAATTGATTTTATGGACCACTAATGGGTTACAAACTACAATTTGAAAAACACTGATCTTAAAAGTCCAAACTTCCAGGAATTTAAAAAATGAATTTGTTTTATATTACAAATAATAACCCCCTATAGCCAACAGTCAGTTCAAAGGGGGAAAAGCAATCTCCCCAATATAAACCAGAAGTTCAGCACTATATTGGATACATTTCAGGAAATAAATGAATTGCCCATTTTTTGTTCAATATGACTTCTTTGTTCATTTTGCAAATGTTTCTTGAAGAAACATTGTCCCTGGTATTATACTAGGCACTAGTCAGCTAGCCCAAGACAGGAAGATGCCTACACTGCTCAGCAGTGAGGGAGCAACAGAAGCCCTCTATCCATTTCTTCACTGGATAATCTCATGAGTGTTTGTTTTCCCACAGCAGAACAGCAGAGAGAGGCAGTTCAACATTGATGTAAACATCCCACAACACCATCAGCGATTCAACTCTCACTATATTCCTATTCCATGTGATTATTGCCATCACCTTGGGGTCCTAAGATAGCTGCCACACCTTCAGGCATTGTGTCAGTGTTTCAGGCATGAAGAAGAAAGGAGAAGGAAAAAGGTTTTTCCCAAAAATCCCTAGCACTCAAGGTTACCACATAAAACATAGGATCCCCAGTTAAATGTGAGTTTCAGATAAACAACAAATAATTTTCTCAGTTGAAGGAACACTACTCTATGCAATATTAGACATATTCTGACTAAAAATTATTTATCTGAAATTCACACTGAACAGATATCTTATATTTTTATTTGCTGAATCTATGAGTACAATTCTGCTTGTATTTTACTGTCCTGAACTGTGTCACATGGAAACCTGCAAGGCAAGCTGGTTAAATCAAGTCATTTTTTAAAAAACTTTAATCTCAATAAAAGAAGAAGGCAAGAAAGAAGGAGGTTGATCTAGGAGGTGAATGAGCCAAACTGTGGAATCTGCTACTCGTCAGTTTCCCTCTGGCCTTTCTGGTAGATCATAGTAAGCATTTAGATTTTAACCTATGGTCAGTGGGAAGCCATTGAAGAATTTAAAACCAAGGAGTAAAAAACTCAATTGTGTTCAATAAGAAGTTGTGACTGCTATGTACAGATTTTATGCAGGCTGGGCAAACTGTGAGATGTAATTGAAATGTAGTTTAGACTTTTTAAACTTTATTACAGTAAAAGACACATTGTCGTTAATCCCCCTCAAACTACTGCCCCTCACTTTGAACTCCTTTATCCCACTGTTCCTGCCACTCGCTGAAGCAGTTCTGGAAGTCCTCTTTTGTGAATGTCTTTATGAGGTGAGATCAAACAATATGGTGAGTGCTGCTGCCAAGTCCCATCCAACAGAAAGGCAGGCTCTCAAAAACATCATGGTGTCCTCATCTGGCTTATTTACTGTGTCTGGCACCATGTGACTTCTGGCTCTCACCAAACTCAAAATGGCTGTGACATGTTCTTGCTCGGTCTTGAGCAGTGGGGTGTCTAAGCGCCGCGGCACATGGAACTTTAGATCTTGCTATTGTGAACTCTGTGAGACTCCTGCAAGGCAATGGGTGAAAAATTGCTTCTTAAATTGTCTCACTAAAAAAATCAGTGAAATGAACAGAAGAAGTAGTAAAGCCTTCTACGTCTTAGCAAAATGTTAACAACTAACATGGAAGACTTTTATGCTCTGACATCAGGGACTTAAGCAAAAATTGAACAATGTGATTAAAGAGCAAAGAATCTAGGAGGGAACGGGAAAACTCGCTTTTGTGCTTCTTGCTCTCCAAAGTGGATTTTGCTCCACTGAAGCCTCTCTGTCCCCTACCTCCCTCCCTTCCTTACTTCTCCTATGGCAGATTCTTTTATCTGTCCTTCCTCCTGTTTCTCATTGAATTAAATCAATCGTTTCATTTTCATTTGGTTCCCTTTTTTCCTTCTCGTCAGATGAAGCGCTTTTCCATTTTCCTTGAGGATTACCAAAATGAGCTGTTAGGAGAAAAACGGTTTCTCAGCACTTTACTTTCTGTTTCCTTCTATTTATCTGCTTTGCTTTTATTATCGTTTTTTTCTGACACCTCAGGACACATATTCAGTATGTAGAGATTGTTGGCTTTCCCCTTATTTCCTAAGTGAAAATCCTTTGCTTAAAAAAAAAAAATCTATGTGCCTCCACTAAAAAATGGTTTATCCTTTATAACAGTGTCAGGGATATAAAAGGAGATATACAGGGCCGGGGATTAAGCTCAGTGGTCCTGTGCCTGCATGCCTCACAAGCACAACGTCCTGAGTTCCATCCCCAGTACAAAAAAAAAAAGGAGATACATAAAACATACTTTTATAAATAGATACACATCTGTATATGTGTATGCATCCATCTATCTGTATATAAGCGTAGAAAAATACATATATCATTATACACACAAGTGTAAATATATCTTACCATTTCTAGGGAACTTTTGCCATAGTTAACTTGAACCTAAGAAGTTATTTTTCATTTTGAATTTATAGAAGTCCACTAAATGTGCAAACATTCAGTACTTCTAGGCCACAACAGAACTCACTGTGTTAAGATTAATATCACTATCAAGAAAACTCCCTCTACTTCCCTTCCCTCCTTTAATGAATACCCTTGGTTTTTCTAATCTTTTGATCCCAGAAACTGATGTCATTTCTCTTCAAAGTGCTTTCAAATTAAGGTGAGACAAGCAAACATTTACGTCCTGGTGGTAGAAGGTAACAGAGCTAATTCCAGACATTTCCTATGAAGACAGAGTGAGACAGGGAAGTCCACAGAGGCCCGGCCCTGGCAGGGCTCAGTTGCTCACTGTGGAAGCCCAGCACATTCCTTCACCCCACCCCCAGGCTGAGTTGCCTCACCTGCAAGGTGAAAGTTTGGACCTAATGATTTCCCAAGGCCTCTAGATGGTGGACATTCTGTGTTTCTCTCATCCTACTATTAGGCCAAGCATGCCAGTGAGGACAGTCTCACCTACTCCTTCTAAATTTCAAAATTCTCAAAAAACTAAAACTAGAGGTTCCATTTGACCCAAGTATTCCCCTTCTTGGTATCTTCCTGAAAGAATTAAAAACATCATACCACAGTGATATATGCATACCCATGTTTATATCAGCACAATTTGTAATAGCTAAATCTTGGAAAAACCCAAATGCCCATCAACCAATGAATGGATAAAGAAGATGTGGATTTTTTTTAATACAGTGGAGTACTACTCAGCCATAAAGAAGGACAAACGAGACATTTCTAGGTAAATGGATGCGCCTTGAGACCCTACTCTTAAGTGAAATAAATCAGACACCCAAGTTTAAATATTGCATTGTTTCTCTGGTGTGAGAAACCAAAAGTGTAAATAAGGACCAAAATGTATAGGAAGAAAATGCTCAAATGGGAAGGGGAACTAGGGAGGGGGGGCAGGGAGGAAAGGAAAGATAGGAAAAGAGAAAAGAAGGGAAAATGGAAACAAAGCTTTTATAAATAAGGAGAAGAGGAGTTGAAGGGAGGGGAGGGGAATGGGAAAAAAAGAGGAACTAAGATGATGAATGTGATCATTATGTATATCTAAAATGTACCAATAAACTTAATTAATAATTTGAAAAAATAAATTTCAAAATTCTGCCCTAAAACCTAAAATTTGAGTTGAGACTACACAGGTTAGAAGAATTTGAATTTGAAAAATAAGCAATAAGGGACTCCATTATTCCAACTTGGTTTGGTCAATTCAGAAGGCCACATGAACAGAGAAGAGCCTCAGATACTACACAGCTATTGCGGGGCAAAGCTGAGACCCTGAGAATGACTTCAAAAGAAAGACTCATCTATGTGCATCCCGCCTGGCCAGGACTGCATCTGGGGACAGGTGGATAGAAGAGCTTGAGATCAGCTGCTGGGCCTGATCTTTGGAGTTGTGAGAGTACAGAGAAAGGAAAATGGTCTCTGAGGGGCCTGGGGACCAAGCTGCAGGGCATGTGACTGAAAGCGTCCTCACCGATTTCTGTTGTGGACCAGCAGATACAGATATTCTGCTGGATAGGAAATCTGAAATCTCAGCTCAGCCACCAACATGCCGTGTGACCTTGGGCAAATTCTGATCTCCCTCACAGGTAACCTTCTCCCCAGTACAAAAAGTGATTCTGTTACATGACCACCAGATTTATTTTTATGTAAGGCATTCTCAAAGTCAGATATGGACTGTAGCATTTTTAAGTATCCTCAGGTACAGAGACCAATGCAGTAATTCAAAGGAACCTCCCAAGGGCATGATTCTGCCACAAGGAGCTTGGGTCTTAAGGAGAGGACAGTTTGAAAGCCAGGTAGGCAGAGATGATATACTAGGTGACATAGATCAGGATATATCATACAGTAAAGATATATAGATTTCTAGATATAGATACAGATGCATTATTCCCCCTTGTTTTACCTTCTCACCCCCCATGATTGTTTTTTCCTTTCTTACTTTTTACAAATATTTTCTGGAGCAAAAGTAGATCCTAGGAGGGTTTGCAAAGCATCTTCCAGAGTATGTTATACACAGTGGCAAAAAGGTTCTATGCTCAAAGGGGTTTGGGCAATGGTTCATTTTGTACTCCACCCCTGAAGAGTCACAACTCTTACTGACATTTTAACTCTGAGAATCCTTTGGCAAAGTGCCTGTTTAGTTTTGCTGATCCCAGGGATCCTCAAATGCATTTGATCTCAGAGCTTTCTCGTAACACCCAGTTAACACCTCATGGGACTGGCATTCCGTGGGAGACACTCTGGGGCCTGGCACCAATTATTGCCCGATGCTGTGTCTAGGGTGTGTGTCAGTATGCCATGCTGGGGATGACGCCCCACTTCTGTCCACATTCCAACCCAGTAAGCCTCTGCTGTTTGTTAGTTCCCATCTAATGTGAATGACATCGTGATCAACTGAATGAGCAATAGCATATAATAATGATTTAATAGTTTGTTGCACTAAGGACAATTAGCCAGTGATGCCAGAATCATGTTTGATTGCTTGAGATGGAAATTCATCCATAAATGCATTTGTTTATTCATGTTCCCACTCAAAGAATATGATTAAGAGGCTTCTGGTTCAGAAAGGTAGATTGAGCACACATTTGTCTCGTTCTCTCCTGAGATCCTACTAAAGTTATATTAAAGAATTCTGGGGAGGAATAAATTCTGAACAGCAAACAGAACATGAAAGAAGGCATGAATGATTGCTTGAGCACAAAAGATGACAGAATAGAAGCTGTTAATGGAGGATATAAAGTATACATAGCCTGAAAGTGCAGAGGGAGTGCAGAGCAGAAGAGGGAGGCCACTGTTGCGAGCTCAGGTAAGGGATCACCTGGAAGGAAGGATGTGGGTTAAAAAGATTTAAAAACTTCTCTGGGGTTGACCCAGATGGCCTCCAACCCCTTTTGGTGTCACTGTTTTCCAGAGCAAAAGGTAGCAGAATGCTTAACCATAGACGGAATAAAGAAGGAGCTCTTCTCTAACAATGCAAACACAATGAAACAGTTAGGGCTCCCATGTGTGTTCATGCTCAGAGTGACATATCCTTCATTATGAAGCAGGCAACTGCAAGGTAGCCCGCCCCAACACTGGCCACAGGCAGATTCGGCCATAAAGAACAAGAACGTGTTCACTCAGTTCCTGTCAGCCTTCCTGTTTAACTATAAGGGGTTGATCCAGAATCACCCAGCATATGAATAACACAGCACCATGAGAAAGCAAGATGAATGTAAATAACAAAAATAAATCAGATAACAGAAGTTAACTTGAAAAATACATCTCTTCAGAAAGACTGGAGACTGAGAATATGAGGGAAATAAATTATCAGAGAAATAATAGAATTGAGGTCTGCCAGGGATGAAAGAGATGTGTTTTCTGATTAAGAGAGCCCATTAGATAACATCAATGAGTTCTTATATAGATCCATACTTAGATACATTGTATGGATATTTCAGAACTTCAGAGTTAAAGAAAAATTCTGATAGCTTCCAAACAGAAAAAAGATCCACTGCAAAGAAATCACAACTAAAACCAGCATCAGACTTTTCCTCAGTAACACTGATACTAGAAAACACTGAAGCTAGGCCTTCACACTTCTGAGGCAAGTTTTACAAAATAGAAATCATAGCCAGAAAAGCTACTAATGAAATGTGAAGGTGAAATAAAATTATGTCAGTTATCCAAGGATTCACAAAGAAATTTCCCTCTGAGGAACTTTCCCAAGGATGGTGGGATTAACATGAGTCTCAGTGAAAAGAAATTCAGAATAATAGCTATGCTAGGGGCCTAGAAAGTAATTAGTACAAATTAGAAGAAGAAATCAGAATCTTCAAGAAGAATAATTTTCAAGGAGTATATAGAACTGTTAGTGATATGGTAAAGAAGGCAGACACAAAATAAATGAAAGGAAAAAGCAATTAAAAATTCCAGGCGTGAGGTACTGCATAAAAAAGTCCTGATTCAAATATAAGGGAAATTAAAATGTGCCACAATTTTGACAAGTAGGAAGGGAGAGAGAGAGACACACACACACACAGAGAGAGAGAGAGAGAGAGAGAGAGAGAGAGAGAGAGAGATGTTGATCCCACTGATGCTGGAAACCTTCTCCTTGGAGTGGGACATATTATTAGACCCATAGAGAAGATTAGAAATATAACCCTATACACTGCAGTGAAAAAATATATAGTCATCGGTATAAAAGGTCTGTTTATTGATTTTCAATGTTTAGCATCAACCTGTAAAGAGAACACAAAAGCCTTAATCATTCTTTTACACCCTTGACAAAGTTAAAAGAAAGTACAGCTGACTTGGGGGATCGGATGTGGCAGAGGACAAGTATGAGGAAGGGCAAGACAACTAATAGCCCATCTTACTGTGAGGGCTCAAGTAATACTGTCTGAAGCTTACAGAACAAGCAAGAAATGTATCATGTAAGTTTGAAAAGGTAAGCAGTAAAAAAGTAAAAGGTGATTTAAAATTCAAGAAGGGTTTAAAATCAGAATTACAGGGGAAATATTATTTTCTTGTTGTACTTTCAGTAAAAAAATTCTACAATTGTACCCACAAATAACTGTGATCATAATATTTAGAATTATGAAGGTTATTACCTAAAAAATTAGAAGTCCTTAAAATATTCTTTTCAGGGTGTAGGATTTAGTTGGAAGGGACAGGGTTTGGAAACAGTTTTCTAAGAATTGATATTATAAGCTGTTCTGCACTATTTGGTGTCGTGCCATGTATTTGCATTACTTTGGTTTTTAAAATCACTGAGTACCTGGAATGTGGTAAATATAGTTAGAAGAATTAGAAGTGGAACCACATACCTTGTAGCAGAAGGGTCTGCAGAAGCAAATGATGCCAGGACTGGAGCCCTTCCTGGGGATGTGTTTGTGTCAACATGTGAGAGAGGAAGGCAGGGCAGGGAATCACAGTTTGCAATTCAGCAGGTAAAGTTCATGGTATATTTGGCCAATTGATTGAAACTGTTGAATCATAGCCCTCAGAGAGGTGAATTAGGAGAAGAAGTGTTTAGGACTTGGGGGCTTGGGGACTTAACTCTGCTTCTTTAGATTAATAATATTCCAGTCAGCCAGATAGAATTACTGACAGTGTGGAGCTCTAAGAATCCTTAGAGAGACTCTATCCAGCCTTTCATTTTATAAACAAAGGAAGCTTGGTAGTGGCAGAGGTAGGGCTGGAATTCAGCCATTCTAACTCCAAGTTTCATGTTAGATCAGAGGAATTCCAGGCTAAGACACTCCTCCAAGCAGGCACTGATAATTTATCGCATATCTATTGGGGGCACTGTCTTGACCACTTGGTTCATGTCTTTTAACTTTTAATGAAGCCATCCATATGAGGTATGCTATTCCCATGTTAAATTTGAGCAAATTAAGAGAATTTAAATAATTTGTTAATTTGTTTAAGGCCTAAAGCTGGGCAGAGGCAGAGTCTGGATATAAAAGAATATCTCTAGGTTCTTAATCCTTAGTTTCTGGCTCACAGTTTGCACCCTACTATTTGAGGTGAGAGCAGAACATCTCTATATTGGTGACCAGAGTAAGAATCATAACCATTTCATACTTAATCATTGAACACATCAACACAGCCCCAAAGAGAGGGAAACATGATCCTCCCACTGGCACTGTGTGAGCAGGGCTATTTGATCTGCTTCTTCATTCCCCCGTGACCACACTGGGCGAAGGCCTGTGTGCCACTAGTCCACCCTTCTTAATTAGAAGGAACCCCAGGAGACTCTGCACAGCTCTAAGCCATTCGGAACAAAATAAACAGGAACCAGAAAAGAGGGAGAGGAGGGAGAAATCCTCACTGACTTTAAAAGATTTATACTGACAATATCCTAAGGAGCTTATGAAATGTATTTTTTTTCCTTTTTTTGTGGAGAAAAACTGCTGATGAAAAGATAGCTTTCAACTATAGAGTTTCATTGAGAGTGAAAATACTTTAAGCTCAGTCTCTTATTGATAGTCCGGTTGCCCAAAATAAAATTCATATAAACATCATCTCACATATTAGAACTGGAAATATAATCCGTCTTCCAGTCAGCTTTGAAAACATGCCATCATTGAGGTACTGCATTAGTGAGTTACAGGGACAGAATTTACATGTGTTCCTACCCCTAGGAAAGAGGACCAGAGGTGCAGGAAGAACTCTCAGACCTGACACCCCAACACCTTGAGCTTGGTTTTTGAGGTTCCAGTGTGTACTGTGACCACACACGTGCATAGGAGAAATGGGACAGTGTCTTCATTATCCCCATGTTCTTTCAGTAGCTAGAAAAATCACACCTTTCATCCCAACTTTCTACCAACTTGGAAACATCAGTAGAAGCTCTCAGGTAAAGGCATGGTTATTGTTCCCTTATTTGTAAATTCATCCTAACTTCGGACTATACTCTCAAAAAGTCTGGGACAAGATCGTATCACCAGAGATACTTCCAGGACTGTTACCTGCTCTGGATAGATACATACTAATGTAGAAATGGAAACCCCAATCATTCCCGAAGAATGTTTTCTAACATAACACCTGTGTTTACAATAGAAACGTATAGAAGAAATCAGATTTGTATTTAGTCACATCCTTGTCCAAATGTGGTGGTGTAGGATGAGGTTGGGTCTCCCCTTCCCTCCTCATCAGTCCTCTGGAAGTCCCATTCTGATGGTGTCACGCACCTGCTCAAAATGTTGAGCTCCCTATTATCCACAAAATAAAGTAAGATATCATCACCTAGGAATTATATGTTCTTTGTGTTCTGGTCCCACCATCTGCCATCCTAGCCTTTCTAATTTCCAAATGTCTCTACATATCCCACTCTGCAACCCAATATTTTCTACTTCTATGTCTTTATCCCTCTTCCCATCAACTTGTGTGTGTGTGTCTCCCAATATCTTTATCTCCCTTTCCAAGACCTAGCTTGAGGGTCTATCTTTGAGTCTTCCCACCTGGACTTAAAGTCACCATCCTGGAGTTTCCCAAAGGACTTTATGTGTCTTATGACTTTATAACCTGTACTTATGAGTATAGTTCTTACTGTGATCTTTTCAACTCTACCAGACTGGAGTTCCTTGAAGGCCAGAGATGTATGTAGTTCATGTCTGTGTCCCCAGGACAGACTGACATCCAAGTAAAAGAATTTGAGAGAAGAAAGGAATAAGGAAGGAAGGAAGTAAATAGTTGGATTTGGTCAAATATCTATCTGTTCCTGTTTCTCCTTAGCTGCCTGAGTCACTGAACTATAAATTGTGGGCACCAGGCACCCTGATCATATTTTAGGCTAAAAGACTCTACTAATGAAGATGATCCAAGGAAAAAAGCATGGCTTACAATTCCAGAACCTGGCATTTGGCCTTAACTTTCAAACTATGACTTGATAAATCACTGCCACGTCTATGTCTCCAGTCTGCTTCTCTGGAAAAGCAAGGGATTAAATTTGATGTTCTTTCCAATTCTGGGTCTATGGTTCTAACTCCATACCTTTTTCTCTGTTCCCACGGCAAGTACATTTCCCCCCACTATAAGTTGGGGATAAAATAGAGATAATTTACTGAGAGTTACAGAGCATTTTCAAATGCCCATATGCCATGTTAAAACTCCAGCAAGTACAGAGGGTTCCTAGTACTAACCCCTATTGTCCTCATCCAGCTTAGAAACAGTCTTGTGCTCACCTCATCCTGATTTTAACCAGAAGTCACTTTCACCGACTTTCAGAATATTACATGTCTCTTCTTCATGGAAAGGTGCTTTTCTGGTAGGAATCCCTAACTTTAACCTGCATCATTCTTTATCACGGACTGCTAAGGCATTTGCATCTCTGGTAAAGTGGGTTATCTGAAGATGGAATGGTGGATGTTTAAGTGTGGGGAATGGGAGGGTGATTAAGAAGGCTAAGCACTCATTAGCTGGTTCTCACTGGGGAAGTTGAGGATCATGTTGCAGTAGGTTTTCATGAAAAAAGAGTAGTGTCTACTGATCCAAAACCTCAGTGAGAAGTGCAGCAAGTAAAATTAATGCATCAGAGGGATGCCTGGAACAGTAAAATGGTGATGTGCTTTTATGCTGACAGTAAACTCCATGGGTGTAGGATTCTTGGAGGTCATTTGGCTTGTGCTACTGGAATTGGGGTTGGCTTGTCCCAGAGGGAAACTTGGCTACAAGCATGGCACCAGGAGGGATTTGTAGGGCTTTCTTTGTGGAGACCAGTTGCAAATTCACATGACTCATGAACCCAAGAACTGAAATGGATCTTGAGAGATTATTGAATTCAGCCAACCCTTTTCATCCCACTTTATAAACAAGGAAACTGAAATCTAAGCAAGTTAACGCTGTGCCTAAGATCACTTAGCTAATAAGCAAAGGAACGGGAGTCCTTTGAAATAGATGTTTTTATTCTTGTTTTACAGATGAAAAACTTGAGGCTCAAGGCCAGGGCTCATAAGTAGGGAAGCTAAAGTGAGACCATTGACCTGACTGGTTAGGACATCCCTGACCTGCTATCTGTCTGCATCAGGCATACTGCTTACAATGGAAAGCTAAGAGAGGAGGACGGGGGTGCTGGTTGTGTGTGGAGAAGTGAGAAAGGCCTCCAGCATCTCCTACTTTGATGCTATCGGTCCTGCCACAGGACTGCCGGTGGTCATCTTGCCTCAATACATCTGCAGCTTCACTTTTCCTGTTTCTTTCCAGGCTCTTTCCTCCTCCTCAACACCTCAGCAGACTCCAAACACACCATTCTCAGCCCATGGATGAGGAGCAGCAGTGAGCACTGTACGCTGGCTGTCTCTGTGCACAGGCACCTGCAGCCGTCTGGGAGGTACATCGCCCAGCTGCTGCCCCACAATGAGGCCTCGAGAGAGATTCTCCTGGTACCCACACCAGGGAAGCACGGGTAAGTCTTTCTTTGTGTCCAAAATTGATTTCATAAAAGTGATTTGGCTTCTGCCTGCAAATTTCTCAACTCTGTGACATCTATTTAAAACTCACAGTTGTCAAGCTGGGTGGGTCCAGTTTGAACCATTACTACTAATATTCCCTGGGTAGTATCTCAAGCATTGATCTGTGGGTCTCCCTTACCACCTTGGCTAGTGGTCCTTCCCTAGGCCAGAGGACCAGCTGTCAGAGTGCCATTTAATGTGTGGGTGTTAAAAATATTCATTTCCCAAAGTCCAGATGGAGCCAAGAAGAAAACGGCTAAAAAGAATGTTGAGAGGCTGAAATTAAAATAATTTAATATGCTGGAAACTGGGTTTTACCAGTGGAACTTGGGCAGGAAGGAAAAAGAAAAAATATTGTGGCCACCTTAGCAGATCTTATGAGAATGTGGAACCTCAGAACACACCAGTATCATCTTAGTGGAGATTGGAACAGAGCTTTGTCCTTGAACCCCTAGAGCGTCCACAATCTTGAAGTCACACCAGCCTCTGACAGCCAAATCCTCTGAGCTTTGTAAGGATCTCACTTACTCAGCAATCTGTCAGGCTTCTAAAGAGGAGCGACATTGGAAAGCAAACTCGAGTCTCTTTGCCCATCTTTTTTCTCCACTAATTTCGTAATTATAAGTACTGTCCTAAGTTCCCAGTTGTGAGAGCCCACAGATCTCATCGCTTTATAATCAGCAAGGGTGAGGGATCTTTTTGGTGGCATATTTTCAAGAAAAAGTTAGCTGACTTGCAGCTATGCTCAGATTTGGCTTCTTTATAACAAAATACCTGTTCAGAGGTTCCCATCTAAACAGTGACCCATCTTTCATCCTTCTGGTATACACTGGAGAGTCCTGCCTATTGCTTTTCCAGTAAGATTGTATGACCTCCTCAGTGATTTCTTGGAAGTCTCCTCCCCACTGTTCCCTACTGACCTTTCTGTATTTCTTGTCTCTGAAATGTCTCTTGGGGCTAGACAGGAGGGTTCCAGCCACCAGTGCCTCTTGTTCTAGTCCCCAGAAATCAGGACTATCAGGTGTCTGGGTATCCACTGTTTTGGAAGAGCTGTCTTCTGATGTCCAGCCTTCATCTGCATGACCTCCCCTATCCAGTAACAATCTCAAATGGTAGGGCCTCCCACCCATGGGCAGGGCCGGTGTTGGCCTTGGCTGTGGTGCCATCCTATAGGCATTAGCCTAGCCTCATGAGTGATGCACTCAACCTTCCCTCCCCACCCAGTCTGGACTGATCGGGGAGGCTGATCCCCTGTGGGGCTGAGTGGGTGCAGTGAGGAATCACTGATGTCCTGGCAGGGAGCAGAGTTAAAGATGACTTTGAAAGGCAGGCTGAGAATATCCATGAGTGCAAGAGAAAAGGTGCCAGAAGGATTTTGGTACATCCTGCATAGCAGTGCTCATTTCCCTGGGAGTAGGCAGGAATACAGTGACAGTCATAGGGGCTTGCGCAAGGTTTTCTCCTCTTCATCTTCCTGTGCTCATGACTACCAAATGAATTCCCAGGTAGCAGATGAGAAAACTGAAGCAGAGAGAGGAAATAGAAAGTGTTATAGTCTAAACTGGACCCTAGAACCCAAAGCTTCTCAGCAGGTGTATGGGGCTTGGATGGGAAAGCAAAAAGTTAAGGTAAAAGAATCTTGCAAGAGAAAGATGATTCAGGTTGTTTGATCCCTCGAGCAGATGAGCCCAGGGCATGCAATGCTAGCACCTTCACAGTCAGTCTTCCCTCTACAGGTGGTGAAAACAGGACCATCGCCTCGTAATGTGAGCAAGCCAGAAGTTCCCTTAGACTAGAGGCTGCCGTGGCCACCACTATCGAGGTCCACCAGTGCATGCTCTTGCCAGTCCAATTGCTCCATCATCAGGGAGTGTGGGCTGCCCTCTGGAGGGTGTAAGTTGAAGCAGGAGAGAGGGATCAAGATTATGCAGGGTAAATCCCATGAGGTACAGTTTTGCCTGGGGCTGCTCCTGCGTCTACAGGGGCTTTGTCTTAGGCTCCATGAATCTCAAGTACAGAGATGTTTTCCCCGAGCCCTTGCAGAGACATCTTGAAGTATAATGATGAGTAGGAATGATTCCAAATTTAAATTAAAGATGCCTGGCCCAGACTCCCCACTTCCAACAAGATCAATGTGGCAGGGTGGAAGGTGAAAGCCGAAGGGGCAATCAATAGCCCGCTCTACTGCACTGAGGAACTCTGCTCCCCTGGGCATCTTGGTAAGCTGCAAGACACAAGGCACTTACCCAGGAAATCAGGGAGCTCTAGAGATTTGCATAAAGTTAGATCAGTGTTATTGACATTTTGGTAGAACAATTCTTTTTAGGGGGAGGAGGGGTGTTCTGTATATTTTCTCCCAATACCCCAGATATCTATGCAAATAGATTCCAGTAGCACCTCCCTAAATTGTGACAGTCAGAAACCTCTCCTCCAGATACTCTAAAGTGTCCCCCATGTATGGAGGGGCACCATCCCCCTCCCTACTGAGAATCACTGATAGAATAGTTTAAATCTGAGACCAACTGTAGGACTTACCTGGTTCAACCTTTGCAATTTACAGGTGTGAGAATTGAGGTCCAGGAGAAGTTGTTCCCGGTCACATCATGAGTTTCATTTTTGGCAGACAAATGTCTCGAGTCCTACACTTGGGTGTATATGACAATCACTGAACTGGGCCTGGATTACAAAGATGTAAGGCCCAGTCCCTTTCTTTGAGTAACAACAACTATTGCTAACATCTAGTTAGCACTATCTGGATACACCACCCAGGCACTCCATGGACTTTGCATCCATTGTGTTATTTAACACAACACAATGAATTAAATTATTATTATTAGTGTCCATTCTACAAATGAGGAAACTTAGTGAGGCTAGATAACCTATCCAAGGTTACAGGCTAGACAGGTTGAGGTGTTCTGAACCTAGCCAACCAGATTTCAGATCATTTTTATCCACTGCTGTCAGAGCTAAGCCATGGTAGTGCAGCAGAAAATATCACAGCACGAGGCTGTGAATGACAAGCCTTGAATTTGAATTCTTGCTTACCAGTTCATTAGTCAATGAACTCAATTTATTGAGTACTTTCTATTTGTTAGGACCATAGAGGTGCAAAGAATACAAAAGGTCAGATCCTCTACCAAGAATGCTCAATGAATGAGCTCTGTGGCTTCAAGTGCACCCCATTCCTTCTGAAATCTCAGTTTCTCCATCTGTAAAGTGAGAACGATGATGCTAGCCCTGCCCACATGCTATTGTGAGGTCAGTGTAATGAAGGGTAGAATGGTTTTGCACAGTCTGAGTAATGCAAATGTAAGGCACATTATCTAATATCCTAACCTGCTTTGCTCTGCTCAGTCTGGGATCAAAAGAGATTGAAATAAGTCTGCTTATGGGGGTCACAGCCCATCTCAAGAGTCCAGAGGTTCACCTCACTGAAAGCTCATTCCCTTTAATGTCGGTGATGACCTCAGTAGTGTGATGCTTACAGCGGCAAGGGGAACGCAGTGATATCCTGCAATGTTGACTGTGATGTTGACTGTGATGTTGACTGTGATGATTACAAACGGGGCTGACTTCCTCTCATAATAGGAGATGAGGGTTTAGGGACTAGTAGATGGAAAATAACATTCAGTGTTGCCACAGGGGAGAAAGTTGTAATAATAAAGTCCGCTGGGGAGAGCCTGACTCAGCGGAGTGGGTTGAGGAATGACAAGTCAGACGCCACCAAGTCCCCGGAAATCCTTGAGTCATGAGTGCAGTGGCAGCTCCGGGAGCAGAAGCCTGCCTGGAAGCACTCAGAGCAGGGCAAAGACAGTTGGGGATGCACAGCAGCTGTTCCTTTCCTAGTCTCTTGGAAAGCAACAGAGTGTGTGAGGTCTAATGAATCACAGAGCATGAGCAGTCATGTCTGCCAAGGCAGTCTGGCTTTAGTAGGGGTCTCCCAGGGGACAGCCAGATGAGTGCCCAGTCTGCTCATCTGCCTGGCCAGAATGACCACAAAAGAAAGGAAACAGAGAAACCAGGGCTGCCAAGCAGCCCAGGCCAGCTGGCCACAGAATCAAACAGGCACCGGACATCTTAGCTAGAAATGAGTGACCACGGAGTTTCCATAAATTGAATGACTATGATAATACCTACTTAATATGGCGAGGTGTGAATGGGATGAGGGAAGTGGCTTGCAGTGTGGCTGACCAGAGCAGCCATTTACAAAATGTTAGGTCCTTTGCAGTTTATATGTTGTTTGCACAACCATGGGCTGAGTGCTTCTCATGTAATAGGTGTCAAAGATGACACAGCTAAAGACAATGAGGTCACAGCTTTCAAGGAATGTCCAGTCCGTTAAGGAAGCCACAAGTAAAATAGCAACAGCATGTGCTTATGGAGCTGCTTTTAAACTGAGGCCCAGAGAGATTAGGATGCTGAGCTAAGCTCGGTGGCCAGGAGAGACAGCACGGGCAGGGTGGCCAGCTCCTGCTTCTGCCTAGTGAGCAGCCTGCTGTACCCCACTGCTGTTGAGGTGTCTCAGAAAGATCAACCTGGCAACAACCGGCAGTGCTGTGCTGGCCACAGGAGCACAAGCATAAGGCCTGGTGGTTTTCAGGCCATGGGAGTGATGCTCCAGAGCTGCTTCCCACACATCCAGCTCAAATATTCCTGCCGCTCCAAGCACACAGCTCTGTCCTGCAGCCGTGAGTACGTGGGGTCTTTATTAAGTGTGACCAGAACTATACAGTGTGGAGAGAAGACTTGGGTCTTGAGGGGAAGGGAGTTCGGATCACTTGAATTACTAATACTTGGAAAGATGCTTTAAATCAAAAGGATTCGGTGATGCTCCAGCTCATGCCAGGGAAAGCTATCAGGCACGTTTCACGGTGTGAAGCCCCACCTCAGAGAGAGCCAAGGTCCTCCTAAGTGCACAGCCCACCTCGCTTCAGGACCTCAGCACTAGACCCAGAAGATGCTAGCATGGGTTTCTGTAAACCTGAGGCCTACAGGTGTGACGTGACAAAGGTCCAACTGCACGCCATGACCAAGCCAGGGCGTGTCTACCCTGGCACTGCGGAACCCTGCCATTCTCTCTCCTGTCCATCTCCTGGTGGAATAGCTACCACAGGAAACCCTCAGACTCACTGTCCCTGGATGAAAATTTCCAGCCATCTGACCCAGTGAGGAAAAACCCAGGCCTGGGCTGGGCTGAGTACCTGCACAGCTGTCACTACTGATTTATTTATGCAGTACTGGGGATGGAGCCCAGGGCCTTCACTCTGAACTGACTCCCCAGATATTTTTTTATTATTATTTCTAGACAGGGGCTTGGTAAGTCACAAAGTTGCCCAGGCTGGACTCCAGCTTGCAGTCCTCCTGCCTCAGCTTCTCGAGTGCTAGGGTTACAGGTGTGTGCTACCACTCTTAGTTAAGCCTGTAAATTGGGACCCAAGATCCCAGCCATCTCTAACGCATGTTAACCACATATTCTATCTTCCTCAAATAAACTCATCAACCTGCTATATTAATATTCACTAACAAAATACAGTTACAAATAAGAACACCAATCATTAAAGAAAGAACAGTGACAATGCTAATAGGAGTTGTGCCAAAGGGTGCCCTAAAGAGAGGTTGCTCCATGGTGTCAGGAGGTAAGGTTTCGGTCCTGACTCCACCTCTGATTAGCAGCATTCTTAGGAACAGCCTCAGCCCTTTGGTGTCTCATCTTCTCGAGCAGAGACTGTGGCTACACTCTGCTCTCCTCTGTCCCTGCAATGCCAGTGACTCTTTGTCAAGATGGTACCTACCACTGGGGCAGCAGCGAGCTATTCTCTTCACTTCTCTGCCTTTGGGACCCTCTGGTTTGTAAACAGGGCAGTTACTGGGCTGGGAATACAGCTCAGTAGTAGAGTGTTCAGCTGGCATGCACAAGGCCTTTAAAGAAGAGGGCAGCAACTACCTATTGACTCATAGCGACCTTCCACCCTAATGTATAGAACTCTGGCTTTTTCTGTCTTATCGATAGCCAGGCTGAGTGAGGTAGGGTCTCATGGGAGGACACAGTGCAAAGGTGCCACAGGCATTTGCCTCTGAAGCGATACATGATTGCTTTGCCAAGCTATGCTGAGCTAACTTCAGACCTCTCAGGGCAGTGTGGTAAGTTGGGCTACACTGGGAAATTAGAGCCCATGGCACCCAGCATCCCCCCGAAGTTCTCCTCCAGTCCTGCCTGCATGATAAGCAGGACCAGGAATAAAAGAGGTGATCCTTTATTGAAATTGATGCCCTCGAGTGGCAGTGTCGCAATGATTTAATTTCAGGCCCAGCTTTTTCTCACTTTCAAAGTCATTCATAGTGTCAGCTTCTCTCTTTTTCTCCTTGGTCTGAATAACACACTAATAAATATACAATAAGGGCTTTAATGTCTGGGTGATTTACACTAAAAAGAAAAAGCCATTCAAAGGCTTTAAAGATAATTTTTTTAAGCCTTAAAACTCACACCCAGGCTTGTCAGGGGTATCTTTTCCAGGTACCCTGGCACACAAATAATTGTGCAGCTCAGAGTTCTGTGAGCACAGGTTCCCATGAGAGTCAGGGTCCCTGTGTCTTTGGAGGCAGTACCCCCACATGATGTGAGCTTGGGCAAGTCACTGAATCTCTGTGAGCCTTGGCTTCCTTCTCTGTAAAATGGTAATCATTGTGCCGCTTGATGGGCACATTATGAGGATTAAATTAGTTACCATGTCCAGCAGGTGCTAAAGGGTTCCTCCCACCTCCTGACTGTCCATCTATGGGGCCCAGGGTCATCCTTCTTCCAGGCCCAGGATTGTGGAAGAGTAGACATGAGGAGAGCTAAGGTCAGGGATTTCATGTCCTTCCTCCTTGGAGTGACCACTTGTATTCACTAACCTGGACCCCAAAGCACCAACCCCATTGACTGTGCCTGGATTTACCCTATCTCTCCCCATTCTGAGTGACAATATTAAAGTAACTTCTGAGATGCTGGTCCTCTGTTAAGGGACTGAAACTTCAGCCATTATCATGGATGCTGTCAAGCTTTGGTGGTACAGATTAGAGCCACACGTTTTTAAAAATTCACACGGCTGACTCCCATCCTGAGCCATTCTGATTTCATTCATCTTGGCATGGGGCATGAGCATATGTATTTTTAGAAAGCTCCATGGGGATTCTAGAATGCATCAAAAATTAAGAATCGTGGCTAAATTCAGTTTGAGTTGGTTGATCACATAAGCTGATAGCTTTATATAACCGTTTACCAAGCGCTAAAGATAAAAGTGAAAAGAAATCTTGAGATGTGGGATGAGCTGATGTGCAGGATGGATATTTGCCCCACTCAGGGAAAACAGGCTCTCTGACCTTGACCTAATCCTGCCTGTGCGTCCCCCAAGCTGGGGCAGCTGGGAAATATCCAAGGCTCTATGTGATTGGTCTTTATTCATGGATATACTCACAATACCTCTGTAGTTCTAACTCCAGAAGGACTTTCAAAACCACAGGAGACTAAGGGAGAATAGAGCAGAGACTGAAGAGAAGTCAGACCTTTTAGAGTCAGAGGAAGTCTCCATCCATCCATCCATCCACCCACCCACCCACCCATCCATCCACCTGTCCATCTGCTTCATTCTTCAAAATGTCACATGTTGACGCTCATCTATGTCTCAGCTGAACAGCAAAGCCACAGCCCTCATTTTTGTTCTCAGGAGACAGGTACTATACTGTTAATATTCTTGGCAAATACTTGTGGAGTACATATTCAGTTTACCATGTGTCAACACCCATCGGTGCATTTCATCTTCACTGGAATCTGTCTTACACATTATTCTCCTCATTTTACAGATGAATAAACAGAATCTCAGAGAAGTTCAGTAATTTGTCTATAGTCCTGAGCAACACAAGAGAACATGGATCTTCTGAGGTCATTTTCTTTTCTCATGTTGTAGTTTCCCCAAGAGGGCCTTACCGTTAAACCCTGGCATCATGCCTAGTCCTGAGGAAACTGAGAGTCGCTCTCATCATCCATCAGCAAAAGCTCTTCTCGAGAAGACCCATCTGACATGTGGCCATTTAATTCTAGGCCACAACCTTACGGGCTTGTACATCGTTTTATTCATCATAGTGCCTGGCACATAGTAGGTGTTCTGTATTAGGTGATTGGATCGGTTTAAAGTACTTTTAGAATGCATTTCTTCTAAAACTACCCTCTGGGTCTAAAACTTAAAACTCAACCTGAAGTCATGGAACAGTCTTCTCTATTCAATGGAAAGATGAAACACCCCTCCCTGCCTTCCACCCATACCCAGGGATAGATGTATAAGCCTCCTGGGGCTCAGGAAGTGGCTGTCAAAGTGTACCTCAACTGTGAAGGTTGCTACTAAGTACAAAGGACAATTCTTTTCCTGGCAGGTAAAACTTTTACTCACAATTGCTTTCATTGACGGGCATCAGAAAATAAATAAATGAAAAGACCATCAGCTTCTGCCAGTTTTGACCTTCAAGATTTGACACCCGAAGGCTTGTAGTGGGGCTCTTTTGAGCTGGTTGCTTTTGTTTCCTTACTCTGCCCTGGATATTTGATGAGTTGAACACCAGGGGGATGAGAAAATTGTGAATACCTGTAGCCCCTTGCTTTGTCAGCATGCTATCTTGGCAAATCCCATAATGATACATATATGTTGTATACAAAGAGAATTCAAATGGCCAGAGGTAATAGCTTCTCATCTCAGAAGTGTTTTTTGAAGCTCACCATTTCCCAGTGTAGGGGGTATCCAAATAGAGGAAGCTAGGTATAGCCCAGTAATGTCAAGAAATCCACTTATTCATTCATGTATGCGTTTTGTCCACAAACATTTGTGAATCTTGTTCAAGGCACTGCTGGAACTGGTGGCTCTTCCTGCTTTCAAAGAGCTCACTATGAGGTTTGGAACTGGACAGCAACTGGCACTAGGATGCTCTGAGGAAAGGCTGTGATGAGTGCTGTGCCTGGGAGCGCTGGTAGCCGTCAGGCAGGGTGGCCCCAAGGGGAGAACTTGGGCTGGCTCTGAAGGAAGAGGGGTTTGCTTGGGTGACGAAAGAGGACACTCCATGGAGAGAGCACACCTCTGCAGAGGTCACACAACCCCAGAAAAGGAGTGATGAGCTGCAGTTGTGAGGTTCTTTGAGTTTGTCACTTGGAAACCTCCCTGTCCCACACTGTCCCCTATCCAGTCTCTCAGAGTTTTCTTCACGTGTGTGTGCCGGTTCATGTGATAACAACCTTCACCCCATGCCCACAGAGGCAGTTCCTAAACCAAAAAGTCCCTTCCACTCACCCACCACCACCACCTCTGCTTGGATCAGACATCCTGCAGCAGAAGCTCAGGAGACCTCTGTTGGATCCGGGCACTTTCCTCACTTTCTCCTCTCTGGTAGCACCTTCCTCCCCAGTGAGGAGGCCAAGCGCCTATAGGTGATTCAACCGTGTTTTACCACCGCACAGGGGCTTCACAATGGTTACACTTGGTTACACTTAGCTCAGATTCCAGAAAGTTTCTATCCTGTTACCTTTGCAGGAAGAGAAGCTAAAGTGGGTTGTCCCTCATGGACTGCGCTTTATTCCCTTTCTCACCACAAAGACTCTTCTGCATTCTTCAGCACAGCACAATGTCTCCTCCTCTGAAAAGCCCTTCTAGGGTTTCCCAGATATGATGGATACCACTGAGACCAGGAGGCCTTGTGATAATCACAGTCCAGTTACTGGCCTGTTTCTCCTGACAGTCTCTAGGAAATCAGTCTATTTTCCCTGTTGGCTCCTAAGTTCCCACACATGAAGGAAAGGGAAAGAATGAAGCCACAGAGTAGGAGAGAGCAAGATTTGGAGTCTTACCCTCCTGCTTTTCCTGTAATTTGCATAAAGGCAAGGAGGAGTAGGTGCTCTTTCTCTGGGGCCAGGCTTCCTTCTAAGTGCTCTCCATGCTCACCCCCACTCTGTAAGGGAGGCACTCTTTAGCTCTTTCAGTAAGAAAGCTGAAGCTCATCAAGAAATCAACCAATAACAAATGCTGGCAGGGGTGTGGGGAGAAAGGAACCCTTCTCCATTGTTGGCGGGAGTGCAGACTGGTGCAACCACTGTGGAAATCAGTATGGAGATAGCTCAAAGAACTAGGACTAGAGGTCCCATTTGACCCAGATATCCCCCTGCTGGGTATCTTCCCAAACGAATGAAAAGAATCACACCACAGTGATGTATGCTCACCCATGTTTATAGGGGCACAATTTGTAATAGCTAAAACTTGGAAGTGCCCCAAGTGCCCATCAACTGGAGACTGGATGAAGAACATGTGGGTTTTTTAAAAAATAAAATGGAGTACTATTCAGCCATAAAGAATGACATTTATAGCTAAATGGTTGCACCTTGAGGCCGTACTCTTAAGTGAAATAAATGGGACACACATCTGTAAATATGGAATAGTTTCTCTGGTGTGAGAAACTGAAAGTGAAAATAAGGATCAAAATGTTTAATTGATATTGTGTAATAGGAAGAAAAGGTCTAAATGAGAAAAGGAAAAAATGGAAACAAAGTCTTTGCAAATTGGGAAGAGTGGAAGGGGTGAGGGGAGGCCAGGGGAATGGGGAAAAAATAAGAACCAAGATACATCATGTAAAGGTACAAGATCCCAATGAGGAATGCAACTGTACTGTATACCGACAATGTACCAATAAACTAAATGGAAAAAAAAAGACAGCTGAAGCTCAGTGAGGTTAAGTACTCTGCCTGGAGTCACACAGCTAGTAAGAAGACTGGACTGACTGCTTCCAGTCAGTTTCCAACTATCAGTTGATAATTAAGAATGAATTATTTTTATTAGCCATCACTTAATCTTCATAAATACCCAAATCCATATTTTCTGTAGTATAAATATAATCCTTCCGCTTGCCCGTTCAAAATACAGAGCAAAATTCTGGGGTCTTGTCCCACAGCAGAAGCCCATTCTGGAGAGCAGACAGTCCTGGAATAAGGACCATCAAGAGTTATTCTCAGGGCCGGGGATTTAGCTCAGTGGTTCCGCCACCTGCCTCGCAAACACAAGGTCCCGAGTTTGATCCCCTGTACCAAAAAAAAAAGTTATTCTCAGCACTGCTGAAGGTCATAGACATTCACTAGCGAGCCAGATTTCAGCCCTCCTGTTTCCTGAAGTTCTATCTGAGTTCAGTACCTCTGGCCTTCAGGTGATGGGGACAGAGTCTCTTACACAGCATTTGTAATGGAAAAAGCACTTCTGGCTCAAACTCAGCTCTGCTTACCATTTTCTCCTAGCTTTAAAGTGAACCTCTATGTTTCTTATTGCCTACCCTGGTTCTCAGTTTTCCTTTTCCTTCTGTTTTGTTCATAGTACCATATGTATATGCCTAGCTAAACTTCTCGTGTTTGTAGAAATGCATCCTCTTATGGTTCGGTGAAGAGCAATAGCAGCCGTGGGATTTCAGATTTAAAAGTATTCACAAAGTCTACATGCAGATTTGGTACAATGTCTATTCTTGAGAGACTCTTACATCACTAAGCTCAATGAATGACCATTCCTGCTGCTTTCAAATCACCACTAATTTTTCCTCTGCCAGTAAGTAAGTCTTGTGATAGTTAAGAAGGAGAAGGCACAGGAAGGCCAAAACCTTTTCACTGAAATCAGGCTGGGCCCAAGCCATGCGATCCAGTGGCAGTGGCCTTGGATATTTCTTGAGACCATTCTCATAGGATCCAGGTTCCTAAGGATTCAGGCCCTTCCCGCACTCTGCATCTCAGATGCCCGCTGCCTAATGGGAGTCCAGGAAAAGAGTAGGGGCTATGCTGCTTCATCATTGGCCCCATTTCTTGACGCAAAGTGTGGTTCACTGGAAGGAGTGTGAAAGAGAAGCCACAACCAGACTCTCTTTCCACATTGTACTGTTAATCCTGTCGAGCATCCTTTGGAGTCCTTGAGACTAACTTCAGTGACTCTTCCTGGCTTTAGCAAGTCCCCAAATGGAGCAAATCAAGACTTTGATGAGAGAGTTCACACATAAATATTGCAAGCTGTGAATGTTCTGCCTCCGGCCATTCAGTGAATACCTGTCTTTCCTAGGACCAGAAGGATGGGCATTGTTATCGCATCTCTTCAGTGTGTGTTCAGAAAATGCTTACTGAATGAAAAAGCTCCTAATTTAATTGCACCAGAAACACTTTGGAAACTACAGACATGATTTTAAGAAAAAAAGTGTGGAGAAATCTTTTGGCCACTGTTCCACTTCTATCCTGCATAACAGCTCAGTTTCTTCTAGGTAGATAGAATGACCTTCCTCAGCCTGTATCATCTTCACTTGTAGCCCTGACCATTGCACAATGACAAGCAGATGTTGGGAGTAAGATCATTCTGATTTGTTGGACAGCCCTCTCCATGCTCTTTTTAGTTCTTCTAATTTTCCGGATTATTTCCTTCATATTTCCTATTCTTCCACATAAGACCTCTATTTGGTATTTTCCCCCGATTCCTCCCTTTTCTTAGTTTACTAGTCTTTACATCACCACTTAACCACATTGACTCCTGTTGAGTGTTTTATCTTTTCAGACAAGCTAGAATGAATTCCAATTGCTTTCTCTCCAACTGTTCCTTAAATATTTCCTCCATTCTTTTGTTTTTCTCTCTCAGGACTAAAATTCCTCCCTGACTGCATGAAATTCTAATCAGTATTCTATTGGATGTTTACCTGCAGACCTTGGAGTTTTCTAGTTCTTCTCTCAGTAGCGTGGTCACCTTCCCTGGGGAGTCTTCTAGTGCACACTGGGTCATCCTCTCAGTATATCCAGATTCTTTCCATGTCTGAAAAGCTCTGCTTGTCTGTCACTTTCCTTGATTAACCTTCTGCCACCTTGTCTAACTTAAGGATGGTCCCTGGGTTTTGGGCAGCTGGTGGCAGCAGGTTCATTCTATGTGAAATGTAATCCAGGAAATTCAGTGATTGGCAGTGCCAGAATTTAGATGAGAATAAAGCCCCTATACCAGCTGTCTGTGGTCCTTGGGTCCTTGAACTTCGGTAGCTGCTTCTCCAATTGCACATTCTCGCATGACTGTTTATGGGTTAAAGGCATAGTCCAACTAGCAGAACTTGAAAAATATTTCAATCACAGAATCCTGGAGCATAAAATAATCTCAAATGTCATAGAATTAAACCTCTTTACCTTCATTCCAAACCAGTGTAGGAACATCTTCCAAAGCTCAGCCAGCTTTGACTTGCTTTGCTCTGACCAGTGAGGATGCTTGCGATGTTTTTGTTTGTTTGTTTTTTGGTATTGGAGATCAAACTCAGGACCTTGTGCTTTTGAGGCAGGTGCAGTGCCACTGAGGTAAATCCCTGGCCCCATGATCCTTGCAATGTTACGAAACAGATCACCTCATTGTAGCTCAGCTTTAGCTCTTGAGTTTGATAATAGACTCTTGGCTTTATAACTGTGTTATTGAATGTCTCTAAAAAGCTACTAATATCTCTAAGTCTCCAGTGTTTCACCAATAAAATGGGAATAGTGGTGCCTGCCCTATAGAATCTTTGTGGGGATGCTGTTTTTAACAATGATGACTAATGTGTATTATATATTTACCACGTTCTTGATACTGAGACATATGATTGCATTTGATACTACAATTTCTCACAGTAGTACTGTGATAATATCGATAAAGCACCAAGAATAATTTCAGCATTTGATATATAAGTATGTTAATTCCTTCTCCTATTTCACCATTGTATCCTTTATTTGCACTCTGAATTACATAGAACAAGCCTATTTCTCACAAAAAAGCAGTTTGTCATCCTGTTGAGGATAGTTTTCATCTCTCTTAACTATTTTTTCAGGCTGATATCAGTTTCTTCTACAGCATGCTTTCCAGAGCCCTATTCTCCAGATGTGATCTTACCAACCAAGGGGCCAGGAGGCCTGTCCATCAGTGATTTGGAATCTCACCCACCAGTGGAGCATAAGCCTGGCTCACTCTTTCACCAGCAGCATCCCGGCTCTTGGACCCCACCCACCCTGAAGTGGGTACCAATAGGAATCAGAGAGGCTATTAGAGCATTTCACAAAAACCATTCCTTAGATTATTTGCATCTTTTCTTCCCAAGGGAGAATCCTCAAGTTTCTCTTGCAGACAAAGGAGGCTTTTCTTGTTTGCTATTGACATTCCCAAAATGTCTGATTCAAAAAGAAATTTAATTCTGGCCCCAGCTTTCACGTCATATAGCTTTGTTTGTCATCCCTGTAGCCTGCCAGCTTTGCCCCTTTGTTCCCCTAATTGCTAGAGACATTTTTATTCTGAGTAAATTGCATCAGGCTCACTGCAAAATGAATCAATTTGGGAAGAGTATGAGCTGCACTGTTGTCTTAAGTGTGCATTAACATTTAGATGCGTTATTTAAAATGGGTCTGGGGTTAGTGCCAGAGAGACAGCCTCATGACTATTCTGACTCACTTCCTGCTGCTGGACTCCAGAGAAGGGAGTGGGGAACCCTTTCACCCATCACCAGCCCTCTGTCAGTCTCCGTCTCTAGGGAGGGCTTGAACTAGGTGAGATTCAAGAGCTCAGATGGAGGCATTTGATTGACAAACTGAGTTTGACTTGGTGATCTCAGAGTGAAATAAAGGCAGGTGAAGGAGGAGACATAAAGAAGAAAAGATTCTCTTTCTCTCAAATCATTATCACACACACACACACACAATCCAGGTTGAAGTAGATCATACAGCTGCAGTCATTGGAGGTAAAAAAAAAGAAAGCATACACAAAGAAGCAAAAGACATCAGCCAACCTTTTAGTTTAAAAATTAAACAATATTCTGAAACTGGTGAAAAAAAAAGCTGCAATCCTGATGACTGTGTGGTGTTCAATGAGCTAATTCTTTTATCATCAGGGGAGTCAGATAATATCTCCATTAGTAGCAGAAGGTTTAAAAATTAGCGAGAGTTGCAACACCAGGACAATTGCCTGATTTATTCATTTTTCAATCACCTGGGCTCATGGCCTAAACTGGTAATGGACTCCATCCATCAAAAAATTATTCTCTCTGGCATCCTGGTTTCTGAAGAAATCTGGACGTCCTCATAGAGAATTGGTTAAATGATTTAATGTGTTTGAAAGCTCTTAGCACAGTGCCTCAGTAAAAGCTGGGTGTCTATTGGTTCTATTTTAATTATATGCTCGAGATATCACAATCCATTAGATACACAAAAGAAATAAAATATCAGTGGTATAATGAAGATGCCGAAGCCCTGCGATGTGCACCCATCTGCAGTGTAAGAGTGGCACCTTCTCAGGGAGATTAGCCTGAACATCCCAGGCTCAAGTGTTCTTTCTGTCTGGGCCCCTGAGGCCCTTTGTAGGTAAAAGCCCCAGGCTTGTGCAAGTGCCCCAGCTACATGCCTTCATGTCCATTTCTCCCATTACTGCCTCAATTCCACCAGGTCAAACACTGTACTTTCATTTTGGTGTCTACAAATTGTAAAACAGTACCTGTCACAGGACGAGGTATTCACTAAACGTTTGTTACCTGAGCAGTACTAGAAAATTAGAACTTAAAAGTAGTGTTATGCTGATTTGTGTGTTGGCATTGATAATGAGTAAGAGCATCTTAATACCTTTGTGCCAGGCAAGCCTAAAAGAAGGCCCCTGAGCAGAAGCAGAAAACAAGGGTATTCCCTGCTAGCAAGCTTCTAACATTCAAATTACAACAGCTACCAGTTTTTAGCTCTTCTGATATATGCTGGGCATTGATGTGAATGCCTTTAACGATTTTTACTCATTTAATCTTCACAATAGTCCTGTGAGGTAACATATTATTATTCCCACTTGATAGGTTAAGAGATTGAACTTAACACAGCTAGTAACGAACAGAGATGGAATTTGAGCCCACAGGATCTTGCTCCAGAGCCCAATACCCCTGCACTATATGATACGATCTCTCCAATAGAGATGTGAAGAGAGCCTCCCACCTTCAGCAGGACATTCACCGTGGCCTATCAGGTGACATGTGATATAGGCAGGACTGGGGGTATCAGTGAGAAGACACTGCCCGCTCTGTGTGTCCCATATCAAACAGCACCTCCACCATCCCTGGACACATGGGCTCCATTCATTTAGCCACCACTAGGGCAGGAGAGGGAATACTATCTTAGCCATTTGGGGAAACTGAGAGCAGAACTGTCACAGGCTTTCATTGAGAGCGTGAGCAAGAGAGATGTTTCCTGCTTGCCCTTGACCCATGTGGGAACTGGGAGCCCGAATCTGTTCTGCACATCACAAAATCCCCAGCTGTGCATTAGTAGAGTTGCATTCTATGCATAGGGGAAATCGAATAATAAGCCACTCATAGGAGGGATGCATATATAATGTATAATTGGATAAACTGAGGCAATATGGTAATGCCCGAGGTTGCATGCATTCTGCTGTGCCAGAGCTCAAGCTGAGCATGGCCCCCAGTCTCCAGCTCTCTCTCACTGCCTGAACCCACACGCAAACCACAGGAGCCAGATCTCTCCCCATCCCTGTGAGTCAGGCTTGAACTGGCCTTTCGCAGCTGTGTGAATAGGATTTCCAAAAGCTCCAGAGGAAGAGTGAAAAAAATCTCTTTTCCAGTTGGCTTATGAAAATATTCTCCTCTAATTGAACTTTCCCCTCTTGCCTGTGCCTTTTGATTCCTGCATTTAATTGCTTTTTAACCAGTAGCTACTGTGTTCAGAGAATTTAAAGTCACATCTGCATCTTTTGTGCTGGAAGTCTTTTACCATGTGCCTCTAAAGCTGGTTATAGGATGATTTTGATGAGAGCAATAGAAGTCCCACCAGATTTGCTATAATTAATAGTCTGCTTACATGATTGGAGAAAGAAAATTATTTATTGATTCCCAATGCAAAAAGAAAATCAACAAATGTCTTTCCCACAACCTCATGATTCCATTTTGACTCCCCTGTCTTGGCCAGATCGTACCACATGGCCCACCTCCCCTCATCCCTAACTCATCTAAGATTGCCCTTATTTAGTCTTTATTTGTTCATTTACTAAATACTTATTTCAATAAGAATTCTCCTGTATGTGCAGACAAATGTGCTGTTATCGTAGAAATAGAGCTGGAGAGAAACAGAATTAGTCATTGTCTCCATGAAGTCTGCATTCTAGAGAGGGACATGAACATTACATTATAATTACATGTGTAATAATGCAATTAATATAGTGACTCATGATGGAAGATCTGACTTCCATGCGCTCTTACAAGAGGAGACCTGACCCAGGCCAAAGGAAGTGGCATTCAATGACCAGTGGGAGGGACAAGTGGCAAGAGTTTTTCTAGAAGAGGGAGAAGCATATGAAGGCCAAGAAGGGAAATAGGTGGAGCATTTTTTAGGAAATCAAGGAAAATGTGCACCTGGGCCTAAAAGAGAAGACTGTTTGGAAAGGGTAGGGACAAAGAAAAGCAGAGGACTGGTAAGGAACATTTAGGATCACAGTCTTTATCTTCAGAGCCAGCTAAAGCTGAAGTAGTTTAAAGATTAGGACTTTGAGCAAGCTGGAAGTAGGGCAGGAATGGGTGTAGAGATCTCAAACCTTGGCAGAAGCCCAGGGGTAGGGAACAAGGATTTTGACCAGAGAGTGAGGTCAGAGAAAAGTATAAAGGACAGAATTAGTGATGCATATGGGTGGGAGAGAGAGAAGGTATTTTTTGCTTGAGCAATTTGTAAACGGAGCCATTCATTAAAGCAAGAAAAAATAAAGGAAGCACAAGCATGGAGAGGAAAATACAAAGTTCAGCTTGGAAATGTTGAGTTTTCAGGAACTTAAGAGCCTCCAAGTGGATATGTAGGCAGACTCGAGGGTATGGAGTTTGGAGGAAAGATCTGAGTTGGAGGGAGAAACTAGGAGTTGTTGGCATGTGAAATGGCCTTGGAACCATAAGAGTATATATAAATGCCCAAGAAATTAACTGGTAATGAATCATAGACCTAAACATAAAAATCTAAGCCACAAAATTTCTGAAAGAAAATCTTTGAAAACTTAAGAAGTTCAAAAATCATAAACTATAAAAGAAAATATTGATCAATCAGAACTGATCAATATTTAAAAGTTTAAAGTTTCTGCTCCTCAAAGAATTTTATCTTAAAAACAAACAAACCACAAAAAGGGAAAAAAATATATTTTTTACTTATGACAAATTACTTGTACCCACCCAATTAAGAAATAGGCAAGAGATTTTTATAGATATCACATAGAAGAAGATCCACAAATGGCCATTGGGCATAGGAACACAGAAAATTATGCTGAAATTAAGAAGACTGATCATACCAAGTGTGGTCAGGGATATGAAGAACTAGAACTTTCTTGTATTGCTGGTTGGAATCTAAAATGATATAACCACTTGGGAAAACAGTTTACATGTTTCTTTAAATACTAGACATGTGTCTATCATATAACCCAGCCATTCCACCCTGATATTTACCCAAGGGAATTAAAATATGTCCCCACAAAATTTGTCATTCATATTTATAGTAATCCAAAACTAAAAATGGCTCCATTGTCTATCTACAGGTGATTGGATAGAGAAATCGTGATTTATCTGTACTATGAAGCACTTCCTAGTAATAAAAAGAAATAAACTACTGATACATACAACATGTATGAATCTCAAATCATCATGCTGAAAGAAAGAAGTCACATAATAGTGCTTTTATTTACATATAATTCCAGAAAGTGTAAATTAGTCCACTATTTTAATCCTTAATGACAGAAAACAGGTGGTTGCCTGGAGAGTAGGGCTGACTGCTAAAGGATGAGAGAACTTTTGTGGGGGGAGGAGGGTTAGAGATAATAGAAATGTTCTGTATTTTGAATGTGGTTGTGGTTTCCTGATAAAACAACTATTATAAATCATCGAATGTTATACTTTAAACAGATGCCATTTATTGCCCACAAAAAACACCTTAATAAAGTTGATTTAAAAATACCTGTAACAGAGTGGGAAGACAAAAGGACCAAGAGTAAATTAGGGAAAGGGAGATAAGGAAGTAGGATGCTCATGTACTGACTAGGTGTTGAGGAGCTTTAAGTGTGAAGGGGTAGTAAGAGAGTCTGACTTGCCTGGGCCTGGATTCATGAATCCCTTCCCTCATGAAGCCATCCCCAGTAGAATTTAACCCACTCTCTTCTCTTCTCCATTCTTTGGAAACTATCTCAACTACAAAATAGCACTCAAATCTCAGGGAAAATTAAGCAATTCTCCAAAGCATTAGAACTGAGATTTGAACTCAGGCTCTTCAGAGTTCTAAAGACTATTCATAAGTGTTGTAGAAAGAGTCTCCTTATGGTTAGGGCCATATTTTGGGCTTACTTTTGCACATGTTGCAGCTGGTGTGGATGCTAAATAAATGTTGATTTATTCATTGATTGATTCCCTCAACTGGTATTTTTATGTTTAAAAGAAACCACCTACCTCCAGGAACTCTTAAGGGGCTTTTGGAATGTCAGTTACTAGGGACATTTCTCTCTTGCCAGAGCAGAGGAAATTAAAGAAGCCCCAGTCTTTTTGTCTCTGCATGGGTAGGAGGAGAGCAAGCAAGTCTGCCCTCCTACTTACCGCTCAACCAGCTGCCTCTCCATATCTTCTGGGGCTATTTCCCCTTCCCAGTAAGAGAGGCCACGGGGAAGCCAGGGCCATTTCCACTGCTCACTTGGTCTAAACCCAATGTAAGACCTTCCATTAGACCCAAAAGGCAGCTGGAGCCCTGGTGCAGGAAGTGGGAGCTGATGCTATTGCTTGGTCTTTCTTCTTCTGATTGCAAGATGGCAAACCCCAAACCTGAATCACAAACAGATCACAATACTTACATATAAATGTTACCATCCATTTGCCTTGCAAATACAGCTGGCTCTTTTAAAATGTCTCTCCACACCTTTATCTTTGTTCTTCTAGCTCTCTAAGGTCCCATAAGTCTGCATTATAATTGTTTAAAGGGTTTTTTTTAGTTGTTGTAAAAGGCATTTTTATAAGTAAATTGGAATGAAAGAAGAAAGACGTATTAAGAAATCTAGATTCTGATTTTTCAGCACTTGATTTTCTTTTTTCATGGTTTAGGGTGAATTGCTGTTTTGGTGAATCAGTGAGTATAGGATTCATTCATGAATAAAGCTTCCCAAGGATCCATGAGAACCTAAAATGAGATATTTGCCTGCAAGGTAGAAATGCTCTTTACTTCCAGATTTTAGACTTTATATTCATTGAAAATCATGAGAGAAGGAAGGACTGAAAGGGATTGTACAAGTGAGCACTGAAAGATTTCATGGATTTAATTTACTCTTAAAACAGATTTTTCGATGGTTGAAGGAACTTTTGTTCTCCTTAAGCCTTTCTTCCTCAGCTACATTTTTTTTAAAGGAACTAGTAATGCATTGGGGGAAACCAGGAATGTGTTGAAGTTGCCTGCATGATAGATGAAGCTGAAGTCAGTGATGCTGAACAAGGTCAAAGCTAGAATTGTTATTTATATATTGAATATTCAAAAATTCATTACAAGTTGCTTAAAACACTCACAACAGCCAATACTGTTTCCCTTGAGAAGTTTTTATTGCAGGGAAGCCTTTTCCATGTGACCCCGGGTACTCAAGGTCAGTGTGTGTGTGTGTGCATGTGTGTGTGTTCCAGAAGCAAGTCTCTTTTTATACCACAACACAGGCCTCCCTTTCTCCTGCCTGTCTGCAAAGGGGAATTCCTGCACACGCTACTCACCTCTAGAGCACTTCTAATCTTTCTCCTTTTCCACAAAGTAAAGATACCCCTTAAATGAGAATCACCAAGGGACTTTGGGAAACTCTCTAATAATGGGCCCCCAGATGTTGCCTATGACCGGATACCGATGAATCACTTGGAAATCCAATCGAAATGCAGATTCTAACTCTGTGGGTCAGGGATGGGGCTAGAAGTCTAAATTTCAAACGAGCTCCCCCATCTGTTGCTGATGCTGGTGCTGGTGCTACTCTGCCCAGACCATTTTGGATAGTGTGGGTCTAAAAGGAAATGCATCTGAGTGTCCACACGTAAGTGTTAATCGAAGCCAGAGGCCAGAACAATTTAAAAGAAACTGAGTGCCTTCTGTTCTCCATGAAGTGGAGTTCTGGATCATATTCTATTTTTAATTTCCAAGGAGCCACCGTATTGTTTCCATAGTGGCTGTGCCATTTTACATTTCCATCAATGGTACACATGGATTCCAATATTTCCACATCCCCATCAACACTCCTGCCTCTAAGTAGTTTCCTCAACCAAAAGCTAGGCCATTGTCCAAATGTCCCACCCCAAATACTCCCTATCTTCTCCTCCAAGTCCTCCCCCAAATGCCCTCTTCTCCAAATTCCCCCTCCAAATCCTGTTCAACTTCTAAAGTTTCACATTTTCTAAAAGTCCAGTGACTTAGCCCCGAGGAACTCACTGTGTCTGTACCTGAGACCACCAATATTGTCCCTTAATGATGCATGTCTCATTTTCTAATCACTTCTTGTTATCCCAGGAGAGGTTGTATTATATCCACTTAATCTTACCTAGCTATAAAAGCAATTGGTATTTGTTATAACTTTTGATGGAATAATATAAAGAAAAACAAGAAGCATGGAGAGTCAGAATAAAAGAATTAAATGCCTGCTCTGAAAACTATGTCCATGGAGAAAAGAAATTGAATTCTGTTTTTCCCAGAAAACTGTCCTTGGCAGATATTTACCAACAGCCTCTGCACCTTGGATAGACGTCCTTCCTGGGGCCACAGTCACTTCAGAGAGCACCGACCCTAAAGATCATCAGGTCAGGAGAGATCCTTCTCCAGGAAGTAGCTCTGGGATGGCAAGTCACTCATCTGCAGCAAACCAGAATTCACTAGTTCAGGGAATGGCTGTACAAGTCCATGTGGGTTTTATTGCAACCTCTCAAGCCACGTATATGAAGGCCTAGCTTCATTCACCCCATGGTGAATGCCAGTAAACAGCCCCATTGGGGCCACTGTTAGCTGCTGTACTAAACCAAAGGTACTTTCTGGTTTCCCCCTGATTACTCTGCCCTATTTGTGTCTGAACTCTTCTCCACTGCACTGTCTTTTCTTTAGGGATGTTATAGTACGCCTTGGCTGTCTTGTATTATAGAAAGTACTGAACAGTGCTAGTGCTGGCCTCTTGGAATGATGATTTCTCTGCTATTCCATTAATGCCCTGATGTGGTGGGGTGGCCCCTGGGCTGTCCTGCACCCATTTATTGCTATGAAGTACTTTTCTGAAGTCTATGCCACAAACAAGGCCAAGGACAGCTAGGGATCTCTTCCCAAGCTCATCGGAACCTGAGGGGCACTAGAAGCTCTGGCAGGAAGGAGAATTTTAGTACATCTTGTACAACTCCTGTCTGGTATTTGAAGCCCCTGCCAAGTCCTTATCAGTCTGTTTGACCTTCTACTGTGACAGGGAACTCACCACTGTGCCCAGAGATCTTTTAATTATCTCCATTGGAGTTGCCAATGCCCCAAGAGTCTGCGGAGGAGCAGATCTGTGAACCCTGTTCCCTCTCAGTCTTGGAGAGGACACACTGGAGTAGAGTGTGATGCCCAGGTGACTGGACGGTTAGACACTGCCACCAGCATGTCCTACCCAGTAGGGAATTCATCGGCCTTCCTGCCTGAGGATCCCAAAGCAGCCTCACTGCTCCCAGTCATGTCCCATTGAGCAACCTGAAAGCTTTTGAGTTACTTGCAGCCCAGCTGGCTTCCCTTATCAGGGTAAATTACTAATACTTCCTTGATAAGAACCAAATTTTCCTTCATTATCCTAACAGGGAAGAACCCCTGCCGCATCAGCAAGTTCTAGGCAGCATGCGGTCTCTGCCCTATTTTAGGGCCTTAACACCCCATTGTTATGGCTTGTTTCTAGGTGTCCCTCCAAAGCCTCATGCGCTCATAGATGGGGCTTTTGGGAGATGGTTGGATTGTGGTTTTGTGATGCTGGATTAGGGTGTGTGATACTAGGATTAAGGGTGTGTGCTAACCAAACTAGTTTAGCATAGCCCTGGGTGTGGGTAATGGGAACTCCACCTTGGTTGTGGGTGGCACCAATCGATAGACTTGTAGCCTGGATGGAATATAAAAGGACAGAAAGAAAGCAGGCCATTACTGCTTCCTGCTTGACTTCCTGCTTGGTATGGCTCTGCCGCGCCACCCTGACTTGGAGTAAGCCAACTATGGACTAAAACCTCTGCAAGCTGTGGGCTGAAATAAACCTTTCCTCCTTTAACTTATGGGTGTCAGGTGTTTTGTCTCAGCAATGAGAAAAGTAACTGAGACACCTGTCAACCATTAAGGTCATCCTGGACTCAGCTCACTCCCTCCATTCCATTCTCCATTCTTTCCAAAATGACCACCAAAAATGCCATCCTGAACATCTTATTCTCCTGCTCAACATCATTCAGTGGCTCCCTGTTTCCCAGGGGTCCAAGCCCAACCTTGCTAATAAGTCTCATGACCTCTCCAGTTTCTCCCTGTTATTCTACCCCTTGCTACCATCCTCATAATTTGAGCATTATCCAAGACTATGGTCTTCTTTTCGTATTTTGCCCCTGCCTCACGTTTACTGTGGGTACAAAGCCTGTCAGTTCCTCCTCCAAAATAAATATGTATCCACTTACCCACTTTGTTACAAGACACCATAATCTCTCACCTTGTGGCAGCAATGATGTTCAAACCAGCACTCCCATTTCCACTCACACTCCCTTCTAATTCATCCTCCACATAGCAGCCATAGTAAATGTTAAAAATATAAATCAAGGGCCGGGGATTTAGCTCAGTGGTTCCCCTGCCTGCCTCGCAAGCGCAAGGTCCTGAGTTCGATCCCCAGTACCAAAAAAAAAAAAAAGAACTTTCTCATAGCGTTCTTCCCCACACTGACTGCCCACCTGTCTCTTTAGGCCGAAGACCTTTTGCACTTGTTGCTCCTCAACATGGAATACCTTGCCTTGGTTCTATACTGATATTTGTTGCCCATCATTTAGATTTCAGCTAAAAAAAAAATGACCATCTCAGAAATGCTCACTTCGTCTCTTGTTCTAGTTCAGCATTTCATTTAGTTCTTTTTAGTACGGCTAGCAATTTGTAATTAATTAACATATTTAGTTCCGTGTTTATTCTCTGAATCCCCCACTACAAAGAAAGCTTCGCAAGGGAAAGAATCTTATCTGTCTCATTGTAACTGCAGGATTGCCAGGGTCACATGCAGCTCATGACCCTTGGCAGGTGCTCCATAAATGTTGACTGATGACTAAAAAAATCTGGCCCCTGCCACCTCTCACTTTCTGTGCTGCCACTCCTCACCCCTTAGAGCAGTGACGGTGAACCTCTTAGAGCCGAGTGCCCAAACTGCAACCCAAACCCTCTTACTTACCGCAAAGTGCCAACACTAAAACTGAGGTTTTAGTTTAGATAAAAACAACTCATACATTAACATGTTTTGTCTTAAAAGAAAATCAGATAGCACATGTGCCATATGTTCACCATGCCACCATTGCTAGATCCGCATTCCAGCTATGTTGTCTAAAGTTAGCTGAAGGTGCAGGCTGTTTTATGTTGCTGTGCCTTTGTACACACTCCTGGGCTGGAGTTCTTCAACTGCTGTGCCCAGAAATCTCTTCTGGTAGAAATGTCACCGCTTTTCCAGCCTTTCCAACTTCCATGTTGAGGTTAGTGCCCAGACCTCCAGGTGCCACAGAACAGTGCCCATGCCTCCACTCTCGCTCTTGGAAACCTGGTTGTATTGTTCATTTTCCTTTCTGTATCCTCTGTAAGCTCCAGTATCACTGAGGAAGGAGATCGTGCAGTCTTCACTTCCACTAACCTTCAATCACAATCAGTTACAAAACCTAGAGCATAATAATTGCTCAACAAACATTTGTTAAGAAGAAAACTGAGTAAACTGGAAGAGCAAGTCCTTGTTATAAATATAATAGACCAGATTACCAGCTATCTGTCTAGTAACCCCAGTGACTCCTAATGGCATTAGTTTCTCAGTTTCCTCACCTGAAAACTGGAAATAATAATTCATTACCTATAGCACAAAGTTAAATAATAAAATAAAATAGTAAATACAAAATTATTCTAAAAATATAAACTCATTCATTCAAAAGTACTTATTGAGTCTTTATTCAATACTAAAGCACTCAAGTTACAAATAGGAAGATGTGACCCCTTGAGGGAATCTACTTCAAGACTGCATTATTACTAATCACTGTCCAATCCCCGGTACCAAAAAAAAAAAAAAAAAAAAGCTAATCACTGTCTATCTTTCATGGTGTTGGTTCTTGGTCTGTAGCATGTTTATATCCATCTTTTACTTTTAGATTTACTACATGGCTGCATATTCTAGTTTTACTAGGGTTCTCTGCATGCTTTCTAGCTGTAAGCATGGCTGAATGATTTCCTCAGCAATCCTAGTTCCACTTCAAAAAAACTGTCAGCAGTTCACATAGCACCAGGCCCATCCATCTGTGTAAGAGATAATGTAATTCTAAGACAATATTTAACACTGTAGGATGAGGCATAAACTCAATATGTTTTCAGGCAGTGTATAAAAAAGTATGTGCCCCACCTCATTAATCACAATAAGAATGAGGGATAGGGCAGATACCCAGGCTGGTGCTGTTCCAAGCTAATCTGTCTTAATACTAGGCTCTTGATAAAAGAATGACCATGTAGTTATTCTGCTTGTTCAATGGCAGTTTACATTGGGGGAACTCAAGATATATGGAGTAACAAGGACTCTCAGTAGTAAAAACTTACATGATCCGTGCTGTGTTTGGAGGTAACTTTCACTACAAACACTCTCTGGGGATGAAATTCCAAGAGAAGGATTTCAAGTTATGTTTTTTAAAAAATTGATCTATTCACAAATCCTAACTGGGTTCATTCATTTACTCATTCAACAAATCTTTACTGGGTATTAAGTCTATGCCAGAAGCTCAGTTTGGGGCTTGGATGCCACCAAAGGAAACAGCAATGGTCTGAACCCTCAAAGGACTCATATTAAGGGGAGATTGATTCAAGGGTGCTACGTGGACTAAGCTCCATGGGGACAGGAATGGTGTCTGCTTTATTTTCCAGTGTGTGCCTATAACTGTTATGTGTCATGGCAAAGAGGACATCGTTAAAATGTGTTAAATCTTAAGTGTCCATCAAAACAGATGGATAAACAAAATGTGATCTATACATACAATGGACTATTAACCTAAAAATGAATAAAATTATGATGCAGGCTGCAATATAGATGAATTCTGAAGACATTACAAGTGAAATAATCCAGTCATAATAGCATATGATTCTACCTATGACAAGTACCCAAAATAGTTAAATTCATAGAGACAACAAGTAGAGTGGTTACCCAGGGTTAGAGGTAGTTATTATTTAAATGGTACGAAGTTTTAGTTTTGCAACAAGAAACCATTATGTAGATGAAGAATAGGCTACCATGTGAATGTAAATACCACTGAATTGTACACTTAAAAATGATTAAAATGGACAATTTTATTCTATGTGTATTTTACCATAATAAAAACAAGTTTTAACAACAACCAAAAAGCCAGCAAAGAATCCAAAGAGATCTTGAGGCAAGAGATGCAATGGAGCTTTCCAAAGAGATAGTCCAGTTGGAAGGACTCCTGCCTTCCCTGAGAAGGAAAAAGAGAAATTAGAAGAACACTGATGACACGTGGTGAAGTGTCATCTGAGGAAAGGCAGCCAAGTGAAGAGTGGTGAGAATTCATAGAAGTAGCAGCCCACTCAGGGGTGTGGAAATAAAGGGTCAGAGAGTTTCAAGGGGAACCTTTTGGAGGATGACGGTAGTGGACCAAAGAAAGACTTTTGCGTTTGACAACCATGAAGTAACAGGTAACCACTGGTAGAGCATTTTCCGAGAATTGTGAGCATGGAAGTCAAGTGCAAAGGGTGAAACGCCAAGTAAATGGTGAGTTTGACAGCAAAGGAAGGAGAATGATTATAGAAACTTGTAGGAGTCAGTTGAGGGGAGAGAAGGAAGACTTAGGAAGGGACAGAGGATTGAAAGAAAAGGAGAGACATAATGGGAGGATCTAGAATGGCTGGAGAGGATGAGGTGGGAAGTCTTTGTCCCTTTGAATCAGAGGGAGGTGTCAGGAAAATGTAAAGATGAAAAGGAAGGCATTGGAGAACTCCTAAGACATTCCAGTCTCTTCATGGAGGCCGGAAGCAAGATAAAATGCTGGAAATGAGAAGACAGGACCACACTGGAGAAGAAGAGAATTTGGAGTTGTTGTTATATGAAATGTGGTGGGTAGCAAATTGCAGATGAGTGAAGCATTGGATCCTGCTGAGGTCAGAACCGATGTGTGTAAGACCAGTGGGCTCTGAGGTGAGGAATGCTCAGGTCCTGATAGCCTGGAGGAAGAAACAAATGGAAGATGTTCCAGTTCCCAGTGAAATAGGATCAACAGCAGGCCAGAGGGACATGCTTCTCAGGGCTGAAGAAGAGCATAGATAACACCAATAGTCCAGGCTGGATGATAAAGAAATTATGATCCAAGGGAATGTGGAGAAGTCAGGGGCTCAAACCCATGGTGAGGGTGAAGAGATGGCTCCAGGAGAAAGAGAGCTAAGCAAGATGGAAGGGAAGGAACACGTGGTAGGCAAGGAACTTTGGTGTCTGAAACCTTTGGTTGAGGAGCAGCTGTGTGGGTGGGCAGTGTCCAAGGAGATAGGGTGATGAGGAGGGGCACCATACAAGTTTAAGTCAAGAACTGTGAAGACCCAGTGTTGGGGAGATGTTGAGATGTTCCTGGTAAGGGCAATGGTCTGGTGAGATGGCAATAAGTGTTAGACGAATAAGAAAAGCAACCAGTGGAGAGCGGAGAGGATGGGAAAGGGAAGGTTTACTGGGCTGGACATAAAGAGAAAGAGCTTGCTAAAGGCCAGAGGCACAGCTGTGCTTGTCAAGACACCTAGAGACACCAAAAGAGTAATCAAGTTAGGAAGTGGCTGGGGCAGGAATGGACTTGCATGGAATCAGGTTCACTGTGGGAAAAGGTTCGGTAACCTGTGGAGGGAAGAGGGCTAGGAAGGGAAAGTTAGAGTTTGGGAATTTTCGTCTGATCGATAATGAAGAGCTAGATGAAGAGGCCGGATAGAAACATAAAAGAGGATTCTAGAGAATGCCATTGGGGAGGCCTGTGCTTGGGGGTGAAAATCTAGGAACGCCAAATTGTTTGGGAAAGTAGGAACCTTCAACCTAAATGTGAAGGAACCTCAGGAAGTTGGTCAGAGAAGCACTCAAATACCACAAAGCCAGGCTGACACAAATACTCCGGAGAATGAACTCTTGCCTTTAATTGTGGACCAGCCTGTCAAGACACGGAGTTCCCATTTCTACCGCCCCCAGCCAATTTCAGTTGACTAGAACTTAACTAGTAGAGCTTAAGTATTTTTGTGAAACTCTGGATCTTAGACTTGTTTTCTGCAAAATGGGAGCGTTTGGAACAAATGACCTAGTTTACAAAGGCTGTGCTCCCATGAATCTGTGGCCACTTCTTTCTACTGTTTCTCACTGTGCTCAGTCACAATCCTGATCCATCCCCACATGGTAGGACTACACACTCATGAGGAAAAAGTGCCTTCCTTTGGTCAAATGATACTTAACTTCATCGGGGCATCTGCAAGCTCAAGCATGTCCTTCTTGCAATTAGAAAAAGTCCCAGAGCTCTTGGTAGACAAAGGAGTGAAAACAAATGAGCAGAAGGCCTTGGCTTGGCAATTGCGGTGGCTGCATTCATCCCTGCAGTGTGCTCTAGTGCAAGACCCAAACTGCATAAAGGCATCCACAACCCTGGTTTCAGCCCTCATGACAGCAGAGATGTTATTGGCAGTGGGACTGAGACGTCCATTTTACAGATGAGGAAGTCGGGCCACAGAAACTTTCCCTAATTTCATCATGTCTGTACCACCACCCTTACGCTGTATATGCTTTGGATTCCCAAAAGGGCCACACTTCAAACTTATTGTTTTCTTTTTTGTGTATTTGTGTCAGTAGGTGTACTTCCTTGTCTAAATAGCTTGACACTTAATGAAAGATCTCTCCCCTGTCCCCTGCCCTGGCCACAGTGCCTCCCTCCCACTTTTCAGACCATATTTGGACATTAATCATATCACCCCAGTCAAAACACCATCTTATCTGGAAGTAATATAGCTGCAGTAATAGGAGAGCATGGAATAAATACTGAAAGCCATAATTCTTTATCATCCTCTCAGCTCTCATATGCACTTACTGAAGTGCATTTGGACCAATTGGAGGTGGACAGGATGAATTCTATGGAATTTAATAGTAATGGCATAAGAAATTGTATTTTGACTTATACTATTATTATTTATTATAAGTGATAGTGTTATAAAGATTTCGGCAGCTCTCAATTAGTTTTGTGTTTTTGAACTTAAGAGGAAAGAAAAAAATTAAATTTACTTTCTGAGCCAGGAGAGCAATAATCATTTTATGACTATATTCATTTTCTTAGCCTCAGATGAAAAAGGTGACCAGGGACTATTTATAACAAATGATTCCTACGTTGTTTTTCAAGGCCCCCTACATGACCAAAACAGTATAGTTTGTGGATTTCTCATGCAAGCAGAGTATTGAACCTAAAAGGAAAAAAAAAAAAAAAACAGTCTATCTTCAAGGGAATTGTTTCCCTCTTTAGAGGGATAAGGGTCTCACATAGAAGAGTTATAATGAATTTACAAGTTGCCATCAAGTGTTGATTAGTAGCATACAACAGAGCATGGATCTGTAGAGGAGAGACAAGTGAAGGCGAGCAGGAGAGCTGAGATCAGAGGGATGCGTGTAGAGCCAGGAACCCAGATGCTCCTGATCACAAGTACAGTATATGATGAAGAACGAGGTTCTGTTTGTGTTTGACCAGTGAACTAAGGCAGAGCACAGGAAGAAGCCAGGCATTGCCAAGAGAGGAAACAATATTCGGAGACATGGGGAGCATTCATATAGCTCTGGTGGAAGTTTTGTGTCCTCACATAACAGCAATCACCATCCTGTTCCAGGCACTGTAGATTCACCATCTTGAAATCCTTCCTAGGCAATGGCAGGAAATGCTGTCACCCAATGTTGCAAGACTGTTTGGTTGGTCGTGGTCACCTGGCTCAAATGTAGGTTGCATGCCAACTCTGTGGAAAGGGAGCTACAGGTTTTGAGGTCTTCCGTGGGCAGAGTGTCTTGGTGCCCATTGATGTATATCTAACATATCTTCTAAGGGATGCCTAGTGATTAGATTAGAAAGCCAGAGTTAAAGAACTTTCATAAGCTCATGTAAGTTGCTTTATTATTAAGCTAAGATCATGCCATATTAGGAAAAAGTATCCCTTTCTCAAGATGTTTTATTTCCATGTGTTATAAAATTGTGATAATATACCAGTTTTAGCAGAACAAGCCACTTTCCTACCATCTTCTGTTAAATTGCCATAAACATGTAAATCTACAGTGTCTAATGATGTGAATGCCCTTAGATGTGTCGTTGTTGTGCAGGAGACAGCTACACAAATGGCCCCTGCACCAAGATCTGGATCTATGTTAACTGTATTTGTTCTGCTACCAACACCTTTAATTCAAAAGTGAGCTGCAGATGCAAGGAAATTAAGTTTTTACAGGATTAAAAAATATTGACTAAACATCTTGTCTCTGATGTAACAGGCAGTGCTCAAAGACTGTTTATAATGCTGTCCCTAAATCAGATACTTATGGGTTGAATAACCATAATGTTTTGCATATTATAAAGCACATGGTGCTTTTCAAAATACTTCTTGTAGGCCGGGTTTGGTGGCACATGGCTATAATCCCCACATTCAGGAAACTGAGGCAGAAATATTGCCATGAGTGTTTAAGGCCAGCCTAAACTACAGAGGCTGTCTCCAACGAGACAGATAGTGAGGCATGGTGGCACATGCTTGTGATCCCAGATACCCAGGAAGGAGACTGAGGCAGGAGGGTTATAAGTTTAAGACCAGCCTGGGCAACTAGCCCAGTCTCAAAAGAAAAAAGGCTGAGAATGGACCTCAGCGGTAGAGTACCCCTAGATTTAATCCCCAGTACCATAAAAAATAAAACCAAAACACCTTCAGATGAGCTATTTCATTTGACTTCTACATGTGGAGCTACAGTAGATTCTGGAACAAAGAACTGGTGATGGAGAAGAGAGGTCCCCAGGTAGAGTCCTATAAAGCCTCCTTCTTCTAAAAGAGGAAAGCGAGGCTGTGCTCTTTTCCTCAACCAGGTTGGATTCTCTTAACTGAAACTGAAATGTGCATTTCATTATTTAATTTATCAACATCTCGAGTACACTCACTAAATCACAGCTCCATTCACTGGATGTGCCAGCATAATTAATTATACTGTGAAACCTCCTGACAGCATTTTCTGGGGACTGAGAAAAAAAGACCAAGCACAAGAAAACAGAAAAATCTGGGTCAATTTTCTATAAATTTATCATATGCTTTTTCAGTGTGAGCCCAGCTTTCTTTCTAGCTGAGTAATCTTGGTCAAGTTGCCTCTTGAGTTCCTCTATCAAAATGCGGGGGTTGGGATAGTGAACTTTATCATCCAAGATCCCAGGAGGAAAGAGGTAGAATATTCAAGTTGGATAATTCAAGCTGAGTTTAGAAAAGGAAATTCTTTGCCAAGGTGTGGGCAGGGTAAGAAAAGCACCAAGATTGAGCTATTCTCTAGGGCTGGTAACCACAGGCCATCGCTAGCGCATTCTTGAAGGGCAGGATAGGGTTGCCAGGATCTGGGTGGTCAGGTAGTTGTACAGAGAAGGCTGCCTTGAGTGACATTTGCTCAGGTACACACCATGCAGTGCTATAGGAGAGGATGCATACCCCAATGTCATGCTCTTCCCTCCTTCCAATGTCCTGATGCTCCCCATTGGCCAGCCCAGCTGGAACCGTAAAGCAAGGCAACCATGAAGGTACTCTGCATGCCTCAGCCTCTTGTAGAGAGAAGGGAAGGTAGATGTGGGCATAAGTCCATCCCAGCTCTATGAACCTTCGTAGGGTTCATTAAACACCCTGTCTTCCTCCTTCTGCTGAAATTTTAGATGTGGTAGAATGATGTGTTTTATGAGAAGAGAACCTACTAGCAACTCAGAGGAATACGTCACAAAGTATTCTCTGCAGCTGAGCAAAAAATACTTGTAGAATGAATAAATAAATGAAAGAAAATGGTTCCAACTGAGGACCATAGGCAGTGTGCACAGGCGCACGCACAGACACACACACGCACACACACTGAGGAGCTTTATGTTTTTCACAATAACATGGAATCAATCCTGGGACTTCATCCTTAAGATAAAATCTTTGAGGCATCCAGAGGATCCCACTGTAATGCCATCTTAAATGCTAGGCAGACCCAGAATCCAAAGATCTGAGGCCTGGGAAGTCCAATTCACCCCTTTATGTCCCTTGGAGCTGTAGAGGGACCTGACTTGCCAGGCCCCCATGTAGACAGGGCAGAGCCTCTTTTGGAATCATGCTCAGTGTTTGCCTCCCCTCCAGCCCCTCTAAGACTCACTACCTTGGCATCCCTTTTTTCCCATGCCTGGCTACTGGTAAAGATCTCAGTACCCCAAATTTAGTGGGCCTTCTGAAAACCCTCTGATTCACTAGGTTCTCTTCATGGATTTCTCTCACAGCTTCTGTGCAAGGTTTTCTTTTTCTTTTTCTTTTTCTTTTTCTTTTTCTTTTTTTTAGTAATGTTCTCTCTCACCATTAACAGTGAGCCTGAAGACCTGAAAGCTTGGAGATACGCTCTTGAAACTATCATTGCTACAAGTAATAAGAAAAACTAATTTATTACTAATGCAGCAACTCCTGGGTGCCACACTCTGATCCATACAACCTTAAATATATTATCAAACCTTGTGCAGTCCCATGAAGTTGGGGAATCTGCTTCCTGTTGCTTATGTCCCTTGGGCCCTGGGCAACCTAAGCTCCCTAAGGTCTCATGACAAGTTAGCAGAAGAACCAGCATATTCTTCTGCACCCACCCCACACCATTTCCCCTCTGCCAGAATCAGAGACTTTCCAAGGAGAAAGAACCTACTATTTCACTGTGTTTGGTGCCATTTTATCTTGGCAGTGGTGGCCATGGAAAGAGGTCCTTAGTGAGCTGTATCACTAACTTGAGTCCAAGGGAGTTGCATGGTTGCTCTCAAAAAGCCTATTAGCTGGTTTACAAAGTGGTCCTCTAGATTTGGGTGCTAAAAGACAGAAGGAACTAACAGTTAACAACAGCCAACTCTAGACAAGCCACATCATTTACCTTCCTACTGCTTTGTGGGATAGGAATTATTCTTCTCATTATACAGATGAAGAAACTGAGATCCATCCAAGGAATAAAGAGTAAAGTTAGTTCCATTTTGAAAGCTAATATTGTTTCCACTACACACTGCTCCCTCAGAGAATAAAAGAGAACACAGGAAAATTTTGGAGATCATCCCACTCAACCTTTCCCTGATATGAATGTCTTCACAAGGGCCCTTCTAGGGCAGCTCATTCTGTTATAGGACACTCAGAGAAAATTGTGTACACCACTCTCTGATGTATATGCCTATTACCTGGACTGGGTTGAGGAACAAAGTTTGAAGGTAAGGAGAGGCCAGTACTCAAAAGACTTGTCAAGGCAACTGGAAATGACAAAGTCTTAGAAGTAAGCTACCCAGAGATTCCCATTTGAAAATTTGATGCACCAACCTTCCAGTCCTCTTCAGTGTTGAATAAGAATGTGAAGGCAGAGGACTCTGTATTAATCCATACTCCTTGCTACTGACCCTTGAGTAACTGTAAATCTACCTAAAGTTGCTAGCAACTAATCTACACCTATCTTAATTACTTAAAAGATAGCTAGAGAGATTCCCACAAAAGCTGAAGTGAGAAGCATGTTGTCCACTGCACTCCCTTCCCTGACCTACCAAGCACCAAGCCTATCAGAAAAGAAAACAAGATTGGTTTGCCTGTGTGATTTTGACGTTACCCACAATGGCTCTTAAATGATCCTAGTGTTCTTTTCAAAATGCTCTCAAATGATCTGGTTAGAAATCTATTTTTAAATTTCATAAAGGATGTATGCCAGTGTTGCCACTGAGTTTGGTTTGGTTTTTTAAAATCAGAACACTTGCCTGGATTGAATCTACATTCGGCATCTACATAACTGGACAGTCTTGGGTTACCTCCCTGGCTTAGCCAAATACACCCTGTGTTGCATCAGGTAGTAAAAATCATCTTTAAAACCTTTATAAATAGTAGTTCTCCTATCTTGGCTCTGTTCTTTGGACCAAAGTGGAGTCATAGAACTTGGGCAGTAACTGCTGTTTAGACCAAGAGCAGCTGGACGCTGGAGATCCCCAAGACTGACTTGGGCCTAATTAGGCCAGTGTGAAGTTTCACCCTCAGGTTCTGATTTTTCCCAACCTAATGTCTTTCTCTCACACTCTTGAGGCAACCCTGATGAAATACCTGGAATTATGTTCCTTCTCAAAAGCAAGAACTGTGTTTTATTTCTCAGTGCAACTTCAGTGGTTAGCTCCATCTTTCCCACGGAAAATGCCCAAATGAATATTTTTTATAATAATAATGGTATTGATGATGGACTGCAGCAAAAAGAAACAACCTACAGATAAATGAATTTCTGATTGAGAAGGAAGGTTATTACGACTGAGTACTAAAGTAGGTCCTACAAGATCATAATTTGGATTCTGAATGTAGCATATTCTTCAAGCCAGGTTCAGGGTGATATTTCACATGTCTAGCTTTTGATTAATTGGACTGGATAGAAGTTTCATTTCCACCTTAAATGTTTGTTCTTAAGGGTTTAATTGCTTGTACTATTTATCAGCATTAGAGTTGCTGTGATGTAAATAAATTTCCAGCATCCAATTCACCTTTAAGGTAATTAAATTAAGTGTGGTTAGTTAAGAACATTAGACAGCTATGAAACACTTTTGAGACAAATCTGGCTTCCTCAGAAGAGGAGAAAGTCTTCTGCATGTTTCTTGTCTCATTTTGTATTTCTCCTCGGTTCTCTGTCCCCCTTTCCTGTTAGTCACTGCCTTCTGTCCTCTCCTGCTGGCTCTAACTAATTTGTCAGTTAAAGAAGGACACATGTCGAGTGAAAGTAACAACGTGTTTCATAAACAAGCTCAGCTGCTTCCAAGAGAAGCCAGAGGGACTCATGCTCCTTGCTGAGATGCTCCCCTCCTCAATTTGCTGAATTGTTTTCCAATTTTGATGGAATAATGTTGCATATGATATGTGTACTCGACATCAATTTTAAATCAAAGCTCAGCTGTTGGGCCTAGCAGACGTGGGAACTGAGTTTACCTTTTCCTGCCTGCTGGCTGAATAAAGAGTAATGTCTGCTTTAGTAGCAGTACAGAGCAGATGGGGAGTGGAACAAACATGGACTTCTGAGGTAGACAGGTTTGCCTTTCATCCAGTTCAATTCAACTCATTCATTCATTTGTCCAACCAACACTTATTGAGCACATACTTTGGGCCCAACTCTGTTCTAGGCACCGAGGAAACACTAGTGGGTCACACAGAAAAACCTAATTCTGCAAGGGCTCTGAACCTGCACTCCATCCTAGCTGTATCATTGGATATGTTTCTTCAGCTAAGTCTTAGTTTCCTCATCCATAAAATGGGAGTGTTAAGAATAAGATTATTTAAAGAATAAAAGAAGATAATGGTTATTAAGTGTTTATAGAAGATGTCTTAATCCTGGATCCATGGATCCTCGGAAGACCCTGGATAGAATTCAGGGGCACACGGATTTGGATGAAAAAATTGTATCTTCTTTTTTACTATTTCTAACTAAAAATGAGCATTTTTTCAGTTGTGAATGTAGGTAACAAATCTACTTCAGTTGTAGTCTGTGCAATTTTGTCAGTAATGGAAATCACATGACACCTGTTAGAGACACCTTGAAATACTGCTTAAGCTCATCCCCACTTCAAAATTATGGATGTTATTATATCTACCATGAGATATTCTTATTTAATGCATTCATAAAGAAGCACATATATTACTATATCATGATTTTTAGAACTGTATTTCAGTATACCTTCCTTTGTAGTTCTGTGTACTTGAAAACATTACTCTAAGCATGGGGAGCCTGTACATGTCACTAGGCTGTCAAACAGGTTCATGATTTACACAAAAACATAGAACACTTGGTTTAGATGTTGTGTGCTAGAGTGGTTCTCACACTTGAGCAGGTTGGGGACCCCCTGAAGGATGTGCTAGAACCAACTGCTGTCTCCACATTCCCCCCACTGCCACCTCCCAAGAAGTTCCTGATTCAGCAGGTCTGGGACAGGGCCTGAGAATCTGTATCTCTCACAAGTTCCCAGGGATGCTAATGCTGCTGGTCCAGGGACCACACTTTGAGAACCACTGGCCTGAGTATATAATAAGTATTTAAATGTTGTTCTTTCCCCCATTGACCTGGCACATGAAGACTTTCAAGTCATTGGAATGCTACCAAATGATCCAGAGCAGCATACCAATTCTGCATGCACCATCTGATTCTGCCAGCCAAGCTATGCTGAGCTTCCTCTGCCTGTGACCCAGGTCACATGACTCTACTGTTTGCAAGCCCAGCCTCCACCCCTCACTGCCATGTCTAGCTTCAGTTCTGACTTGGCAAGACAATTTAAGAGGCATTTAAGTGGAATATTCTGGGATTTAGCATCAAAATATACTTGCTGCCTGCCAGACTCTAACCCCTTTTCCCTTGTCCCCAGGGATAAAACCTGGCTTCTGCTTTATTCAATGATATGTGAATCCTTGACTCAAGTCCTAGCCTCTGTGAGACAAGAGCCTGCTGATGTGTTCAGGGTTTGGAGACCTAATCAGTATGCAGTGCAACAAACAGGTCTCTGCTACCTATAAAATTCCCATCTTCCTACATCTCTGAGCATCACCCGATGCTGGTTTTCTTGTTGACCTGTTTTTCTTCTCTAGGAACTACTTCTCCTTCAGAAACTTGTGTAAATAGCTATCTATTGCTGTGTCATTCAGATAATAGAAGATCCTAGGCATTTTCTTTGCTCAGTACCAGAGACAGCTCTCCATCCTAGAATTAGTACCTAGTGTGCAGGTTTTGGCTCAGTTAACCCATCCTGCTGGAGTCCACTCTGACACACCCCATCACACCCGAGATAACACATTTGTCATGCTTTGCTATTTTGGGTAGTAGCAAATATCAGATTAATTTAACATCTTTAGAAGAACTTATAGCTTGTAGAATGTTGAACCCAATTAATACTTTATTAAGGATCTATTAAGTATAAAGGGAAAACTAAGATGCAGACCTTATTTTTAAAAATCCTCAGGTTAATATGAGGTGTAAACATCTAAATAAATAATTTCAATCTCTTCATTTCCTTTGTATATTTAGTTGCATAATTCTGTTCTAGTTAAAAATCTATCTCTAATTCTACTATAAGTGGACTTTTTAAAAACCCTGACGTTGATCAGTTTGGAGTTCTCCTTTGGGAAATGTTTAGTTTTCTCAAACTGTAAGTCCCCATTAGCCAGCCCAGTATTTGCTGGCACTGAGCTGGGTAATAAAATATCTTTCTTCATTTTATGAAGCCAGAGTAAGTAGCTTAAACAAAGACAATAACCTTCCCAGATGGAGGAAGACCAGTCTGTGATCAAAATAGCTTAACTACCTTTACTTTCTGTTAAGCCTACCTGGGATTCTTACTTCCACCCCCCTTGTCTCTCCTTTGAACATAGCAGTGCTCCACTGGGACTGAGCCATTTGAAGTTCTCCCATAGATCATCATTACTAAATGAGAAGTGGAGATCATGAGCAAATTATTAAGAAAAATAATGTCAGAATCATTTTTTCATTCTTTACTTTTTCAACCAACCTCAGTGAAATTTGTGAAATACAATCATGAAAGCTACCTGGATTCTTACCAATATTATCTAGCCCAAGCCAAGCCTATCTCTTTGATGCTATCAGTCATGCCAGGGGAACTGCTTGACATACGCTGAACTAGTGCTGTTCTGCTCCAGTGCTGCTGTGATTAATTAGACTTTTGGAGAGCTGATGAGTCATCAGCATTGGACTCTCAGTTTAGGAAGGTTAGGGAATGACCCCAGCATTCTGCTGAATACAATAGCATGATAAAACCCTGCTTATACCATAGGCAATAGGCACCAGGTAGAACATGGTGACAGATTATTAAGAAGTAAATAACAGGAACTTCTCAGGTGCCTAAAAAGCAGCCTACAAAACTAAGAGGATCCAAATAATTTAATCATTTACATAGGAATGTATTAATAGCACCCGCTTTGTCCTGAGTGCTGAGTCATAGTTACCTAGAACTGCATATGACGTCCAGAATATGGAGGGATATGAGTGTTTGTCTGTATGTATGAGCATCTACATATAACTGTCATGAAAGGGCCCAGCAGAAAAACACCACACCCCAAGACAATGAGCTGAGCACAGATGAAAGTAATTCCACCGACCCTGAGCCCCTCTGCCTTTGAGTATAGGCGAACTCCAGAAATAAGCACAGGTTGGCATGTGCAGCCTCCAGGAAGGGTGTAGAGGCATCTATAGTCATGCTTCTGTCTTGATAAAATAAATCAGTAAATGGACAATAAATTAAAGGAAATAATGTTTACTAGTGACTGGTACACTGTAGACAGTGAGTGAATGCCTCCTCCTCAACTGCTGAACTACCTAAAAATCATGTGAGTTTGTCATTAACTCCATTTTTCAGATTAAGAACCTGAGCCTCAATTAAATGACTGCCCAAAGTCACAGAGCTATCAAGCTGTAGTTGTTAAGCTACAGATGCAGGACTTCCCACTATACCAAATTGCATCTTCTTTCACATTTTTGTGGATTAATCAGTTCAAGTCGAGTCCTTTCTTACATCGGAGGGTTCATAAATAATACCAATCAGGTGCAATTACTTTTCCTCAAACTCCAAGCTGGGACGTGGAGAACTATCTCACTTCATCATTCAGCTGAATCCTATGCCCTTGGCTGCATAAACATGGACTACTTATCTGGGGAGACAGTGGCTCCCTTCGTCCCTGCTCTCTCATCTCATGCTCAGGTGTTTCCCTAGTGCAGTCCAGATCTCATAGTAAGCATCCATCCAAGATCCCTCACATGGTAATCTGTTTATGTCAGTCCCTTTGGGGCCATGTCTAACTGGTAATTCTTAGAAATTCAACTTTTGTCTGTTTTTTGATAACTCTAAAGTTCAGAAAGTTAGAATATTGCTTTTTAATTAACTCTACTTTCTAGAAACTCAGAATGCATGGTCCTGCTTACTGGAGAGAACTTTCTCCTCCAACTGTACTGGAAAATGAATATACTTATAGGTCAGTTGGTTGACACTGTCTTTGTCATTGTTATTCTCTTAGGACTCCACTTTAGAAAAACTTACATTTTTTAAATTGCTGTCATTTAATTCCATAGGCAGTTGATTTAAGCTTCATTTTTTTCCTACTAAATGAAAATTAAATTAAGCTCATTATTGTATTCGACAGTCATTGATTGTACTCACTTTGGTTTTAATTAAATGCTACTATTCATTATTTCCTCCTCTGTAGTGCTTTTAATTTTCTTTGGTATATAATTTGAAGTAACAATAATATCAGTAAATTATTCCTTATAAATACTATTAAAAGAGAAAGATGTACAAAACGCACTGTGGAAGCAATTTGAAGGTGTTTGCTTATTGTTTTTAATTTACTGTTAGCATTTTTATCAGAGAATATTTTGCCATGTTCTGCCTTTGTGATAAAACAGGGCATGCCCATATCTCTCTTAAGCGGCTCTGACTCATGCAGTTAGTGGCTGACTTCAAGACATCATTGATCTTAAAAATGTGCTGACTTTATTGCAATATTAAAGTTATGGTCCAGGGGGTAGATGTTTGAATTTAAGTCTGAGAACATTATCCGAAAGTTTCAAAAATGCCCAGAGAAATTCATTTCATTTTCTCTGTAACATTTACAAAGCACTTTTTCATGCCAAACAGTCTCCTGGGTCATGGCAGTGTGTGAAATGGTAGACAACCACAGTTTCTGGCCTTGTGTTACTGGTATTCCAAAACGGTAAGAAGTAACATAATATGTCTTGACCCTCTACCTCCCAAGAAACGAGATCTTCCATTATTAACCTGGTGTCCATGTCGGGGGCGTTCTCTGTGAATCTAGACTAACTAAATGGTGTATTTTATATTACTCTGCCCTAAATATACTATGATGACAGATGCTATGTAAACGACACAGCTGAGCTCAACAATACAAGCATAGCATGTCTCTGTCTCTCCAACCCAGAACAGAAAGGAAAGTAGTGAGTAGTTTAAACTGTAGACCTACTGGAGTCTTGGGAGGAAGCAGTGTATACAGACAGGAATTTGGTCCTCATGTAGTAAGGAGTTCTAAAGTTGACCAACCAAGATGAAAGATGTTGTCAGGCTTAATGCTTGTAGCCAGAGTTTAGGTAGGCTAAGCTCCCTCGAGTATACCAGGAACTTAAAAAATGCCACTAACGCTACGATTTTGCAACAAGCTAGAGTCCTAGAGACAGTGTTTTGGGACCTGACCCACAGCTGAATCAAGCTGCTCAAAGATTATATCTGGTTGTGGCCTGGAGGAATGAACCAGCAGAGGACCTATACACAGTTTCGGAGAAGCAGCTGGGAAAGAGGAGGACACATGAACAAATACCCACCATTTAGAATGAGCCTAGCCTCCAAGTACACGATTCTAAACTGTAGAAACAGGCCAAGAAGGAGAGCCAGAATCAATCTCTGGGATATGAATCTTCTTCAGATTAAAAGGAGTTTTTGCACTAGTCTGAATAGGCCTTAAGTGCATTGGGGCTAGGGATAAGCACCTGCTTAGCATGCACTAAGGCTGTGGGTTCAAATTCTGGCACTGACTAAAATTTTTTTTAAAAAAAGCATTTTCCAAAATATACTCAAGTAGATACTTGAAGAAAAATTTTTGTCTAAAAAGTTCCAGAAGTTATTAAACCAAAGCAGGCTGAAATAAAATGAGAACAGGTAGATATAAAAAAAAGAATCAATTACAAATATTGCACATTTTTAAAAACTATTGCTGTAACAAAAAGGCATGTTGCCTGATGATAGGATGATTAAGTTAAACATCTAATTTTTATCATTTGCCCAAGCCAAACTGATAGAAGCAACAGCGGCCTCTAAATACCCCCTGGCCCCCCACCCCGCTGGCTGCAGAAGCCACACTGCAAGCCCATGTGGATGCCAGCTGCTTTGTGCCACTTTTCACACAGGCACTGCCTTGGCAGTGCACATCCTACATGGATGGGGAAGTAAAGAGTTCCCCCAAAACCTTTAGGCAAAAGGAGGTTTTTGTTTGTTTGGGTTATGTTCTTCTCTCTCTCTTGGCTTTTGCTTTTCAATCTTAAATGTTAATAGTGCAGCCTGTAGGCCTGACAGGCAGTGAGCAGATGAAGAACAAATGGAAAGTATTCAAAACCTCCCATGATAACGGGCTTCTTAACACATCGCTGTGGTCTACAGAGCAGACTGGAGAAGGCAGCAAGGAGATATTATATCAGCTACTACAGCCTTAAAACAGTTAGTGTCTCTTTGGTCTTTAAAATTGTCTCTGTATAGCTTAGTTAACAGGAGGGTTTATCCATGGGAAAAAAAATGTTAAAATAAAATTTAGCAGCTGAATGGAGAAATGAGCTCTGGAATTGTCTTGGTTAAAGTGGAAAATTAGTTGGCTAGATGGTTACATTCAAGAATTCACCAGTGTGCTGCTATGAAACACAGATTTTTAAATTTTTGAAAACTGATTTAGAGACATGAAAGACTGGCTTCTGACATGGTCTACTAGGGTAACAGAAAGAAGAGAGTGGAGGAGATAGAGAAAAATCAGTATCAGGAAAATACGAGAATTTTCTAGACCTGAAGAAAGGTGAAATTATAAACAGTTCAAGCCAAATCTGTAGCTGAATTAAGATGGATCTATTCCCAGATGAATATGGTAAAATTTTGGATTCTCAAAGAGGGTAAAGAGAAAAATCTTAAAAGCTAGTAGAATATTTTAAATAATGATTATCTGTGTATCATCAGAATAACATTCAACTTGTCATTGCAACAAAAATTCTTGAAGACAATAGTCTATTGCATTCTAAGTACTGAGGGAAGGGGTTGCTGATCTGAAATTTTATCACCATCTAAGGTATCATTAAGGAAAAAGGTCAAAATAAAGACATTTTCGGACTTTTAAGAAAAATTTATAATCCACATATCTCATGAAAAGAAGATTGAAGGGCAAGTTTCATCAAGAATACTAAATTAGAAAAGAATACACAACATACAAGTGATATAAGAAACAGTAGCACAGAAATGAATAAAATATGTCAGTAAATTTTCAATTCCTACAATTTATCATTAATTGCAAAAAATAATTTAAGGTACCATTAAAAATTAATGGGAACTCTTAAGAAACAAAACTAACCAAAATTGGAGGTGATATTAGTGAGTACTTAAAGCTTGCTCAGTTCTATGTTTTGGAAGGAAGAAACACTAAAAAGTTAAATTTAATTTTTCTACAAAACTAATTATAGTTAAGTATGCATATAAATATTTAAGACTGTTTCAAAGAATAGAAAGAGAATCTATAGCTTCCAAACTAGATGAGGACAAAGGGAATATGGAAAACATTTATTTAACAGAAACAAAGAGAAAAAAATTTTTTAAAGAAACACTATTAAAAAATTTATGACAGAATTAAATCAGATATGTTGGTAATCACAAAAAGGCAAATTGACTATATTTACCTACTTAAAGGATAGATTATCACACTAAATTTAAAAGAAAAACAGAATCCAACTATCTACTTACTAGAAGCATATTTAAAACAAAACCATATAGAAAGGTTAAAAATAAGGTGGAAAAATATTTATTTTCATGGGCCAAAGGAAATGATTATCACTTAAAATAGAATTTAGCCCCAAAACTCCCAAGAATAAGAAATACAACAAAATAGGAAGGGAAGAATCGAGCAAGAAGATCTAGTAAGAGCAACCTTTTGTGGACTTAGTGGACTTGTTATGTGTAAAGTAAAAGCTGAGGAAAAATAGTTACTGATAAGGCCACTTTATCAGAAATTTAGAGATCAAACAGAAAAATAATTAATAAGGTTATAGAAGATTTAAACAACAAAATTAATATGCAGCATACTATGAAACCAATAGATCCATAGACACTTTGAACATTTATAAAAATTGGTCACATTCTTTTTTTTTTTCATTAAGTGTATTGGTACATTTTAGGTATAAAGTACAATTACATTTATCGTTAGGATCTTGCACCTGTACATGATATATCTTAGTTCTTATTTTTTTCCCCATTTCCCTGCCCTCCCTTCACCCCCTCCACCCTTCCCTATTTACAGAGACTTTGTTTCCAATTTTTTCTTTTTCTCTTTTTTTTTCTTTTCCCTTCTTTCCTTTCCCATTCCCCTCCTACCACCCCTACTCCTTTAGACTTTTTCTTCCTATTTCACATTGTCAGTTATATCATTTGAACCTTATTTACACTTTTAGTATTTTCATACCAGAGAAACTATTCGGTATTTACTCATGTATGTCCTATTTATTTCACTTAAGAGTATGGCCTCAATGTGCATCCATTTAGCTGTAAATGTCTCTAGTTTCTCATTCTTTATGGCTGAGTAGTACTCTATTTATAGAAAAACTACATCTTCTTTATCCAAGTCTCCAGTTAATGGGCACTTGGACTGTTTCCAAGCTTTAGCTATTACAAACTGTGCCGCTATAAACGTAAGTGTGCATATATCACTGTGGTATGATTCTTCTAATTCTTTGGAAAGATACCCACCAGAGGGATAACTGGGTCAAATGGGACCTCTAATCCTAGTTTTTTGAGATATCTCCATACTGATTTCCACAGTGGTTGCACCAGTCTGCACTCCCACCAACAATGGAGAAGGGTTCCTTTCTCCCCATACCCGCGCCAGCATTTGTTATTGGTTGATTTCTTGACAGCAGCCATTCTTTCTGGGGTGAGGTGGAATCTCAGTGTTGTTTTCATCTGCATCTCTTTAATGTCCAGTGATGTTGAACATTTTTTCATGCATTTATTTGCTGCTTTTACTTCTTTGTCTGAGAAATGTCTGTTCATTTCAGATGCCCATTTTTGAACTGGGTTTTTATATTTGGGAGGTTTGATTTTTTTGAGCTCTTTATATATTCTAGATAGTAGACCTTTGTCTGAGAAACAGCTGGTAAAAAAAATTTTCCCACATTGTGCGTTGTCTCTTAGCTCTGTTGGTGGTTTCTCTTGCAGTGCAGAAGCTTTTTAATAAAAAATTGGTCCCATTCTTATGCTAGGAAATCGTACTTCATGAGACTGGTACCATAGTAATCTTGTTCTCTGACCACAGTGCAATTAAACTGAAAGTATAATAGTGTAAAAGTCGGTTAAAAACAGTAACAACATATGTTTGGAAACATTAAAACTCTTTTCTAAATAACTAATGCATTAAAAAAAGCAATTCCAATGGAAATTGCTCAATATTTAGAACTGAGAGACAATAAAATCACTAATCAAAATTTGTAAAATGCAGAGATCAAATTTATTGCCATATATATGTATTTTAAGTTGTGAGGTTCAGCACAATGGGCTACAACTTAAAAAACCTAACTAAACTGAAAGAAAATGTAAGAAAAAATAAAGACCTGTCTTAAAAAAATGGTTCTTTGAAAAAAATTAATAGAGACAAAAGAGGGAAAGGGAAATCAGGCAATAAGCATAGATACAAGAAAAATGTTTTAATGAATGAATTAAATGATTTTTTATCAATCAATTTGAAAATTAGATGAAACACGTGATTATCTAGAAATAAATTGCCAACCTTGACTCAAGAAGAAATAGAAACTGAATAAACTGATAACTGTTAATGAAGAGGAATCACTAATCCATTCCCGTCTACCACCGCACGAAAGACACAAGACCCGGATGCTTTTATAAACAACCTTTTTTTAACCCCTGCCCAGAAACCCAGAAGTCCTATCCTTTACAAACTATTTCAGAGAATAAGAAGGAAAGAAAAAGAAAAAGGAAAGGCAAAACTGCCAACTCACTTTAGTGGCCAACGTACTCATGTTACCCAAAACTGTTAGTAAAGAAAAACTTTAGACCAATTCATTTAATCCCATAAGTCCCAAGTAAAATTCTAGCAACCAAATTCAGCAATGTATTAACACAGGAATTTGGTTGTTAGCATGTTATTTTGTTTGCTAACATGAATACCTACGTGTATTTATGTTTGCACGTATGTTTGTATATAGGTATAAAATGACCTGTCAAGATTTAGCCCAAGAATGCAAGAATGGATCAACAGAAAACCTATTAATTAGATGAAGTCATTCTATCTAGCCAAAACCTGCCTGTGTAATAATGATATAAAAACATGCATGAGATGGAAAAACACCAGTGAGTGTAATGACCATATCAATGAAGAAAGCAAAATCGTAAGATCCAGGAAGGATACACAGATGGGCTTCCCCTGAAAATATGCTATTACATTAAATAAAATCTAAAGCAAAATAGTAAAAACATGATTTGATGAAGCCAGATTGGATACATGGGTGTTAATTAAATTATTTTGCTATTTCTATATATTAAAAATATTTCACAATTAAAATTAAAATCTTTTGTACGTATACCAACTACCCAAAATGAATATAACCATTATATAGTGCAAACATGTACAAATGAACACATATTAAATTAAATTAAAACATCATTTAAGGATCAGCTGTCTTAATCACTTAAAAATCTTGTTAAAATACAGATTCCCAGTAGATCTCTGGGCTGGGACCTGAGATTAGGTTCTGTGTTTCTAAAAAGCTCCTGGGAAGTGCTGCCACTTACAGATGCAGGACCTACACTTTGGGTAGCAAGAATGGACATATGCTCTTTGTAGCATTAGCTAGGGAGCTTATTTAAAAAAACAAAAACCCTGTAACCCATCCTAGCGATCCTTATTCAATTGATTTGATGGGGCATTTAAATATTGGTAATTTTTGAAACTCATAACATGATACTAGTGGACAGCCTTGGTTTAAAACCATTGAGCTAAGTGTTATCTCATTTTGTAGAGCAGGAAACTGAAACCCAGGAAAGGCATATACTTACCCAGTCGTATAACTTCTTGGGGACTAGAACCTACTCTTACTCTACTATTCCTGCTCTCTTTCCAAGTGCAGAATTTTACTACTGTCTTCTTCCAAGTTCCTACCTTTTGGGTTTCCTATTTTGGGGTGTATTTTGTTCATTCATTTTTCTTAGCCCAACCGCTATGTAGGCCTGGCCTACTGAAAGATAGAGAACAAATCCATGTCAATCAAGGGAGGCTGCCATTGATGCCCTACCATCCCCTTTTTCTCTATCAGTGCCCCTTCACGCACAACTTGAAACTCTCTTGAGGAGCTTCCTGCAACAGATTTGAATAATCCATAAAGTCGTCATAGAAGACTAAAGAACTTAGCTCTCTAAGGCCAACTCTCAGAATTGGTCTTAGCCCTATCTGCAGTCTTTTGGTTTTTTGTTTTGATTTGTTTTGTCTTTATTGATGGTTTTGGCTTTGCTTTATGTTCTCTTCTGGAACCTCTCCTGCTGTCTCATCAGCTGAAGCATAAGCCACTTGTTCGTTCCATAACACCAACAACGCTCATGTCTGTGCAAAGCATCCAGACCTGCATGGCATGGCTGGCCTCAGAGCACACCATAAGATCGATGCCCACTTAAAATGTTAGATAACAGATGACCTTTCCAAGGTGTTGCCACGCTTCTCTTCTAGCCTTGACCTCTACTTCCTTACCAGTTCACCCTGATTCGATAGGCATAGACATCTTTCTGCCTTAGTTTTCTTTCACTTCAAAGAGGTGTGGTTTATGCCTATAGTCCAAGTTCTTTCATGTACAGAATCCTGCAACCTAAGGCCTTATGAATTAAAGAGGCTAGGAAATCCCACTGATCACTCCCTCCACTTTATGAAACCATGGTCCCAAGTGGCAGAATAACATCCCTCACTCATGGCATGCTGTCCAGTGGTATATTCCATTCAACCCACTGGTCCCCAGTCCTAGAAATACCTTTCCAAATCCAGAGAGAGCCTTTATGGCCTCAGTGTTACTGGGGTTTTAATTCCAATACTGGTCTCAAATCAACCCAGTCTCCAGAGAAGGAGGCAGTGGCTGAACAGAATTTATCCAGAATATAATTTATCCATTATACTAAAGGACCTTCCATTGTCCATTTAAGGTCCCTGGTCACAAAGGCAGGAAAGGAAAGCCACAGCTTGATCAGGTTTTCTGATAGGCCCACTATATTCTCTTTTAAGGCAAGCAAGACATGAGACAGTTAATTAATTAATTAATTAATTTGCAGGGAGAACTGAGGCTTAAGAACTTTTGGAAATAAAAGAGAAAGTCATTCTGTTGCTGGGTTTTAAATAGTGCCTTGACCTTCTTTCCTGAATATAAAGTAACCACTATATCAATACTCCTTCTGTTCACTTATCACTTTCCTGGGCAGGAAGGCTGTGAACCATGTAAAGAGAAAAATGACAGCTGGAGAGAGGAGTTCCAGAAAATCATATTTAAGTTATACAAAGAAGAAAACTTTAGATTCAAAAGCTATTAAAACTGAAAAGACCTTAGAGACAGTGGGTCCAGTGCCATTTTTAGGTGACAAAAATTGAAGCCTAGAGGAGAGGTTTTGCCAAAGTCAGAAATTCCAGAAAGCTCGAGAAAGAAAAGGATAGTGAGTTTGGCAGGGACAGATTAATCAGGTAGTAGATGAGCCTTTATTTATGCAGTGTGCACTGATAAGATAGTATGTATAAATTGATTTTGGGTAAAATCAAATTATATGTGAAGTCTATTACAGGAGCTTGCAGTTTACAGGAATCTTATGATAAAAACTGAAAAATAATTTTCTTCCCTATTGCTCTTCTATTTTAATTCTGGATTTGTCTACAGAGGAGTCACTTAGAGCTACACATACTGTCAGTTCAGCGAATTCTTACTACTGAGTTTGTTTTCCTACTAAGATGAACATGATGAAAGGGTAAAATAATTAAAGCCCTGAACCACAGAGCAGGAATCCACGTGCTAGTCCAGATCTGACACTTCAACCACTGTTCCAGGATAATCACACGGGCTCCTCTTCACTAACTGTGGAGCTGGTCCTCAGACAGGAGCAAGGGCCCCTGTTAGAGAACACATGCACGAGGCATGTGAGACAACTCAAAGGAGCACACTGGATCTCTTTTTCTTCTTTAGAACCTGGGCTACTCACAGCACAGTTCCTGGATGGCAGCAGTGGTACCCACTGAAAGCTCATTAGAAATGCAGGCTCTTAGGCCTCACTCAGACCTGCTGAGCCACAGTCTGCTAGGTCTCTGGGAGAAATAATAGCTTAGGATACCTTGTTCAGTTTCCCAGATAATAGATGACTTAACTCCATGGCTTTCCTAATTCTCACTTTTGCTTCTGCTTATACGTTGCTAGAAAGCGCGTGCTGAGGTCTTAACTTGAGCCAGCCAGCCCCACCTCTGCTTTCATTCCTTTGTTTCGCTGGTCTCTTTTTTGGCTACTGTGTAAAGTAAGTCATAGGTTGACTGGCAGCAGCAAGAAATATCAACATATCCCTGAGGCAGAGAACAACAAAAAGCAGAGACAATAAATATAAAGAGACAACCATCTAGCACTATATATATATATATATATATATATATATATACACACACACATATATATCCACAAAGCCATATATGTATTTAAAGTTCTTATTCTTTTAAAATATTTTACTTTTCATTGTAAAAATTAATTGTGAAATATTGTAAACATACAGAAGTAATATGCAAATATAACAAGCACCCATATACTCACCACTTAGATATTAACATTTTACCCCAATTGTTTTGTTTTCTCCTTTTTAATAGATAAAGCTAAATCCTCATTCCATCCTCCCTTCGTCCTCCTCCATGGCTCTCTTCAAGTTTCTGAATGATTTTATACTTTTATAACTTTTTCAAGTTATTCTGTCTGATTTTATACTTTTCCTATATACATATGTATCCATCGTCAAAGCATATTCTTCTTTTTATCACACTGTACATATCTTTTGGAACTTGCACTCATAACTCCACATTATATTTTAGAAATTTTTCTGTGCTGAAGTAAAAAAGTTTATTCATTCTTTTTGTGGTTTTTTTGGGGGGGGTATCGGGGATCGAACTCGGGACCTTGCTTTTGTGAGGCAGGCGGTGGAACCACTGAGCTAAATCCCAGCCCTATTCGTTCTTTTTCAACCACTGTTTAGTATTTAACTACATGAATAAAAACCAAGAGGCAGTTAGGTTGAAGGAAATAAGAAGGGCTGCTTAAAAAAACCAAATTTTCATTTATGTCTACTATGTTTTAGATCAGAGTTCCTCTAACAGATTGCAAGAATCTCATGCCCTCTTCCTGATCTAAGCCTATCTTTGCTGCCCCTGAAATGAATGCTGTCCTCCAGATGTTCCTAGCTTCTCCCAAGGTCATTGGCACGGCAGAGAGCTCCTGTACTTCTTGGTGGTGGTAGGAAGACAGAGTATTGGCCGCCCTCAGGGGGGAGACAGCCAAGCTGCCTCTTACTCCTTTGTATAGCTCTGTGATCTTCAATCAAAATACCATGACTGGAAAAGGCTCAACAGCCAGGCCCTAGGAGGATATGGTGAAAATGCAAAGACATTATTGCTACAATTTATCCTGAAGGAAATTTGCAAAGCCACATGCCTGAGATTTATGGTGTGACATCTAGAGATTTCATGCACTGTATTTCCCATTTATGGGCCTCAATTTAGTTAGGAGAAAAGAAGCTTTCTAGAGCAAAAACACCCTAAAGCTTTGGTGAAATGGTATATTTAATTAATTCCAAAATCATGAAACAAGTAAAGAGAGACTTTCAGGCCTGTGTGTTCAAGTGTTCCTGGGTGTGCTTGTTAGGTCCTGGCCACGGAGCTGTGTACCAAGGACAGAGACTATGGTTAAGAGCTCAGAGCCTGTGGCTCTGGCTGCAAGCCTGGAAAGCTCAGGGTGGGACCCATCTCCAGGACGGTGTAGATCGGTCTGCTGCAGAGTCTCTATCCAGGTGACATCACAGCAGGTCTGCAAGGGCCTCTGGGTGGGTGTGGGCCTGACAACCCTCTCTAACACATATCCTTCCTCCCTGGTATGATGAGGCCCAGTCTCATAATAGCTGAACTACCTTTTGTTAATATAGCCTAGAACATTAACACTCTGATAAGGAAGCAGGATGTCATGGACAGGGCCTCATGCAATGGCATTTACCTAGTGAGTCACCTTGGTGTAGGGTCGTATACTTTGCAGTGTGAAAACTAGATTTCTTTTAGTGTTTTAAAATCAGTCAACCTCTGGGAGCCTTCCTTGACAGTCACCAGATTCACAAGCTAGGTGTTTTTCTATCCTCTGTGTTTGCCCATGCCATGCTAGCAGGCTGGGACTCCCACATTCCTTACCTTTCCAAATCCTGCCTGCCCTCCAGCACTCACCTCAAATGCTTAGGTCCTCCTTGGAACCTCTTCTCAGCTCCCCTCCCCCGACCCTGAGTGACCCCTTTCTTCAACTAGGTCCAGTGCTGAGCTGGAGATGTGGCCCTGTGGTAGAGCATTTGGTCAGCATGTGTGAAGCCCTGAGTTTGATCCCCAGCACTGCAAAATGGGGTGGGGGGAGTGACTGTGTCCAGGGCTCATCATTAGTGTATGTTAGGTATCTATCTTAAAGAACCTCATAGTGTAAATTGATTTGCATATGCAAATAACCAGTTCTGTAGGAACCCTGGGGGCACAGAATAAGCCTTTATTTCACAGCTTTCCTAAGTTTTAGCATGGGGTAAGGGTAGTGGGAAGAAGGCAGTCCCACAGGGGAAGGGCTTTGTCTCACGTACACAGTGATGGGAGCACCTGCCCTACCCTTCCTGTGCCTCTTGGTGGACAATGGATGGCTGTTGGGAGGCTGTGAAGCACTTTGTACAAAATAAGGGTCATACTCATCATGTGTGCTGCAAGGATGGTTTGTTAATTCACTTTAAATGAAACATGGAATAACATGTCCTCTCCCAGAAATTACAGAAGGGAGACAAGGGCCATATTCCTCTGTATATTTATATTCACATGTGTAGTTTGTATTCATGTTCCTATCTGTGACTATATTAACATTCATATTTCTTTCTGTTGGGTCTGGAGCCAAAAACAGTGAACTTAGGGAGTTCTGAGAAGCTGAAAGTGAGAGAATTTCTTTGTTTTTTTTATGGATGGAAAAGCATACATCGAGGGGGGCAGCGCTTTTCACAGCTTATCAATATTGAACTCAGACTCAGGAAAACAGTCTTTTTCCTTTTTGTTTACAATCAACGTGCTATGTGCTGACAAAAGATCTTGCCTTTCCTTCCCTACATGCTCCCATCCAGCACCTCCCGCTAAAACTCTGCTTTTTCATTCTAAATCATACTCAAATTCAGTTTGTGTTTCCTCACTGCCAGCCTGGTGTTGGCTGAGAAAACAGTCTTCCCTAAGCCATCCGGCCACACGTTAAGGCCCCACGTTTCTTGTTACCTCTGAGCACGCTGAGCCCACTCACCCTCTCATCCCTGTACACCCTCTGTCCCCACCCACACTGCACCTCCGGAACTGGCAGCAGGTTAGATCTCCCACCCTCGGAACTGCTGTGTCCCTGTGCAGGAAGAGGTGGCCCTCTGAGAAGTCAGCTCTTTAGTCCATAACCTTCCCAATCAGAGAGCAACTCTGGGTTATTAAGAATTATGCGTGGTGAAGCCTCTGATAAAATGACTCAACCCTAGTTTGGGGACTTACTGACTTGCATAGCTAGGAAAGAAAGGAATTACACATGCATGCTAAACACCCTACTAGGCAATTTTATTGTTTTAATCTTACCACGTCCTCATCAGGACTAGAGCAAGAAGTATTGCAATTTATTTTATGATATGGAATCTCAGAAAGGTTAAGTAATTGTTCCCCAGCCCACTTAGCTGGTGACAGCTGCTTTCTCTTATGCATGGTGCTGCCTCTGTATAGTGGGATAAAAGGTACTAAGCATGTTGATGATGATGAAATTTTTCCAAGCCTACTGGCTCATTGCAGTCTCTATGACCCACTCAAACCTTCTATAGCAGGAGTTTTCTCCCTGCCCCTCTTCATGGACCCAAACCTGACCCAGCCTGCAGTGCTCAACTCAGCACTCACTCGTGGATCACCTTTTCCTGTGGACACCACAGTGTTTATAGCCTAGGTGTCCCCAGTCAGTACCACAGCCTAGACCCTTCTGCATCCTTTGCCCCAAGTTGGTAGGGAATCAACCTCCTCATTACACTGTTAAGTGCCTGGAAGCAGAGGACAGGGTCAAGTAAGTAGGGGACCTAATGATAGCCTCAGCCCTGAAACTGATCTTAAGTCTATTATTGACATTTATGTATTTATGTGGCCTAAGAGTTCATTACGGCTAACCGGGAAACAAATAGTGCGGTAAGCCTTATCCGGGCTTGTAGCATTCTTTGATTTCATTTTATGAAAGAAGTTTTGATAAAAAGAAGAATTGCCATGAGACCCCCCTGGAGTTCCTTAAGGACAATTAGAATAGCCATTGGAGGAAGAAGGACCCTAAGTGAGGGAAGGGTAAGAGAGCCCAAGGCTGACTTTGCCCACCTGCCAAGTTTACCTAAGGTCCAGGAAGTTGTTGACTCCAAAATGGGAGAATAGAAAAGTTCCTAGAAGTGATCTAGCCTGTTCCCCAGAAATTACAGGGGAACACCCTCTAAGGTTCAGGAGAGGCAGCTGTTGTCTCTACAGAACACAAATCTGACTGTATCATTCCTGTGCTGCAAATGCCACAGTGCTATTGGCCACAGCAGGCAGGCTTCAGTCTCAACAAGCATCAGCCTCAGCAATGACATTCATCCACTGACACGGGCAAATTCTGGCTTTTCTTCTACTCGGTAATTGTATGCCCAATACATCCTTGCCCCTTTAGGAATCAACTGAAACATAATTAGTGATTTCTTTGCAGTTCTCAGTCAGCTATCCCCATGCAGAGCCCCTGTAATTGTTCTTTCGGTATTTGCCACCATGTATGACAAGACATTCATCGGGCAGATCACGATGAAAGGGGCAGGTGTGACAGGGTTCTCGTCTGGGTTTAGGCCCCCTCTTGCTTTGTCCTGTGCCTTTCCCATTCTCTGTGAACCCCATCAGAATGCATGTGACTGAGAGTCAGGTACCTAGTTTTCACCTTGAATCTACTCCAATGACATTAACTATAAAAAGGCAACTCAGTCAATACCTGAAAAGTCATTAGAAACAAATTACTAGCAGCACATCTCACACCTAATTCCTGCATGGTGACACCACCGCGATAAATACTACAGAATGGAATCTGAGCTCATTGCAGGGCCTGAGGCTCATTTGCAACCTGCCTGATCTGTCCTTTCATTCCCTATTCCACCCCACCCCTGGGTAGCTTCACACACCCTGAGTCTCAACCCACAGTCCAGGCTTCCTTGCCACTTCCTGCGCCCTCACCTAGGAAGTGCCACCGTCCTTCTCCTCCGGACACTTCCGCTTGTCTCAGGGCATGTTGCTTGCTCTCTCTTCTGAGCTGTCCGCTTCAACCCTTTCCCCAGCACTGGTTCTATGGATACATAGAGTTTTATCTATATACCTAAGAACACTGTGTTTATCTTTGGAGGGTAGGGCTGTGTGTGTGTGTGTGTGTGTGTGTGTGTGTGTGTTACTGATATTTTCAAACATTTAAATTTTTTTTCGTTAATGTTTCTTTCCTACAATTATATTTATGGATGGAAAAAGTCAGTGTTTAAAAATGATTGTCATGGTTTTACGTCTCTCACCCCCTACTGTACTTTGGGATTACCCTGGCCAGAAACCAAGTCTTCTTTATCTCCAGAGCCTGACGTAGAGTTAGAACCAGAGTGCACTCACTGTCTGTCCGATGAGTGGATGAATAAATGGATGCATCCATGGGGAGAAGAGGACAGCGTTTGAGTTGGCGACTAAAGACAGGGAGCTGAGCCTCAGTCTCGTCATCGGAAAGGTAGATGACAGGTCTCATTGGTCTCAGCATCATAAAGTGTCCCTTTGGAGTCTTAGGACCATGCCCTCCACCCAGCACAGCAAGGGCTGGCAAAGCATGCTGTTCCCTGGCTGTGCTCAGTGCTCTGCTCTCTCCTCCATCTGTCAGAGGCAGCCCTGTGCAGGACGACTGAGGTTCATTTCATTGCAGCTGTGGGACTTAAAGTCACCGGTCACCTTTGCCGCCTGTCCGGGATTTTACAGCCATGCTTTCGCTGTTTACTGTGATGTCAGTTCTCTTGAGGTGCTCAGAGCCTTTCAAGTGTGGAGCTCCTCCTGTAGGTGAACAAGCCTGCACTGGACTCGGTGTTCGTTGCTCTGTGGGACCCCGCTGCACTCTCGCTGTCTTAAATTTCCAGCCACATTTTCTCTACCTTTGACTGAGAGGCCAGGGCCAAACCAAAACTGGCCTCTGGCATTTCTCAGTATCTATAGAGAGAGCAAGGATTTAGCTACTCACTAAGGGAGGAAACACGATGACAGCGACAGCTGCTTCCTCCTAGAGCTGTCCGGGAGAAGCTAGAGGTGGAGCCTCGTCCATGGAGCCCAGCCCAGCAGGGAATGTCCCCCGGTGTGTGAAGCTGGACGTGAAAGGGCTCCTTTAGAGTAGGGAAGTCAGGTTCTGCCAGCTGCATACTCTGTGGACTTGCATAGGGATTTCTCCGCTCTGGGCCTGTTTCCTTATCAGCCAGATGCCGATAATGTTACCTGAGACGGCTCAGTACAGGGAATTCCTCTTCTTTCCCTGCCTCCTTTGTGCCCCGTGAGCCCTGGGTATCCCAGAGATGTGACTCTAATTCAACCAAGAAAATTCTCCAGGACTGGCTGCTGGGCTTCCAGGTTTCTTGTCCACTCCTCTCCCTCTCAGTCTGGTGCTGGACACCATGTGTTACTCCTTTAGGAAGCAAGCGGAAGGGATCAGATATTCACAAAGAGTTGATGGCTGAGTGCAGGAGACAGAGGGAGAAATGCAAGAGCAGGGACTCCAGATTAGACAAATGAGCAGGGCAGCTTCTGTAGGAACTTCAATCTCTCTTCAAAGGAGTGCCAGAACCTGGGCCCTGACAAGTGGCAGGCATGGTGGACAGCCCTGACCAGCAAAGCCTTTGAGTACATAATTAGTTCAGGCTTTGGTGCTCTTCTATTTTCACCTTTCAGCTTGAGCTGATGAATCACCGTCTCCCTACTTCCCACCTTTTTATTTCTCTGGACGCCCAACCTGAACTAAACTTCCCCAAATCCAACAGAATAAAGAATGAATTCAGGGTAAAGGTCTGTAACGCAGTGCTCTCCTGTGAAAGAGAGCATTTTCCTGACTCCACAATTTTTTCCCAGGGGCAAAGTAGTCAGATATTGTTACTGTACAATTGCTCATACAGGGTAACTGGAAGTCTGTACTTGATCCGTGTACAGAGCCCACAACTGAAGCATTTGGAAAAGCCCGGTAATCGTAACCTGCTGGAAACAGAAAATCTTTGCTCTTCCCATCAGCACCCCTAGCCACCGTTGATGTTTCTCCTTCTTTTCATGATATAAACTTGTTTTATTAGCTATAACTGTATAATAATATGAGTGAATTTTTACAAAATTGAAATCATTCGTGTGATGGCTACCTAGACTAAAATGAAACATTTCCAAGATCTAACAAGCTGTCTTATGTCCCCCAGTTGTCACAATCCCTTAAAGATAATCATTATTTGACTTATTTCACTGTAAAGTTTTCCTGTTTTCAAATTTTATATGAATATTAACTACAGTATTTTATGTCTATGAAATATTTCTACTTAGTTGTATATAGCAGTAATTTGGTTTTCATTGTTGTATAATATTCCATTATTTAAACCTGCCACAATTTATCCAGTGAATTAGTTCTTGTACATATCATTTAGTACACATATGTGTGCTTGTATTTTTTAATTTTACTGTAAAGAGGAAAAGTGTGTGTCTAGTCAGCTTTAGGAAGTATCCCTGAATAGTTAGCCAGAGTGATTGTACCAACTTGTATTCCCTCCAGCACTGTGTCGAGAATATGATCTATATTCTCAACAAATTGCCAGGGTCAGTTTGTGTTTGCTTTGTTATGTTTTCTTCATTTACAACCATACTGGTCAGCAAGACAGTGTTTACATTTCCCTAATGAATATTAACTTGAACACCTTTCATATGCTTATGGACATTTCTTTTGCAATGAGCCAGTGCAAATCTTTTGCCCTTTTATGTTGTTTTATTGTTTGTATTTTCTTATTGATTTTAGTGGTTCCTTATATGAATGTGGACAGAAGTCTTTTATGAGATGAATACATTGTATTGCAAACACTTCTCCCTGACTGTAGCTTATCTTTCCATTTCTTTACCTTTTAATGAGAAAAATTTTCCAACTTAGCAATATTTTGGTTTCTGGTTAATGCTGTGTCTTATTTAAGAAATCTTTACCTATTTCAATGTCACACATGTGTTCTTCCATGTTATCTTCTGGAAAGTTTACTGTTGCTCCTTTCATAGGTAGGCCTATAGTTCATTTGGAATGGGTTAAGTAAGTATGGCATGAAGTAGAGGTACAGACTCATCTTTGCATAGACAGGTCCCATTGCCCCTGAAAAGAGAGGCAACTTTCTTCTGAGTAGGTAATTATAAATGTGGTTTACTTTCTGGACTTCCTTCAGTGAATCTCTGTTGTCTATCTTTGCATCAGTACCATTCTATTTTAATTAATGTAGCTTTATACTATGTGTTGGTATCTGGTAATATCAGTACTCCAACTTCATTTTTCTTTAAGATTCTCTTTGTCATGCTTAGTCAATTTGCATTTCTCTATATATTTTAGAATTACCTCATAAATTTCTGTATAATAAGAAAGCTACCGGGGCCAGGGATTTAGCTCAGTGGCACCGCAACTGCCTTGCAAGCGCAAGGTCCTGAGTTTGATCCCCGATACCACAAAAAAAAAAAGATAGAAAGCTACTGAGATTTTTATTTGGATGACATTGAATGTGTGCATTAATTTGAGGAGAACTGGCATTCTGACAATATCAAGTTCTCCAGGCCTTTGGCATAGAATGTATAGCCTTTATGTATTTAGATCTACTTTCATTTCTGTCAGTAATATTTTATAGTTTTCTTTGTGTTCTTGTTCATATTTCTTTACACTTATTCTTATGTGACTTCTAAATTCTTTTGTAAAAGTTATTTTTAAAAATTAATTCTTTTACGACTATTATTTAAAAATAGTCTTTGTTGTATATTAACTATATGTCCAAATACCATGCCAAATTACTACTAGAATCACAAATTTGTTTATAGATTCTTTCAGATTTCTTATTCTGTTATCTAATAGTTTTAGTCTATCTTTATCAAATAGTGTGCCTTTTATTTCTTTTTCTTGCCTTATTGGATTGGCTAAGAGAACTAGTGAACTATGTAAGCGGTGATAGTGAGAATAATTTTCTCATTCCTTAACTCAAGGAAACGTTTTCAGTATTTCATCATTAGGTACGATGTTCACCATATAATTTTCAAAAAATAACCTTTACCAGATTGAAGAAGTTTCCTTCTATTCAAGTTCCTAGGGTTGCGTAACAAATTTTCCCAAAATTTAGTGGAGAAGGAAAAACCAGTCATTGCTCTCTTAGGTTCTGTGGATCAGGAATTCAGACAAGGTGCAGTAGGGAAGCTTTGTCTATGCTTCACAGCATCCAGGGCCCCAGCTGGAGGATATGAAGCTGAAGCGCTGGAGTCTTTTGAAAGCTTATTCTCTCACACATCTGAAGACTGATCCCAGCAGTTGGCTGGGGATTTTCTCCTTGGGCTTATCCATAACCTCTCCATACATAGCCTCTCCATACAAGCAACCCAGGCTTCCTCGTCCATGGTAAATGGGTTCCGAAGGTGAGTATCCTGCAAGAGAGGCAGGTGGGAGGTGTATTCCTCCAATGATCTTGCCTGGAAAGGCATGCAGCATCACTTGCACTGCATTTTACTCAACAAGGTAGTCTCAGAGTCCAGAAAGTCCTTGGAGAACATGTAGGAAAAGAAATGTTGCTGTAGCCATGTTTTGGAAAATATAGTCTACCACAAATTTTTTTATTTTGAATGTGCTGAGGGTTTAATCATGAATGAGTGATGAATTACATCAAATGCTTTCTTATATATCCATCAAAGTGATTGTGTACTATGTAACCTTTTTTCTACTCTGTAGTGAATTATTCTGATTGCATTTTGAGAATTATTCCAATCTTATATCCTGAAATAAGCCCATCTTGTTTTGATGTATCATCCATGTTTTATATAACTGTTATTGATTTGCTAGTGTATTGTTTGGGACTTTTGCATTATATTCAGAAATGAAATTGGCCTGCAGTTTTTCCTTCTTGTAGGCCTTCTTAGCTTTTATTATTAAAGTTATGTTGATTTTATAAAACATAAAGAGAAATCTTTCTTTTTTGTTGTTTTCTATTAACCATGACTGTGCGAAATAGGTTCTACTGCACCTTTAAATACTTGGAAGAATTCATTGGCAAAGCAATCTCAGCCTGAAATATTCTTTGGTACTTAATCACATATCCTATTAACTTGTTAGCTACATATTTTTGTACTGTGCTGTTTGTGGTTACCCTAGAGATTCCCAGCATTCTTTATTCCTTCCTGGATTTCTGTGCTTCCATATAGGACCATTTTCCTTTTGCTTCAAGAGCTTGCTTTACTAGTTCTTTTAGTAAAGATTTGCTGGCAAAAATTTTCCACCCTGTTTTGTCTGAAATGCCTTATTTCACTTTCATTACTGAGGAATATTTTCGCTGGGCAAATAATATTTGGCTGGCAGTCATTTCCTCTCAGTGTTTTGCATGTATCACGGCTCTCTTTTGGCCTTCATTGCCTCTGTTGGAAACTCAGTCTCAGCTTTATTGATGTTTCTTTGGATGTAATGTGTTTTTTCCCTCTGGCTGTTTTAAAGATTTTCTTTTTGTCTTTGATTTTTAGCAGCTTTATTACAATGGACCTAGGTGTGGTTTTCTGTTTGGGGCTCACAAAAAAGATTGATGTTTTTGCCAGTTTTAAGTAGTTTACAGCCTGTATTTTTTTCAGTTACTTCCCTTGTCTTTTTTTTTTCTCTTTCTTTGAGTACTTCAAAATACATGTATTTTTAAGCTTTCTCATTTTTTCTCACATTTTGGAACTTTTCTGTATGTTTTGTTATTTTCATCTTTTTTCCTTTCTCTGTGACTCACCTTGGTGTTATCTATTGACCCTCCTCTTCCAATTTGCTAATTCTTTTTTGCTGTGTCCATAATTACTAATTTTACTAATTGAATTTTTCATTTATATAGTTTACATTTGTTTCTTATTTTATAAATTTCTGTTCTTTGATTAAATTCTTTATTTCTATTTATTATCTTTACCTTATTCTCCTTATACTTAAAGTCTATATCTGATAACTCCAATACCTATAATTTTCCTTTTTTCTTCTTAGCTTTTATTATCAAATTTATGCTAACTTTATAAAACAAGATGAGAAATTTTCCTTATTTTAATTCTATTTTCTGAAGGTTTATATAAAAATTGATTTTCTTACAATATAAAATCGATTTTACTACATCTTTAAACATTTAGACTTCAATATCTTGTTTTTCCTACTGTTATTTATTTTGGCTTTGGATAATTTGGCCCAATTTCCTATCATTCCTGGTAATATTTTATTGAATTCTACAAGCCCTGGATGATGTTACACTTTGAAGAAGTTTTATTTCCTTTTGACAGGGGGAGGGCCCTGATCTGATCAGGAATAGAAGATTCAGGGCTGTAAGGTCTCAGTGAAAAACTGGGTAACATTGGCAAGAATCAGGAACTTATTAAAAACCAGTGAGGGCCGGGGGAAGACAAGTGGTGACTGGTGAGAGAGAATGAGTCAAGGACCCCCTGTGACAGGATGAATGCGTTCAGAGGGCTGCAAGGAAGACTGGATCAAATCGGGAAAGAGTAAGGAGGGATTTGATAACCACAGAGGGGAAGAAGTCTTTGAAAGTGTCCTGGGACTGAATGAACACAGTGATCTCATCTTTGTAAGAGAGAATACATTGACCAGGTCTAAAATTTAAAGTGAGAGAATCCTGTCAAAGTATTAGGCTTTAAAAAAGCTCCCATATCTGTTTCCTTATTGAATCCACTGGTTCTCCTAAGTAACTATCAAATTAGGGGTCTGGGTATTGAGAAGTCAATTTGGCACAAAATAATGGCTGATGATCACTGATTTGGCTCATTCTTTATGTTGATCCAGCATACCCACAGATGCAGAATAGATCTGGACGTTCATTTTTTAATTAACCTTGTTGACCGGGTACCTGCTCTTTTACTCAGATGGGCAGAAAGAGTATCCACTTTTAGGAAAGTTTAATAGCATCATCTTTACCATCTCAAGTCTCATTAGGGCTGGCTACTTCTAAGACAAGTTGGCCTGTGCCACTGATTGTAAGGTAGTTACTGGTTTGTTTTGTGCCAGTTTAGTTTGAAGCAGAAACTTTTCCTTTAGAAGGATCAAAGAAAGACATTTCTCTCCATGAGCTTTTATTGTACTCATACCTTCCATAATCGGACATTCATTTAATCTGTGTCTTCCTAACTCCTCAGTTTCTCCATAGAATATGTCTTCTGACCACCCCTCCAAGTGCCCAGTCAGCAGTTCTCAAACTTTGTCATCTCAGGACACTTCTACGATCTTAAAAATTATTGAAGACCCCAAAGAGTTTCATTCATGTGAATTATAACTATTGATTTTATCATATTATGTAAAAACTGAGATTTTAAGCAGAGTTATCTATTTACAAATAATGATAAATCTGATATATAACATGCTAGCACAAATAACCTATTTTAATGAAGATCAGCTATACTTACCAAAATTAAAACAGATTTAGGGAGAAGAGTGGCATTGTTGGACAGTTGTAGAAAGCTCTCTGATACCTGGTTTAACAGAACTTACGTGGGCTCTGGAAAATCTCTACATTCTGGATAGAATGTGTGTGCCAAAGGAAAATGAGGTTTTATTATGATGATGAAAATAGTTCTGCCCTTGGAAACTCCCTGCAAAGCTGTCTGGGTCCCCCAGGGGTCAGTGAGCCACACTGTGAAAAGCACTGGTCTCGGTAGACTGAGAGGTTTTTACACCAGAAGGAGTGAGCCAGTTCCAAGCTTCAGTCTTAAACAAGCTCATCATTTTCTATCATCCTCTTAGATTTCTTAACCTAGAATTAGTAGAGAATGTACTTGAACTCTTTCGAAGGACAGAAATCCAAGATAAACTAATTTAACTTGGAAAAGGAAGAGTAACTGGCTCATGTAACTGAAAAGTCTAAAATAGATTTTGCCCTATCAAGGGGCTCAGGAATTCCTTAGAATTTGAGTATTTTGAGAGCTTGTTCACTACCACAATCCCAAGGCTAACAACAGTCCTAAATATATAGTAAGTATTAAACATATTAAGCAGTATATTAATCACCACTATTGGACTCTCCATTCCTCAGCTCTACTTGCCTCTTTTTCTGTTACCATTTTGCCCCTTCTTAATAGAGACAAGATGGCTCCTAGAAGCTCTGGTCAGACATGGCTCTCAGTGTTTTTGATCCCAGAAAAGAACTCAGCCCTTCACACACCATCCATGTTATTCCCCAGAAAGGAAAATGATTGACCCATATTAGGTCATGTGCCCAAGATAAATCAGTTATTATGTGAGGGGAAGGAATATTGCAAAGCTTAGAGGGGGAAAAAAGGTGAAATTATTAAAAACCTCACCAGAATCAAGTTAAAAGCGATGTAGAAATTATGGTCCCATATATGTCTGTATGATAAAGATATCATAATAACCCATCAACAGATGACCTATGCAATCAAGTGTAAATTCAAATTATTGATGTAAAATATATGCTCTGGTACCTTTAGTAATCCAAATACACAGAGGACTCTCTGCAACTGCATGGACAGGTGAATGAGTGACTTAAGATTATTTGATACAGTTTCAGTCAGTGAGCCTCAGAATAAACCCCTGGGCTTTTTACTACCTTCCCTTCACCAAATGGAAAACTTGTGAGATGATTATTGTCATATTGTCACACCATGGAGAAACCATCAGTAATTGCCTATTTCTTATAAGGAGAGTCTCAAACTCTCAAGCCAAGCCCTTTAGTTTATCACAATGGTTCCATGGCTTCCAGCCTCCTCCAAACTAAGGATCAAAAATAAAATATAAATTTTTAAAGTAAAAAAAAAAATAGAGAAAATATCTGGGGCTTGGAGAATAAAAAATAAAAAGCAACTGTATAAAACAATATGTCTATATATTTGTCTGACCTATCACATGCAGAAATATATTTTACAATGGAACAAACCTGGTGGGCGACTACAAAGTTGCATTAGAGTAGTAAAACGGCATCATAACACCAACTTGAATCCACAGGACTAAAGAAAGTAGAAAAAGCCTAAAGACTCGAGGAACTCTAGTTTTTTTTGGTACCGGAGATTGAACTTGGGTCCTTGCGCTTGCGCAAGACTCGAGGAACTCTTTTTAATAACTCACTTAGTAGAAGGTAATTGTTAGCCATAAACACTGATTAATTTTTTAAAATATGTCACTTTAAATTAAATTTGCACCATAGTAGCATTTACTTGGACTTGAGAGTTGTACATATATTTTATTCTCCAGATAAAGCTGGAGTCGGAGTGTCCATGATTTTCTAGACTCAGAGAGACAGCAGATTTTGGGACCCTGATGTCAGCACTGTTAGAGGGGATGGGTAGATTTTTTCCTGAGGCCTGTGCTAATGTTTTCATGGCTTTCTAAAACAAAAAAAGGCAAGCTGTCCACCAAATGTCCAGGACCCCTGGGACCATGAAGGACTTCAGATTATTTGAGTATTTTTGTGGTATTTTTATTATAGCTCTACCTATGATTTCTTAGCCCCATCTTACACTCTACCTTCAAATAACATTCCTTCATGCACAAGTCAGATCTTTTAAAGAGTTTTATTTTTATTTTTGAAGCTTTTTTATTAGTACATGTTTGTAATACATAATGAAAACATTCATAGTGGGGAGTTGTTATAGGTACATATCAAATCTTAATTCTTTGAGCTTCCCCTTCCCCTCTCCTCCCTTTTTCCTCCCTCCATCCCTAGACCCCCTTTTCATCTGCAAAAGATCTACCCCCCTGTTTCCTATCTTTTAGTTTGCTCTTTAAATAATTTATACTTTGGGTTTCTCATATAAGGTTTATAGTAACTTTTGAAAAGATAATTATGTACTAATTCTTTTATCTGTATCGCTTCTGGCTCCTTTTCTTCTGATTTAAATGCCTGGTCACTTCTTGTTAGATACTAGACATTGTGAGTTTATATTTTGGGAGCTGGATTTTGCTATGTTCCCTTAAAGAGTGTTGGATTTTGTTCTAATGTACTGTTAAGTAACTTGCTAATCAGTTTAATCCACAAGGATGGCTTTAAAGTTTGCTGTGTCAGGTTCAGAGCAGTCTTTATTGTGGGAGTAATTTAACCTTACTACTATTAAAGTGTAACTCCTCTGAAGACTCTACTGAATCATCAATAAGATCTGTCTACTCCAGCTAGTGGAGATACAGATCATTTGTAGCCTTGACTTTGGGAATTGTTCCACCAAAGACAAGAGGACTGACTGACTCCTCAGCAGATCTGCAGAACTGCCTCTCCCCTTCCAGTCCCCTGGTGATGGGCATAGTCTCCATGTTCCATTTGGTTTATTCTCTCTGTGGTGCATCCTGGAAATTGCTTCCAGACAATAACCTGGAAAAAGTGTAAGACTCACTTCATTTATTTCCCTCTCTCATGGATCACAGTCTTATGCTTATTTGTTGTTCAGTGGCTTAAATCCACCATTTAATGCAGATTTTCAGTTTTCTGGTTTATGATCGCTAAATCAGTTATTCTCATGAACAAAAGTAGAAGTCTTCATGAAGAGCTCTGAATAAACTAAGACTAACAGCAGATTTTCACATTAAAACTTTTTTTCGATATGAAAAACACCCTACATACTTACTATAGTGGATCTCTGAACAAAAGCCATCATTTTTCCCTGGTACTTCAAGTAATGGAGTATTTGAAATATTTCTACTTACTACAAGAATCATTCTAAAACAAGGGAGTACATAAATACTGGTTCTCTTAGATATTTCACATGATTAAAAGACGTGGATATCTAAAATATCCTGTGAAAATCCATCTAAATTTGAAAAAAACCAAAATTATCATTCATTACATGGTTTTGGTTTATTGTTTTCAAATGGTTTATATTAGATTTACAATGTAGATTTTTATTTTTATATGTTATATGACTACTTTGGTTATATAATAAGCCCAAATGTGCTATAATATGTTCAATGCATTTATCCTCATTTTATAGGACTTGGATCATCATTTTATTCTTTCATATGATGTTACATTTGCTCTTGTGCCTTGTTATTTGCTATATTTATAATTACTTAGATCCTAAGTTTTTGGCTAGGAGCAAAACCCTTTTATGACATAATTCCGATGGGGAAAATAGGAATCATTTTATAATGATTTGCTTTGTAACATTTTTCAGGGATATACTGCAGTAAAAAAATAGCCAATGCATTAAAAAGGCTTTAGTTTCTGAGTTCTATCCCAGTACCAAAAAAAAAAAAAGGCTTTAGTTTAACTCTTTCATTTCTCCATAATATAGTATGCATATATGCCATATCTTCTCAACTAGGAAACAAATGTGCAGAGAACAATAACCAAGTATTGTATTCTTTATACCTACAGTGCCTTACATGTAAAAGGAAAACAGCACGACATAATGCTATTTTATTTCAAACTGTGTTTTAAATTACCAAAACCTCTTTAAATTATATCTTTTATGAAAGCCCAATTTAGAAAATAGATGAACAAGAATTCTTCTAGGACCAGAGATTTAGCTCAGTGGGTTCCACTTCCTGCCTCACAAGCTCAAGGTCCCAAGTTCAATCCCCGGTACCAAAAAAAAAAAGAGAAGAAGAAGAAGAATTCTTCTAAAGTGAGGTAAAGAACCCAGACTCACCTCACTGGATTCCTTGAACTTGTATTGCAGGGTAGTCTCTAAGACCCTTCATTGTAGAGGGAGACTCCAGAGTAGGTTGTTCAGGATTTGTAGTCAGTCATTTCAAGTTCAAGTCCAGACCCCACTATTTACTTGTTGAGAAATCTTGAGTAAGTTACTTTACCTCCTTGAGGCTGTATTCTGCAAAACAGATTTTAATGAATGCAATACTTCAACTGCAGTTGGAATGCTTTCGGTTGAAAGTAACAGAGAAGATTCAGTTTATACCAGACCTTTCTAACTTAGAAACAAGCTCAGGTGTGTGCAGTTGTTGGGGTTTTTTGCAAGGTTGTTGGTGGCAGTGGCCTCAGCTCTTTTTATCTTCCTGTCCCACAATATTTAGCATTTGGCTTTCATCCTTATGCTTGTTGCTTTGAAGTCACAAGATAACTATTCATTATTGAGTTCCGGAAAGAAAGAAGGATCAAAGGTATCCACCTCCAGAAGCTGTATTTCAAGTTCTAGAAAGGGAAGTTGAAAGAAAAATTTTCCCCGGTACACTTCATTTTTTCTCATTAGCTAGAACATGCCCACCTATAACCAATAAGTTGCCAAAGTAATCAGTATGACTCCATCAGAAATTTCCACCTGAGGGTGGAATAGGGATTCCTGCTCTCAAATTTTAAGGAATCTCTAGCCCACCCTCTGAACACAACAGAATACTGGTGTCAGAAGACCAAGATGACAAGAGCAGCATCTATTGGCTGTGCCCTGTCTTCCCCCTCACATGCCTGATAGACCTTGCCTGGCTACTATATACTTCATACGTGAGTGTTTATAAAAGTGATTTTCAAACTATGAAAGCACCATAGAAATGAGATTCTTTATTATGGTAACCTGCTAGAAATATTAAGGAGTGAGTGGAGGGGAAAATTCAGTGTAGAATAAGAATGGCCTTGAAGGTCCTACATCATTGATTATCAAAGTACAACCCAGGGCTGGGGATTTAACTCAGTGGTTCCACTGTCTGCCTCACAAGCACAAGGACCCAAGTTTGATCCCAGGTACCAAAAAAAAAACCCCACAGCACAACAAAGTACAACCCAAAGTGTCTACATTGAAGGTATCAGAAATTCTGATTATTTATCATATAAATTTACACATACTAAAGGTGAATCTGTGGTGAGTCCCAGGAACTTACATTTTGAAGCATTTTCCATATGACCCTTATGCCCATCAAAATGAGAAACCATGGCATGGCATGACCCTGGTCTACTGGGTGAGAGAGAACCAGATATTCTTGTTTAGATGTACACCTACAGTGGATACTTTGGAACATGAAAAATGGAAACACCAAACAAAGGAAGAAAAGGCTGCATAGTAACTGTACCTTCTACTTAGCACAACCCCTCACACAATGTAACCTCTCAATAATGTTGGCACCTTTTATTATTATTGACAATTTTCTCCAGCACCAGGGGACCTAGACCTTAATGGATGCTTCAGCTATGGTTCAGTTGTTAAGTCACCATCTGTGAAATGAAGCCACTGTCACCCAGGTCTGCTTGCAGTACGCACCATCGAAGTCACCTAATTCAATCCATAGGGAACAATACGATATTTCCAATCCATTGCGTAGGTCACAAAGAAAATTTCAACTTTCAAGATTGTCTGGAGGCACTTACAAGACCAAGGCAGTATCTATTAAGGGTGTAGAGTCCCTCAAAAATAAATAGTAAATTCAAAGAGTAATGATTAGTAGCATCTCCTTAGCCTGGAGTGTTGGGCAGGACAGACAATAAATTATTACAAAACCCTAACAGAGTGTTTAAAAGTTCTATGTAATAAAACAACATAGCACGTGTGAAGTGAACTGAGTATGATGGAACAGGTGTTTTCCTGGTTGACTTTGAAATAAATTAATTATGTTCTGGATGATCATTTCAGTCTACATAATTGGACCTGAAGTGACTGTCAAAGGCAGATGCATAGAAAATGTGTGTGTGTGTGTGTGTGTGTGTGTATGTGTGTGTGTATACATTGTAAAAATACCATGGGAGCCATGTGCCCAACATGGTTATGGGTTTCCAAAGCAGACTGCATGTCTCTATTTGTCTGCCTTTGAATCCTATTCCCTAGAAGCTAAGCACACTGCTTGTACAGAGCCTCGTGATGAGATTGCTGTCATAGACTTTCCAACTTCCTGAAGCACTGAAAGTATTTTCAAGATGCTGAAAGGTTAAGGTGAACAGGGGGAAGTATGTGAATGACTTTTTCCCACGTTGCATAAGCTCTCTCCACCTTTAGTTTCTTAGGATGGGAATAACAGTGCCAATGTCAAAGAATTGTTATGGGAGTTGAATGAAGTAATGTATATAAAGCACCTAGTGTAGCCTCTTACACATGGTAGGCCCTTGATAAACCACTATTGTTTTTACTTTTATCTCCCCAAGTCATAGTATTTGAAGGTGCCCTCTGAAAAAGAGGAACATAAGAAGATGACGGGTTGCCAACCTAGCCTAGACAGGTGTGCAGAGGGGCTCTTCATCTGGCCCGGGCTCCTGCTGCAGGTGTTCTGTCTGAGACCTGTAGATTGCAGCCTATCCGAACATGGAGACTGCAGATGCACCAAAATGTTAGATTTAGAAGAAGCCTCAGAAAAGCACTCTTCAACTTCATTCCCCAAAAGGCCATTCCCCAGTAGCAAAAGAACCCCTGGCCACCCCCAATCCAGAGACATGCCCTATAATTTATCTCTTTATCTGTTTCCAAAGGTCAGCTGAGCACAAGTGGACAGGTGTGGCAGAAACAAGGTCAGCCTGCTGGACACAAATCCAGCTCCTATGCTCAAGGCATGCTAGCATTAAAATGTTTCTTGGCTTAATGAACTGACTATGTTGGTAAAGAAGGATGTTTTCCTTCAATTTGCAATGCCCAGAAAAGTATTTCACCACATCTATTTTAACCTCAAGAGAAGTTTACAATGGGCCCTCCAGTGGCTCTTTCTGTTTTCAGTTTGCTTCAAAAAGTTGATTGTTTTAAAGGCATGTGATAGAAGAAATCTGGGTCTCTAGAATGACCTGTAATGAATATCTTCCTTCTTGGAGTGTGGTCATCGTTGTGTAGAAATGCTATTCTGTACATCTCCATGTGTGTACCCACTGTTCATCTGTAATCTCCTACAAGAGAGGTCAAGGAGAGAGTTGTGTAAATTCTGTATTATGCATCAAGAAGGAAGCCAGTACATGTACAGCAATTAATATATAATGAGCATTGTTATACGTATATATGACATCTAATTTGGTAATGATGATATCCTCAAAATAACCTGTTTTATTGTAGTTAAATATATATAACGAAATTTACCATTTTAAATCATCTTAAATGTACAGTTTAGTGGCAGGAAGTACATTCACATTATTGTGCAACCATTACCACCATCCATCTCTAGAAGTTTTTTTGATCTTGTAAAACTGGAAACTCTGAACAAGATGAACCATAACTCTTCATCCCTCTCCCTGTAGCCTCTGGAAGTTACCGTTCCACTTCTTGTCTCTACTATTTTGACCACTCCAGACACCGCATATAAGTGGAATCATACCTTATTTGTCTTCTTTTGCCTGGTTTATTTCACTTGATATATGTGACTCCATATTGGAGTCAGAATTTCTTTTCTTTTTAGACTGAATAGTATTCCATTATAAAATACCACATATTGTTTATCCATTCATCTGTCAGTAGGGTAGACACTTGAATTATTTGGATTATCATATTTGCTGCTATAAATGTGAGTGCATAAATATCTGTTTGAATACCTGATTTCAATTCTCTTGAGGATATACCCAGGAATAGAGTTGCTGAATCACATAGTAGTTCTAGTTTAACTTTTTAAGGACTAGCCAAACTGCTTTACACAGCAGCTACACCATTTTACATTCCTACCAGCAGTGCATGAGGATTCCAGTATCTCTACAACCTAGCAACACTTATTTTCTGGGTGATGTTGTTAAACAATAACCATCTGAATGGGAGTAAAGTGTTGGTAAGCAAAGGAGGCTCAATTCTAAATCTAGAGCTATTGGGTCTCTAAATGTTTGCTCTGTTCCTTGCACCAGCATAACACTAGGGATGGGGGTTGGGGGGAAAACTACAGAGGAGAAAGTCTGTTTGAGAGAAGAGCCTGGTTCAGTCTGTTATCATTTTTAAGACCCACTCAAGGATAGAAAGGCTGAATCTGCAACATAATTGCCTGGTCAAGAGCACAGCTAAAAACTTCAGATTCTACAGTTATCAATAGAAGCTTTTGAATTCTTGTTTCTCCTACTTGGTCAGTCAAGAGGTTTTTGACCTTTTCTTTCTTGCATCTGTACTAAGGTTCTCCCTGCGGACAGTGTGTATGTTCACTTCTGCAACCAATTAGGTTATTTTGATTGTGGAACTAACAAAGGGGTCCTTTTTGAAAGGAGAGCAAGGAAGGGAAAGAAAGCGAAAAAGAAGTGGAGCAGGAGGAAAAAGATAAGAGAGAGATTATAAGGTAGCCATAATTACCATGGGACCGCAGAATTTCCACCAGTTAAACAACTTCCACATCCAGCCTTGCTGTACAGGGCAATAAGAGTCTCCAAACACGTACCATAATTCTCTGTTTAACTTTGAGCATTCCACAGAAACCAAGTTTTGTTTTGTTGGTACCGGTGATCGAACTCAGGTCCTTGTGTTTGCGCAGCAGGCGGCGAAACCACTGAGCTAAATGCCTGGCCCACAGAAACTAGGTTTTAAACCCCACCTTCGTGCTCCCCCAAGGTATTAGGGTGTTTTCATATCTTCATTATCTGACAGCCTAAGCATGGCTAAGGCTTAGAAAGAGCAAATGCTTTTATGGATCTCACAGCTAAAATAATATCTGAGACAAGGCAGACTCCAGGCTGTTGGCAGTACCCCTAAGCTTTCTGTATACTGCTTCCGTCAGCCTCCTGCTTCAGCACCTAGTGAAAGAGACCATGGCCAAGGCCTCTTCCTCTCAAATCTCCTCCATCTCACCTGCACATGTCTATAACAGCATGAATGATGGGGTAAAGAAGTATAGAGTTCAATGAGAGCATGTCTAGGACCTTTTTCAAGAACTTTGGATGGGACAAAGCTGATATGAGTTTCTGACTTTATGACTTTATTGCTGTGTGAATAAGGATGAATGACTTCATCTCTCTGAGCTTCAGTTTCCTCATCTGTGAAACAGATACATCAACCTAACCCCATAGGATTTTTTTCTTGTGAACAACAAAAGGAATATGTAACTAGGTACATGATTAGCAGTTGGTATTTGAAATTAATATTCATCAAGGAAATTTTATTCTTTCTATCCGAAATACATTGCAAATTTTGAGCCCTTCCTATATCCTTATATTTGGAGGGCAACCCAGCACATAATTTTATATATATTCCAGTTGAAAATTAATTCAGTTCTGCAGATCATCCAGTATGGGGTATGTTTCACTGAATTAATTTTCTCCAACTTCTAGCAGTCCACAGAGACCCACTTAAGCAAGCCCACAGGACCCAAGCTTAGACTATGCCAGTTCCAGCCAGCAGCCAAAGTTATTAACCTGCCCACAAATGCCAGAACACGCTCTTGGGAGGGCACTGCATCTATTAACCCAACTATTGCATCTAATCCAAGTTATTAACTACTTTAATTAAATCAAACTCAATCAGATACCTAATTTATGTCATAGGTGCTCATTTCAGGGGACAGAAAGACAACTAACCTTATTCCCTCCCTTGGTGAGAGCCCCATGCCTTTGGTCCAATCTGGGTTTGTCTCACATTTTCTCCTGATTACACTGGGGTTTTTTGTTGTTGGGAGACCATAGCAGTGGTGTATCCTTCTCAGTGCATTGTATTAAGCAAGTACCTGATGTCAGGATGTGTTACTGGTGATGTTAATAATCCTGGGTTGCACTCGGAGTAGTTAACATTTGGTTAAGTGATGGTTTGATTATTTTCTCTTCTGTAATAGTTACTGTTTTACCCTTTATATTTAATTATGTGGGGAGATACGTTGAGTCTATACAAATACCCTGCTTCTCATCAAGCTTTCACCCACTGCTTTTATTATGCCTTAAGCATTTCCTCACTCAAGAAACTTACCTTTTTATTCGGAGTTCAAGAATGAGGAAATAATATGATAATTACATGATTTCAGATAGTAGAAGTGTTATAAAGGCACTATAAGAGGTTGAATGAGAGAGAAGTCTCCCTTAGATTGTACATCAGGGAAGTCTTCTCTAAGAGCCTGACATTTGAGGTGAGACCTGAATGACAAAAGACAGCCTGAGCGAGATCTGAGAGAAAAAGCGCTCCGGGCAAAGAACACAACAGAGCAAGAACCTCACAGCCTGAGTGAGCTAGGCCTATTTGAGGAAAAGAAATCAGCCAAGCACGGCCAGAATGAAGTAGATAAGGGGCCAAGTGGTAAGAGATAAGGATACCAAAGAAAATGAGGAGAACCAGGCTGGGGACCAGGTAAGCTCTATAGGTGAGGTGGGGCATTTGTGAGCTTTCCATTCGCAGGCCACCTTCTTTCATTAAACATGCTCTCTGCCTATCCTGTCCAGTAGGGTAGTCATTGATCATGTCCATTATTTAAATGTAAATAATTGGTTAAAATCAAATCAAATTTAAAAATTGAGTTCCTTAGTCTTACTAGCCACATTTTTAAGTACCCAGTAGTCACTCTTGTGGCCAATGGCTACCCTATGGAGCATTACAAACAGAGAACATTGGATAGCACTGTTGCATCTGGCTTCTGCAAGCATTCATTAAGTTCTTTTCTATGGGAGGCACATAGCTGAGTGAATTATGACCCTGTTCTCTAGTAACTTCAAGGTTAGTAGGCAGATATGTGAATAAACAGAATACCAGGTAGCATGTGAATCATGAGCATGACCTCCCACCCAAAAATGCTGGAAGATATGGATAATACACTAGCAATGGAGAAATTTTTTAAAAAGCTTAATGAAGTAGCACTTAGATGTCTAGAAGGACGGTAAGTTTCATCTAGACTGAGAGAAAGAAGTTATGCCTGATGAAAGTTTGGTACGAGCTGGGGATCTGGAAACAGCAAGTACAAGATGAAGGCAGCTAGTAATCTAGGTTGGCTGTAGTTCGGACATGTGTAGGCGAGTGTAAGAGGGGATTAGCAGGTAAGTGGGCAATGAAGGGCCTTGGAACCAAGTTAAAGGGTCTTGTCTTTATCCTAGAGGCAGTGGGAAAGCTATTGATGATTTTTACAAAAGGAGTAATGTTACCAGAATTGTGCTCCAGAAAGACTGGTCAGCCTGTGGTGTATAAGGCAGACTGTGTGTGGGAAGAGACACTGCCAGGAGAAATCCACTTGCAATAAAGCAGACGTAAGGTCATTCCTGTCCTAGTATATATTTTTCAGAATTCTGAAACTATTCTTAGGCACCTGAAGATATAAAATAAACTTTGATTACTCTGGATGCTGAGAGAGTACTGCAAGTTCCAGGGCAGCCTGGGCAACTTAGCAAGACCTTCAAAATTAAAAAATTTAAAAAAGAGCTCAGGATGTAGCTCAATAGTAGAGCATCCCTGAATTCAATCCCCAGTATCACAAAAATAAAACAAAATAGAACTTGCTATTTGAAAAAAATCTGCTACTTACTCTTTATATCAAGCAAATATCAGACTTGTTATATTTAATTAAGCTATTTGATTTGGGGGAAAAAAAGTGCTTGTCTTAATTACTTTCATCATCACTGGGACAAAATAAATGACACCCGCAACTTAAAGGAGGAGAGGATTATCTTAGATCACTTACAGTCAGTGGTCAGCTGGCTTCAAGGCAGAACAGCATGGTGAAAAGGTATGGGGAGGAGGAAAATTGCTCACCTCATGGTGCCTAGGAAGCAGAGAGCGAAAGGACACTGGGGAGGGAGATACACCCTTCCAGCTGATGCTCCCAATGACCCGTCTCTAACCACCCCCCACTTCTTAACAGCAAGTTGGCTGTAGCATCCTAGTAATCCAATCACCTCCCACTGGCCCCACATCTGGACACATGAAGCTTTGAGGGGACATTCCGGGGAGGTCCAAACCACAGCATTGCTCTTTGTGGATGTTTCCAGATGGGAATTTTCTAAATTTTAGCACTTACAAAAAATCATCTCGACACCTTGTTACAATGCAGTCCTGGGCCCCATCCCCAGAGACTGAGATTTAACATGGCAGAGATGAAGCCCAAAACTCTGAATTTTAATAAAAGGTGGTCAGTGATCTAAGGAAAAGTGCCTGGGAAATATTACCCAGCCCCTTTTCCTTTTAAGCTATTCTATACTCCAGGTAACAGATTCCCCTCTCCTCATTTATAGGATGTAACCCTGCAAATATAAAAGTATTCTTCTCCTATTTTGCTCTTTGCTCCCACTGCCATAGATTAGTAGACTTAGGAGAGCTGGAACAAATTCTTTTCTATTTATAATTTTTTTATTTTATCAACTTAAAATAGTCATAACTAATTATTCCTTCATTTTCTTTTTTTTCTGACTACTGATTTCCAGCATTGAATCTGTGTACCCTTCATCACTTATGCATCATACTGAATTTTGTTTCACCTTGCCCTATCTGCCCTGAAAATTGTCTCTAAGATCAAGGATCTATTAGAGTCGCTGCTAGAAACACGGTAAGGCTCAGCCTAGTGCACTGGAATCAGCGCGATGAACACTGCCTCGACCCTTATCAGAACTCTGACCCCACTGGGACCACAGATAACCCTCTGAATTGGATTTACCACCAAAGCCACTTCTCAGATGAAATTACTGAGTCTATGGTATAAATGGCATCCTCAAGGACATAAAGTAAATATCTGAGCTTGTTTAGCCTAGGCCCCTGAACCCAATACTCCATAGGCCTTGTTCTTTAACACACAGCCTCAGAGATATAAGGGAACATAGGTAAAGGAAGGTTTGGTGATGATAAAATTTTTTATCTGACGTTGTAGAAACCCTTTTGTCCTGAAGGGAGCAAGAGGGTGACAGCATTTTCCCTTTTGCCCTTGGGTTTTGCTTTCAGCCAATCATCTACTTCCAACTCTAGCACTTTTATTACTTCTATTTCTCTGATGCTTTATGTTCAAGAGTGATCAGCACTAACAAGCACCCATTCCATTAGCCTATCTTTAAGACCAGTATTCCCAATTCACAGGTACCTAGGGAGTCCAGAAAGTGATAATCACAGACTTTTCATTCAATTCCGCACAAGTCAGGAGCTTTCACAATTTAACATGGTCACTTTCTTCAAAATAAATCACATTTGTAGGCAACGTAATTGAGAAAGGATTGAGTTTTCCTCTGGAAACCCATGCCTCTGCATAATAGACGGGGAATTTCAAGACAAGAGCTTCCTTTGAACAGACAGTTCCTGTAAGGAAATGACTGGGGACATCCATGAGCTCTCAGCTCTTGCAGCCAGGCTCTTGAAGGCATTGATCCCTCCCAAGGGCTTCCCTCCTCCAAGTGAAGCAAGGTAAGTCTGAACCAGAAGTGGAAATGTACCACTTGGTTAATGGAGACCCAGACATCATGGCTGGCAGATACCACCATGTAAATCTCCTATAATAATGAATGCACCAAGCAGCTTGAAAGAACAGTCCAGGAACAAGACCACCACCTTAGAAGGCCCTCTCTGCTTCTCACCATGCAATAAATATTCTTTCCTACAGGGCCCACAGAGGGTTGTATAGGTCTTCACTCGCCACAGAAGATTCAAGCTAGTTGATTGGGTGTCTTGTTTCCTACTATATTGTGAGAGCAGATTCTATATCTTATCCATCTCATCCCTGTTTTCTATTTCTGACACATAGTAGGTGCTTAATACATGTTCACTTAGTGAATGAACAGACACATGCCATGGAATGGCATAACAGCTTTCAGCAACCTTGGCATATGGTCATGCGAAGAGAAATTGTTTTTGTCATTTATGCAATAGTGACTAGAACTAGGATCAGGCAGTGTGTGCTCTGGTTTTGACAACAGAAGGTAGAGGTGTTAGTTTTTAACAATCTGAACATTGAGAAGTTCAAATAAGCTAAATGCTTTGGGGGAGGGAGGGAAGAGCCCATTAAGGAAAGTATTTTAACTAGAAATTGAAATATGCAAAGATGTTCTAAAGTTGGACATTTGGAGGGATGTCCAGTCTGACACTGTAAGGTTTCTTCCAACCTTGAGACTGCTTTCAAGATTTGTTTTTATTCACCTGTAAGGCTGCTTTATCAGTCCGAATTATTTTTTATCTTCCAAAGTAATCCGAAGCAGCCTCTCCACTTACCTCTGGAGCTTTTGGTGGGAACTGAGGATTGACTTATAGTGCAGCTGACTCGAATGTTGCATGATTCACGGTGCTCTATAGATGCCCCCAAACACGTATATCATTGTGTCTGCCGTTCCAAGATGACACTGTTATTTCCCCACCTGTGCAAATACAGCTGTAAAAAATGATGCATGGCTAGCGTCCCTTCCCCAGAGTGTAGACAGAGAATATACACCCTCTGGCATAGCATACCCACAAGGCACACACACCCTTTCCAGAATTTCACCATTCAGTTTCAAGCCTGTTAAAAAGAGAAGAACATTGCAAATGAACTCACATTACCTGCAAAAGCAAACTGAGCTCCTTTCAAAATCACTGAGGACATTAAGTCTGAGGTCTACAGAAGCTCCTGCACCCTCTGTGGCTCCCTGGAAAATCAAAAGGTTTCCAGCAATTTCACCAAACAATCAGGCTCTGAGCCTTCTCTCTTTGTTAGGGATTTGATTCAAACTGTGTCTGCTAGCAGTGAAATACAAAAGGAAAAAAACTCAGAATGGTGTAGCTTTGAAATTTTTTAGCAAGCACCACAGGAAAGAATAATAAACCATAAATTGCTACATCTGGCCTTAAATTTAAAAAGAAAACAATAATGCAAGGAATCAAAAATGTTACTTTCTTTTGTCAATTAAAGGGGGAGTTTGTACTCTCCCTCACTGTTTTTTTTACCCTTTTACTTGACCAATTGTGAAACTGCATCAAAAACAACGTAACTTTCCCCCACTCCTCCATTAAGCAATAAACATTTACCTACAAATTTAGGCAACAAAGATTGGATAAAGTTGAGAATAGTGGGGCCCTTCACTCAAAAGAAGGTGTATGACTGGTTTTCTGATTAGGAAGCAAAGCCAGGAGGTAGCACGAAAATCTGTGCTTGAACCTGAGATTTAAAGTAGTCACCTAAGTTCAAGGTGAAACCCCGCCATATCTCCCCAACCACCCTCTTTATACCAGAGATGCTATTGAATTGTGTCATCTTCTAATAGAAACAGACTACAGAGAAAAGGCTGGAGCCTGAGTCCATTTTTTTTCTTTTATGTGTGTTCAGCAAGCCAGGACCAATTCTATTATATTTTGCTCATTTGGGGCAATCAACTCAGACTGCGTTATAATAAACATACAAGAATTTTTTTCCCTCTCCTGTAACCACTGCTTGCTGTGCTGCTCAAAATAACTTCCCAGTCTAACAAAAGCACTGCCAGGCTCTAGGCCTGTGGTTGTGGACTCTCTATCTCTGCCTTTCTGGATGCTGTGGTAGCTTAGTCTCTGTGCTCCTCGTCCCGGTGCTACTATATCTGACAAAGAGATTTCTGCAAGAAATCCTAAAGGGCAGCACTAATGAACAGCAGAATGTGTCCTCTGGACAAGAAATAGGGCTGCCCAGAGATTGTCAGGGTTATGTGATGCTCTGTGCCCCTCTTTCTCCTTCAGCCCAAGGCAGGAGGCATCTAGTGATGCTTCAGTGTCCGGCTGTGGTGTCACCACAGGTAATGAATCAAATGGAGTGTTGGTGATAAGGTCAGAGGACACAGAGAGGATCTATGGGTAGAGTAAGAGTGTCACTCACCTCACCTCTCTGCAACCTGACTTCTCCAGGTTCATGAAAAATATTGCTGCCCAGGCCTCAACCCTGACATTGCATGGAATTGGTAAGTGATTTTAGGGTGCAGGGTTGAGAACCTCTCATCCAGGCTCTAGAGAAAGAGGAGAGGATTGTAGAGTTAGGCAGAGGATTATACACAGAGTTAAACAGTGCATGTAAACTGCCCTCATTACTGTCATTAATCTAAAGGCTGGTTGCACATCATGGTAGTATCTTGATTGAAGTTCTGTGAAGAAAATGGCCTTGTCCTAGAAGTTTAGTGCTGGACAGGGCATTGGCTCAATTTCTCTTTCCCAGCTCCATGTGCCTAGTGGACATAAACCATGACCATGATCCATTTTGTTATAAAGAGTACGGAAGTTGAATGCTTGGGCTCTACTGCCTTGGTCAAGTCCCTTTCTTTCCCAAGCCTCAGTTTACCTATTTATTGAGCAAGGATATTGGATTTTGTAATTGATCACTGAAGGTCTACCTGCTTTTAACTTTCTGTGGCTTTCAAAGATTGAGTCAACAAAATATTCTTCTTTGTCTGCTAACAGGAGGCCAGGAACAGTGATATTTGCTCTTTGGCATTTGGTAGATAAACAGCATCAGAGGCATAGAGAAGGGTCAGCATTAAGATTGCTAGGCATGTTTGGAAGAATGCTATATATTACATAACAAATACCCAGGAAATTAAAGATAGCATGGAAAGGGGAAGGGGGAGAGATTCCTGGTGAAAAGGTCAGTTGGATGTAGGTTGTGGAGGATCTTGTGTGCCTCAATCAGCTCCGTCTTTGGACTTAGCTGAAAATGGACTTAAACTCCACCCATGACTGTTTGCCTGAAGACTGTTGCCAACTCCAACAGCCACATTGCCCGAGTTCCCTGAGGCAGAGCTCATACCTTACTCCTCTTCTAGCAAGTGCCCAGCACCAGGATTGTTGGGTGATTAATTGGTGAAAATTTTTACTTAATTTATGTCAGATATCCTGATGAGCACTGAAAAAGAATAATAAGCACACAGCTGACAAGTTACAAGATAAACTCCAGGTTCCCTAGCATCCATTTTTTCTAAAACATCTGGAAAGGTAACTAAAGTTTAAAATATATTTTCTGATTCTTGTGATATTATAAACAGCCTTTGGCAACCAGATTTTTCTAAGCCAACACCGGGACACTGTTTGTACATTATTTTGCATGAAATGGAGTCATTTACATACATTTGCATAGTGCTTTCAAAAGGCCTTAATTCCAAGTATGTCAAATAAAAACAAATTAATGTAATCTGCTGCCATTGTATGGCAGCCCAGCTTGGGGATCTTGGTAGTGCTGGGCCAAGGCTGACAGAGTTGGGAGCCAGCTTTTGAGAAGATGTGATCAACCCTACTCACTGAGTCCAGAGGTAAACAGTCACAATCAAGGCTGAGAACTTGGAACTCTTTGGGACAGGTAGGGTCACAAGCATTTCGACTGCATTGCAGTTCCAGCCCCATTTACATCCCTTATGTCATTTCAGCCTCAACCTGGATACTTCTTGGGGCTGAGATTGTTAGGAGCTAGTTAGTGAGAGGGTTAGAGAAGTTAAACGACTGGCTAGTTATGCACTAGTAAGTGGTCATGCCTAGATGCAAACTTAACATTTCCACTCCCAGGCCTTTTGACCTCAGAAGCTTCATACTCTGAGAATTGACACAGAGTTGCTTGAAAAGAGGTGAAATGTCCTCATCGACCGCTAATCCAGTGTCCCCATTTTAGACAATGCACTGCCATTGGGAAGCAATAGGAGGGAACTTCCCGATGGTGCGGGGATCGCGTCACCTGACTGGTGATGCACCTGGCCAAAAGTAATTGCCGCTTTATCATTTGAGACAGTTATGTGAAAGTTATGGCAATAGGGTAAAAATATAACCAGCTTACATATTACTAGAACATTAATTCTCTGGAAATGATTTCCTTTTTCCTCTGTGCATCTCCATGGGCCCTTTGCCATTGCATTAAGTACAATGTATTTTTAGACTTTTCCCCCTATGATCTACCATCACTGATCCACCCTTGCCTAATTATTAATGTCCGTATTTGCTAAGGGCTACATAAAAGTTTCTAGTGCCAGTCCCAGAGAGGAAGCCCTCTGGGCTGCGGAAGTACTGTTTAGCAGCAGACCGGGAGATACACACTGGGAAATAGGAGGCAGCCCGTGAGCTGTGGAGCCAGACAGAGCTAAGTCTAAATCCTGGCTTCTGCATTTTCATGACTTGACCTCTTCTTTGTCTGTAAAAGAGGTTGTGCACCTGCACCTCCCAGATACTCAAACAGGTGCTTTGAGGCTAATGCTGTGAATTCGGGTAAGTCTGGCTGGGACAGGCTTGGGTGCGCCTCTAGGGTCAGCTACTGCATCCTATAGTCCTAGGGTGCATACAGTGTTCTAGGGTCCACTTATCCATGAGAACTAGGAGGTGCACTGCTGAGGGCCTGCATTAGTAGAACTTTTAAGGCTACAAGTGAACTTTATAATTTCTTATAAAGTCAGAAGAAAAAAACTGAAGACCTAGGTTTAATAAAATTGTTTAATATATTTGTCTTTATACTAATGCAACTACAAATACAATTTTAACGCATTTTTTGGACAAAGGGTCTCCTGAAGGCAAAAGTGTTTGGAGCCCCCCAAAAGTCTTAATGGAGCTCTGCAAGCTCCTGCCCATTGTTCTGTGGATCTCTGAGCACCCACTCTTCATCTGCTCAGTCTTCATCTACACTTATTTACACTACAAACAAGTACCCAAGTTGGCCAGCCATGGGCTGACCTAGTCCCCAAACCTCAAGATGCCCAGGAAAAACCCACCTTTCTGAGAAGGCCAAGTATGTCAGATGACTTTTGGTTTGCTCGTACTCAACCACTTGCCTGCTCTGCATCTTGCTCCGGCTATTATCATTCCACATTCCTCAGTTTTCCTTAGGTTCCTGCCCACTAAACCCTCAACTATGTGAAACCAGGCAGCAGAGAGGAGGGAGGCAGTGCAGGGCCAGAGCTCCAGACTCACTATTACATGGTGCACCTTTGTGTCCTTCTCAGAGCCTGTCCAACCAGGAACTCGTCTGGAGATTAAGTAAATATTTCACGTTCTGTATTTGGTTTACTCAACATAAACCATCAAGAAACTAGAACCAGAGGCCATTTATGATGTGACTGTTGATGCCTCAGTTTCTCTGTCTGCAAATTGGACCTAATAGGAGCAGCTTCATTGGAGCAGTGAGAAGAGGAATGAAATTACAGCTGAGAAAGTACAAAATGCCCTTGAGAAGAAATATATTAGCTACACTTGAAGTTATTATTAGCGTGCTTGTCAGTGCGCTCAAGCTTCTCAGAATGCTTGGGGCATGATGATTTCCTGTGTTTATGGGGCTAAACATATACTTCCTCCTTGAATCACCATCAGTTAATTTCATCAGTACTAAAAGAGCCCTGATTTTCTCTTCTTTTCAGTCCATACTCATGACCTGTGAAAGGCCTAGTGGGCCAGTGGTGGGTTTAGTTTGGGAGACTGGTCCATTCTCACCCTGTCTGCCGGAGTGCGGGCTGAAGGGTGGCGAAATGGGAGAAAAGGGAGAAGTCAGCGGGCAAAACAGGGCAGCAGTAATCAAGGAGAAAGAAGGGGCAGTGCACGAAAACACAGTTTAAAATGTCAGAAGGCTGGGAAAGGACACCTCACTGTCTAGTGTCCTCATTCTCCATTTCATGGTCTTTCTTTGAGCTGGACACTCAGGAGGTGTTTCCAGAATACTGCACCCCTTATCCCACTGCAGCCACCATACAGCAAATAAACAAGGCATTAGTAAAGCCATGTTTTATCTGTTTCATGTTTTGAGTTAGAATTAGGGATCTTTGACCTGTAAAGGACATAGGAAATCATTTGCCTAATGTGGTCTTTTTACAAATGAAGAAAGTGAGGCCTAGAAGCTTAAGGGATGCGCTGTACTTACCAAGGTCACACAGCAAAGAAATCAGGGACTAAAGCCCAAGTCTTCCAGTGCCGAGTCCAGGGTTGATTTCACCGTGCGTGGCCACTCGAACACCATTCCACGTGCTTGGGATTCTAGGTGTGCCTTCACTTTCATCATGCTACTCACCCTTACGCCGACCAAGCCTGGAGAATAGGTCTCAGGCCCCACTCTCACCAGTGTTAGCTGAGACCCATAGAAATGATTCAGGACCACCCAGGTCAGTGTAGCAGGATGGTGTAGCCACACACCCAACTCCCAGACATCCTGGAGCTTCCTGCCATACCACCTGGGAGCCAACTGTCCCGAGCTCTGTGGTTACAGCTATTGTGAAGAATCCTGGCTCCCCATCCATATTTATAGTAAAACTTCTAGCTCAGTTGCATTCATGCTCAGAAGTCTCAACATTTTAAAAAAATTTATCAGAGGAAAGAAAGTAACAATAGAGTTGATGGGCAATCTGTGTAATTAACACCCCAAAGCTCCTAGCACTATAAGGTTTTTGGATTCAATACATTCTCGAGACAGATGCTCTTTTCACTGGTCAAGTGGCATTATCATGAGGATTATAATAGGGGAGAAAAAAAATGCCTGGCAGAGGAGAGCGGAGGGTAAGCATGATTTTGGTGTGTCATTAGTAATCTTAGGTATGCTTCAGTGTACCTAGGAGACTGCTTTCTGTAAAGTTTTGAATGATAAAGCCAGTGAGTTCCATAGAAGGAGTTGGACATCTGTTTCTCAATTAGTGTTAATTTAGCTTGTTTGGAAATGATTTGTGCTTCTACAAGACGGCATAACTAAAAGTTGTTTTCTTTCCTTTGACCATAACTTTTTACTCGTCTCACAATGGGCCAGATGGATGCACCAGAGGGGCGTTGCTGGGATGCAGAAGAATGATGGATATTCCTTTTCCCGCCCATGTTTGAAAAGACATTGTTACCCGTTAATCGCACTATAATCATCATTCTCAAATCCAGGCCTTGAGAAATACCCAGACCCTTCTAAAGCACTCCTTAGTTTAATCAGTACTCTGTTGTCGTTACACCAGGGCAGTTGTTCAGGTGGAATACACTACCCTGGTCGTGCTGCTTATTAAAACATTGGCATAGTTCCAGGTGAGTTGGAAAAGAGCCAGGTCTCTAAGTCCTTCAGGTGCTTCGTCATGTCCCCAGCTGCCCAGACTCAGAGACCCCTAACAAGTACTGATAAAGTGCTTCCCTGGCACCTAAGTACCACCAACCTGCAAGTCAGGCCCCAGAAGCTCCAGCATATCTGTGCCATTCCTGCACATCTCCCTCCCTGCCAAAGTGGGTCTCGCCTTGATGAGAGAGGCAGCATCCCTTAGAGTTGTACTGGGTTCTGGCAAGCAAATGCCTACTCTGTGGTTCCCCTAGAAGGTCCCTGGGTGGCTGGTTGCTAGATGATTTTAATATCACACTCTGTCTTTGACTTGCTTAGTGAGTTTCACAGGGAGACCTGAGCTACTCAGAGGTGCCAGTGCAGAGTGGTGGAGTCTATGCTCTTGACTATGAGGTTGAAATTGACAGGCCCCAAAAGGATGTCCTGGCCCTGGAACAAAGCCTACCAGCACCACTTCTCACACTGGTCCAACTGGGCTGTGCTGGAGGCCAACTGTCCATCCTCTGCCTGCAAGAGCAAAATGGGCCAAGTTGTGGGAAGTAGAAGTCCATAGTGAACTAGTGAAGCCAGAGGCTCTTGGTCCCTGGGTTATCAGCCAGGGTCCAGAGAGAAGCTTTCTGCAAGGAGAACCAGAGAAGACAAGAAGGGATGAGAAATGGTTATAGTCTAGGTGGTTTTACTCCTCAAATCAGAATCCATGGATGACTAAGGGTCTGTGAATTCTCTATTTGATAATTTAAGTGATGTTTTCATTTCAATGATAATCTAAAAGAAAGACACTTTCACCTCTACTCTTGGGCTTGTGATCTCAATCACGTTGGTACAAACAGTGGTACTTTCTTTAATTATCATGATACATGATAAAAGTGAGGTGGCTAGCAACGATTAATGCTTTTGAAGGCCAGATGGTCACCAGGAACCCTAGTAAGAGAAGGATTTGCAGCAGATGGTATACTAAAAATTCTCCTGAAGATTTGATTCATCACATAACCCACATAGCATAGCAAAGTCAACATAAAAAGACCTGTATCTGTTTTCTGGTCCTGCTGAAACAATATATGACAAATGACGGAAGGCTTATTCTCTCATGACTCTGGAGGCCAGATGTCCAAAGGTCAAGGTGTTGGCCAGACCACTCCTTCTGGGTAGAATCCTTTCTTACCTCTTCCTAGCTCCTGGTGGTGGCCGTCAGTCTTTGGGTTTCCTTAGCTTGAATCTACATCACTTGAACCTCTTCCCTGTTGTCCCATGGCTCTCTCTATGTGTGTCTCCTCCATCCTTTTCTTACAAGAACACCAGCCATGTTGGATTAGAGCCCACCCAGTGACCTCCTCTTCCCTTGATCACGTCTGTAGAAACTGCATAGAGTCACATTCTCAGGTACCAGGGATTAGGATTTTGACCTAACTGGAAGACACAGTTTATCCCGTAACAGAATGGAATAAGAGAGGTCTACACTGTTGGGCCAGTTAGCAGCAATGTTGTTTCCGCAAATAGTGCCTTCTATCGCACTGCATTGATCTGTTTATGTGAACAATTATTTTTTTACATTTATATTGACTTTGTACTAAGTAATTATTGAATTATTACTGTTTGGCTTTAATAGTCATGAAAGAGCTATAGGCATAAGGAGTTTATGCTCACTTTTATGCTGCACGTAATTTGTCAGTGCAGGTAGTCTTGACAGTTTTCTCCTGTTCTGCTCAAGGAAATGTCAAGAATTTTCTTGAATTTTATTTTAATTTCAAAATGTTTGAATCTCATGCTTTTAAAAAACATTAAACTTATTTCCTCAAAACTATTTGATTAAAATTAATGCTGCTGAAAGTTATTCCAGATTTTTCCTGTATCACAATGCCTATATCAGTCCCATTCCCTTCCCACCTGCAATCTCCAGTTGATGAAACACCAATAATAACAACTATTATTATTATTATCATCATTGTTATTTAAGGGACTACTTCTGTGATCAGCCAGTGAGAAAAATACTGAATAAAGAACAAGAATACCTGACTCCAGCATTTAAGAGATTTTGAACTTGCACAACTCATTTAACCACACTGTGCCTCTATCATATAATCTGGAAAATTGGCCTAATTCTACCTGCCTGTCTTCCTGATTGGTGTTATCATGAAGACTGAATAAAAAATAGATCTGGAAGTTTTTCAAAATGTGAATTACTGTTTAAATGTGAGTTGTTTTTGCCACTTGTCAATGTCCTTCAGTGACCAAAACCTACCAGAAACACCCCCATATATGAATAAGCCGAGTCTGCTGCTCAGTGAAGTATGACTGAATGAACACATGGGGGCAGTGTTCAGGAAGAGAGTATTATCAAAAACCCATTTCAGGATTTGGGCTTCATTTGATAGTTTGCAGGAGGGTCCAGGGAAGCAGGGGTTTGTTCTAAACTGGGTATTGTCAAAAAGTGGGCATCTGAATAAGTATTTCTACTCAAAGGGAAGACTAGAATGAGAATAAAGTTATAACTGATTCTAAAAAGCAGGAGTAACTTGTTTTGGCCTAGAGAAAAGGGTATTTGGTATGTTGTAGGTAGGACAATGATTTTATTTTTATCTCCTTAGAAGTAGCCTTGCTTTATCTCATTTTGTCATGATCTCAGAGTAACCATTTCTGAGCTTGGTATTCTACAATCAAGTTTAATGGGAGAATTACGTGGCCTACCTGTGAGTTCCAGGACGGGTTCTAAATGGCAGACGCTGCTCTTTTCTTCTTTCTCACATTACTTATGTTCAAACCAGCAGATTCTCTGGAGTACTATGGGCCTGTGTTGGATTCCAAAATTAGATAAAGCCGACAAGAAAAAGAGGGAAGAGGAAAGGAGAAAAATAAGGAAAGAAGAAGAAACTTAATGGGGAAAAAAGTTCCCCTTTTGTGTGTTTGCACATCCACCAATATTCTTCAGGAGTCAAAGAAAAACAAAAATGGATTGAGTTGTTTCCACTGGTGGAAGTGGCATCAAATGGTGAGCTGAGAAAACCCAGCACCACTTGATTCTCTTAAAGGGCACCATTTTAATCATAAGTTGTAGGACTAATTATGGATTTGACCTTTTTTGCATGCCTTAACTACCTGCCCCACTCCTGCTAAGTTTCATGTCACATAGCTCTTGGGTGGAGGCGGTGGGGGAGGGTCTGTGCTTCCTAAGTGGTTTGAGGAAAAGGATTCCAGAGGCATTTTCTCCTCTGGCTGGCCTGTGATCAAAGTGCACAGATGTTTCATAAAACTTAAAATGACTAAGCCATTTCCTCAGGTGGCTAATCAAGCAGGTTTAAAGAATTCCTAGGCATCAAGGAACCACAAGTGCAAAGTGGAAATTGAATTGCGGTCATAGACATGGTTCGGTCATTAAAACTGGACTTGATGGGCTAATAGAGAGTTATCAGCTGATGAGTGAACATCAATACAGTACCAACAAAATTGGTCTCCACTTCAAGGAGTTTTTCTCAAAGACCTCATGACACTCAGTAGAAGATGAACTCATGATACCTGCTGTATCTCAGTTAATAGCTTCAGCTGAATCAGATTAATTTAAAGGGGCTAATGAAAATGATGTAGGAGACAAGTTTGAAGATAATTTGATGCCAAGATATCAACTGAAAAATGATGACATTATAAAACCAGTTACCTGGGGGGAAAGCAGAATGAACTAGAAGGAAACAGAGGGTACCTGCCTTCTCTATCAGTTCACCATACCTCACTCAGACTGGAAGATGTAGCAGAATGGGTTGACATTTATCAGTGTACAGGGCCATTTTTATTGCGATAACAAAATACCTAAGTCTAGTAACTTTATTAAGAAAAAACAGTTTTATTTGGCTCACGATTTTGGAGGCTGAGAATCTAAGATCAGACAGCCCCATTGGCTCAGCCGCTGGCGAGGCCCTAACTGCAGATGGCATCTGGATGTTAATGCATGTAGAAGTAAGAGATCACATCATCAGAAGGGAAGTCAGAGTGGCTCAGGGTCAGGCTCAGGCTTTTGCGACAACTCTCTAGTAAGGACTAACCCAGGGGTCCCATGAGAACTACCTTAACTCTTCTGAATAACAAAAGGACCCCTCACTAGCCCCTGCCTCTCAAAGGAGCCACCACACCTCATGTTGCCACACAGAGGACCAGGCCTCTGACACATGAACTCTGGATAATGAACCACATGCAAACCACAGCAATCTGTAAGAGAACTGTAAGTGGCATTCAGATTTCTAAGGAACTCAAGTCTTATTGGTGGTTTCATAATATACGTGTCCTCCATTTTTTGTTGTTGTTGTTATTTTACCAGGAAAAATCCTCTGGCTATTTTTCTGCCTTCTTTGCATTCCCTATCATTTTTTTTCCCTTCCTATCAGTTTTCAGACCAAAATTACATCCAAGGCCAAATCCTAGCATTATTAAAACCATGACTTATACAGAAAAATAAAACCATCTAAGATGAGGGTAGAAAATTAGATGGTTAATAAGTGGGTAGAAAGTGCCTTAGTGGCCAAATGAACCCCACCTTTGGTACTTTAAGGGTCAAAGTTGCCCAGGTCGATGTAGCTCATTGCTCACGACACAGTTTCTCAATAATACTGGCACAGAGAGAAAACTTTTGAGTCAAATTTACCGGTTTTCAAATCTTAACTCTGGCTCTCATTACCACTGTGACCTTGGACTAATTTTATAAAACATTTACAAGTTTCTATATTATGTTTTCAAAAAAAGTGAAGGGGACAGCACTTCACCGTGTTACTGCCAGAAATTGGTGACAACATGGATATAAAAGCATTTGGCAGTGCATTCAGATGTTCAAAACCTTTTTGATGTTGTGCTGTTCTCAGTTATCCAGATGTTTATGGCATCCGGCAGGATCACCTCTGGTAGATGCAAAAAGACATGACTCTTGGATTAGACTCAAAAGAGTAGGCCTTGATGGTGCTGGATTATTGAGAAATGGGTTTAGAAGTTCCGGGTGGGATGGTTCAATGATTCCTCAAAGATTTAATCATTGGAGTACTTAGCACTTAGTAGGTTTAATATGTATTTTGTGTTATGAATAAATGTTTATTTTTCTTTAATTGAGTAGTTCATTTCTTCTTTGGAGTCAGAAAGCCTATTGGAATAAATGGTAATGGCCCACTAATTTGAGAAGTCCCAGGGCTTTACTAGATACAAGTCAGATGCTTTCTTCAACTGCACTGGCCTAACCATCTAGAAAATCTGAATACTATAATGTTTCAACCTTGGACGAAGTAGTTCAGTTCTCTAGAATATCAGTTTTCTTGTCTATGAAATGAGAGTTTTTGGCTAGAAGATTTCTATTATTCCTTCCAGTTCTAATGATCTATGATTCAAAATTGACTGTGCCCTTGCAAGTGAATTGCTCATTGACCTAGAAGGGAAAGGCACAATTGCCTCATTACTCACCATGAGTCTAGCAATGTCCATTAGAATTGGAAGGTAACTCTTCACTGAAAGTGGTTAGTATGGGGCAGTGGTGGTGAACCTATGGCACACATGCTGCAGTGGGCTGTTTGTTATCATTGAAAGCTCTAAAAGGTTTGCCATCACTGTTACAGGAGTTGGAGGCTGATCAATGCCTTTCTTTTGTGGCTTAAGTATTATTTTGATAAATACCTATCTTATGAATTTTAATCATGTGGATTGTCAACAGTCCTCAAACTATCAAGATCAAACCATTGTTATTGCTTATTGACTGACTTAGAGCCAGGTCAAAGATTGGCAGCTGAAATATTTATGATGCAACTAGTGTTGCTTCCAAGTAATGCACACTTTATGCAGGAAGAAACACATTATGACAAGTCAGAGTTTAAATTGATGAACATGTTTCCATTTTAGCTATGTAAATCATTCATCAGAGAACAATCAATATGAATTTGATGTTCTTAGGAGACGAGCCACGGGTGAGCATGGGCCTCAGAGCTAATTCTACTTTCTCAACATTCATAAATAGAATGAGCTACCCCCAGTATCCTACCCTAACTTGAATTCCATTTTCATTAGACCATTATGTGCTTTTTTCCTCTTTTTAAAGGACAATGTGCCTCTTTGGAGTGTGTTATCATATACACAGTAATGAGATTAGGAGTTTTCTTTTAAATATGCAATTAAAAACTATGTATTCCCTCTGAACAAAAGATCGCACATTAGAGATACTTGTACAGGTGCAAGTGATAAAGTGATATACAAGGCATCCTTTATAAAAAAAAACTCCAAGCTGGGGATTTAGTTCAGTGGTTCCGCCACCTGCCTCGCAAGTACAAGGTCCCGAGTTCGATCCCCGGTACCAAAAAAAAAAAAAAAGACTCCAAGCAAAAGCCTGCATCCCTGTGCCTACCCCTTCTCCACACTTTGTCTGTACTCTGTGAAAACACATTGACTGGTTCCAGCTACTGGTGGGTTGGGGTAAAAGAAGCTCCAAATTTTAGAATGCCTTAATGCATATATTCCATTAAAATTGGTCTAAAAGATCCAGAAAAATCTAATTGCCAGGTGGGATGCCATATGATATTACAGATGGGGAAGCCATTTGGGCTATGTTGCCCTTGCTGTTAAAAACAAAAGAGATGCAACTTCTTCTAACCTTTAGCAAAAGGGTAAGACCCATGGGTTAGTGATCAAGTGCTTCTCAGCACCTGCTTTGAGCAAGTACTTGGGGTAAACAGAAAGTAGTTGAAATTTGATATATATATTTGATACTATATCTTGATACTCAGATATAGTATCAAGCCTTCGAAACTGGTCTCATGTTTCCTCATCAAAACCCTCTAGAATGTTGTTATACAACTTGTGGTCAACACCAGTATTACCTAGGACAGTGATGCCAAACATTCTAGAAACCGAGTGCAAACTGCAACCCCACACCCACTTACTTATCACAAAGTGCCAGCGCTGCAATTAAATCTGAATACTGAGGTTTTAGTTTAGAAAACACAACTCTACATTAATATCTTTTGTCTTAAAAGAAAAACACAATAACTTGTGCACCATAGGTTCGCCACCACTGACCTAGGAGCTTGTAAGATACACGGACTTTCCGGCTCTACCCTCAGATCTATTGAATCAAAATTGCATTTTAACAAAATCCTCCTGCCACTCATATGCATGTTAACATTGGAGAAGCACTGCTGCAGACCACAGGGGTCTGAGAAACAATCACTTAGCCCATCAAAGAGCGCTCACAGGGGACATCCTGAAGTTGCTTCTACGCATCCAATATTGTCATAAGAGCCCCTGATAGTCATTGAACATTGCCTGGTCACTTTGGAAACAATTAAGTATTCTCCCTAAGGATCCTATGAAAAGGGTATTTTGTTGATTATGTGAAAAGATGATACAGCTGGGAAGGATCTTACTACTTGTTTCCTCCCAATACAGATAAGAAAACTCGGCAAGGAAATGATGAATGGCTCGTACCTAGTCAGCGGGAGAACTCGTGCTAGAATTGAAGTTTCTGAACTTATTATCTAGTGTTCATTCACCTCTGATTCACCGAGAAATGAAGACAGAGACTGAAGAGCATGTCTGGATGAATCATTTTCAAATTAATTGGTAGCTGGGTGTGGTAGCACATGCCTACAATCCCACCGCTAGAGAGGTCCAGGAGAATCATAAATTTGAGTCCCACCTGAGCAATTTACAAGACCCCACCTTAAAATTTTAAAAAAAGACAAAAGAAAAAAAGAGCTGTGGATGTAGATTAGTATGAAGGCCCTGGGTTCAATCCCCTGAAACACACCCCCCACCCCCACACACAAATCAATAGGTGTGCATTCATTAGGTCAGGCATTAAAAGTGGCTACATCTACTTTACTGTTGGGTCATCTGTTGTCTAGAGTCACATTCTTAAGGGGAGAAAATAGAATCATAGGAAGGAACATGGCCAGTTTATACCATAGGTAATGCCATAGCATGAGTCAAGGACAGTATGGGAACTGCGTCAGTTGGGTCACCACATATATAACCTAGTCATCACGCAAATCTGAGGTTACTTGGCCCCTAACAACTCTGGGAAAATAAGTGTGAAGAGGGACCTGCCTGTAATCCAGGCCTCAGGAATTTAAAGGATTTCCTCAAAATGTCTTTTGTTCCAGAATCTACTCCTTCAAGCCCTATCCTCAAGGGTCAGCTAAAATGCTAGAAATTCAGTGAAATGGAACCCTGTCCTCTCCTAGCCTGGGGCCTTCTAAAGATAGAATGATCCTCGTATCCAGTAGGCCCTCGATCCTATTTGTTTGGTGGAATGATTGTCAATCACAGTTCTCAGACTGACTCAACTTCTATCATGAGAATGACTGCAGGAGCTTCGGGAGCCCCAGATCTGCTGGCAGCCATCAGCAGGGATGTGTTGTTCCTTAACACCTTCAAAGTCCCTGTTGTTCTTGTTTGAAGTTGGCGATGCTACAGACACCTCATTCCCTGACCTCTGCTGAGTCAAGAAACAAGCAGGCAGTTTGCACAGTACGCTAAGCAAAAAGAAAAGTTTAATAACCACATTGATTTGTCAGGCCCCAGGTGCCTAGACTAAGTCATTATAACTGCAAAAAATAAATCGCTTCAGTGATTTTTATTTGTGATTTTGTTTTGGCTACAATTGAGAGTCAGTAATCTCCAAGGCAATTGACTACCATTGCTCACTTGATCCAATAGCCTGAACATTCTACCTTGCACATTGTTGTCTTCTATCCTGTAGAAATCACCTTAAAAATACATTAATGACTCGTAGGGAATACAACCAGAGAGCCTGTTATCTTCCCATATTTCCTCATTTGGTTTGATTTTCCAACCTCCTATGTCCCTTTGTATCTTGTATCAGAAATCATTTGATTGGATCACATAAGTCAATTTTCCTTTACTTTGAGCTGTCTCACTGCTGTCCCTTCTGGCTTCTGTCCTGTACTGATGTTCTTGTGTCTGGCATCTCCAAATCTCCTTTTGTAGAAGTGATTTTTTTCTAAGAACTCTTACTCTAATCCCCAGGTTAGAGAAAAAAGCCTTCCCTTTGCAGTACACCTTCCTCGTATTCACCATGCATTTCTGCCCAGCTGCATTCAGTCTGGAATTCTGACAGAGTGTATCAGGACTGCCCTGGCTGGGCTGTTTTCCTCCTGAAGTTCTTAATCACAGTCCCTAAAAATTGGTGTCAGAAGATTTCAGTGGAATCTTGAAACAAAATAAGTACATGGGAAATCATGTACAGTCTGTGGACTATCTTAGTCTCTCACTGCAGGGACAAAATACCTGACACTCGCAAGTTAAAGGAAGAAAGCTTTATTTTGACTCAATCTGTAGAAGTTTCAGTCCATAATCAGCTGATTCCAAGGCAGGGTGGTAGGGCAGAGGAGAAACAGTTCACAGCATGGCAGGCAGGAAGCACAGAAGGATCAAGAGAGGAGGATGGATATACACCCCTCTAGGCCACGCCTACAGTGACCCACCTCTTCCCACCAGGCTTCACTTCTCAACATCACACCCTGCCATAAAGCCATCAGTGGACTAATCCAGTGATGAGTGTCACACCCCCATGATCCACTCACCTCCCCAAAACCCCACTTATGAGTACATGAGGCTTTGGGTGAACATCTAGATATAAATCATAGCATGGACTATTCCTTGACCCATTTGTTTTTTGTCCAGTCTTTAAACAGTACTCATTAACTGCTGTCTTTATGCCAGACAAATAAGCACCTATAACAGTCTGGGTATGTTCATAGATGCTTTTTTATCTCCAGAATTATTAGCTACACCTTGTTTTATTTTTTAAGAGTTGCTCTAGGGCAAGGGTTGGCAAACTATGCCTTGTGTAAACCAGCCACCTGTTTCTGTAAATAAAAATTTACTAGAGCACAGCCATGCTTTTCTGTTACATATTTTCTATGGTTGTTTTCATGTGACAATGGCAAAGTTGAGTAATAGTACTAGAGACAAGCCTAAAATATTTACCATATGGCCTTTCACAGAAAATGTTTCCCTACCATTGGCTTGTACGGCATGTTTTAAAATTTGATTATGTTTTTATTATTGAGTTGTAATTTTATATATTATAAATACAAGTCCCTTATCAGATATATGATTTGAAAATATTTTCTTCCACTCAATGGGTTATTTTTTCACTTTCCTGATGGCATCATTAAAATCATCAAAATTTTAAACCTCGAATTCCAGGCTTTCTGTTTTTTCTTTTGTTGCTTGTATTTTCTGTGTCATATCTAAGTATCCATCACCAAATATAAAGATATGAAGATTTACCCCTATATTTGCTTCTAAGAGTTTTATAACTTTAGCTTCTATTGTTAAGGTTTTGATCATTTTGAGTGAATTTCTGTATATGGTATGAGGTAGGAGTTAAACTTCATTCCTCTTTTTCTTTTTTTTTTGGATTACAGTTGACACAAGCTTTTTTAAAGATTATTCTTTGCCCCCCCGCATTGAAGTGCTGCCTTAGTATCTTCTCAAAACCAGTTAATCATAAATGTGAGGGTTTATTTCAATTCAATTCCATTGATCTATGTATTTATTCTTGTGCTAGTACTGCATTGTCTTGAATATGCTTCAATTGTATTAAGATGTGTTCCTCTTATTAAAGATTATTTTGGCTGAGATCCCTTGCAATTTCATATGAATTTTAGAATCCGTTTGTCAATTTCTACCAAAGAGTCACCTGGGATTTCATTAGGGATTGCATTTAATCTGTAGATCAATTTGTAGGTCATTTCCGTCCTAATACATAACATCTAACTCTTCAGATCCATTAATATGGTCCATTTTTCAGAATGTACCTGTATTAGTCAGCTTTCCATTACTGTAACAAACACCTGAGATAAATCAACTTATAGAGAGAAAAGGCTTCACAGCTCTGGAGGTCATAGTTAGCCTCGTTGCTTTTATGACAAGACAGTGCATCATGGCAGGGAGCATGTGGCAGAGCAAACTATTACTTCATAGCTCAATAGTGAAAAAAAGAAAAAGGAAGGGGCTGAGGTTCCAGTATCCCTTTCAAGGAGATACCAGAAGACCTCCCAGGAGGCCTCCATCTTAAATGCTCCACCACTTTCCAAAACCATCAACCTGGGGACTAAGTCTTTAACACATAGGCTTCTACGGGACATTAAAGATTCAAGCAGTAGCAATACATTTTGCACTTCTACAAAATTTATTTTTATTTTATCACTTTTAAAACTAATGTAAAGTTGTTTTCTTAATTTCACTTTTGGATTGTACATTGTAGCTGTATGGAAATGAAATGATGTTTTTATTCTGCAAACATGCCAAACTGGTTTTAATATTTCAATATTTTAGTTTTAATATTTTCAGGGAGTTCCTTAGGATTATCTGTATACAAGATCATATCATTTGCAAAAGGAGATACTTTTCCTTCTTCCTTTCCAACTGGATGCCTTTCATTTTGTATTGTTGCCTAATTGCTCTGGCTAGAACTTCCAGGAGAGTAGAATAGAAGTGACATGAGTTAATATCTGTGCCTTGTTCCTGATCTTAGAGGAAAGCATTCAGTCTTTCATAGTTAAGTATGATATTAGCAGCAGAGTTTTGTGCAGATGTCTTAATTACCTTGAAGAAGTTCCTTTCTATTACTTTTTTGTTGAGTAGTCTATCAATGAAAGGGTGTTAGATTTTGTCAGATGCTCTTTCTGTGTCTACTGAAATAATTCTATGATTTCAGCTTTTATCCTACTGATACTGTATATTGGATTAGCTGGTTTTAGGCATTAAACCAATGTTGTAATAAATCCTGCATAGTTGTGGTATATAATATTTTTATATGTTGCTGGATTAAATTTGCTAGTATGTTATTGAGAATATTTGTGTCTATCTGTTAGAAATGAGCTCCCAGACCTGTGGTGGTGGAAAGAATGCACTCAGACAACAAGGAAGAGAACTCAGGAAGGCAAAGTTTAAAGTTTAAAGTTTGCTTACGCAGAAGGGGACAAATGGACTCAGACATGAAGCAGCAGTTACACCAAGCAGTAAGGGGGGGGGGGGGCTCACGCAAGGGAAGCAGCTATCTTTTAAATTCATTAGCTAAATTCAAAGGTTTATAATCTATCGCGGTTGGCTAGTTTGGAAAGATCCAAAGGATTGCTGAGGGAAAGGAAGACTGCAGGTGGCAGGAAATCCTTGGCTATTGATAAGCTGTCTTGGTCTGTAGCTATGTTTCCAGAATTTAAACTGAGCAGGCATTTCCAGTAATTTTAGTATGTTCAGCAGGGGCCACCTAGGGTGGACTAAGATGGAGGCACTTCTGTTTATATCTTTTGATAGAAAAGGTGACAGTTTCCCACATGTCCATAAGAATATTGTTCTGGAGTTTTCTTGTTTTGTCTTCATCTGTTTTTGCTATCAGGATAATACTCTCTGTGTAAATGAGCCGAGAAGTGTCCCCTCTTCTCCTGTTTTGTTGGAAGAGTTTGTGAAAATTGGTATTATCTCATTAGATGTCTGATAGATTTTCAGTAATGAAGACATTTGGACCTGGGATCTTCTTTGCAAGATTTTTATAATCACTAATTTAATATCATTACTTGTTACTATTTGGATTTTCTATTTCTTAAGTCAGTTTCATTAGTTTGTTTGTATCTAGGAATTTGTCTACTTTATCTAAATTATCTAATTAACTGACACAATCCTAATTGCATTCTGTTAGAATCCTTTTTATTCTACAAATTTTGGTAGTAATGTCCTCTTTTTCATCCCTGAGCTCCGTGATTCAAATCGTCTAATTCTTGGTCAGATGAGCTATGCATTTATCAATTTTGCAAAGAACACACTTTGATTCCTAGATTTTCTCTATTTTCTATTTCATTAATTTCTGCTTTCACATTATTATTTCTTTTCTCTGCTTGATTTAGATTTATTTTATTCTTTATATTTATGTCTTATGGTAGGTGGTGAGATTATTGATCTTCCTTCTTTTTTAATACAGGCATAGCATCTACAGATTTCTTTTTAAACCCTACTTTAGCTGCTTCCCATAAATTTTGCTGTATTGTGTCTTTATTTTCATTATTCTAAAATATTTTATAATTTTCCTTGTGATACTTCCTTTTACCCACTATTTGTTGAGAAGTGTGTTGTTTACTTTTTACATATTTGTGAATTTCCCAATTTTTTCTATTAATTTCTAATTTTGCTCTATTATAGTCAGAGAAAATAATTTATATGAGTTCAATCCTTTTGGATGTAGTGATGCTTTTTTATGGACTAGTGTATAGTCTGTCCCAGAGAATACTTCATGTGAACTTGAGAAAAATTTGTATTCATGTCTCATGTAGAAAGCATGTAGATGGATCTCGGTTCTCTGCCTGATTCCCTGTCTGATAATCTTTACTGTGTAGTGCATTAATTTTAGATTAGGTGGTATTATTGATATCTGTGGACTTTTATCTGTCATTTTATAGTTTTCCTATATGCCTGAAATCTTTTTTGTTCTTTCTATGCCATACTATCTTCTTTTTTATTGTTTTCTACAGTAACATTTTATTTACATTTTTTTTCTACATTTTCTTTTGAATTATTTTTTCAGTAATTGTTCTAGGGCTTACCACATACATCTTCACTTATCAGAATCTATTTTATATTTACAGAAACCTAATTCTATTGAGATATAGAAATTTACTCTCATATAGCTCTAGTCCCCTTCACTTTAATAGTATGCATTGCATATATATGATATATAATAAGCCCAACAATAAATACATTGTTGTAAGGATTACTTTATGTAATTTTGCATCTTTTAAATAAGCTGATAATGTTCATTATGTTAAGTTTTTTATTTACCATTTCTTTTCATTTGTTTTCATTTGTTTCTGTGGATAAAGAATTGCTGTCTTATTTCATTTCCTTACTCCCAGCAATATGATTGTGTGCATATTATTTTATAGGACTGCTTTTTATTTGTTTTTTGGGTTTTTTTGGTACCGGGGATCAAACTCAGGAGGCAGGCTCTACACCACTGAGCTTAATCCCCGGCCTTAGAACTGCTTTTTAAATCTTCAGAGAAATGAAAAACCTAAGCATTTAAGATATCTTTTATAATTACACAGTTACCTTCACTAGTGTTGTTTGTGTGTGGAATTAGAGTCTGATGTTACTTTTAATCTGAAAGAATTCCTTTTGTATTTTTTATAAGGCAGGTCTATTACCAACAGATTCTCTAAGATTTTTGATTTGGAAATGTTTTTATTTAACCTTCATTTTTCAAAGACAGGTTCATTAGATATAAGACTCTTGGTTGACAGAGATTTTTCTTTCAGCACTTTTGAGTATTTCCATTGTCTTTTGGCCTCCAGTGTTTCTGGTAAGAAGACAGCTGTCAATCTTTTTGATACTGTTTTGTAAGTGATAAGTTATTTTTCTCTTGCTGCTTTTAAGATTTTGTCTTTTAATATTTTTACAATGATGAGTTTATATGTGGATGCTGTGGGTTAAATTTTGTCTTCCAAAAAGATATGTGGAAGTCCTGAACCCCAATACCTGTGAATGTTTCTTTATTTGGCTCTCATGAAGTCTGCTTCCCTGCATATGAAGAAGCCTTTAGTATTACACTTCAGAGGGCACAGTCTTGGGCATATACAGCCATCCTATGGTGACAAGTTTTAACAGAGGTTTCTTTGTTCATTTTCTAATCTCTGTTAAACTAACTGCCTCTGTTGGCCTCATACCCAGCTGTTGGTATACACTTGTTGTTCCGTTGTTTTTGTCAAAGTCTGGGGCATATACTGCCCCACAGTTGGTCCAATTAGTGTATGTCTCTTTACAGGAATAGTTTTTGAGGCTAGTGTTTGAAGGCTTTTTTTTTCCTTACTCCAAGAAGTTTCTTCTTAGCCTATCTGTGATTCTCTCTTATTAAAAGATGACCTCTTGTTTAACTTGTTATTCTCCTGAATCTACCAATCAGTTATCAGTTGTTTACCACCAGAATAACCATTATTTTTGAGAGCACCCTTCAGCTTGAATTTCCCCATCCTCTATTTCAAATAAATTTAGTTGCTTTAAGGAGAATTTAGAGATCTATTCTTCTAGTTTAATTTTCTCCGTGTGCAAAATCTCTAAGTTAGAGCTCTGGGACTGTGAACAGAGGGTTATGGTTGAGTTTTCTTGGGATGATACCTTACTTTATGAGTAGGGTTCTAGGCAGGGTTAACAGATTCTCTTCTCAACTTGTCTCTCTCAGCTTGAACCTTCACCTACAAACGAGCTGTAGTAAAAGTGAATAGGGTTTCATTACCCTCTGCATGTCAGGTCTAAAGTAGAACCTTCACCCTGAGTATGGGCTAAGTGGCAAAAGGGCATCCGGGTCTGTTGGCCACATTCACCTGGAATTTAGCTTCTGTGACCTGCAGCTAGAGAACATGAGAAATACTGTGATCTATCTTTTCTGTGGAGATACCGAGCCCTAGATGATGATCTTGGAGAAGAGGGTTTCTCTGTTTTCAGCTGAGCCTTCCTGGAGTGAACTTTCTGTCGTGTTGAGCTGGGAAGGGAGAGAAGAGAGTGGGTCCTGGTTCAAATATTACAGACTCTTGTACATACTGACTTTTAACAGATTTTTTGAATAAATTTTCTCCATTTGTGTATTTCTTTATGACAGTTTCTAAAAACTTCAAGTTGTTGTATTTTTCAAAAATAATGTTTACCAGTTATGGCTCTTTCACTGGGGAGAGGTTGTGCAAAGCTCCTCATGCCACCATTTCAAAAGTGGGATCCCTCTGCAATTCTTTCTTTATATTTCTCTGTCTCTTGCCAGATGGTGAGCTCCTTTAGAATGGAAGTTCTGTCCAAATATAATTTCTGCCTACATGTACTCTGTGCCAGGAACTATGCTAGATGTTCTGTGAATTTTTATTTCTAATCCCCTAACTAGTAAGTTGGCTATTATAACCACTCTGTAATTGAAGAAAATGAGTCCTACAAGGTTGTGTGTCTTGGCCAAAATCTTATTGTTAGTCAATGTTGAAGCCAAGAGCTCAAGCCAAGTCTCTCTCACTAAATCCTATGATCTTCCCACCCCACCATGCTGCCAGGGTGTCTCTAGCTCCTAGCATAGCACCTAGAGCACATGTGCCTCCTGAGTAAATAAAGAAATTATAAATGAATGAACAAACAATTGAACTCTTAAGACAAAAGAAGTCCAAGATTATCAATATCTGCTGCCTTCTCAGTCCTTTCACATTTTGCTTTTGGGCTGAATGATGTACTTTCATGGCAACTTCCCTAATTTGGCTAGTTTCTTTGCCTTAATTGTAATCATAATATATAAGAACAACCCTAATCCTAAATTCATTAAATTAAATCAGTGGGTATTATCCAGCTACCATGTTCATGAAGTATAATGCAAGCTCTCTGAAATTTATAAAAACTCTTCCCTTGGAGGGAAGATCACATTAGTATTCTTTTATTCAATTTGATTTTTGCATAGTTTTTCAGTTTGGTTGTTTTAGGTTGCTCATACTTAATATTGTATTGTTAATCAACTATTCAGATACACTATTCACAATATGATTATACCTAAACCTGTCTCCAGAAAATACGTAGATCTGTTGGGCACCCTAAAAGTTGAATCAATAGCTTAATTCCAAAAGTGAAATTCACTTTTGTTAAAGCTTCGCATTATCTTTCTTTCTCTTTCTTGTTTAGAATTAAATTTTCATTGCCCATGTAGCACATGGATTATCCTTATGAAAATGTCTATGAATACATACCTGTGTGTATGTACTACATTAAAAAAAGATCTGAAAATATGTGCTCTTAACTTATCATTATGATTACCTCTGGGGATAGAAATGGGAAAGAGAGAGTCTGCTGGTTGAAAAGAATGTTAGGCTTGTCTGTAATGATTTTTAAGATTTTACGAGGAACACTTACCTTCCTATCTCTGTGTTCCCTCTGTTTATTGTCATTCTTAGCGTGCACACGTGAGAATGTGTACATGCCTGTATGTATATGAGGTAAGCTCAGTCAAAGCCTCCTAGTAAAGAGATTCCTCCAGTTTCCAGAGGAGTCACTCACCCCTTCTTGTTTTTTGTATCTTTTTTTTTTTTTTTTTTTTTGGTACTGGGGATCGAACTTGGGTCCTTCTGCTTGCAAGGCAGGTAGTGGAACATTTTTTGCATCTTGCGTAGGAAAAATGGGGTGTCATTATTCTTGTCTGTGCCTTTTTTCTCTACAGTGTACATGTTCTATTAACTTTGTCTATTGCAGTTTATGCCAATTTTATGGCTCAGATTATTTGCCCAGTAAACATCAGTTGATCATGAAGAAGCAGAGAAAATTGAAGAGGTTCTTCAAAAGACATAGTCTGTTGCCAATAGCAAGTTGTTGCACTACTTAGAGAATATGGCTGAAGCAGCATGTGGAAGACAAATTGAGATGGGGCACAGGGCAGACATTCGTTCTGACCATCTTCCCCATTGAAGGACCCACATGGTGGGTTAGGCCATGCAGTGTGGTGGAGAGCAAGGTCTTGGGGGTTCCAATCCTGGTACACATCTTAGTTTTATCTATTATTAGAAGGCCTTGCAGGAAAGTCAGGTTCTTTCAGCAAGTCTCAGTTTCTTCTTCATTCCCCCACTTCTTCTCCTTCCACTTTTTCTTTTCTAGAATTAAATGAAATGTTATATGAAAATTATAAAAGGCAAATTGGTGGTAGACACTTGTAATCTGAGTACTCAGGAATCTGAAGCAGAAGCAGGCCAGCCTTGACTATTGCCTAAAAAACTATATTATATATATATATATATAGAGAGAGAGAGAGAGAGAGAGAGAGAGAGAGAGAGAGAGAGAGAGAGAGAGAGGAGAGAGAGTTCTGTAGCAGCTGGGGCACATAAGTGGTATTCCATGAATTACTGCCAATCTCTTTTCCCTATGTTAAGACAGAAAAAACTTACTTCTTTTGGCATTAAAGTATTTCTTACTTCTGAATAATATGGGAAGTAGTTCCTTCCCATGCCCACCTCTCCTGGCAGTGTTGGTGACACCTAGAGGTAAAATTCCTTAAGCTAAACAGAGATCTGACACAGGAGAAAAGAATTTAACAAATGCTGTTATGACTGAGGCTTGGAGTTGTCATAGGGCCAGGCACTGCTTCTGAAGCCCCTCCTGAAAGGGCTTCTAAGATGAAAGATTTCCAATATCTGTAGGATGAGGAAGGCTGGGGCCCCTTGAGGAACAATAACCCTAGGCCATGGCAAATGCTCTCATCCTTTAGATGAGGAATTTCATGAAAAAACAGCAGCTGGCAGGAGATGTCACTGGCATCTCTTATTTCCATATAATGAGCTTCATGTAAAGGATATCTGACAAGTCTCAAAAAAAGAAAGAAAAACTAAATTAAAAAATTCCTTGTGTGTGTTGCTTTTATCAAGCATGATTTCTGAAAGTAAGTACTAGAAAATATGGAAAATGCTCAGTAAGTTTTTACAATCAACCAAGTTCCTAAGTCACTAATGCCAAGGTAGTCCTCAGCATGTGGGATAAGAATCCTGAGCTTAAGAAGGCCTCCCATGTCAGTCATCCTTTAGGCTGTCCTTTCGTAAGGGGAACTGTGTTTTCCGTTAGTGAAAAAATCAAGAGACTCTAGTAACCCTCCTGAATCTTATCTGATTTCACTGGATACCTTTAGCTTCTTCTGAAAAGGACTTGATTATCATTAATGTTCTTTTCAACATTTGAATTCTACGGTTGGCTTAGAGGGGCTGAGCCACACCCCCTTTCCTATCGGCTTCTACAGTACTACCTGGTTTTGGTTTTGAGACTCATTCCTTGGCCTCGCCTTAAGGACAATGCTGAAGGAGCTTTAGTGTGGAGGCCTTATCGAAATGGAGTTGTCTGGAAAACTTCCAGAGAAAAAGTCCATCTAGAAGTTAATCTTTCTTTTTTTTTTTTTTTTTTTGGTGCCGGGGATGGAACTAGGGACCTTTGACTTGCGAGGCAGGCACTGGCAGCACTGAGCTAAATCCCCGGCCCCTGGAAGCTAATCTTAAACACTTAGAAGTTAGGATAGAGAGAGCTTGGCTAGAAAATGAATTGGTTTTCAAAAATTTCTAGCAAAGGCACTTCCTCAAGACATAACAGTGAAGTATTCTGTAGTTTATGAGTTGCAGAAGGGAGGTTCAAATACAAAACCTCTTCCCTGCCCCAGCTGAGGCTGTAATCTGAGCAGAGGTCCTTAGGGTGCCTTACCAAAATCTGGCACATAGGATCTGTAGGCCTGACTTGAGTGCTCCAGTCTCTGAGATGCAAGAGGCAGCCAGACCAAACATTAGAGAGTGGTATGGAGTCGCATCTCAATCTCATGCTTATCTCTGCTGGGTCAGAGGCCAGTCACAGAGTCACAGATTGTTAGAATGGGAAGGGGTCTTAGAAACAATGTTCATGTCCACATTTTTAAAAGAAACGGGTGCAGGGAAATCCGATGGCTTTCCTAATCCTCCTCTCCAAGTGTGTCCCTCAGGGTCATACACCTCACTCCTCTTAATGTTCACAGGAAGCATGCTGGTAGCCACGGGCCCCATTTCTCTTAATGTTCACAGCTACCAGCATGCTTCCTGGCACATGATAGGTGCTCAACAAACATGAACCCAATGAATACACACTGTGCTGGTGCCTCGGGGGTGAAGCTGAAATTACACGCAGGACTCTCTTCTACCCCATCACTCAAGTCAAGACTCACCACTGCTTTGCACATTCAGGCACAGACACGTGGAGCTAAAAGCAGACTTGCAAACAGTGGCCTCCTGCCTGCACTCAATCTGTACAGCTTTGCCTCTCATTGCTGCGCTGACCTCTGGGTCAAGGGGGCTGCAGCTTCCAGCAGAAGATGTCTATTGCCACTGGACTGGAGCCAGTTGCTCCTTTGGAAGCCAGGACAGATGGAACCAACAGTGCTATTCTGCCACGGGTGCCTTGGGCTGAACAGAGACTAATAGTGTGGAGGCCACAGGGGTCATGGGCCTCCAGCAGACCCCAGCCATTGCTTTTCCTTCCACATTCTGTGATAGAGGACGATGTGGCCTCTATGAAATGTCCGTGGCATCTGCTGCGGTTCTGGGTGGGTTGTTGCAAAGCATAGGAGCAAGTACAGAGTCTAGAGGTGTGGTCTGCCCAGCATTCCATTTCTCCAGACTTTTTAAATAACAGGCTGCAGGGCTAGCATTTCTCCTCTCTGTAGTTATTATCTGTTTCTTTTTGCAAAGCAAGATGTTTCCGTGAAGGGCGCTGGGACTGTAAGGCAGGTCATAAAGGGTGACAAAGCAGAAAGAAAGTCGCCCAAAGTCTCCTCTGCCAGCGATTCACTCTGCCTGGTTATTCAACCACACAGAGGAGTTTCGGGCCTCACTCTTAAATGGTTTCATTCATGATGATTGACTTCAGAGATTTGCCAGTGCCTTTCACAGAATGTTAAGCAGGAAAGAATTTTTGCCTCCTTTGAACCAGCTGTTAGGAGGCCCTGGTTTCGAAGGTCTGGGATGAGGAAAGCTGGAAGGAAAAACAGTCTTCTGCTGGAGAGCATTCTTCAAATGAGAATAACCACCAAATAAAGATGACAGTGAACCTGGGAGCAGCTCCATGGGGTGAAATTGATACTTCTCAGCACTCGGGTATTTTTCTGACCAATTCTGAGCAGTGTCTGAAACCTGAAGATACTAGTAAGAATTTGCCTAAGTAAGATGTCTTCACTTCTGAGTATTCGCTACCATTGGTCCCTAGGTTACAGAAGCTGCGGAAGGTCTGAATTTAATTGTTGTACTTTAGTAATTCAGTTGGAGGCATTTCAGGTGTGTTCCTCCCTTTCCAGGGAAATTTTCAGCACCCTGGTTCAGACCTTCTCCCCTCAAAATTTCACACCTGCACTAGCTTACCAATGCAGATTTGAGGCCATTCTTCACAATTGTTTTATCATTATTTTTGTTACTGCTAATGCCAATGCATTTTTGGACAACTTTAAGTACTTTCCTGATGAGATACCTTCACAAGCTTCCCATTGACTCTTAAATGAAAACCAAACTCCTTCACAGAGTAGTTAAGACCCTTTACAAACAACCAGTTGTCCTCAGCTTAGGCCACAATAATCCTCTATGTGAGCTCTCACTCTAGTCAGGGAGGTTCACTCAACATTTTCAAACAGTCTTCACACTTTCACAAATTTCCAACTCAGCCAGCTGTTCCTTAAGTTTCTTTCTCCACCTCCAAGGCCCTCACCTCCCATCTCTGCCTGTTCTGTTCCAAATTATGCTCCAGGACCATGAATGCTTTTTTTATAACTCCTGCTTGGGAACTCCTTCTATTATATGAGTAAATGGTTTACTTCCCCAATAAAATATAGTGTTATTGACAGCAAGTACCATGTGTTTTGTCTTTCCCTCTAACCTACAAAGCCCACTGCTTTGCATATTGCACAAACTTTAAAAATAGTTTTTAAGTGATAAATATAGAATACGTGATCAACAAATCAATTCATTAATTCTGGACATAGTTTCCCTTAATATCCATCTCTATTTTCTTATGCCTCAAAGCAAAGAAACTCACCTCTCAGTATAATTTAAATAGAAAGTTAAAATGGCACTAATTTTGTTTTATTTTACTCTAGCTTCCTTGGCTACAAAAATACTTTAAGAGAGCAGACCATAAAAACTTAGACCTCAGGTCTTCATCTTGTGGTCCCAGGAATTACCAAGGAGTGCTGAGGTATAGAGATTAGAAAACATCTGAAATTGGACCAACAAGAGTACACTCGTACAAGAAGCTGACTGCTTTCTGGGCAGGGTGAATATTTGTTCATTGAAGAGTTGATTTAGTCCTCAGAGGTTATAGAGCGGCGTACTAGCTCTCTATGGTTTACACAAATCACTGCAGGACTACAAATCCAGCCAGTAAAAGACAAGCCACTACTTATTACTTGTAAGTATGGTGTTTTTTTCTATTGGAACCACCAAAGTGGATTTTTTTATACTTCCTGACCTATCTGCAAAGTCTGTATCTGAAAATCTTCACTTCCCTTAATTATTTTTGTAGCCATATATTCTATTAGTCATGCTTCGTCTTTAAAATTCTAGAAAAGTCAAAATTAGATTTCTGAAGCCTTGGCCATATTTGAGATTTCTAGAATCTAAAAGGGAGTTTGCTCCTATTTCAGATTATGAATCAGGTACTAATAGAAAGAAAGGACTACAAAAGGGCTCCCCTGTAAATTGGAGTCTCATTCCCTGATCCCATTCTTGTTGGGTATGTACAGGCATTCAGAGGTCTGGCAGAGACTGGGAATACTCACAGGGATGGCTCTGTGCCTGACCTGCCTTCCAAGCCCTCCTCATCTGCACTTTTAGTTATGTGTCCTTGTACTAGTCAAGGTTCTCCAGGAGGAAAGAACCAGTAGGATAGATAGATAAGTATTTTTTTAAAGGAAACTTTTTACAAGATATTAGTTAATCAGATTATGGAGGTCAGGAACTTCCACGATACGTTGTCTGCAAGTTGAAGAACCAGGAAATCCAGTGGTATGATTTGGTTAGGCTACACAGGCCTGAGGACCAGAGGTATAACCCTTGTCCAAGTCTCAGGGCCTGAGAATCGCAATGGTGGAATGGAGGGTGGGGTTGCTGCTGGACCTAGAGGCCAGAGGCCAAGAAATGGGAGCTCTTAAGTTCAGGAGTAGGAGAAGATGGATATCCCACTTCAAGAAGAGAGAGAACCCATCTTTCTTCTACCTTTTTGTTCTATTCAAGCCACCAATGGATTGAATGGTGTCTGCCCACCCTGGTAAAGGTGGATCTTCACTGCATGACATAGTAATCCCAAGTAAAGTAGACATCGATGCTGATCTTTTTAGAAACACTCTCACAGACACACCAGAAATAATATTTTAGCAACTGTCTGGGTATTGCTCACTTAGCCCAGTCAAGTTGACACATAAAATTAACTATCGCAGTGCTTGAAAAAGTGGCTCTGATTGGGGAACCTGTGCATTTCCAACCTAAAGTAATTCTCTGTCCAGTCTTTACAGAGCTTTACAGAGCTGCAGGAACAGACTGAAAGATCAAATAGATATGTCAAATGGATTCAGAGTTTCTTGAGGAAAGCTTACTAGAATGGGTGTCCAAATAGAGATTTAGCTGAAAAAACTGGAGTGGGAATAAAGAATGTGCCTTTGGGGCATAGTGGAAAAACAAAGGGCTTGAATGCCACCTCATCTTGCTAACCATGTATTTTGAATCTCTCAGTGTCCATGTTTTCCTCTGCTGAACTGAGATGATACCTATCATGAAAGGTTGTGAAGATTGTTGCTAACTTAGAGCAACAATTTACTATGTTCTCCCTCATGAATCGGGCAAGATTTGAGACTGTGCCATTCTGGATAATCACTTGTTAGTGAGCAAAGGGGAAGATTAACTGTGCATGGAAGCATGTGATTTTTTAATGTGTGGGATATGCAAGTGTGGGATACATCTGCATATAGGCACGTGTGTGTGTGGACACATCTCCTCATGTCCTGTGTATGCATGCATGCGTGGGTATCCTCCAGGCAGCATTCTCTGGAGTGACTAGAAGTTTTGATAACCTCCCTTCTTGTGCAGTCTGCCTTGAATGTGGCACTTTGAGGACCCCAATTATAGACTCTTGTCTCAAAACAGCCTGGAAAACATGAAGACAAGTCTAACAAACATTGTCTCATTAGTTCAGTAAAACCTTGCTAATTTACCCTAATTGTGGAGAAGGATCATTTGCATTCAGGAAATGTCTGGAAGGGGCCTACTTTAATAAATAGACAGGACTTATTTGTAATTAGTAGTGCCACTAGCACACAAACAATCAATGTGCTCATGTCCTTAAAAACAGTTTGTTCTTATAAGTGGGTTGCACATTCCCAATGTCATTTTGAAGCTGCTAAACAAGGAATAACCTGGGAGCAAGGGTCTTTTATTTTGCTACTTCCTAATAAACAACCCTATAAAATATGGCCAGTGGAACTGAACTAAGACCTACTTGCAAAGAGAGAGGGAGATAGCAAAGGCAAGAAGAGGCTTTTGGTAAGATTTTGGACTCAAAAGACAAATTCTAGTCCTGGCTCTGTCCCCAGACTGCCAAGTTACTTTATCATCCTGAGTTTGTTCCTCATCTCTCAAAAGAAAGAGGTTAGCTAAATGACCTTCCTGTGTTTTTAAGTGATAGCGTTTCAGAGCTATAAGAGAATTGTCCAATTCAACCTCCTTGGTTTTACGTGGAAAGATAGTTATATTCTCCTCTGAGAAGGTTGGGCCTATTTTTGATGGTGCGTATGATTGAAATAAAGGTGCAAGAAGAGAGTAGAGTTGAAATAACTTGACCTAGGTTAAGGTTCAATCAGAGGACAGATGAACAGAGAACAGGGCACACAGTGAAGGCAGCCAGAGAAGCCAGAGCTGGGCAGTGGCTTAGAGAGGTGAGCAGAACTACCCCCAGATCAAAGAGCAGAACAGGTCAAAGGCCCCAGTGGAGAAGGCAGGCAAAATGGAAGCCTACTAGGCCTTAAGGTCACAGGTAAAAGTCTTAGCAAAGGAAATAAAAACTCAACAAAAATGTTAGGCCATGGGTCCAACTCATCAGAGAAAAGGATGAGGCTCAATAGGGAGCCACTGGCCCCCACCAGTGCTAGTAATTAGAAGGCCAGAGGTCCAGAGGCGTCTTCTCTGATTAAAGTTTAAGGAAGTCCTGAACTTGTGCATTGTTTCCTCCCTTCTAGAGCAAAGTAGAGTAATAAATGAGGAGCTGGCTGATTGAACGGAGCTTCATACAATGGATAGCATCCAGGTAGAAACAGTTCCAACTGGCATAAAAGTACGTACTGCTGATGGCCCAGGTGAGCTATCAGATAAGAGCTGGAGTGGAAGATCTGAGAGTTAACGTCACAGAAAGTGGCACTGAGGCTGTGAGAGTGGATGAGCTCTCTTCAGAGAGAGAGTAGAGGAGACAAAAGGAACAAAGAGTCATGGAAGCTCTTTACCTTCTGGCCAGGTAAATAAGTTGAAAGGTGACCTATCTTCTTACCTCTCTGGATAATAGTGAAGTATACATTGAGGATAGGTTGGAAAAAGGATGAGTAGCATTTCAAAAGAGACAAGCACAAATATGGGCTTGCCTTCCTGGGTTGCATGTTATCAGCTCTGCCTATCTGTGTCTGTCCTTCACTTTTATTATTGTTCATTGATCAGATCGCATCGCCATTGTCTCCAGAATGCAGACTACAACGAAACAGGCCCCAGGTTTTCCTTTTCTTTAGAGAGAAGTGTGAGCTGTGATATGGAAACCACAGAAATAAATCAATCAATCTCTTGATGCAAATGTTTGTATGTTTCCTTCTCCTTGGGCAATTCCATCCCAGAGAAAAATTAGCAAGTCCTGCCCTTTTCTCAATTCTTTTTTCTAACTAAACATTCTCAAGCTCAATATTGGTGACCTTAAGGCCATCAGCTGGGGCAGCAATCTCAGAAAGGTCTGTCAACCTCCAAAATACCTCTCTTCCAAGTCTGAAATTCATAGAACTAAAATTTCTCATCTTCCTAATCTTTCCCCCTAAAAAAATGAAGAACCGATGAGGAAGATGAAATGTCCTGCCAAAGGTCATTAGTGAATATAGTGGACTCAAAAGTATTTCCAAATCAGAGTATTGGTACGTCTCTTTTAAAGAAGAAAAGACTATTTTATGAATCCCCATGATGTATCCCTTCATCTCTTGGGAATCCTAGGCTCTGAGTTAAGGATGTGTCAATTAGTTCAAGGTGGCGGGTGAGGGCAAATTTCTCCCAAGGGGTCTGGTGGAGATGGGTTCTATGCTCCTTGCCCACTGGCACATATCCTGAAGTGCATGTGGCTGTTGCCCTTCCTGGTGTGTTCTTGTCCTGAACTCTACACAGACCCAAAAGAAAGGTCTTTCCAAGGGTACTTTGGCCTCCAGGAATCTTCCCAGGTGCCACCCTGGAGCCTGCTCACTCTCTCTCCTTTGACCTTGGTGATATATCTTTCTCTGCCTCTAATGCTGAGGGCCCCTGGGACTTCTTGGTTTTCAAAACCACCCGTCTTGGGAATCGGCCTTTATTTGTCTCATTTCCTGCCTCAGATCCACACTCATCTAGAAGGTCAGGTAGAAGAACCTGGAGGATTTGCCAAGTGATACAGTGACCATCTGGGCCACCGTGGCATGACACATGGAGGAAGTACTGTGAGGCAGAGAAAGAGGGCTCATCCCTGACGATATTGTGAGGTTGCCAACATTCCTGGGTCACAGGATGTGTGGAATACTGGTGCACAGCTTACAAGAACTGAAGGGACTGAGGCAAATCCTAGACCTGTTCCCTGACTTTGCATAAAGACAGTCCCAGAGATCCTAAAAGTCTTACTGAGTTCCATGTGGATTAGGATATAGTACAAGGTAGTGGATGAGAATAGTTGACTTGAAGTTAGACAGACTTGGATCTTGAGTTCAGGTTCCACATCTGTTACCAGATGTGTGGTCTTGAGCAATCACTTAACTTTCCTGAAGTGTTGTTTTCTCATCATAATAGGCATACCTCATGGTTAAATGAAATAATGGCTATGAAGTACTTAACACAATGCCTGTCACTTAATAAGAGTTCGATAAATGTTAGCTGTGAATAGCAGCAAAGGCAGAATTAGAATCTCAGGTCTCTTGAATTCTTCATCTGGATGTTGCATATCTCATCCACAAAAGAAATTTAATTCACAGGTTTATTTTAAAAGATAAAGAGCTGCCTCAGATCTGAAAGTAATGAATTCCAGACAGCTGGCACAGTTGCTGGGGAGGTAAGGGACAGTTCTACCTGCACAGGATTGAGAGTGGACTACAAGAGAAGTGTGTGGGCTTCACTCACAAAACAAGGTGTGTTGCTGGCAGGAACAGCTAGTCCTTGGACAGGCCCACGCATGTGTCATGGGTTGGGGAACAGGAAGTTCTACCTGCAGATCATTATCCAAGGCCATTCTTACCTGAAAATTCTGGTTGTTTTAACTTCCTGATACAGATGCCCCATGAATCAGGGACCTTCTTGTATCCACACAGCTCCTGCAAATGAGCACAGGCACCAGTAGTGATTGGTGAACTTGTACTCACTGGTATGAGACCTCTGAGTTCATCAGGGATCTCAGGTTCACTAAAGGTAAACTTGAAGACAGCCTGTTCATAATTGAATGCATAGTCTCACAGGTTTTCATTCTGTCTCTGATCCTATGGAGTCCTCATATGAGCGATCCAGAAGGAAGGAAAAGAAATGGAGAGGTTTGAGAGAAGGGCTTTGGGAGATCATAATCCCTAAGGAAGACTTGGGGAAGGTGCATGGTGGCAGACTTGGTAGAAGGAGGAGTTCCTTTGCCCTTTTCCAACCTTCCTGCACTGCACCCCAAGTGGAATAGTAGAGGTTGACTTTCCCAAGGTCATGCTCATCAGTGATATGGATAGAGAAACGTCACTCCAAGCCTTGTTGGTTGTGCAATTATTCAAATGCTTTGCTTGTAATACAATCACAGCTCTGTGCTCTGATTATTGGCATTATCAGTATCATCTATTAATGGGTTTTGAGGTCCTCTGGGTATATGGTATTGTACAAAATGCTAAAAGGTGTCAAATACAGACAAGGGAAAAAATAAAGAGGAAAAAGAGGCAAAAAGTGGACCAAACCAGGCATCATTCTGAGTAGCAAGATCTAAATCAGCTTGAATCTATTTGTGTGCCCTAATCCTAAAGGTCCAGGGCCTACTAAGTTTCAGAAAGGCATTGATTATTCCAGGGTCCTCTTTATCATTGCTGTCATCATTATTTCAGCTGTCTCTTTTTAACTAGAAGTATTTAAACTTCAATTGGTTTCCTGGTTTTTTTCTTTTTGTTAAGTAAACTTGCTCTTTATCACCTTTCTGCCTCTCCCAGTGTGGGTCTGCAGGGCGGAGAACTTGCAAAAATCTAAGAGAACAAAATAAATAGGTAAAAGCCTCCAAACTGGCCTCCAAATTGCCCAGACCTTGCTGTATTTGCACAATGGCATGCAGATACTTACTGTTTCTACTTGATGGTACCTTAGGGACTCAGTACAAAGTGGGGAGACACACTCTGCTGAAAATGCCTATTCCCCCAGCACAAAAAGTGCTCAGCTCACTGCAGAGCTCCAGGCAGCTGTTCTGCCTCCTTTCAGGCACTTGCTTTTCAGCGGATGGTGGGAGACAGCATGCCAAAAGAGTCTTAGTTTCCACCAAAGACATATTGTAGGTTAGAAGGCAGATGCCTGCTACTGTATTGAAAACCTGCTCATCAGAGTTTCCAAAAGGAACAGATATGAGAAGTTCAAATGACCCCTTCAGGGTTTCTCCATCTAACCTGGCCTTAAGCTCTGCCTCTCATTAATCTTTAATGAACAACAAAGAAAATGTGTCGCTGGCTAATTACTGTGGAGGGTGGCAGATGCTTAGTGAGGAAAAGTCTCCAGAGTCAAATCATTTAAAGGGGCACTGTCAAAAAGGAAATCCTACTTTGAAATGGATTCCCTGGCCTCTAACGTTATCTCTTCTAAACCTGAATTACTCTCCTCTCAACATTTTTACCATTGTCTCTATATGGGGCATTTGAACTTTAAAAGTCTAGAGCAATGGGGTGATAGAATCCCAAACACCGGCCACCCCCGGCTCACTTTCCAAGAAATTCTTATTCTTCATCCCCGGAGCTAGGTGGAAGGGCTTCGGTGCTGCTTTTTTCTTGCCTTGGTGACTACCTGAAATATGTTTCCTTACTTCTACCTTCTTCAGTTTCTGCTTCCCCCAATTAATTAATGCCATCCCATGCTGGACTGAGCACTCCTTAATTTTGAATTTTCTCCGCATGTAGACAGCTTCAAGGTGAAAATTCTTGAATATAAGTTAAGGCAGAAACTGGTTCTCATCATCCATCCAGTACCTGCCACTATGCCTGGCACACACTACTTTTAATAAGTACTTGTTGGAGTTGTTTATATATGAAATTCTTTATATATGCTTTGGGTTTATTTGCTTTTTAATTCATACTACCCTTCAGTCTTCAGAGCCAAAAATTCCTTGATGGCAGTGTTCTTGTCTTCTATTTCCTTTGTCCTACTGCTAGAATACTTACTGTAGACTGGTGTGGCGTGTTTTCTACATGTTGGATGGCAATGTTAATTGTTGTTTAAAGTCATTCTTTATGTCAAGTAATCTGCACTGTGAGGTGTTCTCTTTGAGTAGACACTTACATGTTCTCTGTTGAGAAGGAAATTGGGCTAATGTGATTAAATCTCCTTTTATAGACAATTTAATTTTTAGATTTAAATGGAAGGATTTCAGTGCTATTTTTAGGACTGTGTTTACTTTAGGGACAATCAAAATTTTTTTAAATTTAAAAATATCAACCCCAGTAACAGTGTATAGAAGTTGCTATGTAAGTGGTTTTGGAACCTTTAGAAAAAGTGTGATGATTCCAAAGAATATGATAATCCACACAGGCTTACCTAGAATAAGCCCTTCAAAGACACATTCAGTGGAGTTGACCTTAGTAGGATAGGGGAGTGGGTGGGAGTGGGATGGATGCAGACTGGTGACTGAGGCCATTCTTTTGGCAGAGTTTCCCTCCATATTTTGATAGCAAATCAAAAACTTTTATCTAAAGAGGCACAGTGACTCAGTCTTCTCCACCCTGAATGCATCTTGTAAAAATGCTGAAGAACTCTTCTTGCCTTTGGTTCTTCTGTGTTTTTAGTGTGTGGCCCAGCTGGTAGCAGAGGGGGAATCTAACACTTGCTTGGCCCTGACTGCCTTCCAGGCACACCATTAAATGTTGTGTTGCATTATTGCATTTCTTAGGTGGCCTGGTCTTCTGGTGACCCAAAGCTCAGGAGGAGAGCGAATTCCACAAATGACAGAGTCTGTATTCTGGAAACCACAACTGTGAAAATTTTCTGTTGGAAGTGTCATGGGCCTGTAGTCAGAGTCAAAAAAAAAAACAGCTGCTTTGAGACACAACTCATAGGACTAGAAAATCTAGTTTGATAACGGTTTATATAGAATGGATTTGGGATAGTGTATAGAGAAATGGAGAGAAGGAGGATTTCAAATGCTGACAAGCAAACATAAACAGGTGGTGTTTTGCATCTGCCTGGGAACACCATGCCCCAAGGGAGGCTGGAGATGCAGTCCAGATCCTAGGGAGAACTGACCTGAGTTTTGCTTGCACCAGACCATTATAAGGTGCCTCCATCACCCCAGGATCCAGAAGCTGAAAGGAGCTTCAGGAGCCATCTAGCTACATTTTGGCCACCAAATTTTAAAAGAAAAGACTTATAATAAGCCCATGGGAGAATCACCATGTGCAAGTGAGCACTGACAAACAGATGCAAAACAAAAGACACAATATGCACTTCAAAGTACCCACCTATTCATCCTGCCATTTCTTCTTTCCAATAGTCTTCCAGAAAGTTGATGAAATACAAGAAACGTGAGCAAAGAGGTGGGATGACTTGGCCAAAGCCATCCAGCCAGTGAAAGGAGCTGGATCTTGAGTGAGGATTTCCAGACTCTCAATCATTATTCTTCCTCTGGGCCAGACTGCTTCTCCATGCACAGCGTCTGCTCACACCAGGACACGTGCTACGAGGGCCCAGGGCTGTGCACAGATTGATCTGTGAGGCCCCTGGAAGCTGAGAGGAGGCAGGAGCTGGAGAATCCCACAGCCCACAGATTGCCCACCCTCTTCCAGGCCCCTGCTCCCTACATACCGGCCCAGAGTGTCTGTGAAAGGCATGAGCTGTTTGTGCCTCTGGCCTCTGGCTTTCAACAGAACTCAGGCTGAGTCTACTGAGGGAAGGTTCAGCCGTCCTGCTACCACATACCCTCTACCAGTTTGCCTTCCCTTTCTGCCTTATCTCTTGTGAAGTAAGAGATGTAAAACAAGCCCGTGCTGCTCTAACCTGCAGTTCCCCAGCAGCCCGGTCCTCAGAGCTACTCCTGTTTCCAGAAACAATACCGTGATTATCATTCGTTATTTCTATTTCTTAGTATTAAAACTCTTTTAATATGGCACTGAAGACCATTGGGGAGTCTTAAATTTCACGTCAGACCAGGATTTATGGACCAGTTCTAAAATTTTACCTCTGGGCTCAATAATTGCAATTCCCTTTTAATTGCTCTCTTAGATACTTCTGTTCAAAGACTTCAATTATTTCTACACAGCGGCACCCCGGCCAGTCTGAATATTCAACTTGTGCCACCTCTTTCTGCATGTAAGCTCTAACCATGCAGCTGGAAGCCATCAGGTCCCATGTGCCATCCTATCATGAATCTCGGGGTTCTTGCGAAAGGAGTCTCCCCTCTTAAGGGGTTTTGAGTTTAGGGATCATGTTCCTCCTATCCACCCCCTCTCCCAGTCTCTGAGAGGAAGCAAGAAACAGGTGTGTTTGGATGTACTTGCTCACCTGTGCTTTGAAAGTGGTACAATTCTGTGAATGTGGAAATGCACATTGAGAATCATTCCACGGGAAATAAGTAAGACGGCAGAACCCAAGTGGGAGGGCCAAGGAAAGAAGAGATCCTTCCTGTGAATCTAGACAACTGGGATGCTTTGGGGACAGTAAAAGCAGACATTCCCTAAGGGGTTTGTGGAGCATGGAAAAGGGAGGCCAGCACCAACACAAGCACCAAGGATAGAAGGAAGGCCCAGAAGAAGCAGCCATGTCACGGGGAAGCGAAGAGGAAGCTGCTGCTGCTCCCCCCGAAGACTCAGCTGGATTGGGTGTAGGGCAAGGTGCTAAAACAAATGCTGGGAGAGCACGTAGCTAAAGAAGGCACACCTGTGTCCTTTAGTGCTTGTGCACCTGGTAAGAGGGATTTGGATGGTGGACATGCATCTGTATCCAGAGCACTAACTGCTGAAAGGCGTTGTGGACCAAAAACATCTGCCTCTGTTGGGAGACCATGGGCTGGGTGAGAAGCAGCTCGAGCTGTGAAAGAGGGACCTCACCAAAGAGGCTAAGGGGAAAAGAGAAAAACTGGGGCCTTATTAATGATCCAAGTTCTATCCCTGGGTAGAGACAGAAAGAAGGAGTGAGACTCCCAGCCTCAGTGAAGCGGTGTCCCCAAGGCCCCTTGGTCCGCAGCCTGTACAGTAATTCGAGGGAGAGCAGGCACGGCCTGTTGGAAAGCCAGACTTCCAACTGGTCTGGAAGAAACAGCCTGGCCCAAAGCACAGACAGGCCTTCACTCGAGAGCGTGGATCTTCCAAAACAGCAAGGGTCGAGGCTGCTGCATCTCAGAGCAGAGTGCAGTCACCCCAGGGCATGCAAAATAATTCTTGGGGTACCATGACCATAGCTTCTTATATTTATTTCCTGTTTTAAAATGAGATATTAAATTTTACTAGTGTTAAACTACTAAATTGGCAGAACGTGAGCAGGCTCAAAAGATTTTTACAACAGAGAACAATAAGCAGGCTGTTTTAAATTGTATGATGTGTATGATACCAAAGAACTCAGTGGTATATGATATAACCCAACATGGGGCTCCAGCCCCTGACCCACATCCAAGCATATACACACAACCATACACAGAGGCAAATATTCATAGGTGAGGTCTAAGGGGACCCCAGTTATCTTTACACAGTTTAGTAAGAGGCTACAAGGGTCAGGCATGATACAGATCCTAGGATCCTAGTGTCTGTATTCTTTCTCTATCTAAAAAACTGAGTCTAACTTCTTTCTTATTCCCAGGCCTGTTTTTTACATCTGTGAAATGGGAAGAGTAAGATTATTATCCCTGTCCATAAGAACCAATGTTCATTTTCACTCTTGTGCAAATGCCAGGCAAGGAGGAGATGGCCACCTTGGATTCTTTCCAGCATCGTCCAACACCAACCCTCCATCACCCCCTTATATCCCTACCAAGGGGCAGCTCTGGAAACAGGTTACAGATTATTAGTCAGGCTCCCCTTGTACAAACACCAGACAGAAAACACGGCTGTTAGATCCCACACTCTGTGACACTCCCCATTTGCAGGAGTCTTCGCCAGATAGAGAGAGAAGAGCTCTTGCACTTCCTAGCTATTCCTCTGTGCAAACTCTTTAGCTCTTCATTCCACCCTGGCCCCAGGGGGACTTAAGAATCAGATAAGTGGTTGTGTAGGTAGAAACACAAAGCCCCTCAGGTGAGTGGGAGCAAGCTTGCTGACCTGATGGCCCTATATGGCTATCCCAAGGAACACTCACTTTGTGAAATAGGATTCTGAACTGGGGGTCCATCTTTGGCCTGGTTTAGACCTACTGGTACACGTGGTAAGGCTGTGGTCTGTACATAGTGAGCCCTTGGGAAACTACTGGCTCAGCCATGCCTGAGGTTCCTCTCAGCTCTGAAAGTGTGGGAATCTCTGAGTGCCTGATCCTATCCTCCCCACCCCATGCTCTGTAGCATCTCAGGTTGCATTCTGCTTCTTTTCAAAGGTGGAGCATACGAGAGCAACTGTGGACTTGGAGTTAGGTTTTGGCTAGAGTCTCAGCTCTATTCCTTATTAAATCTGGAACAAGATAATTCGCCTCCTAAAATCTCAGTGTTCTTATTTCTACAGTGAGGACAGCAATTCCTATATCTTCCAGGTCCTAAGACAATTAAATGAGACAGCTATGAAGAATTCCTTTGCAGTGTCCGAAACAGAGTTAGTGTCCCAGGAGTGGAAGGAATTATGCTAATTGTGATCTAATGTCAATGTAACAATTACTCCCACCACTATTTGGATGCCACCAACGAGCAGGTGTCCAAAGCCAGAGACTCTTGTAATTCACAGAGCCGTTCCACAGGCTTGGGAGCCCCACAGCAGCATGTGCCCCACAAACCCCACTCTGTAACTGTGAAGCACCTCAGATGAGTGCCCTCTAACTGCCCCAGCACAGAAGCCAACAGCCCTTTGAAGCCAAGGCTTAGAGCGTTTTGAAGGAAGCCTCTGAACCTGCCCTAAGCTATCTGCAGAACTCTGAAACCACTGCAGAGCTCACAGGAGGTAGGAGCTCCAGGGCCAGACTCCACCATCACAGCCTTTGTCACAGTGCATTCCTGAATCTTCTGCTCTTCCAAGGTGCTGTGCATTTAAAAGGAGGAGGGGCTGAGGGCCGGGGATTTAGCTCCGTGCTTTCACTGCCTGCTCTGCAAGTGCAAGGACCTGAGTTCAATCCCTGGTACCAAAGGAAAAAAAAAGAAAAATAAAGGAGTAGGGACTTCTGTTCTCCCATTTAGGTCCATGGAAAATGAGCCCAACAGTTAGATGTCACTCCTATGACTAAAAGGCCTGGGCAAAGAATTAGGTTTTACCTCATCCCAGGGGCCAGTTTTTATTGACTCTTTGGAGGTTTCTGCTTGGTTTGTTTTTAACAAAGCTGCAGGTTCCCCAGTGGCTGTGGGGGCATCTATGAGTCTCCAGGCAGCCCCTTCTTAAGACAATTTGCGTCTACCTTTTGGGAGGCGATAAAGGATGGTGAGCTGCTCCTACTTCATAGGTGACCATTCCCCAAGCTCTTATCAATTGAATGTATCCTTGGAAGACAGAACCAGCCCAAAACAGAAGCCTGCCCTTTCTGGGAACCACAGCTTCCAGTTTATAAGGCCAGGAACCTTGTCTAAGGATTCTAAGAATCCAGGGCTTTCTTACTGTAAATACTCAAAGTCAGAGAAGATTCAGAAGAGGGGAGGAAAGACTGGCCCCCTGCCTGGGGGTTCCCGCCCAGCCCAGCCCCAGCCCAGTTCTGCCTGGCTCCTCCTTACGTCTCTGCCTCCAATGCAGGCTCAGCATCCCTTAAGAGTTCCAGGTCAGGATTTTAAGCTGACCCTCTAAAGCCTTTTGAAAATTGGCAGCAGCAGTTCCAGCCCAGAAATGGACTCCCAGGTGAACATGTCATTGGCAATCTCGGGGCTTCCCGGGCAGTTCTGTTTGCTGTGTTCTAGAAAGCTCCCACTTGGCTGACATGGTAGAAGCCTGAAATCCAAACTCCATTAGTTTCCTCAAGCATGGCTTAATGGTGTGAGCATTACTCTGGGCAAATCTAACAGGCCTATGATTCCTGGGTTATTAGTAAGGGTTTCCTGGTGTCGTTCTACAGAGGGGCCTCCCTGAAGGCAATGGGGATATTATGCATCTGAGAGGCAGAGGTTAACGTGTAGGAAAATGTCCTGTGCAGTTTCTGGCTCAGAGGAAAATGGGGCTGCTTTGTGAGAAAGCCATTTGTCGGCAGCCTGTGGGCTGCATGTCCATGGGCTGGTCACCTCACAGAAAACACCTTATAAAAATACTATACATTTTCCAGTTAGTGGGGATGGTTTTGTATTGTCCAACTCTATTAGTTTTTGAGGACTGCCATAACCAATTAGCACCACCTGGTGGCTTAAATAACCAAGCTTTATTGTCTGACAGTCCTAGAGGCTAGAAATCCAAGATCAAAGTATGAGCAGGGTTGGTTCTTCTGGGGCTGTGAGGAAGGATCTATCCCAGGCCTCTCCCCAGCTTCTGTAATTTTCAGACAAGTTTTGATGTACTTGACATCATCCCAGTGTTTTCCTTCATTTTCATACTGACTTCCTCCTGTATGCGTATCTGTCTCTGTGTCCAAATCCCTTTTTATAAGAACATAGCTGCTGGATTAGGGTTCACCCTAAACATTTCACTGTAACTTGCTTACCTTTATAAAAACACTATTTCCAAGTGAGATTCCATTCTGACGCAGTAAGGGTTAAGACTTTAACATAACTTTCTTTCAGGAGGCTAGGAGATAAAATTCAACAAATGACATCCTGCCCACCCTACTAGGACCAAGATAAGCCAGCCAATAGTAGCAAATGTTACCACCGTCAGGAAGATTTTTCAGAAACTTCTCAGGCAGGATTAGGTTCATCTTACCCTTGTTCACTTCTCACAGTTACCTCATCCAATCTGGGAGCTGTATTTCTCAAAGATACCAAGGTAAGGCTTGACCAGTGCAAAGCAGCATAGGAGATGACAAGTTGGAAGGGGGCTTTGGACACAGAGAACACCACAAACAAAATAAAAACAAGCATGAAACGGTCTTGATATGTGCGGGAAGCCAAAGGCAGGACTGGATTTTAAAGAGATTGTTCCGGGCATAGGTTGCAAAAATGGAAGCCTCCTCTGGCCACATGGCAGAAGCTGATGTGGCCCTGGGGCTCAGTCTTCCTCTGTCACGTGAGGAAGTTTGACAAGGTGACTTCCAGCACTCATGCCAGTGTTAACATCTGTCATCTCTGCAGTAATATTATTTTAGTTATTTTCTCTTTTCTGGAACAAAATACCCAACACCAAAAGTTAAAAGAGGAAAGGTTTATTGTGGTTCACGGTCTGTAAAGGTTTCAGTACACAGTTGGCTGGCTCCAAGACAGGGCAGCATGGCAGAGGTGAAACAGTCTATGGTGTGGCAGGCAGGAAGCAGCCAGCAACAAGCCTGAATGGAATAAAAAGGGAAAGGAAGGCTGTTGTTGTCACCCACACCCAGGTGGGCTTTCCCATTATCCACACTCAGAACTATGCTACACCAGTCAGTGGACTGATCCAGTTATCACATCCATAATTCAGTATCACACACCCATGATACAGCCACCTCCCAAAAGCACCACCTATGAGTGCACGAGGCTTTGGGAGGACACCTAGATATAAGCCATAACAGATATCATCATGCACAATACTTGCTGAAGTACAGTATGAGCACTATGTAGCAAAACTTGAACCCCTCCCCATTCCAGAGGCTCAGAAAAGGCATCAGAAGATCACCTGTAAAAGCCTCTGGCAATCATGTCCCAGTCCTGGAAGGAGCAGAGCATGTACAGTGTGTGGGGTCGGGGATCATCTCAATTGATACAAGTCTGTGGGCTCTTCCTCCCCCACCTTCCAAGGCCCCACCAGCCTTTTCTGGCTGAGCACTTATCCCAGCCCCAGAATTTGCTTGAGACCATGGTTTATGGCCAGGTCCATGCTGCCATATGAAGTTCCAGTGCAGAGATTTATGACTGAAACAGAATTTCTAAGCATGGGCATCAGCATTTTGCTTGGCTCTGAGGCTTATGTTCTTATTTGAACCAATCAATACCTTAACACATTAAATGGCATTTAGGCTGCCTCTAAAGGGAGCATGCTGGGCTGCTGGATTTCCTTTGAACATGGGCAGGGAACGCTGCCTTGAGGCTGGGAAATCCTGAGATGAGCTCTGAGGTGGAGGCCCAGAATGGCTGCTCCAACCCCAGCATGCAGGTCTCAAGCTAGAGGTAGACAGGCCTGAAGGAGGGACACTGTAGAATGGCTTGTTTCGGGTTTCAGGGCTATCTTTGTCCTTCTCATAAGGGATAATGCATTTGGAAAAAAAACTGAACCAAAAGAACCTGATACATTGATTTGGCTTGGGAAGAAAAAGATTGCATTTAAAAATAACAGATGGTGCTAAACTGTTACTGAAAGGAAAAGTTAGGAAACCAAATTCCAGATTCCTACTGGGTGATGTGCCCATACCTTCTTATATAAAGAATTAGAAAAGCAAAAAAATGATAACGTGGGACTCTAATCAACGAAAACCCGCCACCCACCCTGCCAGAAACATTGTCTGGCAAGTCTGTGAAGGGGAAAATCCCTCTGGGATTCCCGTGCTTGCTCTTCTGTAATTCTCTGCGACTTCTGAAATGCTAGTACTGAACAAATGCCTCTCACTTTTCCTGCCCAGAATCCAGCTGAGTCCCAGCCTGCAGCTCTCTGATGGATGGGGTGGTGTTAGCAGATGCTGGAAGAGGAGGTGGCTGGCAGGCGACCCAGTCCAAACTTCAGAGGAAGAGAAAGAGAAACTTCAGGATTCTCTGGGCTGCTGCTCTTGATTCAAACTTTTGTCACTGTTGGGGTGGTTTTTTTTTTTCCTGAATGATCATCATTTCTTCCTTTAAAATGAGGAGAAAAATATGGCTAGTGAATCCTCTCTGTATTTTCTTATACACACCAGAGCAAAGAAGACACTCTCTTAGACCGTAAGAGTTGAGATCAGTAGTTGCTTGGGAATCCACTTACATCCTGAAACATTTTAACTTGCAGCTTCTAAATGCACGCTGATCTGCCAATTCTTGATGTAAGGCCAAGGCCAGGCCTTTGCTTCTAGTGTGGTCTGTTGTTGGAGCTCTGCATTGTCCTTCCTATAAATCACACTCATGACACCTCATCCATGAGGTTCTACTTCTTTAAAACGGAAATACTATTAAAATACCTCTAAAGTTTTCTAAAGGCTTTCGGAATTTTTAAGGTTTTTCTTCCTGATTTTTCTGCTGTGCTCTTCATATCTAATTCAGCAGCAACTATTTGTAGTGACTTACAGTCTTCCAAAGAATTCACACTTTTCTCCCTCCTGTTGCTTTGACCCAATGAATAGACTGCATGAATAGGCACAACTGACCCTCAAGGCATGTGTAACTCAAGTGATAGTGGAGGATGCAAGGGCCCTAAAGAACAACCTTGAACATTCAAAGGCCACAGGGTGTTTTACTGAATGTAAAATGTACAGCTATGCTAATCTGGCAAGGAAATTTGTCACAGGCAGGCCAGATAAGAATTCTTCCTCTACTACAGTTTTTCCCTATGATTGAGGCTCCGAAATTTGGGCACAGAGAGGTTAGGTCAGGAGCTGGCCTGAGGTCACACAGCCAGTAAGAGGCAAAATGGAGATTACAAAAGGCAGCATGGCTCCAGAGTTTCTGTTCTGAATGAATATATTTCTCTTGAAGGAAAGAAAAGAGAGAGAGAAGGAAAGAAGGGAGGGTGGAAAATTAAAAGTAGCTAAAGAGAGGCCAAGAAACACTTCTTTCTCCAATGTTCCAAAGAAGGAGAAAAAAAAATAAGGAAATACAGTTTAGGAAATCCAGGCCACCTTCCATATCTGTCACCCATACAACGTGTCTGATGAAATGAAACTGCTTTCTAGCTGCTGTTGCTAAGTCTCTACCAAGTCAACCCATGCCCCAGGCGTCCCACCCTGCCTTAGCAACATTTTACACTCCAAAGCCCCTCCTACCGAACCAGGGGCCACCTTCAGCATCGGGGCAGCTCCCTTTCACCACGGGCCAGTGGGAGCCTGGGTCCTAGCTCAACCTGAAATCTCATTTCTACCCATATCCAGTCCTCTCCAGAGCGCATCCATCGAACTTCTCACACACTGTGAAGGGCAAGTGAGTAGCACAGCCAAGGCCACCTGGACAAAAGACCCCATGCCACTTGCCTCATGTTATCATTTCACAGAAAATTAACAAGCAACAAAGACTTCACATTATAATTTACGTTGATCTGGCATTTTTCCCCTGCTATCTCCCATAAAAATGTTTTAAATGCAGGCTGATTTAATGGAAACAATAAGAAATAGTGCTGAATAGTTTATATTTGCTGCAGAATTACTAAAAAGTCTATTTTAAGGCAAACTTGAAAGGTATGCGTGTGTTTCTCCTGCAGGATAAGATTATGGGAAGAGGTACGGTTGGGCTTTTCTCCCCTATTTATCTGGACAAGCGCCTTAGGCACGTGACTTGTTTCAACAAATCTTCACACCTTCACACCTTGTCCAGACACCTGTCAAGAAAGTCTTAGTGAAGACACATGTGGAGGAATGTTAGTGGTGCAGGCTGAGCTGTGACAGGGTCATGCCTTGTAATAATAATCATCATCACGTGATGGAATTCTATATGACAAGGACTTGGCTGCTTGTCTAATTTATGTGGCTTCTGAAATCCTCTACTAACTCATGACTTTGGACGTTCCAGCTCAAGGGCTTATTGCCACCTCAATGACATGGCTGTCATGATCAGTACAGAACATGAGGATGACTTTATCGTGTATCTTCAAATCTCTGGCCATGTTCACCAGGGCCAGAAATGAAACAAAACCTCAGGAAGACAGTTTCTAACCTCCTGGTGTCAAGGCGGGCAGGATAAGACAGTGTGACTCTGGTTTGTTATGGATCCCCAAAGGCTAATGTGTTGAATGTTTGGTATCCAATGCAGCAATAGTCAGAGGTGAGGTCTTCAGGAATATGACTGGGTCACAAGGGCTCCAACCTCATCAGCCTATTGACAGATTTATAATTTGATGGCATTATTGGGAAGTGATGAAAATTTAGGAGATAACGCCTAGTTGAAGGGAGTGGGCCATGGGGGTGCACTCTTGAGGATTATAACTTGTCCTCGGCCCCTTCTCTCTCTCTCTCTCTCTCTCTCTCTCTCTCTCTGTCTCCTCCCTCTCTCCTTCCCTCCCCCTTCCCTTCTCTTCCTCTCTCTATCTAAACACACACCTATTCTCTAAACACACACTATCTAGGAGGATGTGTTCATTATAATAGTTTTCTGCCTTTCCTTTTTCTCAACTCATGCCCCCTCCTCACAGCCCATGCCTATCCTGATCCCCCAGTCTGAAACATCAATTTACCTTCTATGCACATAGCAGATAGCACCTGCATCACTCACCCAGCTCCAATGAGCTGCCGTTCACTGTAAAGTTTGATATCTATTTTTTTCATCAGTCTATAAACTCCTGAGTGTAAGCAAAATCCTACACCTAGGGCATCTATACTTTATCTAGTGTGCAACAGTATATCAGAAAATACCTGGAAAATGGAATGTGACTCAACTCAAAGGTAGAACTAGACACAAAGCATCTTTTCACATGATACAGGAAATTGCAAAGACAGAAAAGAGATTTTACAGTAAAAAGAGATGGGAGCTTTTGGAGGGTTCTGAGACGAATATTAGTCTGCTATCATAATCCAATATATCTTGCTACAGAGGTATTTCGACATAATTTGGGGATTATCATATGAAGATCCATTTAACTAAGTTTTTTGTTTGTTAAAATATGGTGGCTGCTATTCAGAAACTGTAAATGCCTTTCCCATCCTCTTTTACTGACTACATCCCTTCCCACCTTGAATTTCACAAATGAGATGAGGTACAGATGTTTGCATGGATTAGTGTGGTTCCATGAAGAAGGCCACAGACTCCTGTAAGAGCAGCTTCCTTTGTTGAGGCCTTACTGTGTGCAAGGAGCTGCTCTAGTTACTTTGCATGCATCTTTCTCACAAATCCTCACTGCATCCAGCAAGCCTGTCACTATGACCGCCAATCTTAACAAGAAGGCAAGGAAAGAAGGGAATGGAATTAATATGAGAAAATGAAAAAATTTGGAATGGAAACAGTCTTTGTATGTAGGGAGCGGAGGAGGGATTGAAGGGAAGGCAGGAGAATGGGGAACAAAATAAGAACCAAGAGAGATTACATAAAGGTACAAATTTCCAATGATGAATGTCGTTATATTGTATAACTAAAATGTACCAGTAAAATTAATTTTTAAAAATTTTTAAAAATAAAACATAAAAAAAGAATAAGGCAAACAGAAGCTCAGTTAAGTTAAATCACTTCTCTAAGGTCACGTAGCTGGCAGAGAGTAGAGGTGCGGACCAAGTGTAGCCCTCACTGTATTGTTTGCAGCAGTCAAAACTATCTCAGAAAGGCAACCCTGTAAGTAGCTTGTAGGGTTAGAGGACTCCTTTTGTGAGGCAGCTGATACCAGTATTATGCCCATTGGGCTATTATAAGCAGCAAAGTAAAACACATTCTCTGTCTTGTTACTTGCCATCCATGGCCTCACGTGCTGTCACGAACAGCCCTTTCATTCTGGACATAAAATAACTTGGTGCCTCACCCTCTTGAGTCATGGCCACCAACCTTTCAGTCTCATCAGTAGTTTGTCTTCCATCAGACATGCCAGACAGTTTCCTTTAAACATGTAGAGACTAATGGGGTGGGGGGAGACTCTTCTTGTTTCCATCTTGGAGATTCATGATTTTTTGACAGTATATTCCACTGTCTGGATTGAGTGTTTCTCCTCAAAACCGAGACAATGCTATGTAGATATATCCTTCTCTATCCCTTGTGATTTTAGTGATGTGAAATGCAAGTGATTATGAAATGAAAGCAATCCATATGTTGTACTGTCTCATGTTCTTGCAGTCTAGGAAGAATACTAATTTTAGGTCTATAGGAAACCCAATTGATGACCTTGGATAAGTCTCTATTCCTCTAAGAAGGATGGAATGGAGCCTCTGCATAAATGGACCTGTGGTTTTATGACTAATCACTCTTCTCTCATCGCTGTGAGATATTATTTTTTAATTGCAGTTTCCAGGGTTTTCATAAAATGTTTTGTCACTAGGACTCCTGTAATCTCATGAAGAAGTATAGGCATCAGATCAATAATGATCCTTAGAGAACTTTTCATTCAATGCCCACATTCTGCTGATAAGGAAGCTAAAACCCAAGGAGGTTCAGGACTTACCTAGGTCCAAGGAAATCCAGGACCAGAGTCTAGGACTGAGTTCCCAATTTGGGGAATACTACCTCTGGCCTCTAGACCAGAAATGGACCTTGACATTCACAAACCAACCCTCCTTCCTTTTTGTTTTTTGATAGATTCTATTGTGTTCATTAGGATGTAGTCATTCACCAGAAGTGGGTGTCTCTGTTTTTCTCAGAAAATTCACACAAAGTTGGTAGCACTTTCTCTGCCTGAGAATTACAATTGATCAGAAAACATCCAAAACTTCAGGCATTGGAGGAAAGTGCCTTGTTCAAACTTATCAAGCAAATGAGGGGCAGAGGCAAAAGTGGAAGTAGAGAGTTCCAGAGAGACATACAGAAGATAATGAACTGTGATGGGCTGCCCATAGGGTCCTTCTGGCTTCCTCCATTCCAGGTGAACACCCTGCACTGTCACACTGATTGATCGAGGAACCAGCGCTAAGACGGCTACAAATCCCCAGCACCTGGATACAGTTGCAGATTTGTTTCTAGGCTGTGATTGTTTCCTGCGGCTCTAGGTCAGGGTCCAACCTATACCCCTGTAAGTAGAGCTGCCACCTGGCAAAGCAAGGCAATCAGGACCCTAATGAGCTAATTTCTTGAGCGCTGGGATGTAAACAAAGAAAATGGAGGCAGGCAGGGAAGAGAGCTTGCATTTGTTTTTCACTGGGTTTTTGTCAGTCTCAAACAAATCTGACCCTAGGTATAAGCTTGCCCTTTTCTAGTCCCAGCCCCCCTGGATATAAAATGCTACATGTTTGGCAACTGCTCTCAAAGTTATTAAAGTTGCAGCAGTAAACTATGGGAGGCCAGAGAATTTCAGACAAAAGTTATTGCATCAGTAACTCAGAAACTAATTCCTAAAACTCTTGACACATTTATCCGGAGGGCTAGCACCAATATAGAAATGGAAATCATTGTCAAGGGCCACTGTGTACCTGGAATTAAAATCCATCATTCCTCAGAGCAGAGAGCTACGATTTTGGCAGATATGAATACTCATCCCTTTTACTACCATCTTTCAACAAAATGGGGTCCTTTATGTTTCAGAAGAAGACAAATTCTTTGTTTGCTTGTTTTCTTTAAGAACCCCTCGTTTACATTTTCTTTTCCAATATTTCTTTCTTTGACAGTACCACATTTAAACCGAAAGGTCTCCTTTTCCTCATTCCGTTACTCTGGTTTTATTTTGGATAGAAATCCTTGTGGGTACAGTAACACAGAACAAACTTTACAGCAGCAATAAGCCCTTCTATAGCACCTATTGTGGAGAAACTTAATACACTTTTATTAAATGGCTGAGGAGTTGACTCCAGTGCTCTGAATTAACTACAGAAGAGCACGGAGAGAGCAAAGTACCTCCTTCACTCAGCACATACCCACTGCATGCCCAGCTGCATGCCAGGGCTAGAGACAAAACTGCCACCAAGTAGCAGCATCCCCGTGAGAGATCATTGATTGCTTGAGGTAATACCATCCTCACCAAAAGTTAGCAGAGACACGAAGGATTTGACAGGATCCAGTGTTAGCAAGCAACAGCAGAAATGGGCTATTGATTCACTATGGAAGATGACAATATGCTTCTGAGTTTTAACTGGGCATACACTTTGACTCTGATTTAGGACTTTGTCCTAAGGTAGTATTGAGATAAACATACATAGCTTCAGCATGATGATGTACAGAAAAAATCAGAAGCAATGCACGTTCATTAAAAATACAATCAAGTAGGGGTGGGGATTTAGCTCAGTGGTGCCACTGCCTGCCTTGCAAGCACAAGGTCCTGAGTACGATCCCCAGTACCAAAAAAAAAGAATATATATATATATATATATATATACACACACATACAATCAAGTAAATGACGTTATAATCTATATTTATTGTTTCAGGACACAGCATTGAGTGTGGTCTCATGTAAAATGACACCTGAAAGATTGTTCACCAATGTGGTGTCTGTGATTATAACTTCACAATGGATAACTCATCTTCTTTTACCTACTTTTCTGATTGGTTGAGGTTTTTTTTTTTTAATTTTTGCAGTGATCATCACTTTATACTTTTGGAGCAAGATGATAAATTTTAAATAAAAACTAGTTTTTCCCTAAATTCCTTGCCACTTATACTGTCCTACCTGAGTCTAGCCATGAGAAAACAAGAAAATATTGTGATGACTTCATGGGTGAATACTCAAGCCAAAACCCATCAATTTATACACTTTAATTCATCAAATTATGTACTTTTTGTACGTGTAATTCATTATATGTCAAATATATCTCAGTAAAATTGTTTTTTTGAGAAAGGAAAATATGAAATAGTACAAGTGATTTCCATTCGCCACACAAAATAGTTTATGTTTGTGTGTTGTATATGTTTATATTTATATATGTACATACATAGACAAAATTATATATGCATATAGAAATGTTGAAAGAATAAATTTGATATTCCAATCAGTGAGAAGAGGCTATTCTAAGAGGTTAATAGCATGAGCAAGGTGTAAAAATGTTCATTTAGCTTATTCTCTGCTCTCTGATGGTGTCAGTGCCCTTGATTACAGGTGGATGCAGAGCTCACCATTTGACCTGCTTCCATCTTCTTCTGTTTGCACTTTTTTGCAAAGTCCATGTCAATCTTAGGTACCTTTTACCCCAAAATACATGCTTCAGTGCACTTTAATTTTCCTGCAGTAAATAAAAAACTCTTGCTAGCTTCCCTTAAGTAACTATATACCAAACCTGAGAGCTCTGAGACTTTGGTATCAGATAAAACTCCAGATACCAAGTATTCTTTCCAGAGATGATGATGAATAGACTGGTAAATATTTTGAAGACTTCTCCTTGACTCTGCTGCTGAGTTTTCTCAAGTATGTGTAGGCTTCCCTTATAAGACGAGCTACCGAAATAGTTCAAAGATCTATGGTTGATTTTGAAATAATATGGCAAAAGAAATGCCAGTGGCTTGAATGAGTTCCAGAATTGTGTCCCTACGTTAGCTAGCTGGACAAGAAGGAAGCAAAGTTTACATGTTGCACTCAGGGTCACCGCCCTCAGCACCTCCAGGGGTGCCCGTGAATCCTGAGCCCCGAGGTCACTGCAGGAGCACGACTCTTTCTGCAGGTGAGGCCTGCTTCTCATCACTCTTTCTCTGTCCTTTTCCTCCTCTGATCTCCAATGCACCCAGCTGGACAGTGCTGCACGGAAGAGTCGGGCGCCCAGAGAACCCCTTCCGAGTGGCCCTGGAATACATCTCCAGTGGAAACCGAAGTCTGTCTGCAGTGGACTTTTTTGCCCTGAAGAACTGCAGTGAAGGTACCTGAATCTGCCTTTCTCCTCTGCTCCTTGTTGTCTTAGATGTGTCAGTAGCCTGCTACTGTGCGTAGCTGGGAAGGTGCACGCTTATGTGGAAAAATCTGCAGTGCTTAGGGGCTGGTCTTGAATATCACCAAGTGCACCACAACCTGGATAACTAATCTCCAAAGATCCAGAATAAAATCATATCTATTTAATTTAAAATTTCACCAAATAGAACATGGTCACTGTTGGATGACATGTTGGCTTAACTTCCCTGGCTGCCAAATACTTTCACCTACTTTTTACAAATATTTTATTACGGAAAAATTATAATATATACCAAGTAAATAGAATGGTACAGTGAGCCTTCAGGTACCTTCCACCCAATTTCAACAGTTAGTACCATTCTGCACTTTTTATTTTACTTCTATCTTTATCTGCTCCTCACTCTCCCTATTACTTAATAACATTTACTATTTTGCTTTTTTCCCCCTGAGGTATAGTATTAAAAATACTAAGTATTTTTAATGGTTGTGTTTAAACTATTATTAAGGGAAAACATAGGAATGGCTATATAAGAAATATTTAGGTTGTTTTTTAAAAAAAAACCATTGAGGCATAGTTTGCTATGTCATTTGCTATGCAAAGGATTCCCTTTGCATAATTTCCACATTACGAGTTTATTTCAGAATCTACAAATATGGTATTAGCCAAGAGAAAGTCTGTCTCTCCTAAAGTGTAATTTCTTGACTTTTTTCCTTTTTCCTTCAGCTAGCAGGGAATTCTGAACTAAGCATCATACTCCATCACAGTAGTTATATCCAGTTATATCCGTGCAGGTTTTTGATAAGCTTTTTCCCTTTCCTATGTACAGTTTTTGATCTTCTGTTCCTGTTTGCAAAATTATACTTTACATTTATCTTTCATTAAACATTGCCTCAAGTCTAATTTGTAGGCAAGATGACATGGATCATGAAGAGATATGAGGTTTCTCTTTCCTTGATTCTTTAATAGGCCCAGAGTCATAGTGATAAACATCCTTTATTATTTCACAGTCACTTTCATTATTGCCATATTCCTGCTGTTCCTCCCTCTGCCTAGAGGTCCATGAAGGGCACTGTTACCTGTCCTCGGGACCTGTGATCTGAGAGGCCCAAGGAAGAACCATGGACAGGAAGGAAGCCTGGGACTCCTGAGACTGAAGTTCTCAATTTAGACTAATCATAAACAACTGTGAAGGCCTGTAACACACAGTACTCATCTGGATTTGAACCTGTTCCTGTAGCTAGGGAGCCCCCTAATCACCCTGCTCCATAAGTCAGTATAGTTCTTCATTCAATGCTGCCCTTAAAAGAACTTTCACAAATGTATTTTGTTGTTCTTGTTCTTATTCTTTTAATCAAAACTAGTTTGTATGGAGGGAAAAAGAAAAATCCCAAAATGTGATAGATTGAACTTCAGTTTGAGTTGAAAAGGTGGTTAACCTGTGAGATGAGACAACCATATCAGAAACATGTGGTTTGGGAGCAAGCCAGGAGTTGGTTCAGATGTTTCTCTGCTCATGAGCTTAGAGATTTTTGTCTCTCTCGAAATCATCAAGCTTTGCAGATGTCCAGGGTCTACATACCATCCAAAAGAGTCCATCTATTGAAATGGAACCAGTTAATAGGACTTTGACAGAGAGAAAATAGCAGTTTCTGGAATTGACCAAATCTCATTTCGGCAACAATAAGAGAAGGGAGTAAGAGAGTACAAAGATCCAGATATCAGGCCCAGCACAAATACTGCAAAAATTCCTTGCACATTCAAATGAAGGATGTCAGCCAATTATACAGAGATGTCCTCCCTTACCTTGCAATTCCCTTTCACCTACAAAATTTTTCTTCTGTACTTTTTGTTGCATTTGCAGCCTATTATGGAGATTAAGAGACCTATTCCTTATTTGCTTCTCTGCCCTTAGGAAACCAAGGAGTTGGCCTTCTTAAACTACCTAGTGACCCAGAAAATTGCCGCTGGCAGGGCACTCACTCCCTTAGAGGAGAAGGAAGGCAAATCTACTTCTGAGTCCTTAGGGAAAGCACCCTGATCAAGAATCCTGGAGACGTTCTTGTGATCAGGCTCTACCACCTTCCAGGTGCCAGGTCCAGAAGCCCGGGTCCAAGTTCCAATAGTCTTTATGAGGAAACACTTGTTTCTCATTCTTGAAACATCCTAGCCATGAAAGGCAGTACAGGGATTGGTGTGGTTGTGTAAGAAGGAGAGCAGAGAAGAGCAAAGCAATGTCACAGTTTCTTTACAGCATCTAACTCTCTTTCATAGGACAAATCCAGGTGATATAGACAAGTTTCAAATATAGGAAGCATCCTAAAACTATACTCACATATTTGAAGAGAACATTTCTGAGGGCTTTTTTCTTGAGGCATATTTAGGGCCTTTTTGATGTAACAAGTATCTAGGGTGTCTGGGTTTCTTACTTTGGTTAGTCCATGAGAAAGAAGAGAGAAAAGGAAATAAGCGCTCTCTCCGAGGGGTGAACAGGGCAGTGACTTGCTAGCCAGGGCTGTAGATTGGTGTTCAAGATGCCTATTTTCTGATAATAACTTGGTCCCCACATGATGAGATATAGATAGAATATGAGGAGAAATACAGATGTAGAGCTCCACAGCTCTTCCTTGGCCCATATCAAGAGAGGTGCCGTTTTAGTTAATCTAGAGAAGCACTATAGGAAATGTTGAGGACAATTCTCCCCATATAGGAGACAATATCTTCTTCCTTAATTAATGGTATTGGTACACTTTGGATATACACAACGATCACATTCATTATAGGGATTTGTACCTGTACACAGTATATCTTGATTCTTCTTTTTTCTGCATTCCCCTCCCGTTCCTTCAGCCCTTCTTCCCCTCCTTATTTACAGAAGCTTTGTTTCCATTTTTTCCTTCTATTCTCTTCTTTTTCCTTTCCTTCGCTTCCCCCTCCCCTTTCCTTGCTCCCTTCCCATTTGAACATTTTCTTCCTAGTTCCCAATATTGGAGACAGTATCAGATCAGAGATCATGCCTATTTCCTCTTTAAATTCTTGCATGGGTCACAGTGTGTGCCCATAATAGATGCTCAGTTAATACGGGGCTATTAGTAATAAAAGCTAGCCATGATGGAGCACTCACATGTGCCAAGGCAAAGTGTCAGCCCTTTGTCTGTGCTACATCATGCAAACTTTACTATTGTAAAGTTGCATCTTGGTTACTTTCTCATCACTGAGACACAATACCAGACACCCACACCTTAAAAGAAGAAAGGTGATTTTGGCTCACAGTTTGTAGAGGTTTCAAGCCATAGTCCCCTGGCTCCAAACCAGGACCGCATGGCAAAGGAGCAGAGCAGAAGAAAAGCTGCGCACATCAGGGTGGCAAGGAAGCAGAGAGAGTCAACAAAAGAGCCAGAAAGGAGGATCCACCCTGCCAGATCACACCCACATAGACCCAACTCTTCCACCTCCTAATAGCGAATCAACTATAATGCCTCCATAATCCAGCTACCATCCAAACACATGAGGCTTTGGGTGCCGCTTTAGACCAAAGCCATCACATGCTATAAAGCAGAGTCTATTCTCATTTTACAACATGGAAGCTGACACTCATGGAAGTTTCAGAACTTGCCAAGGCATTCAGTTTGCAAGAAAACCAGATCCTAAGCCATGATTGTGTCCACTGTGTGGTCTTTGTGGGATGTGTGAAGCTGAGGTTTCATCTATTGGTGGACACCTTAGATCATGTTTGGATCTTTCTATTTCTCTGATCTCTACATCCACATGGCCGTAACCTTGAGCCCTAGACTTGCTGGTGCCTTGGATTCTACCTGTTGCTGTTCAAGTGCTACTCTTACTATCTCTTAAATTTACTCTTCTCACTTCATTTTCCTAGCCATGTTCCCTATTCTTCTCACATTCTTCAAAAAATGATAACTTGTACCTTGACAGTAGCCAGTTGGTCTCTCTAATACCATTACTACACACACACACACACACACACACACACACAGAGCCAAATTCTCAGTGTTCCCTTTCCTTGTCACACTTTTATGAAACATCAGTAACTTCTTACTGCCTTCCATGTCAGGAAATAATGAAATAAGGGGGCTACAGTGGATCACCTTCTCATTTCCTAGGGTGTTATGGCTTGTTCTAAATGTTCCCCCAAAGCCTCATGTGGTCATAGGTGGGGCTTTTCAGAGATGACTGGATCTAGACTATATGGTGCTGGGATTAAGTGTGTGATGGTGGGATCAAGGGTGTGTGGTAACTAAATTAGTCCACTGACTGGTTTGGCATAGTTCTGGGTGTGAATAATGGGAAGGCCCGCCCTGGGTATGAGTGCTACCCACCCTAAGGGCAGGTATAATAGAAGAGACGGTAAGAGGGCTGCTGTCATCACTTGCTGCTTCACTGCTTTGCTGCCTTCTTCCTTCCATGAACTGTTTCTCCTCTAAGATGCTCCTCTACCATGCCACCCTGCCCTGGTGCCAGCCGGCTATGAACTGATACCTGTACAAACTGTGAGCTACAATAAACCTTTCTTCCTTTAACTGTGTGTCCATATTTTGTCTGAACAGTGAGAAAATAACTAAGACAGTGAGAAAACAATCATTTGTAGCTATTTTGTTCAGAAGACATTGCTGTCTGCATCTAAATTTAGTGGCTGCTTTATAATCATTTCACAATTAGTCAATTTGGAACCCTAACTTGAGGTTTGAAGTCTTGTCCTATATTTTTCTTATTTCTTAAGAGAGGAGTTAGCACAGTGTTAACCTCATAGGAAACATCATATAAATATTTGTTGACAGATTGGACAATCAGTCAATTAATAAATGCTGCTCCTATTTTACCACCTTAGGCTATTGGACTACTACTTCCAAAAGAAAGTAGCTGTGAGAAGGAATTTATTGGGATAGGTTTTTCCCTGAAAAGTCAATGAGAGAACAGTTCGCACTTTCATCAGAGCTGAGAGAGACATAAGCCCCCAGAGACACTCAGGCCTAGGCTCTCAGGAAATCCTTTGTGCACTTACAAAAACCTGTCTTCCCCAGAGCAATAGGATTGCAGGACACTCATTAGGACCCCTCAGCTGCAGATAGGCCTGCAGGAAAACATAGATCAGAATGGGCAGGACTAGCTTTCTGAAAAGGGTTTGACAGGGATCAGGGATCGGTGTGCAGCTCATAAATATGTGCATCGCTGCAAGTACTCACCAGCACTTCCACACGCCAACTCGCGTAATCCTTGCAACAGTGCTGTGAGGTATGTATCATTCTCATCACTATTCCCATTATATAAACTGGGAAGTCAAGACACAGAGAACTAAGTAATTGCCCCAAAGTCACACAACAGATGTTGGAATGGTACCAACCAGCTTCAGAATCTGTATCCTTAGCTACCATATCTTTCTGCTCTCCATGGAAGATCACTGCTAGAGGGACCCACCTCTCTCACCATGTGGAAATGGAATGAACAGAGGTCCAAAGATTTTCCTTGAGATTTGACGTACTCAATTACTGACCAGTCCAATGCACTTTCTGCCTGTACCTTATGGTCAACTTCTCAGTTTTCTCTCCCTGTCCATACTGGTCAAAAGTGGAGGAGATGGACCACTGCTTACCAGTCAATATGAAACAAGAAGCTGCAGAGGATCCACCCATGAAAAACAGGGAGCTGCAAATGGTTTCTAAATATATTTGTTATAGGCCACTATAGTTTCCCTTATCTTAGGAACCTACAAAAATTATATCTGAGGTTTCCCAGTGAGAGTCATTTTCAGCTCACCAATAGATTTTTCAACAAGGAGCAACCTAGATCCCATACACAATGGAGACAACTGCATATACATCACTTCCAATGGATTCTTTGTGCAGGATATCATAACCCTTCCCTTCCCCATGAAGAGTTATTCCACTTATTCCTGGAATTTAGGAAGAGAAAGGAATCCAAAGTGTCAAACACAGTCCCACTACTACAGATACCTTGAAATACATGTCCACAGAGTTGGAGATACAGAAATATCTTCTCTGGGACTACATTGAGCTAGAATCATTTTTTAAACTTCAGAGGCTGAACCCTTACTTCAAGGTCTTATATAGTACTCTAGTATATAAAACTATACAAGTAGAGCTGCCTTAGGGAAATGAGGGTAGGGAGCAGAGAACCCACTTGTTCTACAGTCCCTGCCATAGCCTAAAATGGGTTTTTGTGAAATACAACTTGAAAACTACTGTACTATCTGATTTCCAATACCCCTATTAACTCCGGTTTTTCTGATCCTATAACTCTGCACTTCCTTAAAATATGCAAGTCAAAAACAGTTTTATTAATCATATCTTTTGTATTCATCACTTTCCATCACTGGGACAAAATACCCAACCCACCACTTAAAGGAGGAGTAGTTTATTTGGTTCACTGTTTCAGTGAGTTCAGTCCATGGTTAGCTGGCTCCCATGGCATGTGGAAGGGCATGGAGGAGAACAGCTGCTTATCCCATGGCAGCAAGAAGGGGGGGGGGGGAGAATGAATTTAGGACCCAGGGACAAGAGCACACCCTTCTTCCAGGTGGCACTCCCAATCTCCCAATGACCCACCTCCAACCAGGCTCCAACTACCAGCAGCACAATCAGCAATGAACTGTGCAATGAATTAATTCACTAATGAGTATAGCATCCCCATTATCCAATCACTTTCCAAAAGTCCCAGTTCTGAACAGAAGATTTTTAGGGGACATTTTAGATCCCAACTATAATATTAAACTCCAGTTTTTCAGATCCTATGATTCTGCACTTACTTAAAATAGGAAAGTCAAAAGTAGTTGTATTAATCATACCTTCTTTAAAAGATTAGGAATAAGACCAGGAAATTATGCTTTGGATGTGGGCCATTTTCACAAGATAAGTCTTTTTCTAGAGAGATCTTGGCTTTGAGATGCTAGTCATAAACTTAGTATGAATATTTTCAGTTAAAAAAAAAATGAATGACATATTCCAGCCTTCTCCTCTGTCTTCCTCCTCCATCAAAGACATTGATGGGCAATAAGGACATCCACCTTTGGCCAAATGGGGACAAGAAGAAATAAGAGAGGTTGAAATAACACATTCTAATCTTTGGCCAGCAGTGTGGAGCCAGTCAGTGTCTGGAGTAGGCTCCAAAACCCAGCTGGGTAAAATGAGGGATTACTTCGTGGGCTTCTGGCATCCTGGCCCAAACTGTGCATTTTCTGTTCCAAGAGCAAGTAGCACCCCAGCACGATGCTCAGTCTGTGCTTGTAAATAGAGATTACAGTGACACTCTGTCTTGAGGTTGCCAGCAGAAAACTCTCTTTATGTGGCAGTTTCATCTATCCATCCACCCATGCATCCACCCATTCATTCAACAGATATCTACTCAGCAATTACAAAACCACACACATTGCGATACGTTATAAAATTGTCTCTGTCTAGGGCTGAATTTTGGTATGGTGGCTTTAAGTTCTACTTCATACAGAAACTGCTTCCCAAAGGGCATCCCTGACTCACATTTAATTTACACCAGAGATATTGACTATCTGCCGCATTCATAGATATATCTTCCTTCAAATTACTTCCAGTGTTCCACAGGATGAGCTTTGAACCAGAAATCAGAAAACCTGGATTTAAGTCTCCTTTCCCCCTCTTATTTCCCATAGACTTAACTAAATCTTCAGATTAGACGAGACATTAGAGCCTTCCCCAGAATTGGCACATCGATTTTTGTCAAATAAAGGTGAGAATAAAAACATGTTCATGGTGGACCTGAACTTAACCTCATCAGAAGGGTCATTGCGAAGGTGGCTGTGAGGCATGCTGGCAGTGACAGCATGGGCTACCTAACCTCTCTGGGTTGCCTGAAGCCTTCTAAAACAGCTCATCCCTCATTGCTGTTCATCTGCTCTAGGGGAGCTCACAGAACTCAGAACTCTCCAAGAGAAGATGAGCAGCAGTGAGCCCCCTACAGAGCTGGGTGATGTTACTTAATGACCAGATGCCAAGTGGGCACAGAGAGCCACACACTGCTATCCTGAGCTGTGCCACCAGCTGGGCCAGCCACTTCCAAGGGCTGAGTCACCTCTGCCACTCTCCATCAACTCCCATCAATTCCAGCAGAGTCTGCTGCTTGGAAGTGAATGCAGAGAGGAGAGTCATAGCCGTCGCCTCCGAGTCAGCCCTGTGTGTGGTTGGTAAACCCCACTTTCAAAACACTCTGTCTTAATTCCTTATTTCCAAAATCTCCTGGCCTTAATTTATTTAAAAGATAAGCATTAAAATTATGATTTCATCTAACCCCTAAAATCTAGTCATATTCCTCTAAACTCCCCAATTCCTTTTCCATCTATGCCTCTCTGCAATGTGCTCTCTTTCAAATCTTGCGTTTCTTTCAAACATCACTTCAAGTGCTGTTTTCTCTGAGAAGTTTCACTTCAGAATTATGATTCCATATGCTTTGATTTTAGAACAATCCACTTCTCTCCAGAGTTATTTATGTGTCTCACTCAATAGTTGCTAAGATCCTAGAATTAAAGATGCTTTTAAAAATCCCTGTGTCACAGTTAGCAAGTAAGAGTACAGTTTTCATGGTGAGCACACAATAAAAGTTTGCTTGTCCTAATGTAGGAGAGAGATGATGGGCTTTAAAATCAGGCCAAATGACTGTGGAATCCCAACTCCATCACTTACCACCTTGTGGTTTTGGAAGAGTTTCTTAAATCCATGGGTTTTGGGGTGTTTTTTTATCAATAAATAGCTAATAATACATAATTATAGGTTTGCTGAGGAACTAAAACAGATATTGTATGCAGAACCACCAGCCAGTGTCCAGCACAATAAATATTATTGCACTCTCTGCATTGTTCTTTAACTAAGATGAATATCTTTATTCTGGAGCCAGAGCTGAATAAGACTGCCCAGCTATTCCAGGATGTATTTGCAAATTGACACATGGTTTCTGCTCTCTGTCTGTACCTTGACTGAGCCATTGGGTGGAGGGAAAAGCTACCCCGTTTCCAGCAGAGTCTGATGGCCCAGATTGTTTTCTGATTTCAAAGATAGCTGCTTCTCTCCCCCATAATCTGTGCTTTAACCTCTGATAAAGTCATTTTCTTTATCATTTTGTGACTGGATGCCCCAAGTTCTTTGTGCCATGCAAAAGCTGAATACATTGTAATCCTGGGGGGGGAGGTTGGAGCCTGGGGAAGACCTCTGGCATGTTTATCACTCTGCCTCCCAGAAGACTGGAATCCAAAAGAGCCAGGCCAGCATGGCCGATTCAGGATGAAATTTTACTCTTTTCCCTACCAGTGAACAGTGACTATTGGCAGGCACTTCTGTACTTTGGAGTGGCTTATTCATAATCGCTAATAAAACCAGTTACAAATGCCTATAAAGCGCCTAAGAACAATAATGATTGCTTGGGTGGATAATTTAAATATTTGACCATGAACACTCACCTGGAAAAGGAGACAGACACAAAAGATTTTTAAATATAAATAAATAAGAAATGAATGTGCTGAGGTCATTGTACTCCCAGAAGAAAATTACTTTCAAATTACAACTACATAAAAGAAATAATTGAAAAGATTAATCACACTAAAATAATTGGTCTATTTTACAAGTAATTTGGAGCAATATTCAGTCATTGACATCAATGTGTAGTAGTAAAATGGTAATGAATTTCATTCTCTGACTAATGTATTTATTTTATTAATGGTACTAAATGGTGGTGTTACTGATTATAAATATTTCATAACTTCAATTCATTAAAATGTTCAAGGAATTTCCAAAAGTATTTATTAGTTTTAAATCATCCTTAGTATTCAATGTGCAAATGCCACTCTGCCTGGGTAATTTAAAAAAGTATTGTTTTGGGTAATGAGAATCTCTTTGAATGTGGAGGATTAAGCCCCAGTTATTAATGAGATGGATGCTCCAGTTGGTAATGAGTAGGGACTGGGAGAACTGCTTACTCTTTAGGTCCCCAGGGCCCCACTACACCACTCCTTAAAATCAGTGGCTGTGAGGCACACAGGGCAAACCAGATGGATTAATTCTGGGGAGAATCAGAGAAATGTTGGTTTAGATGCTGCTTTCACCCCACCACCTCTCTCTTTCTCTCCGCCTCCCTGAAATAACTGACAGCAGAATTCAGACTTTCCAACCTCATCTTCTCTGTTTCCTTCCATTCTTTAAGGGACCATAACGGGTAAAATGGCCAGAAAAGATGCAATAGAGAGAAGATAAAGATGACAGCATGAATAGAGACAAAAAGATAGCATTTACATAAGAATAACAGATTAGATCCCTCACTGAGTCATTTGGGTGCCACATGTCCATTATACCCTTGGTACTAGATGATGCATGTGAGAAACAGAAGTGGTGATACCTACTCCAGGGTCCATGTGAGGATGAAATATGACAGTGTGTGTTCCACTTGACACAGTATCTGAAACCTAGTGAGTTATTTCTACCCCTCTCTACAACCAAAGACTGTATCACGATATTGTTGACCAATGACCTTGACAACTATTAAACAGTGGTGCAAACTCTTGGTATGAGTCATCAAGAAAAAGTGAACCAACAGTCAATGAGTACAACTCAGGGGATTGGTAAATTCCAAGAGTCTCCCTTACAGGAGGGCCTGGTGACTCAGCAGCTCGCATTGCCTGGCCCCACAGGTCTGAGAGGAGGCTCCCTGCAGTGCTTCTAGGGCTTCATCTACAAAGAATAGTTAGAAGGATTTGGCAGTGGGAAACATCAGAGAAGCCAGTAAACAAGTCAGGTTAAACAGGGGTCAGTGCTCCTGACGTTTGAATGGTACCGAAAGTGCACCAACCCACAGAATCAACACAGTACATCTTTCCAGATCTTTGATTTTCCCAAAGAGGGCATTTTATATTAAACTAGCATGACGGTATATCAAGTTCCAATGCAAACTACACACAGATATTAAGATGAAACAGGAACTTCCTGTTCATAGGAGGACTCTAGGAGGTGACTTCATCCTTCCCTGCCGTGTGGGGTACATCAGAAAAGACATTGGTGAAATATCATTCCAAGGGACAGAGGAGCATGGGTCGGAGAAGGAGATACACACCAGGTTGCCATCTGGAAAGTGCAAGTCATAGGTGGACAGTGGGCAGTGTCCTGAGGTGACACCAGAAACTAGTATTGGGGCCCAGCCTCTGAAGTTTGGCAAGAGAATGGCTCATTTCCTAAAGTTGACTTACCAGGGCAGAGCCAGGCTCACCAAATATTAGATTTAAACATGCCCTGTGTACTGGCCTAAATCTTATTAGATTTTACAGTCCCTTGTGCATTTCTTAAATCTTTCCAAGGACTGAATTGATCTTGCTGTTTGTGTTGTTTGTTTGGGTTTGTTTATTGGTTTGTTTGTTTTGCTTATTTGGTGAGGGGAGGGGAGGAGATTATGAACATTCGTGTGCATTTCCTAGAGACATTTTACTTCCTCTCTGCCCAGACCCCAGGAGAGAAGTCCTCACATTAGAGTCTGTGGAAACCAAATACCAAAGTCCTTCAGAGTGGAGGACCTTGCACATTGAATGAGGGAGTCTTTTGTTAGCTCAGAGCCCTCGGTGGGCAGTACAAGAGAATATGCTGTTCATATAAGATGATTTTTCTCTCTTTACTCACAGTTATATTAAAGTTTTGGCACTCACTGGCTTCAGGTTATGCTGAGAACATAGGTTTTTGTGGAACTTTATTTTGCCCTTCTTCTTGAAATTTGTTTCGGGAGGAAACACTGGGAGACAGTTGCTGGATGTCTGCCCAGACAGCCTCTCAAAGCAGTTTGCAAACCACAGAGAAAATAATCTTTGAGATCCCTCCTTCCCTCAGTTCCAACATTCTGGGATTCTCTGATCAGCATTTGGGTGGATGTAAAGTCTTGACTCTTGCTGCTTCTGCACATTTATTTAGCTCTTAGCCAGCATTTTGTGTCTATAAAATGATTAACAAACATTGACTAATTGTCCCTCATTAATCATTCATACAACTAGTAAACCGGGGTTTTATCATTTCCTTTAAGAATGTGGCTGTAATATCCTGCCTGGACCCCAATTCCCACACATGGGGGGTGAGGGGCCATCATGGCAGCTCAGAGATTCTCCCAAGCTCACTGGAGAGATGGGCCGGAAGGTGAACACGGGCTCTTTGACGCTACAACCTCAGTGGGAGGCCTTTTCTGCTCTAATTAACAGGAAGGATGAGCCGCATGGATGGCCAATAGCAGCTGAGAGACAATAAGCTTTAATGCGAGGCTTCTTCCTGAAAATTCGTATGAACACATTACGTCTATTGTCCGAAAACCCCAGAGAGGCTGTACACCTCAACTTTCTCTGGCTTTGTAAGATGCTCCTTCCCATTATTTGTGAAATTTACAGACAATGAAAATATTGCCTCTGAACAAGAGTTCTGACTAGTTCCAGTGCTGTAAGGACAAGCAGCCCCAGTCCAGTCTGGAGGGGAGCTTTGATTTCTCCTCTCCTAGGCTGGCTGTAAGTTTGCAGTCAGAAACACACAGGGGAGCAGGTCCATGAGCCACTGTGGCCTGGACCACAGAATGGACCCTGGAGACAGCCAGTTTGTCCCTGGGAGTGCCAAGCTGCAAGGAAGCCCTCAGCAGCCCACTTCTTAGACATCAAGGAGAGCCTGCGGGCAACTCAAAGCCTCTATCCTGTGAACTTGGGCTTTTGAGTGGGAAAAGCTGGCGTAAGAAATTTCTAGAATTACATTTATGTGGATTAGAACAGAAAGCAGAAAGTTATGAGAAGAGCTGGTCCGTATTTTCTTTCCTGTCTTACCACCTCAGAAACAAAATCGCGAAATCTTTCCTGTTAGCGCACAATCTCCACCCCACCCCCCCGTCCCTGTGTGCATGCTAATGCATGTGTGCTGTCCACCTTCTCTGTCATTCATCCATGGAGTGGCCTTGTGCTCCTTCCCTTTCTCCCATTTCCTGACTGTGACTGTATGAAGTGCCAATGCATCTATTCAATTCCGAGTCATTTCGTTTGTTTGTTCTGTGAGATAATAAGGAAATAAATGCAGACGGATCATCTTCTGTCTCAGCTGTTTGTTTTGGCATCTCATGAACAGCTTTTCCTACATGGCCCGATCCTCAGCCTCCCTCTCTCTGACTCTGCATGTCTTTGTCTTTTTGTCTCTTAACTCATTCTCACTCCTCAACTCTTTCTTTTTGTGAGGGGAAGAAAACTGGGCTGTGGAATTGGCTGTCTCACTGCCATCACACCTCAGTTGTCAGAGAAGCCTGCTGTCTCTCAGCAGGCCACAGGTCTGAGGCTCTGCATCTGTGGACAAGGGGGCTGAGATAGTCAGACTGGCCACACTGGGCATGTGCTGATGGAGTCTCCTCTTAAGACATAGGTTCTCTGATTCTCTTCTCTCCCTTTTCCCTTCTACTTCTCCTCCCCTTCATGTGCTTGTCATTCCCTAATTAAGAGACCACACACATCCGCGCGCACACACAGTGAGGAGTTTTGTAAGGCATTTGGACATGGTACTCCTACCAATTTTCTTCGCCTACAAAAAGAGAGAGCCATAGTTTGTGGAAAGTGAGGTCTTTTAAAATATTTCTTTTAATTTTTAATTGACATATGCAGAAGTAGTTGTGTGAGGTACAGTTTAGTATTTCAACACATGTATGCAATGTACAATGATCAGATTAGGGTAACTGACATATCTATCCCCTCAGACATTCACCATTTTGTGTGTGTGTGTGTTGAGATCATTCATAATCCTTTCTACCAGCTATTTTGAAATATTCTATTAATTGTTGACCAAAGTCACCCTGTTTGCTATAGAACATTAAAAGTGATTCCTCGCTGGGGATTTAGCTCAGTGGTTTCGCTGCCTCCTGCGCAAGCCCCAGGAACCGAGTTCGATCCCCGGTACCAAAAAAAAAAAAAATGATTCTGTTGTTCCTACAAAAGTGATTTCTGCTGTTCACCTGTACCTCTGCACCTTGGGAGAACCCTCTCTCTTTCTCTCCCTCCCACACGCTCTTTCCAGGTGCTTGGTAATCACCATCCTTTTCTCTACTTCTTTGAGATCAACTTTTCAGCTTCCAAATATGAGAACATAGCTATATTTGTCTTTCTGTGCCTTATTTTGAGTAATACCTTAACCAAAGCTGAGGCCTTTCCTAGTGGAGATTACCTGCCAAAGGCAAGGATGAAGGTAAACAGGAGGGTCAATATTTTCCTCTAGGGGTCAAGAAATTAAATTAGAGTGAGCTCTTGGGTAATGGAGGCTGAGATTGCATTCGTTACATCAGAAGCTAGGAAAGAGGGTCCTGAGAGAGTCTTCTCCCTTCTGGGATCAGCAATGCAGAGTTCATGAGTGCTGGAGATTTTTTCCCTGTCTTTTCCCAGTCTTTAGAAACATCATGTCATGTTGAACATTCCAGCTTATGTTTGTTGTACTCCCAGAGTTTTCTTTGGGTTTTTGCCAGAACTTTAAAGGGTTTAAATGTCATCCTTGAGAGAGGATTGATGATGGCAGTAATAGTCCCTAGGATTCCCTAGGGAAATGCAAATCTTAGGAAAAGAGGGAAGGAGAGAGAAGAGGGGGTGAGAGAGAAAAAAAGATATGAGGCCAAACTACTTCTTGACAGAAGAAGTTCACCTTTTCTGTGCAATACGGAGGCACAAAGATTGGACTGATTAAGCAAGGTGGAATTTCTCTACCTGGTTCATGTCAAGGTATATAAATTGGGTTTTCTAGTTTCACACCATCTAGTAGCTAGATGTTACAAGAAGAATCCATACTTCAAGAATCAAGGCAAGAGACTTTTTTATAAAAAAACAAATTCTCTAGATTTAAAAAAAAATCATATGTGCGTTTCCATGTTATTCTGTTATCTGGTATAACTTTATCCAAAGCCCCACTGGCATATGCAGTGTCACTATCTCTCATCATTGGTTGTTGACTTTAGAGATTAAAAAATTAGGAAATCACACAGTCATCATTTGGTGGATTCCTTTGTCAGGCGTTAAATGCTTCCCACTACATCTCCACTGGACCCTTTTTCTGGCATAAGTCCATTTGATGAGGCATGAGGACAGCCCAGTGTTTTGTCTGCAGACCTCTCACAAGCTCAAGTAAGACTTTCTGTTACCCAGGTGGAAAGTCCAAGTGTCACAGCTTCTTTGACTTTTGCTTCTGTTGTTTTTCCCACCTGCTAAGTGGTGAGCCTTCCACTGTAGCTCCACATCCCTGACATTTAGTTTAAAGCTTGGCACACAATAGGGGATCCATGAATTTTTGGAGGGTGTTGAATGAGTGAATGAACAAATGAGTCAAAAGGGCACAGTATGGGGAACTGTCTATGAATGCAAAGCAGAGTGGGAAATTGAGATCAGTAGCTAGAAAATGCAGGCAAATACATCAGTGTATCAGATTTAAGATATCTACTTAATCATATGGGCACTCAGCTTCATAATTTTAGGTGAAGACAAACATGCCCAATAGCATAAGCTTAAGTTCTGGATTCCCCTTGCCAAAATAATAGCAAGATAATAATTGCAAGAATGTACCCTTCTGTAACCACATCTAGGAAGGTCTTCCCTTCCTAGGAGGCATCCAGTGATGTATGCACCCCTCTGTGGTTTGCTTAGGGTGGGCTTGGCCATGGCTCTGAGGTTCCTACAACAAAATTGAAAACAAATATATTTGCCTTGCTCTGTTGCTTCTGCATTCTAGGACTTCAGTTGGTCTGTACAGTTCTTCACTGGCAAACATAACAAGAGTCACATGATTTAGCATCTGGAAAGGGCCTAAAGGACTTTTCTCTTTTCACTGCTTCCTCATTCTACACTTTAGCAGATTGAAGCCCAAAGTAGTTAAGGTTCTTCAGGTACCAAATAGCCAAGTTAGGACTTTTTACCTCCTTTTCCATTGTTTCTTCAACTTCTCCGTGCTCTTTCTCAATTTGGTAAAGATTGGAAAATGGCTTTAAAGTGTATATGTTTCTGTTTCCACTACAGTGGGAGACTGGTCTCTGACCCTCACCACCTAGCACAGAGACTGGCTGACTACTCGGTCAGTGGCCTTTAATTGAAACAAGTAGAATACATGCCATCCCAATAAAATAACAAGTGGGTGATAAGCATGCTGGAACCTTCCAGCAGCTGGAATCAGCTACTATTTTCAAAAACAAAGGCCAGCCCAATCCATCTCAGGGAAAGGGCGTACTTAAGAAGCAAACACATCTGTCCCCTTAAACATTTATAATTTCTTATGTTAACATTCAAAATGTTCTTCTAGTTACTGAAAATATGTGGTGCATTATTGTTAAATGTAATAATAGCTAACAATACTGTGCAATAGAACACCAGAACTTATTCTTCCTATCTAATAGATATGCTAGTTATCCCAATTTGATGGTTGCACAATGTATCAAAACATTGCATTGTACTCCATAAAGGTGTACAATTATTATATGTTGATACATTTTGAAAAACAGAAGAGAACAATGATAAGGGAAAGAAAAGCCAGACCAGCTGTGATTAAAGAGAATCTGCCAATCAAAAAGGATTTTAAACTGCATATAGAGGTTTCAAGTTTTATATTCTATATGAAAAAAAAATAATAAGCTTAGCTCTTAGGAGAACTTTCCATCCCATTTCCATCTGTGGCAAACAGCTTAATCTAACTAATTTAAAGGAACATTTAACACTTGAGAATTTTCTTCCTCCCTTTTAGGTAGATTATCAGGCAATGGAGAATTCTCCCCTTTTCTGTACTGCTTCCCATTCCTCTGGGTGTGTGTGAAAGTAGGAAGGCATCTGTATCATCCTAGTAATGGAAGAGCTTGCACTCCACTTTGTCTTTGACTGAGAGCCTTCCTGTGAGTGCAGCTGAGGAGTCTTTGCTTGTAGGTCATCTGATCCAGTGGATCACTCTGGCCCCATCCATTGTCCTCTGTAGGTCTCTGTTTACCCTGTCAGCTACCTTGAGCTGCTTTTAGGAGTTACCAAAACCCTCAAAGCTCTCCTAAGCCCTTCTGGATTCCAGGCTCTATCTACCAAACACCTCCTGGCTTCCCACTCAAGTCTCTTGACTGCACTGAGACAGCCCCCAGCTAGCTAATCCATGGCTCGCTCATCTGCTGCTCACAATACTTAGCCCCTCATCACTTTCCTATACTCTCAGGAGATGCACGTAGTCTCACGTAGGGTAGATCTTATTGCCATGACAGAAGGCTACTTTCTTGATGCTTCTCAGAAGTATGAATGGCCATGAAATACACGAAAAACTGTTCAACTGTTCTGGCCATTAAAGAAATACAAATAAAACAACACTGAGAGTCCGTTTTACCCCAGAAATAATGGCCATCATCAAGAAATCAAATAATGACAAAAGCTGGCAAGGTTGTTGGAAAAAAGGAACCCTTCTACGTTGCTGGTAGGAATGTAAACTAGTACAACCTCTTGCTCTCCTTTGCTAATGGTCTCTCTGCTCCCAATCTAGTAGGGCTTCTTCTCAGCATTGCACATTCTGCCTCCCTCTGTGGTTTTTTTACTAAGGGCCTATATTTGGGGCCCTATTGACTCTTAGTTCTGGACATTCAAGGCTCAGCTTGTTAGACTCAAGGATCTTTTGTACTCTATAATCCAGATCATACTATTGAAAATCTGTATTTTCCAAAGTATCTACCCATCCCCACCCAAATAGTGCATGAAGAAAACAACAGCCATAATATAAGTGGGGGAAGATGAGGGAATCGACTGAATGAAAGTCAGGCAAAAGGAGCCTCGGGTGACATTTTAAAAAATTATTGTATTTTGAGTCGTGTTTGCCATAATCATCATAATATTATCATATCATCCCATTCTCCTTCTTCAACTGTCCAGCTGTGCCTTCAGTAGAGACCAGTGTCCCTTTGTAATATCTCTGTGGAGTTTCCACAATTATGATAAGAGACAAGCAACTCAAATTATTTTAAAGTTTTAAACTACTCTATCAAATGCCTACCCCTTTTGAGGGTTGACCATTATCCAGAGCCCATAGAACTATACATAAGTCTTTCTTGTTTACACCATATTGTCCCTAACAAAAGATGATTTCCTTAGGCAGGATCCAGCCTGTGCTCTGTTATGGCCAGTTTCATCCACCACTCATGACTTCTCATAGGAAGTGATTTATTTCTACTGTAAGTCTATGTTTGAGGCAAAGACTATCAACTCTTGCTTTATCCAAAACTCACGAGAATGTGTTCATGCCCATCTAGATGGTAAGTTCCTTGGGACACACAGCATCTACAGGAAAAAGATTTCAGAGCCAACAATAGCCCATACCTAATGCAACCTCTTGAGCGTTGTAATGACAACCTTATGAGGATGGATTAGGCTCAGCATGATGACCTACATAACACATAAGCACAGGAATTTTTCAAAAAATCTGAGCTTCTTCCTTCTTTCCCTTAGATTTCTGTATTTCCTCCTTCGCCTCCCTAGTCTCCATTCACCAAAACAAGTCCTGCCAGCTCCCATGATGCCACAATGCTCAAAACAGAAGTACTCCATCAAGATGAGCCAGATTGGCCGAAGGTGAATGCATGCATGGATTGATAAGAAAAAATGGTATGTTAGGGTAGCTCCATTACCCACATATGTTACTCGGTCCACATCTGGGATCCACCAGAGCAGCTGCACTCGGTCTTGGGAGGCTTTCTGACCACTGCCCTGAGCCCCAGCAATGTGTTGGCCATTTTGCTAAAAGCTTGGCAAAGACCCCTGAGCCAGGCTTCAGTTTGCTTGACAGTGACATCCAAGGTATGTGTAAGGAGTGATAGTTGGCTCTTTCCTCGAGGATGGTGTGTCCTCCTGAAAGAGCTGGCAGGATTTGTCAGAACCCCGTTCCTTCTTAATGCAGTGTGTCAGGAGCTTCCAGCTGGAAGCCCACACTTAGCCAACCTGGTTAACAGGCCTCTCCCAGCTCCATCTCTGACCTGAGTCCCAGAGAAGTCACCACAGCAAGTCTCTTATTTCCAGGAGGGAACAGGAAAACAACAGAGCCATGCTGGGTGTTATCATTACCCAAGCTGGAGATTTCTTTTCCTGGTCTGGAGTCACAGGTGTCTACCACAGAGCTTGAGTGGCCACCTTAGACACATGTATTTGGACAGCTGCCCTTCAATTAGTCTCTGATCATGAAGGACTCTAACTTAATGTACAACATTAGCTCACTTATACTTAGATTTTTCTCATTTTGAGTCTGTGTTTACAACCCATAATAAGAAGGGAATGTGAGGTCAGGTGACATTTTTAAGGATGAGATTTATTTTGTTCAGACCACTGGAGAGTTTCATAATCTCACTTACAAAATGAGAGGAAGAAGGACAACTTGCAGTGGTAGAGGGGCCACTTCATGCTGGCATCACCCCAGTTTCTACCCAAGGCACTACATTTTGCCAATGTGTTTCGAAAGCAGATTGTGACCTGGGTTCCTCAATACATTCCTTCATAACTTTTTGAAGAGATGGCTGAATCTGAATTGTTTACTTGAATTGTACCAGGTTTCCAAGACTCCTGCTTTCAGAGGTGGGAATGATGAATTAAAGAGTTATTTATTTTGATTTTTAAAATGTGTCTATCATTGAGGCCCCTGAGTTTGTGTACAAAGATTAAAAGGTACAATTCCATGAGAAAAATAAACCTGTATGCAGAATATACCAACTCTAGTCTAGACAACCGTTCAGTTCTGCCCTTTAGGTCTACAGCAGGTAGTGGTCCAGTAAGCATATACAGCTGGAAGACATATCCCAGCAGAAGTGAGGCTTTCCTGAGGTTGTAAGAGATGTGGCTAGGAAACTTCTACTCAAACTTTCAAGTCAGGAGACACACCTCTTGGAAATTTAGTGTATGAGCTCAAAGAGGCAGCACCCCATGGAAAAGGCCATGCCTTCAGTTCCCTGGAAATGGTGTTATCCGAGATATAGCCCACTAGGAATGGATAGAGGACCCTAGGATAAAGGAAGACAAAGTGGAGTATGTGCTCCCAGGGATGAGTCATTCTGAAGAGCCATTGATCTATGATGTGAGTGGATCCCCAGGTTCAACCTGAGAAGACCTCCCTGAGGCCCCACATTCTTAGGAAGAGGTCCTAGAGAGCCAACAAGAAAGAGAAGGTGAGGCTAACTCCTTTTTCCTTAGAACCCTGGAGAGGGAAAAGGTGGGTTCAAAAGAAAGAGAAGAGAAAGAGAATGTAAAGGGAAAGAAATCAGGCCAGGTAAAGCATCCAGAGAAACATCCTTCCCTCTTTTCACACAAAATGGTGGCGATATGATAGAAATACTGCCTGGGGAGTTAGTTGTTGTAGCCCAACAAGTGTGAATGGGAACCCACTAGAAGAGGCACTATATATGCCTCCCACTTCATTCAGTAATTTTTGGAGGAGTTGTTGGCACCATGGTGGGTCATGGGCAATATAGTTACGAAAGCAATTCAACCACAGTTCCGGGCCTTAAACCCAGTCTCTGGGAAAGGCAGACATGTAAGGAAGTGACTCCCATGAGGTGAATGTGACAAAAGTTGTGTCACAGCTGTGGAAATGTGGAGGATGGAGTGGCTGCATGAAGTGAGTCAACGCAACAGAGCTACAGAGAATAAGGTACGGAAGCGCATGGGACAGAAATTCTATTCATCTGGTGACTCTGGAGGCCTCTGCGAAGCCCCTCCTGAGGCTCCTTCCCTCTCCTCAACTGGACTGATCTGCTCCCCCTGGCTGCACACGCCCCTCTTACCACAGTCTGTCCACACTTGTCACACAGTAAACACTCTGCCTCCCTCTAAAACACTGTCAACTCCTGGCATTCAAGGACCATGTTTTATTCATGCTTGCCTCTTTAGCACCTACAATATTGATGTTGAGGATTGTGTCAGATTGGGGGTTGCTAGTAAGTGTTGGAAGAGAAGAAAGGAAGAGGGAAAGGAAGGAAATCCATTCCTTATACTTTCAGCACTTATTTCCACACCCTGCCATCATTCTTCTGTATTCAGCCCCCCTTTATTCTCCTCCCAATGACTCGTTCTCCAAGTCTCTCTCTCCCTCATTCTGTTCAAGGCTTCCTCTCACCACCCCAATCCATGCCTGAGTCCCTTCCTCCCCTCACCCGCTCAGTCTCCCATTTTCTGTTCTTCTTCCGGTAACTGTTCTCTGCCCGTATCCTAAGCCTCTGTGTCCTTTCTGCATCCTTCTCTCCCTAATTTCCCATACTTGCAGTGAGATCAGAAGTCTGAAATGGCTCATGAGGAGCAATGAAGTGGAGGAAACTCTTTCGTTCCAAAGCAGTCAATCTTAGGCCTCCAGTCAATGATGAGCAAAGAAGAATTGGGTCCACAGTGGCAGTGGATGGCCATGATACACAAGGATCACGTGGCCAACCGGTCTGGAGAGTTTCCAGCCCCAAAGCAGAAGCCATGGAGAGCTTTAAAAGATCCTACACAGCAATGACGCCCTCCCAATTGCAGATCCCCTGAGGATCTTCTCTCTCATACTCCTCACTTCACAGCTGGGGAAATCAGATGCCAGAGACATTAAGTGACTTATCTAAGGTCACACAGCCAGACATGCTAGATCAACTCCTAGCTCAGTTGTTTTCCCACTCTGTTGTTCCATGGCCGCTAGCAGGATGTAGCTGACACACAGGGAGCCATTCTTCCTGCTGAGAAATGCATCCAGTCACGGGGAGGAAGGTGACAGCTGTTTAATAGCAGCTCTGTGGGATGGTTCTGGACTGAGAATGAGAAATATTATCTCCCACTAATGCATTAGAAGAGACAAGGGGAAACAGAATGTAATTACCCAAACGGCTGTTTTTCCCGGATACCAAAAGTAATTCTCCCACCCTGGTGAATAATGCCGAGGGGTCTTTAACAATTGGTTTATGCCCATCTGAAAGCTGTCACCACTCCTAGTAGCATGGGGACCTGTATTGCCAATCAGGGGTATCGATACAAGACTGCCTCAGAGGTCTGCCTACGGAGTTTCTAGCTTCCCAAGGGCTCTTGAGAGAGTCTCTCCAATACGAAGGACGCAGGAGGCACTGCTGCTCCACTTGACAGGGTGGCCTTGGGCACCTCCCTCAGATGTGGCCATTCTTCTCTGATTTGTCATCTCTGTCACTCAGCCCTTGTAGCCTATTTTTTTCTAAGCCCCACAGACCTAAGGTGGGAGGTAAATATGGGATTTGCAGAAACACCCCATTCTCAAGGGAGCCAAGAGCAAGTGGGCTTCCTACCACTCATCTTTAAACAAACCACACACACAAGCACCAACCATAAAGCACATAAATTAAGCATAATTTATTCATCTCATCAACCTAGAAATAGCTTCTCTTCCTCTAAGTGTCTGGAGGCTTTTATTTTCACCACCATTATGGTACTTATGTTTTACCACAACTCCTAGTTATTTGTCCTCCTGTCAAATCTGCCCTAAGATTGCAACTCTGAGGATTAGAGTTAATGAATCATTTCTGTATTCCTACGATATTTAACACCTACTGCAGAGCCATGCATATGGAAATTGCCCTGCAAATAAAGTCTCAACAGGAAGTAATGGACAAAGGCATGTTTAATACATAGCTTTAGTGTGCAAGGGAGAAGACTCGTGAAGGGGGCTCTGAGGCCTGAGCTCCCACTGCACTTCCCCTCTGGAAAGGCCAGGAGGCTGGCCCTGTGAGCAGGGAGGATTTGCTGGCCACATTCAGAACAGGATGCAAACTCACAGTGATATGTTAGCCAAAATGAAAGGACTCAGAGCCTCAGTCCTGGCTGTGAAGACCCTCCCAAGAGAGAGAAAGGTCCAGGACTGTAGAAAGCCAGTGAAGCCAGAAGATCCGCGAATAGTGACATGTGAATCTGGTCAGAGATTTCAGACTCTGGACACCTTTGAACTCTAGGCACTTCACTGCCCTGGATAGAAGAAGGATGTTGAAGAAAAAACAAGTAATCCAATTTTAAAATGGGCAAGTGATTGAGTAGATAATTCCCCAAAGAAGAAATACAAATGGCCAATGGAAAAATGCTCAATATAGTCAGTCATCAGGGAAATGCAAATCAAAACTACAATAAGATACCATCTCACCCCAGTTAGAATGGCAGTTTTCAAAAAATAAATGCTGGAGAGGATGTGGAGAAAAAGAAACTCAAACACTGTTGATGGGAATATAGATTAGTATAGCCTTTAGGGAAAACAGTGTGGAGGTTCCTCAAAAACTAAAATAGATCTACCACATGATTCTGCTCCATGACTTCTAGGTATATATCCAAATGAAATGAAATTATCATACCAAAGATACCTGCATGCCCATGTTTATTGCAGCACTGTTCACAACAGCTAAGATATGAAATTACCCAAGATGAATGGATAGAGAAATTGTGGTGTATATACACAATGCAGTATTATGCAACCATAAAGAAGAATGAAATCCTGTCATTTGCAGCAAAAGGGATGAAACTGGAGGATATTATGTTGCAGAAATAGGCCAGACACAGAGAAAGAAGTACTGCATATTTGCGCTCATGTGGAAGCTAAAAAATAGTTGATGGGGAAGTTGAATAGTGATTACTAGAGACTGGGAAGGGTATGAGGGGAAGGAGAAAGGAGGTTGGATTTGATCTGTGCACATATATGAATATATGAAAAACCACAAGGAAACCCATTAGTATGTACAGTATGTATTAATAAAAAATTTTAAAGAAGGAAGTTGAAATGTAGGTCTTTTTCCTTACAGTGATGATAAGGAGGCATTTGGGGGAAGGTTGCAGAATCTTAAACACCACCAGAGGGCTGGGATGCTTAAACCCTGGGTTGGGTAGAATTGTCGGTGGGACTCAGACAAGACTGCCTGCTCGTGAGAGTTTAAGTCTGGAGATGAGCAGAATGGCTCTGGTTCCTTCTGGAAGGTGAGCTAGGCCCAGCAACCCACTGATGGTACACTGAGAACCCTCACAAACTGAGTGTCTGGAAGTCCGAGTAGAGCATGTATCGATCCCAAAGTCACCCTGAGGTGGAACAGCCATAAATTACCAGTCAGCTTTTATTATGTGACAGACTCTCAAATACTAGGAGTCTGACTTTCTCCCTTTTATTGTCCTAATGAAATACCAAGACTTGGCCCAGTCTCTAGAAAGCAGCCCAGTGAGCAGGAACAGGGGCTTCTGAGCTGATTAACTAAGCTCCTTACTGAGAGGGTTCGGACTCCTCTGTGGGGGACACGTGAGAGCCGGGTGGCATGGCGTCAGCAGAGCTCCAAGGGGAGAAGTACGGGACCAGGGTGCAGAGGAAAAGATCATCGCCTCTTCGCAGGATGGGGCATTGGCTGCAGCTCCAGGGAAGCAGCCACATGCACAGATGCTGCAGTGCCAGCCGGAAGCTCCCTTTGAGGCTCAGGGTCGCCCTTCTAGACCTACATTTATTATTATTATTATTATTATTATTATTATTATAACAAGAATACTTAACTCATGCTCTGTACCCTGTTAAAGTTTTAAATGCACAGTATAGCGTTATACACGATAGGCACCATGTACAACAGATCTCTCGATGTGCCTGGAATATTCACTTTAGATTTACTTGTTTTAATTGACACATAATACTCATAGGTAGTTATAGGATGCCATGTTGTGTTTCAGTACATGTATGCCTTATCAAATCAGGGTAATTAGCATATCCATTGCCTCAAGATTTCATCATCTCTCTGTGCTGAGAACATTTAAAGTCCTCTCTTGTAGCTATTTTGAAATGCATATTACATGATTGTTACCTATAGTCACGTTAAACTGCAGTGGAATGACAGAACTTACCCCTCCTGTCTAACTGTAGCTTTGTACCCACCGACTGAATTCTCTCCAGCCTCTGGTAACCACTGTTGTATTATTCTCTACTTCTACGAGATCAGCATTTTTAGATTGTACCTGTGAGTGAGATCATGTGTCGAATATTCTGAATTGTTCATCTCTTAGTGGAAAAAGTCCTGCGGTAGAGTTATTTATTTATTAACCCACAAAAATTTGTTAATCACGTGCAAATGTGCATGGTAGGGGGTTGCTGGCCCTCATCAAGCTTATAAATTATACAGGAGAAGGATATATGACAATTCATTATGAGGAAATTAAGTACCACCATGGGGGAAGCTGCAGAGCGGAGAAATGAACAGGTGATTCCAGATGGGAGGAACTGTGTCAGTGCCCACCTCTCCCTGGGACCACGGTTTATTTATGGAGATCAGATGTGAAGGTGCAAAGAACAGTGGGCACCTGTGAGCAAAGTAGATCCACGTTCAAGTACAACCAGAGAACAATCGACTTTCCAAACACTCGAGCAAATTTAAGCTTGAAAAGCTTCCTCTAGAGCACTTGGCAAAATTTTCCGTCAACCTGACGGCTTCCTGGGGGCCACATGCTGGAAGACTGTCGTTCTTATTTGGAGACAGACAAGATGGAGAGCCCTAGACACAGAGGCTGAAGCCTTTGAGGTTCAAATATCGACCTGATATTTGCTCCATCTTTACTTTTACCTGATGTTCTCCACATCTTTACTTTTCAGCCCAAACCACATTTATTAAAAATTATCAAAGTTGCTTCATCCGATCAAACATCTTTCAGAGATTTAGCTCTCCAAATAAATAAGATAAAATATATGATGAGGACATCCTTGCTTATTTCAAGGAACAATGCCTATCTCAGTGCAGGCAGTATTTTCTTTTAATCTCTCTGCAGGCTTCCTTGAGAGGTGCCCCTGACAAACTCAGTATCATACTGGTAAAGACTCTGGCGTCCTAGGTGCAAGTCTCCATTCTGCTATTTCCCAGGTGTGTGAACTTGCTCAGACCCTTGCTTCCCTTTGCCCCAATTTGTTCATCTGTAAAATAGTGGGCTACATAAAATATCCTATGCTCTGCTTTTCAGTGGTTAGTGCATAGGGAGCTTTCACTTTGCAGACAAGAAAGGGCCAAGCCAACGAGACACCACTGAGTATCTCAAAAATTGAGAATGTATTTTCTGAGAAAAACTTGTGACCAGCGTAATTTGAGAAAAGAACTCTTGCCTCGAAGGAAGTCCATCACTCACATCAGATTTCCTACCTCGGCTAAGTCAGCCAGCAGGGTAAGGCTGACCTGAAAGAGCATGCCAGGTCGAATACCCACCAGAGTTTGTCATTTGCCTTGGTAGACTATGACTGTCCCTGTGGATGGGCAGACACAGGACGGCCACATTTCCAGAGGGTGTGAGGCCTCAGAGCTCACCGCAGAAGGATATACTGTACTATACTCAGAAGGACAGAATGGGGTGGACTCTGGCCTTGGTACGGCCATAAGTTACAAAGGCATCTGCCATAAAAGTTTCCTGAGGATGCTAAGATTTCAGAAATAATGTAACTGTTCTTTCTGGAAGCCAGACGCAATGTTGCAAGGTGTCATGTGAAAGGAGAGAGAGCCACTCTCTCCCTGAAAGAGTCACAGAAGTCTTCAAAGATGACTAGGAAAAGCTAGTTTCTGTGGTTGGAATGTGTCCCCTGTAAAATTCAGGGGTTGCCAGTGTGATGTATGAGCAGGCAGGGCCTTTAAGAGGCCATGAGAGCTGTTGCCTAGTGAAGAGGATTAGGTGCCCTGTTTCAGGAGGACTTGATGGAAGGAATTCCACCCTCCTCACCCCCTCTGCCGTCTGCCATCTGAGGATGCAGCAGGAAGGCCCTCATCAGATGTCAGAGCTTTGATCTGGGGCAGTGACCTTAACAGAGCTATTCTGCTACAGCAGCATGAACACCTGGGGCCTCACCTGGGCCTAGAATTTGGACAGAGAGCTCTGGAGGAAATTCCAAGATCTAGGGATGGTGAGAACAGTGGCAAGGAGGGACAAGGGCAAAGGACCAAGTAACACCCACAGCATCACCATTAATCACTGCTCCTTTGGATGTCGTCCCGGCCAGGTACCTAACCTTGTGCTGAGCACTCTAAATGTGTCATCTTATAATTCCGGCCTTAATCTGTAAGGAAGCTCACCGTCCCAATTTTAGAAATAGAGAACCTAAAACTTAGAGGCTTCGCTTTAGCTAGTATATAAAGGTGGAAGTGAGGACCATGGTCTGGCTGAATCTCTTCACTCAATTTCATGAGGAAAGGCCTGGGGCTTGCTTGGGAAATTGAGTGGTCTGGTGAGGGTGGGATGTGGGGCTTTTCAGGAAAAGGGGGAGGTGGAGCAGTCCCAGACCGGATGAGAAGGCTGAGGTCTCAGTGGGTCCCGGGAACCTGGAGGATTTGTTAACAGCAGCTGAACTCATGTATCTCCTCTGCCCAAGATAGCCCGGAATAAACAGCAGCCAGCAGCTGCATGGGAGCCCATGCTGGGTACAGGGCCCAGATGGTACACTTGATTTCCTTTATTTATCTAGATGTCATTTTCAGCATGATGGAGTGATTCCATCACCCTGGTAGGTCTGCTCAATCTCCTGTCCCCAAATCAGACAGGAGGAATGAAACAAGTGTGAAGTATACTCATCACTTACTGAGTCAACTCGGAATGAGCAAATTGGACCAAATTTCAGAACAAGAGGCAGCAAAGTGCCAGGGTGTAGAAGAGAGCACGTGGCTTCCTCCATTAGTACGTTAGTGAAAATGTTACATAATTTTCTAACATCTTTCTGCCTGGGAATTTTTCCCCCATATTAAATCTGGTTTAGAAAAACAGTACAGAATAGAGCTTAGGAATGTAGGGAAGAGTCAGACTGCCTGAATTCAAATCCTGGTGCCACCCTTGCTAGCTGTGTGATTTGAGATGAGTCACTTAATCTCTCTGAGCCTCATTTTCCTTATCTGCAAAACAGCAGTTGATAATGCTACCTGCTCTTAGCATTGTAAGGAAATAAAATGAGTTTATACTTATAAAGTCTCAACACAAAACCTGGCATGTTTTTGTGCTCAGTGAAGTTCAACTGTTATTATTCTGTGGAACAAAGTAAAGCAGGGCTCTCGAGTTGTGTGAGGACTAAGGAACCTGCGGTCCTGTCCCTTCAGCCTCCAATCACACTCCCCCTGCAGGCTTGGGGACCCTGGGCAGTGGGGTACCGGCAGATGTTTAACAAGTGGCTCTCCTCAAAGGCAAGGGACAGGGAGCTTTGATGTTACCATTTGTTTATTTCCATCATGTAAATATTCCCATGATAGCCAACTGTAAGACACCAGCATGGCACTGAACGTGGACTTGGGACGAGATACAGGCAGTTGGCTCCAGCAGGCTGCTGGCCCTAGGACGCTACCCCTAGCATGAAAGCCAGAGAATATTGACAATTCCCCCTAGCTCTGACTTTGTATATCCTTATTTAGGGTAGCCCAGACTTTGGAGTTAATCTCCCCGCAGTGTCAGACAAGCAGAAAAAAGGAGAGTGTGGAGCAAGAAGGATACCATTTGGAGAGCTCAGGGTCTTTGGTTTTAATGGCTGATCCAAATGGCAGTGCGTCTGACAGTTCAGTGACTCTTAATTAGATAAGATTGAATCAGCAGAGCCAATTCCTGGAGCTAAAAGCCTCTCCCTTCAAGTGCAGCCATTCAATTACTGCTAGGGCCCATTGGGCAGTGCGCCTCAGCACTGGGATGGGATGGTGGCATAAGACATGTGTTGCAGAGAGTTTGAAGGACAAGTGGGGTATGGGTGGGTATGTTGGGCGGAGCCCGGGCCAGGAAGAACTGAGAGTCTTGGGCATGGAAACTCTGGAGTTACCCTAGCAGGAGGTGACCTTCGAACCAGAACCAGAGAGATGCCATAGAAATAGCACAGGGACTGGAAATCCAGAGAATGAGTCTTAGGCCCAGTGCTATGTGACTTTGTTTACCCCTTTGAAATATGGGAATCATGTGCCTTCTTCATAGGGATATTATGGGATAGAGAGAACTTATATCTGTGACAACTCCATACAGATGGAAGAGGCTAAGCTCTAGTCACCTGGGAAGTGGCCAAACACCCATGAGCTGACCAAAGGCCCCTGAAACTGATCAGTTTTGAGGGCAGGCATCAAATACCCACTCCTGGCACCAGGAAGAAAACTGGGTGGATCGTAAGGGCACTCACAGCGAGCTGCAATCACAAAAGTGGCTTCTTGTCTTCCTCCTCGATGGACCGAGGAGATGCTCTGTATACCTCTGGGATTTAGCTTCTTTGTCTCTGAGGTTAACTGGGGCGATGGGGAGTGAGGCTGAAGCATAAACACTGCCTCCTGAGAATAATGTTCCATTTCTGTTTGGGTGCTGCTCTGCTTTTCTGGCTGCTCTAATGAGCTTCCTCTGAACCTCAGCTGGCACCTGGCCCAGAAGGGCTGCCTCAGCCCCCAGATCTCCTCCAGGACCTTTCAGCTCAGCCTGCACAGCCAGCACTGTCTCAGTTTCAGATGCTGAAGAAAGTACTCTGATGGTCCCAAACAGGCTTTCAAGCAAAGCCATGTAAATCATGGGTCATTACTGGCCCTGCTGTGAAAGTGTGGCTCTTTGAACACAGCCAGGAAGGGGCCACACAGCACGGAAGCAGCAAGGCCACTTAGGACAGGGCAAACTCCTCTAGGTGCTAGTACAGGTAGCAGGCCACCGCTGGCCTCCAGGACATCCACCCTTCCTGGGACGTGGCGCCAGCCTGTCTTCATGCCCCTTACTTACACACACTTAGCAGTAAAATCCTGAAATACCTAGTGGCCAGCACAGGAGACCTGCTGAAGGTCATACAAAAGGCACAAAGTTTAGTGAGAGAATAGCTGGGGCATTTGAGATGCCAAGGGCAAGGAATATCTCAGTCTTGGAGTTACAGCCCTCCTGTGTTTGGGGACCAAAATCATTGTCCTTTGGTGGTAGTGTCATCGTTCATCTATTTCTCTCTACACCTTTGAGTCTCAATATCCTAAGCAAGCAAAAAGCAGTACTAAGGTTTTCTTTCAGAGTGTCAATGAAGAATTCAGTAGAGTTTGAACACAGTAGGGCTTGCTGTTAGGTTGACTCACATGAAGTCACCATTTCTATGGGTCCAGATGCTCTGGTGTTTCAGTTTCTTCAATACAAACTTTTCCTTTTGACCCTTGCTCTACCGTGACCTCCTCCAGCACAAAATATTGAAATCTCAACACAGTGCCTTGGGTCATTTACAGCTCAACACCAGTGTGTAATGGACAAAACACCTCTCCATGGTGTGCAGATAGGAACAGGCTTTAGTCTGACATCACCCTGTAAATTCCCTCCCCTCTGCCTTCTAGAGACACAGACTTCTTATGCATGATGCCAGACCCAGACTTAGCAAAACAACCAAAGCTCTGGGTCCCCAGGTTGGAAAATTCCAGAGACAAGTCTTCTGTTTATTCATGTCATTTTTCCTTCTTTCCCAGAAGTTGGAGTAATTGAAAATGTCAGTACACAAAAAGTGAGCAATTGACTGTTGAGAGATGGAGAAGAACAATATACCAAGCTCATCACCTTCTCCTGGAGTGGCCCACAGCCACCACTGCAGTCTTTCCAACACAGCAGAGCCTGGTGGAGGAGGTGGGGACAAGTTATCCAAGTTAGCCACTCGTGTCAGGGGACTCTGGACCGATCCTTTTCCCTCCCTGGGGCTCAGATTCCTCTCTTACAGAGTGGAGCCTTGGTCAGATATACTCTCATTCCCCTTAGCACCAATGGTCTCCAAGATAGAGGTCTACACAGTCCAGAAGATCACAGATTGACAGGGGCAGCCAAGGAAAGCTGGGTCAACTGTGATGGTAAAGAAAAGATTCTTGCCCATTCGCCTCTATTCCACTGGCTCTTTTCAGACTTTGTCCCCTTTCCAGGTTCCCCTTCTCCCCCAGATGCTGTGAACGCTGCCTTCTTCTCCTGTACCAGTGTATTCTTCACCACCCTGCAGTCTTCATGCTCTGGTCTCTACTATCACAATCCACCTGTTTTAGAGTCACTATTCTATAGATGGACCTGGAGGCATCTGATTAATTCAACAACATCACAGTGTCACATCATCCCTCTGGCCTGTTTTTCCATCTGCAAGGTAAACAAATTGGATGCTGAATTCCTAAAAGCTCCTTGACCCTGAGCTTCTGTTCTTTGTGTCTTTCCTTTGGCGTATTCACCGCTGCCACCAGGTAGGCATGTGACATTGTGGGTAAAAGCTGAGGAGGGTCGTGAGCAGGGGTCCCCACAGTGCCTGTCACTTATGATCACACACTCCCCATCCGCTTTCCCAAATATCACTGACTTGCTTCCAGTTTCTAAAGGCAACTCTGCCTCTTTCCTTACCTATGTTTCCACAAGTAATAAAAGTAATAAATCTGTGTCACCCGTGACAGTTTGTAAAGGGCTTTCACACACAGTCTCTCATGTGCTCTTTCTTACAGTCTTCATTGCCTCCAGTTAGTAGTGGAAGTGAAGATGTAGCACTGAGGGGAAGTAAGGTAGCTAATTGTTAGCACAACTTGAACCAGAACCCAGATGGCTGACTCTAGCTCAGTGGCTTCTTCCCTTATCTAAGATGGTCATCATTTCCTTCTTCTTATGCCCAGGGCAGCTGGAAGAAGAAACTTTGGCTGCAAATGCTAGGCATGCTAGTAGAATTGGTTTCCCAGTAGCCGTGGCTGAGAGGTTCAGAAAACCCACCCAGAAAATTCTTAGATCTCAAAGCCCACGTCCTGTTCTTCACATGGTTCAGCCACTCCTCTCTGGCTCTTCATACAACCGTAGTTCTCTGTTTGGAAGGAAATGGTGCCTCCCTAGTCCTTCCCAAGCTCCCACTGAGATAATCAAGTTCTACCAGCCCATGTTGGATTCCCTAGTCTGGTTTCATGACTTTTCAGCTGCAATTGTCACCATGAATTACCAAGTCTTTCCATCTATTTGATCAAATTTCTCAAATTGATAATCTGATTGCTTTCCTTTATCTCTTAAGGCCTGGACCATGCCAGTGGTGAGTTATGTCCAGCCTAGGAATTGGGTGTCCCAGCTCAGTCAGTTGAAGTAGGAGCTAGTGTTACCTTGTACAGAGGTGACTCAGGACTCAAGGACTCTGCGCAGTGAAGGCCCTCTTATTCGTGGCCTTGCCTTTGCCTAGGATGCCTTCTCTGCCATTATCAGGTGATCCCTGTTGACCCACTGAAGCCTTCAGTGAGAATGAAGCTTCCATACAGCTCTCCTTGGTGTGCACATATCTTAAACCCCATGAAAAAAATAAGATCCCCAAAGAACAAAAGTGTTTTTTCATCTATCCTTAGTAATTCTGTATGTTAATTCAACATGAAAACTATGACGTAACTCAGTATTTCTCAACACTGTTGGGGTAAAAACACGTTCAATATGTACACTCATGTTGGGTTTTAAAATGTTGCCCAAATTTCTCTAGAGAAGGACTTCTCAGAGCCTTTGATTTGCTAGTATGCAATCTGAATTCCCAAGAGGAAAATAAAACCCATAGCCCTCCTGCACTTACTGTGATGAAATCTCAGTTCCCAAACTCAGTGTTTTGCAGTGGGCAACACCAGTGTAGCAAAAGTTGCTTAGACTCGGGTGAGGGGAACCCTTAGTTCAAATTTGGCTCTGCAGCTTCAGACAAGTCATTTCACCTTTTGGGGTCTCTGTGTCTTCATGTGTTAATGATGACAATATCTACTCACAGAGTTGGGGGAACAAAATACCTGTACCCAAGGTGACTTGCAGTGACTGGCACTGAGTAGGTACTGGATAAATGGTCAGTGCTGGTTTCTTGGTGCTCCTGCATTACTGAGCTCACCAAGAGCAGCCACTTGGGGGTGTCTTTCAGAAACAAAGTGCTATGAAGAAGCCTGGAAAGCTCCTGACAGCCACCAGAATGCAGCAAGGCCAGAGCCAGTGGCAGCCATCCTGGTAGGACCAGCTGACTAAGCTGGACTAAGCTCAATAGAGGAATCTGGCTCCCAGGATCTCCATATCTGTCCCTCCTCTTGCCAGGACCAGCGACCTTTTGGGACCACCAAGGGACTGCTAACCTCGTTCTGGCCTCAGCAAATCCCTACTGGTCTAAAGCCATCCCTGTTCAATACAGTCACTTGCATTTTCACAGTTCCTTCAAGTTCACAAGGATGCTTCTTTTATGACTTCCATCTCATAACTTCAACCAGATCTTATAAGCCTCATATAGAATGTCCTGAAATTATATAATAAGATAGTTCTGATCCCAGGAACCTTACAGGATAGACAGAATAGAGGTTATTTATGCCCACTTTACAGATATGTAAAGTACGACTTGGAAACACCAAGCCAAGTGCTTAAGCCTTTGCCCAAAGATCAACAATCTATCGGCCTTGCCTGCTGAAGGTGCTCTTGCTGTTACCATTTGTCTTGCAGGGCTCTGGGCTGCCTCCCTCCACCTTGAGCGGAAAATGCTTCTGTCTCAGTGATTCTTCCCTTATCTGAGCCAAACAACCAGCCAGGCCCCACCAGACCATGGTGACATGGTCTGTAGTCATGGTGATAAGGATACCACAGGTGCTCGTTCTATTTGTCCAGCTTGAAACCTTCCCTGATGGTCACACTCTATGCCCCAGATAGTTCTTCCCTGAGCATGGCACATCCCAAACCCAGTGCTGAATGTGCAAGCCATATCTCCAGCCCTCTCCTGGCTCCTGTGTCCCCTCTCAGTGAACAGTCACTTGATCACCCTCTGCAGATCCTTTATGTGACCTATAAGGTGCTCCTCAAAAGCTTGAAATAATGAAAAGTGAGGCCAGCAGCTGGGGAATAAGCTGCCTGTGATTTTTGCACTGAGAGTTTAAAATAGTCCAGGTGCAGCACCCTGCTTCCTGGATGTGGAGTTGTTTTGTGTTGAGATGAACCTCTTCCTTCAGCAACTGCCCCCTACCTTTGTAGATGTTGTGCCAATTGCCTTAGCATAATACATTCTGATTTCCCCACTGTGATTTGTAATGAACTATTAAGCCCATGTTTCCCCATGAGTCTTAGCCTAGAAGGCATCAATCACAAGCCAGCAGTTTGAAATGACTTTCCGTGGATGAGGTCACAAACAAGCCAAAACTCGGGCTGGGACCTGTTGTCCAAAACACCAGTCAGAATGGGGTCAAGAATGAACAGGCAGGCAGTGCCAAGGGCCAGAAATACCACTTTTTCCTGGTAATTAGGGCCCAGCAAGCCCCACGGAAGGCCACCCCCACTGTCCCCTCGGAAGCTGTGGGGAAGACAGCCCTGTTACCCATTTCGAAGGGGCAGTGAGAGGAGTACAGCTGACATTCAGCAGACCTGGCTGTGTGTAGGGCACTAAGAGCTTGAGGGACAGGGACTCCTTGGCTCTTCTCAAAGGCCCGATGAAGAATGTCCCCCTGTCTTCCCATTATACACAGGAGAATCTGAGTCTTACAGAGGATAAACCCCTTGCCCTCACTTACACTGCAGGTATGTGATGGAGCCCAGAGTCAAAGGCAGGAAGCCCAACCTCAGGAAGGGTCTGATTTGGGTCCCTTTCATGGAAAATCCTCAATGAACACTGTTAACCAAGCAATGACTTAGGGTCTGTCTTTCAAATGAGAGCTATAAGTAATAGAAGATGGGCCACCTTCAGTTCTGCTAGCTTCCTTTATGTGATCTGGACAAGAACCAAACTGACTTTCCATCTACCTCACAAAACTATTACAAAGATAAAATTTCGTAGTATGAGTCAAAGTGTCTCATAAACTGATGTCTATCATACAGCTATCAGTGCTTGGGGCTCTCCCATAATGAGGTAGTATCTTGCCGTGGTTGCTAACTGAGTTATGGCTCAGCTGAGTTTGTGAACTGGTACCTCTGAGCTTTGGCTTTTAAAACAGTGTGATACTACTGACACATGGCCACCTCCTCACCTTGCTTTCTGCCAACCTGGTTATCTGAGTTGGTGGAGAGCTAAGACCCAGGGGTGGCTAGAGGATGCACAGCACACTGTATGAATGAAAATATTTCTTATTATAGTGACTGTGCTAAGATGCCCTCTCCAGAGAGCTGCCAGCATTTTATAGACACAGTTCATTCATTCTCATAAGCAGAACCAGATGGACCACCCTGGGGGCACCATCTGTCCGGGTACAGTGTGCCAAGTCAGCCTCGGAGAGATGGAGACATTTTGGTTCACTAGACTGGGGGCAGAATCCTATAACTCCCACTTCTAATCCCTGTTCCACCTGGCACAGACTACACTGCCCCTGAAAAAGGAGAGAAACTCTTTACCCTTTTCCTTAGGAGGCAGTTTATCAACCCACATCAAGTTGGCAGGAAAGGCTTCAAGGAGACAGCACACTCCTGTCACTGTGCCTTGCAGCAAAAACCCTTGCAGCAAAGGTAAGTTGTCAAGGTGCAATCCCAGGACCAGCATAATCATTTTACATAATTAGAAATGCAAATTATCAGGCTACAGAATTTCTGGGTGTTTTAAGAAGCATGACTTTGATGCTTGAGAACCCCTTGCCAAAAGTCCAAAGGAGTTTCGACTAAAGTTTGAGAACTTCTTGCTAAGAGTCCATCCCAGTTACAGATGCAAAGGTCATCTGTGGCTTCAGAAGGCACTTTCTGCAGATGTACAATTCACCCTGTAGCAGCTCATTTACAGAGCAGTCATTAGTCGCATGCTGGAGCCTGAAAAGCATTGCAGGTTAAAGTCACCACCTGTTTCCTCCCTATCCCTCCACTGCCAAGTAGCCCCCCCACCTTCTTGGGAGTAGATGAGACCATGTATCCAGTTTTCTAATAATGAAAAAGAAGTAAAAGGAAGACATTTTCCAAATTCTATGCTTGAAAATCTCCAGTTTGGAACTAAATCTCCACTTTCCTCTGAGATCTCAGCTGTAGGCAGACTTCAGCAGCTCAACACATCAGCCCTCCTCATTTCATCCAAACTCATTGATCATCTTTAGTGGTCCTTTTCAGTGTTTCTCCCAAGTGCCCATGGAAATGTACCCACCTCTCATTGCTAAGCAGGGAGACCTGTTCTTGACAGGTTGCTCCGGGTTAGTTAATATGTACAATGTGATCAGAAGCAAGCAGGCACATGTTCTGTCTAGTCTGGGATCCCCCAGCATAGTGACACACTTGATCTTGGAAACCCAATGGCAGAAACCACACCATGCCTCATTTTTTCTGCAGTCCTACATGGCACGTGGAAGTGCTCTGTCATTTTGAACTGGAGAGAATCTGCCCTGGGTTCCCCAGAGCTACATCAGCTGAGCCTGGGTGAAAGTATACAGTTGTGTGAAGGTATATTGTGTGTGTGTGTGTGTGTGTGGTACACAGTTGATACCAAGCTGTGACACCCCTGGTTGGCAGGTAGCAGCTCCAGGAGGGTTAGGATTTGCCTGGAAGGATGTGGAGCAATTGATGATGCAGGTCAGGGTGAGCAGGAGCCAATTCAGATGGGAGCTTGAGACGGGCTGGGGACAAGCAGGAACTGCTGCCTAGGTGACAGAGGTGTTAGAGCAGAGAGGGAAGAGGAGAGTGTGGCCAGAGACCAGCGCCCTGATCACCCTTGGGCACTGACCCTGTGATCACTGTTCTCTGAAAGGGGCCTAGGGCAACTTGTGCCACCACACTAATTTTCCCCTGGTTGAGACCATGTATAGGCTCCCTTCAGGCCAGCGATGGCATTCCACAGAGCTTTGGGCTTTCCAGTGGGGATCCCCAGAACTCAGTGAGCTATAGAGGACTCTGGCATTTCCCTGTGTCTCTGATGGGAGGCAGAGTGAGCTTCTTTAGGTGCACCCTGGAGGGTGTGTGTGTGTGTGTGTGTGTGTGTGTGTGTGTATACATGCATGCGCATGCATACATCCCTGTAACTGTGGGCTAGGAATCAGCCATGATGGAGAACCCATTGCCACCCAGCTGTCTTCATCATCTCTCAGGGATCTTCCTGTCCATCCGAAGGTAGAGGGCAAGGCCTTGCAAATATTCTGCTAAGAAAATAAAGCAGACACAGAAAACCAAAGGGTGTAGGATTCTGCTTAGGAAGTATCTAGAATTTTTTACCACAATTAAAACATTTATTAAAAAGGGGCTTCTCTATCAGCACAGTAGCCCATGTAGAAAACCAGATGCTTACTAGAAGGAGGGTACCCGAGAGTACTCAGGGTACCAGGAAGGTACTCAGAGAGAGGTTGAGGTCCCTCTTCTCAAGCAGGTCAGAGTCCGCACCCTGAGAATGTTCTAGAAGGAGCACTGGACCAGCTGCCATGGTTGTTACCAACCATTCTGGTCCCTCTTGACTCCTTACCACCTATTTGACCTTGAGCCATTTTCCTTGTGTATAAAATGGCAGTGGCAATATCATGCCACGGGGTTATTTTCAGGATTAAATGAAATCATTAATGTCGCTGAACTTCAAAAAAATGGAGAATGCTGTGCAAAAGATCTTTATTATTCTGAATCACTGCTCTTCAAGGAAGACAAGTGAGGTCAGGGAAGCAGGTGGAGACCATGAGGGCAAGAACTTATGAGTGAAATCGTGCCACTGATTGGAAAAAGGACCCGGGAAGTGAGTTGCAGGGATATGGCCAGGTCTTGGGGACTGCCCGCCCGCTCCTTTTGGCTCCGCCCCATTCAGATACTCTGACAGTTGGGCGCAGGAATTGCTTCCTAGTTCAGCCAGAGAAAAGGATGCTGTGAATAGCTTACAGTTTACCCCTGAGCCTGTAAATCCAAACTCATCTGCATTGTGTTGTGCCTGGAACACATTACATCTGGCATAAGACGGGACGTAAAACATATCGGTGTTTAGTTGATTTGTTAATTTAGCTGTCAATGGACATCAGATGTTGAGATTCACTGTAGTACAAAGTAGCGATTTGTGCCTCGGTCAGAAGTACCAGTCTGCACTGTGATTTAGAAACTTCACCCCAGAACCACGGACCTGTTGGCGCTGCGGTGGCCCTGACAGGTGCCACAGTGTGGCGGGCAGTCCACTGAGGGGTAAAATGCCATCACCACCACCCTTCCTCCTTGCTTGTTCCAACCTTCTGTCTACAGGATGCTCTCGGGAATGAGTCAAGGGTGAGAATGAGGTGTGAATTCTTGAAAGTGCATCAAAGATTCTATTCAAATGATATTTCGCATATTATTTTTTTCCTGCTAAAAATGGGTACCATCCTTGGCCTGCCTGTCCCCTGAGTTGACTGTAAGATACGAATAAGGTAGAAGATGTAAAAGTGCTTTGAAGAGTTTTATGAGCAGAAACGTGGGGTCAAATGGGTGTCATTAGAATATGAACATCTGTCTAAGAAGAGAGAGGATTGACTTGCTCATGCTTCTTTTAGAGTAACCTTATTTTTTCTGATTATAAAAGCTCTATATACCCATTATACACCATATCAATTCAGGAAAGCATAAAAACATTCCTAGTCCTCAAGTTCAGATAACTTTAACAATTTGATATATTCCCTTTGATACACACACACACACACACACACACACACACACACACATATATATATTTCACCATGCTCTCCCAACAGTCTTACATATTACTTTTGGGGTTTTTTTCCCAGTCAGTTGGTCATGAAAACTCTCTTATGTTAGTAAAATTTACTAAAAATCTCTCTTCATGTGATACAAGTATGCCAACCTTTATTCTCTTTGCCCTGTCATTGGACCTTTGAGATTTTTGCTTTTACTTCCATGATATTATAATCTGCAATGAGTATCTTTGGGACTAAGTGTCCATACAACTCTCCATTTCCTCAAAAAAAAATCTCCTAGTCTGAAAGTAAGTTTCTTTCTAGAAAGGGTCTATTGGTTTACATTCTCACCAGCAGTCTAGATGGTCCTCCACTTGCAATGGCTTGACTTAGAATTTTTCGACTTTACAATGGTGCAAAAGCAATGCACCTTCAGTGGAAACCACAATTTGAATTTTGAATTTTGTTCTCTTTCTGGGCTACCAATGTATGACACCTCCTATGGGCTTGGGCAGAGGCAGCACCTGCCTCTCTCAGTGCACACCTGCCTCTTGTTGGATGACTGCACCCCTGGCTTCAGCAGGGGCTTCCTCTATGCTGGCTGCCTCCTCGTGGCTCTCTGTTGCTGTGCTTGGCACACAAAAGAGGAGTGGGCAGGGGCCAGGTGGAGGGGGATTCTGGCACAGAGCACAGAGGTGCTGGCAGCTCTGCTTTCTGACCCCTGAACAAGCAGCAGCATGGCCATTTCCGGTCCTTGATCAAAGATTACCAACCTCCTGGCAGCAGCCACCTCCTCGCATAGGACAGACTCTAGCCAAGAACCTTCCTTGCCAATGTCGATGGCTGAGAATCATCCAAGTCCCTGACAGGGCCAGATCTGCTGGCCCGGATGTCGTATGCCAGAGAAGACTCTGCAGAGAAGAACCCCTGGGGCTCTTGGGCACAGAACATCCCTGGGTTACACATCTGGCTCCCTGCAGTGGGCATATTGACTTCCAGAGGCCTCTCGCCAGTGGACGGTGGGAGAAAGGTGGGGATGGGAGCGGCAGGTTTGGTGGGTGGCTAAGTAGTCCAGCACACACCCTGGGTCCTGAGACCTGTGTGAGCTTTCTCAGAAAGGAACACTAGGCAGAAGAGCCACGGAAAGACAGGGGGTGTGGGTATCACTGTGTCACTGCTGTGAATAGTTTTCCATTGGATCTAATAAACTGCACTTTATTGATGGCAAAGCTACTTGCAGAGCTATTCAGTGAGAATAGACAAGCTTAAGTTTTTTGAAGATAGCATAAAAACTATTTGTGCATTATTCAAAAGAAGATTTGAGGTGACCTGCAATCACATATAATATAAACATAAGAATGAATCAATCAGGGTGACGTCAGGGAATATTTTAGTACAAAGGTGCCATAAAATCTCTACATAATAACTGAAATTTGGCTGCATTATATTCCTGTGCTTTCTAGCAACCAAAGCAAAAAAGGGAAACAGGATCAATTATAAAGTTCGAAGTGTTTGTAGGAAAATGAATGTCCTTTCTGAGATTGAGCTCTAAATCTAGAGATTGTTTTATGGGTCATCATACACATGAGAGCTGGTAACATCCTCAGTGCATCTGTTCAGTCAATATAAAAGCATGTCCATTTAGCTGTTTCTTATAAAACCGCAGCTGAAGTACCCAAGTCAACTGAGGATTTGCCTTTAAAATTGTTCTGCATCAAATTTGCAGATTTTAAAACAGTACTGGCAACACATGAACTGTTGACTGCAGGTAGAGGGGGGTCTGAGTGGTAGACAGACAGGTCTATGAGTCCTGGCCCTGTGCTTGCTTTCACTGCTTCTCAGGCTCATCTGTCCTAATGGGAAGCAGGTGGAGGGCAGCAGAAAGGAGCCTCAGGACGTTGGGCCCTGGGAGAATTTACTCATACTGGGGGAGCCATGTTCATGGGAATTGCAGCCAGCTGGGATGGAAAGGCCGTCCCTCCAGCCTCACCCTGCAGTAGCCAGTGGGCATAGAGCACGCAGGTTCCCTGAGCTGTCCATTCCCAGATTCACCTTCCCAAGATATTTGAGCCAGAGTCCTCCTTGTGTTCCCCAGGGTCCCTGTTGCAGCCCTGCCTCCTGAGCCTTCCGGATGACGCAGAGCTGCCCTGCTGGCCCCAGTGGTTCCACAGGAAGGAGGAAGGCAGGTAGCCCAGGACACTGCCCTTGGCATACTGGGCCCCAAGAGGGAACAGCCTGCTTCCTTCTGCTGCCCTTGCGGAGAAAAGTCCACCATCGCCCAGCTGCCTAAACTTTGGCCATTTTCTTCTCCCCCCAACAGCTCATCATCCCATCCTTAATTTCCCTTTGAAATACCCACCTCCAGCCCACTTTACTGCACTCTGCAGGCCTGCCCTGACACAGGCATCCATGGCCCCCTGCCATGGCTCCCTCCCCTTCCTAGCCTCTGAAATATGTCCTAGTTCTGCCTCCTGCTCTGGTCTGGTTCCTTCTGAGAGCATTTTAGATGCTTTATCCTCACAATCCTCCCTCTTGTTTATTCTTGAGTTTCTAAAATGGCTCTTTCCACCCTGCTGGGTCTAGCGTATTAGGAACATGGGCCTCTGACTCAGGCAGACATAAAAAGCTAGATCTGCCAATGCTTTATGACCTCAGGACTGATTTCACGAATCCTTGGCTTCTAGTTTCCTTCTCAATAAAATAACAACCACTTCATATAGTTACTGAATAATCTAAATAGGACAATGCTTATAAAGTTTAAAGTCTGAAGTCTTGGGAATATCAGTCAAGACTCTTCATGAACTGGTTCCTTTTTGTTTTTCTGACATTTCTCTGCCCTCACCCCGCCCTGGCTCCTACTGTTCTCACACAGAGCCTAGTCCCTTTTCTTTCCCTGGAGTCCCTTGATCTTTCTCACTGTCTGATGAACTCCTGCTATTCTTTGAGCACAAGAGACTTCATTTGCCCATAATTAGAAACCCCATCACTGTGTGCCTATCATTCATGCATTTCAGTTGTCTCTTGCTTAGTGACAGATACTTCAGAACGTAGTACCTTAAAACACTCACAATTTTGTCATTGCTTCCAATTTTGAGGAACAATAATTCAAGTAGAATTCAACTAGGTAATTTTTTGTACCACATGTATTGGCAGAGGTCTTATGATGGTATTCAGCTTGAAGATCAGTTTGTGGGGCCCGGGATGGCTTTGCTTTATGTCTGCTGCCTTGGCAAAGATGGCAGGAGGCTGGGCTCAACTGGGACTGTCACCAGAATGCCTACACCCAGCCTCCCCAGCATGGTATCCTTGGGGTCATCAAACTTCCTACATAGATGTTCCAGGCTCCAGTGCCAAATGTATGCATGAACAAAGTGGGAGTTGTATAACCTTTATGAGCTATCCCCAGAACTCATTTTGGGCTCCTATCATATTCTCTTGGCCCAACAAGACACAGCATGCCTGAAGTCAAGGGAGAAGATAAAAGATCCAATCCTTCAATAATCCTCCCAAGAGGATTTTTAAAGAATATTTAAATAAATTTAAACCAACACACACACACACACACACACACACACACATGTATTTTAGCCTCCAGTATTATCATTATTTATTCTTATATCTGCCCTGGCATCCAGGATGGCTTCAAGATTCTAAATCATGTTTTTGTCATCATTTACCGTGTACTGAATAGCTACTATGTACCAAGCACTGAGGCTTACTTGTAGTTTTTCTGAACAACATTGTGAGATAGGCACTGAACTCAAGAAATTGAATGCCCAGTTCAAGACCAAGTGGTGGAGCCCAAATTTGGCCCTTCTAACCCCCAAACTGATCTCCTTTCTTTAGCTTCTTGCACATGTTCAGTAAATTTAAAACATCATGTAGAGTGGAGAAGGCATAAAATTTAAAAGATCCGTTTACAGTGTAACCCCTTGTGCTAACAGGGATTCCATGGCCGAGCCACTGTCCTCTCTGGACACGTCCTAAAAGGAGAGAGGGCACAAATCTGTGCCCCTGCAAGTCAGCAGCTCAGCCCGAGACCTGCAGGCATGAATGTTTGGAGGTGTCCTCACAGACCTCTCTCATCAGATCTTAATCTGTTTTCTCACCTATTTTCTCTGTACAAAAGTGTAGGCTCTGTTCAGTAGCACCTCACTCTCAAGTGTATGGTACCTGGAAGATCCCCCCTGGGTGCTGGGAAACACTCAGTAAACACAGAGATGGAGACTTGTGTGCCTGGGGACATGACCTTCCCCCTACTTAATACAGGATCCAGGGTTTACAGGATTCTAGCTGAGCCAAGAGTTCCATCCACCCATAGGACCCTGCATATCACAATCTGCTCTTATCATCATTACCAGACCACTCCCTCAACACCTTCTTTCTACATATGAGAACTCCTCTTCACTGATCCCTTCTGGCTGAGACACTGACCCACAGTGAGGGGAAAAAGACTGCTTAGAGCTCACGTGGTCCAACTCCATCACTTCATGAATATAAGCAGACCCTGGCAGAGAGCCAGATGCCTGGCCCAAGATCATATGACAGCATCAGGTTAGATCTGAGGCCTCTCATTGCCAGGCCAGTGGTTTCTGGCTACGTCTGCTGCCTCACTGAAAGCCAAAGAGAGGGCGTCTTAAAAGAAGAAGAAAGAGGAAAAGAAGCGTATGAACTCCTTCAGGGCCACAGCAACAGGCTTTCTCGGTAGGCAACACTGACTTCTTCCGGGCTCGCCATTTTCCTTAGAGCTTATTTCCGAAGCCAACAAAACCAGTCTATCTTTTCCTTAAATTGTGGTAAAACACATATACCATAGAATTTATCATCTTACCATTTTAAGCATAGAGTTAAGTAGTGTTAAGCATATTCAACATCGTTGTGCAACCAATTTCCAGAACTTTTCATCTTCCCAAACGGAATCTCTATTCACAAAAAACTTCCTTCCCCCCTTTCCCAGCCCTTGCAACCGCCATTCTACTTTCTGTCCCTATGGATTCAACTACTCTAGGTACTTCATATAAGTGGAATCCTACATCTGTCCTTCTGTCATTTGCTTATTTCACTTTTCATAATGTCTTCAAGGCTCATCTGTGCTGTAACATGTATCAGAATTTCCTCCTCTGTTGTGTGTATGTACCACATCGCGTTTATCCATTCATCAATTAATGGACATTTTGGTTCCTTCCACCTTTTGACTGTTGTGAATTATGTTACCATGAATGTGAATGAACAAACATCTCTTCAAGACTCTGTTTTTGTGTGTATACTGAAAAGTGGAATTCTCAAATCATATGATAATTCTATTCTCTTTTGCAGAATTCCCACATTGTTTTCCATAGCAGTTGCGCAATTTACATCCCCACCAACGATGCACAAATGTTCCAATTTCTCGACATCCTCCATCACCAATGCGTGCTATTTTCCATTCCTTTGCATGAGCCACCCTAAATCAGTGATCTTTTTGCATGTTCCTTAAAGGAATCACGTGAGAGATAATGCGAAAAGGGCTGATGCACAGGTTTTATTATTATTATCATCATTTGCTCTTCTCTGCCTGTCATTCTTGATTTTCTTCTTCATTAGGTTTCTCCCAATTTTGTGATTCTTCTTATAGAAGAACTGAAAACAAGCCAGGTGTGGTGGCCCACACCTGTAATCTCAGTTACTTGGGAGGTTGGGACAGGTGGATCACAAGTTAAAGGCCAGCCTGAGCAACTTGAGGAGACCCTGTCTCAAATTTTTAAAATATATATAGTAAAGGTCAAGTAGTAAGCTCAGTGGTCTGGTTGAGTGCCTCTAGATTTGATGCCCAGTGCCATGAGCAGAAAAAGTTAAAAATGCAAGGAGGTAAGGAAGTTCTTGAAGCCGCACCAAAGCAAGAAACCTTGATCCTTGCATGGGAGACTCGATCCCCTTTCCATATTGCTTTGTCAGGACTCAGCGTATTGAACTGAGCAGCACTGAAACTCTTCGTGTCTCCTTGAAAGAAACCCTGCTGCTTCTTGAGCCCGCTGGAAGGATGGTCCGTCCGTTCACACTGCTAGCACGGGGCCTGCTTCCGGTGCCCTCTTGGTTGTGCTGCTGAATGGAACACTCTGCTTGTCTCCCAGTCTCTCACCACTCACTGTGAATAGGGTGTCACTCCCTCCTCCGTGTGAGGTGCAACTCAGCACAGCCCCTGCCACCGCAGCTCTGCCATCCCCCTGTTGGAGCAGTAGTGCAGGCGTGAGCATATATAGCCCTGGTCCTGAACAGAGTTCGTGTCACCATGCAAGGTCTTTAGAGAAGTCAAGATCACTGTAGTGATCCTCTGACATGATTTGCTTTTTATATAGATACACAGGTAGCTTTGGAACTTGAACTACATGGAAGTCCTCTTCAGTGAAATGCCTCTCCTCTGAAATAGCAACTCTAAGTTGTGAATGAAGCACAAATCCTGCTTCTGAATCCATTACCTAAAAGTACTTATTAAAAAGTATTATTCACTTATTCTTCCAATAAACTTTACTGTAGCCTCACTATATGCCAGGTATTATTCTAGGCACTGGAAGCTCAGCCATGAAGCATACACTAAGCTCTCCATCCCCCAAATGCTGGTTGGGGAGAAAGACTGCAAAAAAAAATTAATATGGAAAGTGAACATTGCCCAATTGTAAGTAGCAAGGAGAGACAACAGGGAGGGAAGGGATTGTCTGATTGGGGCAGGGATAGGGCAGAGATGTTAAAGTCAACAGGGAAAGCCTCACTGAGAAGTAACATGTCTGCTAAGATGACAGCCAACCTCTGATGGGTTTAGTGAGATCATATGTGCATATCAGATGATTAATATTACAAAGAAATCTTAACCATTTGCTAACACTAGGTCAGTCGTGGTGATCCTATGGCACTCGGGCTGTAGCAGACTTTTTGTGTCATTGAAAGCTCTTAAAGGTTCTTCATCACGGCAGTAAGTGGCTTACAAAGTAGTTTTCCAAAATTATTTCCTTTGACCCCAGCAACCTCTGAAGATACCAGACTTCTGCCAAGCCCATAAGGACAATCGATGAACTCTGATATCCAGATTTCAACCTCTTCTCTGTGCCTGGACCTAGTCTTAGTAGCTACTTGGTACATCATTTACCTAAAAGCCTTCTGGGAGGTCCTTTAAGATACCAGAATCCTACTCACAAGTGTAGCCAATATCACCTTTGGATCCCTGAGCGTGACAGCTTGTTTGCATGGGCCTCTGTCTTCCACCCATTGTATACATTCTCTCTGGTACTCCTCTGCCTTGCAATCTACAGTCCTCCCTCTTGTTTATTCCGGGAGCTTCTAAAATGTCCTCTCTCACCCTAATCAGTGTAGAATATTAAGATCATGGGCTTCTGGCTCAAGCTGACATAAAATCCTCACTCTGTTGTCTTAGGAATTAGTTTACAAACTCTTGTATCTCAGTTTCCTTCTCAGTAAAAGGAGATAATAACCACTTCACATAGTTTCAGGAAGAGCTAAATAAAATAAGCCATATAAAGGCTTTGCACTAGGACCTAGAACGTTATAAGCACTTGTAAATAGTGAGTTATTATTAACATGATTGATATCTGCATCTGCACCCACTACCTACCTTGTGTCTTCAGTAAGCAGCCAGCCCTTTCCCAAGATTGCCATGGATGGGTCCATTTGAGGCAGGATGCCCTCCCATGGATCTTTAAGACAGCTGAATCCACCTAGTTCCCTTCGAGGGAGGTGCCTGGAGGCCACTGCCCATGATCTTTATTCCTCCCGCCTAATGATTCCTACTCACCTTTTCTCTCCCATCCCAAACAGCCACCTCTGCTGCTCAATCCAAAGTCTGGTCCCTGCAGCAGTCTCTGTTGTAGCTGTAATTTGTTTGTGATTAGTATTAATTCTCCAAGGTACAATTGGAATTGCTCATTGTTTACTGAACAAACAAGAGAAGAAAACGACATATTTTATGGGGAGCTATGGTGCAGAATGGTTAAATATCACTACTTTTCAGAGAGATTAATGGTAAAATGTGCATGGAGGTCATTTATAATATTAAAAATAAAATTATTGGTGTGTCTTTTCAGCAAAAGCAATGAAGATAAATGTCGAATAGGGAAACTTTATGAAAAAAGACTGTGCAACAAAATAAAGGGGCTTTAGAGGCTACAAAGGAATAAGAAAATTTTTAATTTCTTCAGAGAGCTTAACCATGAAAGTAAACACATTTTGCCTCCCTCCGATGGCCTACAGGAACCTCTGTGGTTCTAGTAAATTCATATGGAGACCAACTTGGTACGAGGAATTAGAATTCTGAGAGAAGTCCTCGAGGGCTCTTCCGTGTCAGTGGGCAACCTTGGGTCTGTCCTAGTGCCATGCTTTGTGTCGTGCACTCTCACCCCCAGCTCCAGGCACCAGGGTCCTGGCAGGGCAGCTCCAAAATGTCGCTCACTCACAAGCACCCACTTCCCTTCAGCTCCGCTATCACAGCCTCCCCCGGGCTGCTGCCCTCTCCAGTTCATTCTCTCTGAATGGCTCCAAATGATCTTTTAAAAAACTTATCAATAGTGTTCAGTCTCCTGTTTAAACCCTGGAATCAAATTCATACCCCTAAGCACAGCTTGCAGGGTCTGGCCTAGTTGGACCTCTGCAGCCACCCTTCATGGCCCTCTGTGACCCTTCTCAGCCATTCTAGCCTTTGCTCAGTTTCTGGATCACAACATACTTTCATACCCGCAGCTCCTCCGGGATATAACATAGCTGGTTCTCTCATTCTTCAGTACCAGCTCCAGTATCCCCTTCGCAGAGATGACTCCTATGACCACCTCCTCCAACGGGGTCACTCATGTGACACTCTTCACTTCTTTCCCTCTCACACCAGGCACATGGCAGGAGCTCTGAAAATAGCTGTTCAATAAAACAGAGATCGATTTGGATGGGGGAAGAGGGGGAGACGTGGGTAGATTTTTTTTTTGGTATAACTCAAAGGAATGAGAAACTCCTCCCAGAATGCAGGAAATCTCACTTAGTGACATTTTCTATTGGTGATCTGTCTTGTATTCCTTTGACATACATTCATCAGCACTCACTATGCATGCTCCGGGAGTAAAATTAGGAGGATGGTCCCCTTGCCTCACAGAACTTAGAAGGGTGAAAGAGTGCACACTGGAAGGCAGGTGGCCATGCCCAGAGCTCTCCAGAGGGAGACACATGGCTTCCTTCAGGGAGAAGAACAAGCAGGTGAGGAAGTAACACTGGAGGTAGAAGGAGTTGTTCAAACGAAGACAGTTCCAGATAACTGAACCAGATTACACAGATGCTATCAGGAGCTGCAAGTCACAGTGTTCAGAGGTTCAAAGGGACACAGTAAAGTTGAGCATATAGGCTGTGCAATCTGGATTGCATGCTGTGAAAACTAGAGGCAGCTTATGGTAGTTTTAGGCCCTGAGGGAGCTGAGTTCAGAAAGATAATGGTGAAGTGACTTCAGAGACAATGTGCTGAAAATTCATCCTGGTAAGTGTTATTTTTCATGGCTATCATTTGTGCTGGAAATTACCTTGGGTTTGTTTTCATTATTGTTTTGTAACAGGGTCAGGCCCTGTAGAGTGTCAGCTCCATTTCTCAATGTGAGGGGCACCCAAAGATTCTGTCTGTTTCCAAGATTTGGCCTATGCAGCCCCTCACTGACTCGTTTCCACCCTCTCTTCAGGGCCAATTCCCCCAAATCCCGGGGATAGTCTCTTAAATTACCTCAGAATAAGAAACCACATGTTTTGTGGGCACATTATTTCATGTGATCCTCACAGAAAGTTAGACAACATTCCTGGTTTAGATAAGGGAATCAGGAAGTGCATCAATCTTCATCCTGCTGACCAGCATGGGAGGAGGACTGGAACCTAGTATTGTTTTCTCTGTACCTTAGGATCTTATCAATGAAAAGTGAACAAAATGGGGCCTTGGCCTGCTAGAGTCATCACAGAAATGCAGTCCGGATGTGAAAGGAACTGAGAATCCTGGACCATGGGGGGAGTTGGCACAGTGACAGTGCAGGTCAGTGGGTGGTGGCAGAGAGCTTGAGGTTTGAGAAGGAACTCCATTTCCCCAACACTAGAGATCCTCAGATTGTGGGTACCCTATCACCCAGAGAGCTTGTGGGATATGCTGGTTAGGGACTGCCCTCCCAAACATGCCAGAGTGGAGCCCAGGAAGCAGCATGATCACTCAACTCCTGCACAATTCTATGTCAGGGACCCAAGGCCACTCCACCATAGGCTGAGCAACATATTCAGCCTATGGTGAATGTGCATGGCTGGCTATTAAGAGTCTACAAAAAAGTACACTGAGACTCAGAGGGGAAAAGGCTGGCTCACCATCCCAGAGGGCTAGTGGCAAGGCCAGGCCCTGCAAAATATTGTTTTCTTCCGAAGCAGGCTGGTGGTCCTCCATAGCCAGGCTCCCTCCTCACCGATTTACATTTTGAGTAGGAACCCAAGATGCCAGTTCTTTAATGAGATATCCACACTATAATTTATGAGGCCCAGGGCCCTCGGCAGGACTGCTCTCTGCCAGGCTTAATTTACACCATTTGCAGGCCTTCTAACACCCCCATTAACGTCAGCAGGGGCACTGCTGCTGTTAGCCTGTGAACACTATTTGACTGCTTCCTCGTCATGTCACTGTCCATTTTTGTGTTTCTGGGCTTGTTTACCCTTGAGCACCTGGTTCTCCTAGTCCTAGAAAATGTTAGGTCTCCACCCAGCAGGTGGGAGCCAGCCCAGGGTCCTGAACCCAACTCTGGGCCTGGCCCCACATCCTCTAGTTGCAGTGCTTCGCATATCATCTCCCTTTCAATTAAAATTAAGAGTTAAGACCCCCTTCTCACTGGAGCAGCACTCACCACTCCCCACCTTTAATGAGTGTCATCAGTCAGGCAAGAGCAAACAGGTAGGAGATGGCCAGAAAGCTGAGACAAATGTGTCTTTTTTAATGCTACATAAATCACCTTAATTAAAAATTAATTAAGTGCCCTAAAATTTGATGTTCATTTAAAAAAGAAATTTGAGTTAAAAGAGTTGTGTACATTTCATAACATCGAATCTGCAAGACACAATTGAAGAAAGAGAGTATGTGTGGGTGTCTATTTTGAAGGCACAACTAGGCAGAAGGATTCATTCCCAGCAAATGAACCCAGCAGGTCACCTGTGGTGTAGAAGAACAATTCACGTAACCGGACCTGGGCCACACATGTTGCTGATACAAACCTGAACTAATTTCTCCTGCATCTGCAGAGAAGATAAATGGACAAACAAATGTGGCATGCTGTTTCAAGAGAGATGTTCCAGGAGGCAAATGAAAGATGCCTGAGACAGGAAAAGCCAACATGAGGCAAGCTATCTGGGCGAGCGGCTTAGTGAAATGTACAGAAGGGCGGAAGGCTTCAGGGAAGAGTCATTAGCAATGACCAGCATCAATCAAGTTGGCACCAACTCCATCAAATCCACCTCATAAACATACAGCCACCAACATCTATTGCCCAGCACCCCAGAGTCAGACATGAGCGATGGGAGGGGTCTTGGAGCTGGGATTTGAGATTGGCACCCTCTTTGTACCAGAGGGCAGCTCCGGCAACGGGGTTGAGGGTCCACCTGAGATACCAGGTGCTCAGCTGCAGATTCCTCAGGCTCTCCTTAGAATTGGTATGCAAGAATCAGCAGGGAACTTTTAAAACCAATGCCAAGGGCCTCTTCTCCAGAGGTATGGATGTCATCGGTCCAGGTGGAGCCTGATCATCAGGTGTTTGTCTCTTCCCAAGTGGCTCCCCAGAGTGGCCAGAGTGCCGCTCCTGAAAGACAGTCAAGGGAGAGGATCTCACCCTTGCATCATCTGACCAGGTTCTCTGTGTTCTTGACCGTGGTTTAGAAGCTGTGAGACCTCAGACAAAGCAGCTGGGGAGTGACTGGTAATGGGACGTAGTGTTTTACTATTTAAAAGCAATGTCTTCTAATGAATCAGTTGGGAATAATAATTGTTCTCCTACGTTCTTATGAGGCTCAAACAAGGAAGGATTAGGAAAGCACATTGCAAGCTGTTAAAATGCTATACAAAGGTAAAGGATGAAGACAATTGTTAGCCTGGTACGAACTGCTCTTTCAAAGGCTAATTAGTAAATTCCCATAGACAAGACCCTGTAAAGGAAAGATCCCCAAGCACCAGCTCTCCCATGGGTGGCTTGATCTCAGATCTCTCTTACCTTCCTGCAGTTAGGCCATTTAGATGTTTCTGTGATTGCCAGGAACCACCAGCATCCATGAGCCAGCAGGAAACAAGCCCTGTTTCTTTATGTCCAAGCATCTGCCCCTTCCTTATTGCTCTGGAGGCAGGCTGTCACCATCCAGTGCCTCAGAGAGGATGCTGTTCAGGAAGCTTGGGCCCTTGATTAAAACACTTTACCAGGCTACTCTCTTCTTTGGAATTTATGGGCCTCATAAAAAAAAGAACTTGAGAAGACAGAGCAGTTGTTTTTTGTTGTGCCTCATTAGTTCTGAGTTTGGACTGGCAGTGGACATCAGAGTACCAGGCATTCATCTAACTGAATCTCTTGTAAGCATGAAGCTCCCTGGGTATGGGTATGGAGGAGGCTCTGCTGGGGAGCCTGAAAGTCTCCAGCTGGGAAAGGAAATTAGGAGAAGTTGGTTGCAGCAGGACTGAAACAGATGGTTTCTTTGGACTTCTGCTGTAACTCCACCCAGGAAGAGGGTTCCTGGGATAAAATTTATAAGATCCAGGGTGCATCCAGAGGTAAAAGCAGAACTGCCATCCACTCCTGGACCTCCTCTTTGTCTTTGCCTGTGGGTGAAGGTCAGGGATACTGACTTCTTGACCTTCTGCACCCACTACCAACATTCCTGAGGATATCCATCATTTGGATAAGTCCCACAGGCAGACACTGCACAAAAGATGGAGAACAGCGTGTCAAAGATTACAGGTTTCCACCAGTTCCTCAGCAAGCCATGCAATCACTCTGGGTTGTTGTGCTTTCAATTGTAAAATAGGTATAATAGAGAAGAGGTGGAGAGGTGAGGGGGGAGCAGTGATGTTAGACAACATCCTGCATAGAGCTGGACAATCCCATTGTTATGGCTTCAATATGAAGCATCCCCCAAAGACCCATATATTAAGGGCTTGATTCCAAGTGCAGCAATGTTCACAGGTGGAGCCTAGAGAGAATCAGTGGAACAGAATAGAAGATACAGAAACAGCTCCAACCACACTCAGCCACCTCATCTTTGACAAAGGCAGCAGACACCTTCACTGGAAGAAAGATAGCCTCTTTAAAAAATGGTGCTGGGAAGACTGGCTTTTCACATGCTGAAGATTGAAGCTAGACCCATATCTCTCACCATGCACTAAACTAAAATTAAAATGGATCAAAGATCTAAATGTAAAAATAGAAAACACTAAATCTGCTGGAAGATAGAACAGGTAAAACTCTGGAAGACATAGGTATAGACAAAAACTTTATGAGCAAAACCCTGACCACACAGAAAATATTACAAAGAATCAACAACTGGGATCACATCAAATTAAAAAGCTTTTGCACAGCAAAAGAAACCACCAACAGAGTGAGGAGACGACCCACAGTGTGGGAAAAATTTTGTTAGTTACTCCTCAGGCAAAGGACTGACATCTAGAATATATGAAGGACTCAAAAAAAAAGGACCTCTCAAATTTAAAGACCCAATCAAAAATAGGTATCTGAAATGAATAGATACTTCTCAGATGAAGAAGTAAATAAATATATGAAAAAATGTTCAACATAATTTGAGAAATGCAAATTAAAACAACACTGAGACTCCAGAAAGAATGGCTACCATCAAGAAATCAGTAATGATTGCTAGTGGGGCTGTGGGGAAAAGGAACCCTTCTCTACTGTTGGTGGGAGTGTAAATTGGTACAACCTCTATGGAAATCAGCCTGGAGATTCCTCAAAAAACTAAAATTAGACATTCCATTTGACCCAGCTATTCTCCTTCTAGGCATCTTCCTGAAAGAGTTAAAAGCATCATACCACAGTGATATAGCACACCCATGTTTATAGTAGTAGCACAGTGTATATAATAGCTAAATCTTGGAAACAGCCCATCTGCCCATCAATAAATGAATGAATAAAGATGTGGTATTTATATACAGTGGAGTACTACTCTGCCATAAAGAAGCATAAACTTGAGTCATTAGTGGTTAAACGGATGCACCTCAAGGCCATAGTTTTAAGTGAAATAAATAAGACACACAAGCTTAAATATCACAGTATTTCTCTTATGTGAGAAACTAACGGTAAACAAGGAACAAAATGGAGGATAGATGTAGGGAAGTAGGAAGAACATGTTCAAATGGAAAAGGGAACAAAGAGGTGGGAGAGGGAAGGGAAGGAAGTGAGAAGGGATTTAAAAACAAGGGAAAAATGGAAACAAAGCTGTAAATGGGTAGGGAAAGAGGTTAAAGGGAGGGGAGGTAAATGGGAAAAAGGAATTAAGATTTATTATGTACAGGTACAAATTCCCTATGATGAATGTGAGCACCATGTATGGCAAATATGGGCTAATTAAAAAAGTCAAAAAATAGGTATAATAACTTCCTCAGTGAAGGATCAGTTCAAATTTCAAACATTGAAGTTGGGAGATCTATATACCAGGCACTATTGTACACTCTTAAGACTTAATACCGACCTTCAAGCCACTCACAATATGGTCAGAAACACAGGCATACAAACAGCCATAGTCATATGAGACAGACCGTCCACCGTGTTAAATGCAAGAAGTGATGGGCTATAAAAGCCTAGGGAAAAAGACTGTTCATGGAGGGGGAAAAGGAAGAATCCATGAAAATGTCCTGGATGAAGTGACAACATCCAGATCACCATTGCTGAGTCCCTGATTGGTGAAGGGTGGGTGGAGGGCATCCCCAAGGGGAAGGGCAACCCCAAAACATTGAAAAGTGAGCTCAGGGAACAAATTCTGTAAGCATTAAAAAAGGAGAAATCACCAAGGAAAACACAGACAGGCTTAGATGACATGAAAATTTTTAATGCTTCCACACTAAAATACATTACAAACATAATGAAAATATACATGAAATATGTATAATTAAATAGATGTCACACATACAATAAATGGTTTCACATCCTTATTAATGAAGTATAGAAACATAAGGAGGGTTAGGGGTTGTAGTTCAGTGGTAGAGCACTTGCCTAACATGTATGGGGCCTGCAGCTCCATGCACAGCACTGGAAAGAAAAAGTTGCCGGCGTGTGAAAACAGCATTAAACCTCACTATCAAAGAAATTTAAAATAAAACAGCAGGGAGATCCCTTTAGTTAAAAATTAAAAGTAGACTAATGCTCAGGGCTGGCCAGGATGGAATACGAAGGACGTGCATGTATGAACACACCTGGTAAAGACTGTAAATTGGATTAACTTCTACAAAGCAATTTGGCAATATGTATCAAGAGCCCTTAAAATGTTTATACCTTTTGATTCAGTAATTCCACTTCTGGGAATCTATCCTGTGAAAATAATCTGAAATGTCGGCAAAGGTTTATGCTCAAAGGTATTCTTCAAAGTGTTATTATAAACAGAGTAGCAGTCCAATCATTGAATAATGTTTAAATAAATGATGGTGCATATCATGCTATATTATAACCATTAAAAGAGTATTCTTAGAGGGAATTTTTTTAAGCCCTTGGAAAATCTTGTGATATAACCTTAATTATTTTAAGACCTACATACATATGACATGACTATACACACTTTTAAAGCATAGACAGAAAAAAACCTAAAGATCAATCAACCAAAATGTTAAAAACGGTGGCCTCTGGGTGGTGGACATTATTCCTGTTTCTTTTTAACCTGCTTTCAAACTTTAGATGATAGGTTTGTTTTTAGAATGAAGAAAAAGTATTTTTAAAAAAAAGCTGTAAGACCTGTTTGGGAAATGCCAAGTAATTGGTGTGTGGAAACACTCATGTGTTCAAGAAGACAGACGAAGGAACACACCTTGTATTTGTCCCATAGGTAGGGGGACTTTATGGGTTTTTGAGTTTGCTTCTGTTTTCTATAATGAGCTAAGAACGAGAGTAATGAAGTCCTAACTGTGTTTAATTATCAAGCACAGGAAAAAATGCCTTTCAAATGAAATCGCCAAGTACATTCAAAGGAGAACTTTTTAATCCTAAATACTTCAGTCTGTTTTTCATTCCTATAACAAAATACATAAGGCAGTCTCCTTTTCAAGGAAGGAGGCTTATTTAGTTCATGGTTTATTTAACTCACAGCCAGAAGTCCAAATACCACAGCCCAGCCTCTGGTGAGAACCCCCTTTGGCTGTGTCACATCATGGCAGGGACACATGTATCTCTGAGTATGTGTAATCTCTTTCCTGTTGCTCACAAAACCATCAGGATTCAATCATGGCGGGTGGCACCCTAACGACTTAATCCAATCTAATCACTTCCAAAAGGCCTCGCTTCTAAACACCATAGTGAGATTAAGTTCCCACCTTAATTCTATTACTACCTGACTTTGAGGACAAAACTCCTGCGTGAGTTAGGAACAAGGGAGATAAACTATATTCAAACCGCAACAATATCCTTGCCCCGACAGAGGGGCAGAGAAGCCATGCAATGACACTGGACTTCGCATTGCCTCCTCCAAAGTGGAAATAATAGAGCTCCCCTGTCCGTAGTGAACAGACAGGCATCATGACTCTGTGCCCTCAATGGCTGGGACAAGGTCCCTGGGCCCCAAGCCAAGCCCACGTGTCAACACCTCGGGAACGTGCTTCTCTTCTGCTGTGTCACTCTGCTGGGGGATGAGTTATCTGAAAGTACTTGGAACTGGGCATTGTGGGAGAGAGGGTGACTTCTCATTATTCACGTCTCTGCACTTAGAATGCATAAGGTATTTGGGAGAAACTTTGTCTTAGGCTGTCTTGAGGCATGGGGATGGTATTTTTTCTTCTCTGTAAGGAAGAAATAGGTAGAGGTGAGCAGGCTAGGAAACCACAAGGACGTAGTCACACACAAAAAGTTAAAGAACCGAGAAGTTGATCTAAATCGACGTGGGGCTTCTGCTGACCCTAAGATGACTTGGTCTGTGATTTCAGCTGGAGCTGGGTTTAGATGGTATATTAATTTCCTATTGCTGATGTAACAAACTGCCACAAACTTAATGGCTTAAAACAACACAAATTTATTCTCTTACAGCCCTGGAGGGCTGAAGTCTGAAATCAGTTTCATTGGGCTAAAGGTATGCTGTTGGGCAGGGCTGGTTGCTTCTGGAGAATCTAAGGAATATCTACTTTCCTGACTTTTTCAGCTTCTAGAAGCCCCCTGCAATTCTTGGGCCAGGACCCCTTCCTCCCAGCACCCCAGACTCATGCTTCCATCATCACATCTTCAGCTTCTTACTTTGACTCTCCCACCTCCCTCTGATGAGGACCCTATGGGCCCACCTGGATAATCCAGGAGAATCTTTCCATCTAGAGAACTTTAATCATATCAGCAAAGTCCTTTTTACAGTATAAGGTAATATTCACAGCCAAGAATAGGGTGTGGTTATTCGGGGATCCACTAGTCAGCCTACCCCAGAGGGGTAATGTAGTGTTCAAGCCAGGTATGAGCTCTCCTAAGGACCAGGCCTGGCTCAGGCAGAGCATGGCCAGAACTTCAGACAGTATGATAGAGAAGATGGCAACATGTCCATAAGTTCCAGAGCCAGGGTAATAGAGCCAAAGCCAAATGACTATGGAGAAGGTGTGATGATTGTCACAGGTAGAGACTGTGAGCTACGCCTTGGATGGAGAGCAGGTTTGGGGGTTCGCCATCCCATGACCCTGCAGCCCAGCATTCACAGAGAGGCAAAGGGAGATGACACCGAAGGCAATCTGGGCCTAGATCGTGGTGACCTTGGAGAAGTTAAAGGGCTTCCCAGGAAGGACATGGGGCATGTTTTCCCATCCCCCAGGGTCACAGAGACTGTCTGGCCAGGCTGGAGGCCAGTCTGACAATGCCAGGTGGCCATCTGCGTAATCTCTGAGCCTTATCTGGTCTAGCCTGTAAAAGAGGGCACAAGGTTACCTATAGTATTTCCCTTCCATCTTATGGAAAAAAGCAGCTCTGAGGTCCAGAAAATTGGGTTTGTATCTCGTGTGCTGACTGTGTGACTTTAGACAAGTCACTGAACCTCTCTGACCTCAATTCCCTCATTTAGGAAATGCTAAGACCCACTATTAAGACTTGCCTACCTTCCTCACAGAGCCCAACACACTAAGGTAGGCAGAGGAACTCTGGGAGCAAATAGGCTGGACTTCATATTAGTTTTTGTGTCATTAGGAACACTTGAATGAACCAGAAAATCATGAAATTTTAGATATTAAAGAGCACCCGCCCTGGAGTGTTTCACATCAGAATCAGCTAAGTCTGATTCTGCAGCTGGGGTTGGAGAACCCTCCTGCCTGAGGCTCAGGGAGGCGGGAGACTTGACCAGCCTAAGCACGGAGGTGGGTGAGATGGGGCTGAGGTGACTGCTGAGGAAACAGCTACCAAGGGGGTGGAGCTGGAAAACAAGGAAAGAGGGTAAGGCAGCCATACCTGGGATGTCAACTCAGGTGGGCTCCACCCACTCATCTCCACGGGGCAGAGGCTCCCACACCTCCTGCCATCCAGCAGCTGAGGTGCAGGAGACACCAGGCAGGCCCTGAGTGGCACCCTGGCAACGTTTTCCACTCAGTAGGAAAGACAAGGCCAGGCCAGCCTGCACCCTCCTTGGCCTGGATCTGTGAGGCCTGCAGAGACATGAGTGGTCACCAACTCATTATCATAATGCCCTATTCTTAGTACAGAAACTAGTAACTGCTACTATGTGCTTCATAAACTGACCTTGCTTCCCCCTAGAAAATATGATTTTATTTAAGAATGTTAGAGTGGGAGCAAAGCTTAAATACACAGTCAAATTTCTTCCTGTTATGAAAGAGTAGGTAGGCCAGATAGACAAGGAACATGGTCAGCCTCACACAGCCAATCTTACAGGACTCGGGGCCCAGCTCCCACAATGGTGTGCTTTGCAATTCACAGGAGAAGTACTGTATGTCTCTAGAATCCACTCCCTAAGTCATTCCATTAATAGAATCTGGGGTCAAAAGGCAGCAGAAAGGGAACAGACTGGATGAGGTGTTTGTTGGTCTTGAGGATAGGGCTGATCGTGCAGACAAGTGTCCACCTGTAGTGTGTCCACCTGGGACACTAAAGCATGGGTTTGAGGCCAACATAGAGTTTGTGGAACATGGAACAGACCTCTACCACTTGGCCACTCACCATCACTACAGTGTGAGATCCCCAGCAGGCCGGGTTGGCGGGGCTCGGTGGGGGGACGTCCTCTCGGCCTGCTGAGGTTGGCCTTCCTGTGGCCACATTGACATGCAGGCATCTCAGTCAGACCTTGGGGTAGAATGGCAGGGCAGCGGGAAGCTTTCCTTGTTGCCTTCCCACAGGGCCAGCCAATGCCTGGAGCCACCCAAACTGATGAGGGAAATGTGTCTGTGTGTTCTCTAGGAACGTCCCCAGGCTCCAAGATGGCCCTGCAGAGTTCCTTCGCCTGTTGGAATGGGACAGTCGTCCAGCTCGGGCAGGCCTGCGACTTCCACCGGGACTGCGCCCAGGGAGAAGATGAGGGCCAGCTGTGCAGTGAGTAGATGGGCCTTGTGGCCACCCTGCCCCAGCCTGGCCTGCCTGAAGGCCTCTCCTGTCCCCACCACCTGAGGCATGTGGGCTCGGACAGATCCTGATACCCAGTGAGCTTCGTCACTGCTCTTCTGGCAATACACAGTATTTAGGAGAAAGAGCTAAGACCTGTGGTCGGGAAACTGCAGTCCTCCATGGTCTGTGGTCACATACATTAAAAACCGAACAGGGTCTTCTAAAGTATGTTCTCAGCATCCTCAAGGCACAGAGAAAATGCGCAAGACAAAGCCTAACACTGGGGGGACATTTGGAAGCTCTCCGTTCCACACCTGCCTCACTTTCAGGTCTACCTTTTCAGTACTTGTCTCAAGGGCCATCTCTCCTAGGAAGCCCCAGCCATCCTCCCAGTACAGTTGCTGCTTCTGCCTCTGGACCCTTACCCCCAACTCAGCCATAATCACTTCCATTACTTTCCGATAATGATTTTGAGATCTAATTCACTTACCATATGATTCACCCAATTTAAAATGTACAATTTGATATTCTGTAGAATAGTGATAGGATTGCTCAACCATTACCACTATCTAATTTTAGAATATTTTCACCACCTCAAAAAAAGGATCCCCTTGCAGTCTCTCCCCATTGCTCTCTGTCCTTTCTGCCACTAGTCCTAATCTTCTAATCTTCTGTTTTTGTAGATTTGCCTATTCTGGGCATTTCATACAAACTGACTCATGTAATAGGGGACCTTTTGTGATTTTCTTTCAGTAAGCATACTGTTTTTGAGGTCCATGCACATTGTGGCATATATCAGTGCTTCATCCCTTTTTATTTCAGAATGTTTCATTATATTGATATACCACATTTTTCTTATCCACTCATAAGTTCATTGGCATATGGGTTGTTTCCAGGTTTTGGCTACTATTAATAATGCTGCTGTGAACATTTTTATACAAGTGTTTTTGTGAGCCTATGCTCATATATGGGTATACACCTAGGAACAGAATCCATGGGTTGTCTGGTAACTCTACATTTAACATATTGATAAATTGTCAAAAACTTTTTCCAGAGTGGCCATATCATCTTACATACCCACGTGCAGTATATGAGGATTCCAATTCCTTCACCTCTTGTCAGCACTTGTTCCTATCTGCCTTTTCACTTTAGCCATCCTACACACATGCATCCACTATGTTTTACAGAGGTGTTTTCCATGTCTCTATTTCTCTCTGTGTATATTGGGCCTGGGCATCTTTCTGGTGCCACTGTCTTCATGATTCCAAGGATTATTTCTTGATGGAAATGAATGAATGAGTTGAGAAACTTGAGCTCCATACAAGAAAACCGTTGGCTGTAGCCACACAGATGGCCACACTGAGTAGGCCCCCAGCCAGGGCCCATCACACTTGAACACAGTGCTCCCAGCAGCACCCTCATGGGAGTCATCACTCCAGAGCACGAACGCCTCTAGAACAGCAGAGTGAGCTAGAAAATGCTCTGAATCCTAGAGCGGGACAAAGCTCACGGTTTCTGTCCTCGAATCACTGCAAGCCCAAGACAAATACAGAGGATGGAGCAGGGGAGCCTCAGCGGGGAAAGGGTGAGGCAGAGTCCTGCCTGGGGGAACCAGACCAGGAGCAGACTACAGTTCACTTCTCCGACACACCAGTCCCAAGACACCCCTAGCCTGCAAAAAATTTTATAAAATAACTTTTAAAATTTAACAATGTCCCCCAAGTCCTCTGGGCCTCTCGGGGGTCTTTATTTATTCTCATTTAAACAAACCAATAAAGACGTCCATTTTTCAGTTTTAAAAACCTCGTTTTTTAATGTAATTTTCAAGTGAAGCGTTCCAATTATAATGGAGTTATGGCGTGTGTTTTTAGATAAATCTCAGTGAAGAACTGCAGACAGGCACTTGTTTCACTTTATTCTGCTCCTGGCCTTTCTCACAGAATTCTCACCATGCACTGGGCCAGAAGTGCAGGTGAGCCGGCCCACGGTGCTGGGGGCAGTGGCCTCTCTGTGTATCTCTCTAGTTATTTGTGTCTGCAGTATTTTCAGCAGTGCCTCTGAGCTGTATGATTTTGCAATTGCCTCTTAAAAGTCTTTTGATACCCACTCCCCAGCTGGGACACAGGCCAGATAGGCTCTGCCCTGATTTACAGTTGGGAAAATGAAGGCACAGAGAAGGTAATTGATTTGTTCAGGGTCACACAGCATGTCTAGGACAGAGCTGTGATTAGAGTACTGAGCCTTCTGGAATCCAGCCTGTTACTGTGGACATTTTCCCATCACTGTGGGGCTCGCCATCATGGATTTCCAGAGCCAGCCCCTGGCTTCAGGGCAGCCGAGCTTGGGTACCGAAGGCAGATACCTAGGGACCAGTGGCCTTTTCAGCCACATTTGAAAAGTTGCTCAGCCATGCTCTCAGAATGACAGCTCCACCCTGGAGAACACCCTCACTTTGCTGGAGAAATCAGTTGCTAGCAGGGAGAGTTCAATCCAGGAGGAGACTCAGTCCAATCTTTTTCTTATTCTGCTCTTAGCAGAACTCTCAGTAAATATTTTTTTTCCTTGTTTGTGTGGCCTATTCTTTCTGGCATTTTTGCTGCTTTCCTTGTTATACTGTTGATTCTGGAAACCATCCCCATGAGGATAACAACAGCAATGATGCTGGCTGACATTTAGTGAACCCTTACTGTGTGCAGGTGCTGCTCTAAACACTCATCAGGTGTTAATTTATTTCATACAACAATCCTAGGCAGTGCTGCCGTCCCCATCTCAGAGACAAGGAAGCCAGAGTGAGTTCGATCCAAGTCATCCTTTCCCGGTGGCTTAAGCAATGACTCAGACTCAGTGTGATTTCAGAGCCCACATTCCCAACCACTGCAGGCCAATCTCATCCACTGTAGGAGTCTCTAGCTTTGGCTGTGCTAAGCACTGAGCCTGGCTTTAGACTCCCCCAGGAATAATGGGCCAGGAAGAGCCACACATGAACAAGACTCAGCTCTATCTTCCTGTGGAGGAAGGAGAGAGGAGTCAGCTCATGGACCTCCACCCCTGGGTCTCAGTCTCCTCTTCTGTAACATAATACCTGCCAGTACTCCTGCATTTACAATTAAAAACATTGTCAAATCCAAGTGAGACATCCCAGGTGCTGTGTCCCATTGACAGCGTCCTGACCAATGGCCTCAATGGCATGCAGCCCCGCAGAAAGTGGGCCTCCCCCACTTCATTCCCTGGATGGGCTACTGACTCCTGGCTATTGTAGACACATTATTTCCCCTCCCTGGACATGGGATACTCTTCCTACTAGGCAAAAACATTTTTTAAATATGTATTTCTTTGTTGTAATATAAAGCATGCCACTTGTAAAATACCTGGAAAATCTAGAAAAATGCACAGGAGAAAATAACTATTGCCCATTATCTTCCTCCTCACACATTCAGAGATAGCCATAATATTTTGATGTATTTCTTATAACATTTTTCCCATGACTCCACATTTTCAAGGAAATGTATAACACATATTTATCAAAAATGTTAACAGAGTTGTCACACAGGGAGGAAAAGAAGTGGTGTCATTTGGCCTGGAGTTTATACTTGGCAGCTCCTGCAGCTGTGGCTGAGGTCACATCTCTGTGACTCCACCAATTTGTCTGTCTTAGAGTGGAATCAGATGTCATAATTGCCAAATGTGGCAGGATTGATTGACCCTCACACAGCCCGATTTGCCACCCAGCCAGTGAACTACCTGGCTGCAGCTCAAGAAGGGGGCCCGTTGGAGAAATGCTCCTTAAACGTGAAGGTGCTCAGAAAGTACCTGAAGAGCTTGTTCCAAATGCAGATTCTAAATTGGCAGGCCAGGTGGGCCCGGGACTCCCTACCTGCAATAGTTCCATAGTTGATGCCATGAGACCAACCTTGAGGGTCAACCTTGTGCTCAGCAATTGGCCTTATGAGTGATTTCCCAAGACCCAGCTGTGCTTCAGTAAGGGAAGTCCTCTCAGCTCTATTCTCTCTTCAAGGTTTAATTGTCACGTAAATTGCCTATTGATCTGCTTTGCTGTTTTGCCTGCCTTCTCTCCCTTTATTCAATCATCCCTCAAGAAATGGGACTTCCATTCCCAGCTCACCCTGGATCCTGTGCCAGCCAGGACCAGGATGGCTTCCCAAAACAGGACAGTGTGACGGCGTTCCTCATTCCCGTGCCCGGGAAGGCACAGATTGAGATACTGCATGAGCCACCACCATGAGACCTTTTCAGAGAGGCAACCACAGGATCTGTCTCTGCCCCTGCCAGGGTAGCGTTGGCTGGCTGAGCACCGAACCTGACAAGTTCCCCTAACTCAAGTGTGAATAATAATTAATTCCCCTGCTGCCATTTCATATCTGTATGACTCTGGCAATTCACGAGACGTTTCCACACTGTCTGCCTTATTTCGTCCTAAAAATAACCCTAGGAAGTAGATGGTACTATCACCCCCTTTTAGGTTTGAGAAACCTGAGGCTGCAAGGAAGCGACCTGCCTGAGGTCACACCGCAGGAGCTGGTGAGTGTAGGACAGGCAGCAGCTGTGGTGCCAGTCCCCATCGGTCAGTCCTCTTCTCCCTTCCCACCCTGGAAAGGTGGATGGGGAGCGACATGCCACGTGGCCCCCAGCCCCTCAGCCCTGCCTCCTCCTCTGTCAGCCCAGCGCCTGCCGCCCGGGATCGTCCACTGTGGCCCTTGGTTTTTAAAGCATGACAGTGAAGGACACTCGGTGGAAGGTCACTTCCAGACGCCAGTTAGTTTCTGCAAAAGAAGTGAATATGGGATCCCTTGAGGGGGAAGTAAAAAGTAAAACAGAAAGATCTCCTTAGCTTTTGGATTTTTAATCAGAGGAACATGAGGGGCCTGGGGGGAAATGATTTCTTTAGGGGGGTATAAATGGAAGAGATGCTCCAAGTCAGTGACAGCCTGGTTTAATTTATAATTCTCCCTCAGTGTGAAATGCACAGAGAACCGAGGGGAAATGAGTAATAATTCACTCAGGTGCTGTCACAGCCAGGAAGCGTTAGGGCCTTCTTTGTCAGCCTGCCACTGCCGAGAAGGACATGGAGAGCCGTGGGTCTCAGCTAGAGAACTCCTTCCCCCTGTGTGGAGGTGTAGCAGCCTGGCCCGGCCGGGAGCTGCTGAGCTGGCCCACTGCGGGCCACCTCTCCCTGAGCCACTCAGAGGAAGCTGGAGAAGTGAACTCTTTTGCCCTCTTCTCTTTTCCCCATCCTCCCATGGGCCGCTGGGAAATATATAGTCTAGGGAACAGACTCTCTCTTCAGTCGGACCTGAGGTCACTCTAGTGTGGAGGAAAGGACTGTGGGCCCTTTCTGCTGAGCCAGCGGGTGATGTGGAGGCCACAGAGACTGAGATTGTTTGAGCAGAATCAGCCAGGTTTGGCTGCAATGACGAGACACCGCCAAACTGCAGTGGCTTAAGGTCTCCTTTATGGGACCTGTCCTGCGAGGGCCAAAGTGAGAGGAGCCCTGCTCCACAGAAGCGTGGGGGGGGGGGGGCACCTTTGTCACAGCAGCACCCTCAGGAACAAGAATACTCCTGCCTCAAAGGCAAGGGAAGAGAGACTGGAGATTTACACAAGACTTTTCAAAGCCTCAATCCAGATAAGATACACATCACTTCTACTCCCATGCCATTGTCCAGAACTAGTTGCACGGCTTCACTTAACTTCGAGGGAAATAAAGGGGCGCACATGGAAGGCTTTGAAAAAGGTGTGTCTGCAGACAGGGTACCTCAAGAGACCCAAACCTACACCCTGCTAACACTGCCTCTGCTGCCGCCACACTCGTCCTCGTGTGGACCATTGGAAATGTATTCTAACGAATTGTACATTGCTTTCTCGGGGGTCGCATTCATGGTGACTTGGTATTAAGAGCACAGAACTGAGAAGCGGATAATCTGGGTTCGGGTCCCAGCTGGGTTACCTGTTAGCTATCTGACCTTTTCGTGCTGCTTAACATTTGTGCACCTCTGCTCTGTCATATATAAAACTGGACTGATGTGTGCTGTGTGCAATCGTTATTGTTGTTACTATTTTATTTTCTGACAACCAGAAAATTACAAAGTGGCGGTGCACAATCTAGGATTTGAGGGCTTCTCATCATCATGATCAGTATCGCTAGGCACCAAACATGCTGACTGGGGAGCTGTCACTAATGAGGATAATTTGCTCATGCCTGGCTAATTTGGCTCGTTGTTCGCCTGTTTTGCTTTCAGGAGTCCTGGCAACTGTCCCCGTCTGTTCTCTCCACAGATCAACTTCCTGCTGGCTTCTACTGCAACTTTGAGGATGGTTTCTGTGGCTGGACCCAAGGCACCCTCTCGCCCCATGCGCCCCAGTGGCAGGTCGGGACCCTGAAGGATGCCCGGTCCTGGGACCACCAAGGTACAACCCCGCTCTTCCCTTCTCCCTAGGGTATTCACATATAATCCTCTCTTTTTTCCTTCTTGGACCTTTGAATGAGCAAATCTGGTCAAGCTCCTCGGATTGTGTCAACTTTTGTTACCTCAAATAAGAACTTTGAGGAAGGATTAACGATGATAAAAATCCATCCTTATAATAAATGAGGTCCTATCATGTGGTCAGCTACATAATTCATTGAGAGGCAGGGAAAGCCACAGTCCCTTTCATGACTGGGGAAACTAAAGCACATAGAGGCCTTGTGCCATTTGTCCAGCTGTGCCATGGGAACACTGGCCCACATCTGGTTCATTCCCTCCTTAGCCAGTCCCCTATCCCAGTGGTGGTAAACCTATGCCACTTATGCCACAGTGGGCTGTTTATATCATTGAAGTCTCTAAAGGTTCGACATCACTGCCCTACCCAGAATGGCTTTAGCTGACAACGCCCGTCTTCCTGTCACTGGAGCCCACCCTCCCCACAAGCTTTGCTTCACTGCCAGAGAAGTCTAGGATCTCCATACTCCCAAGAGATAGGCACCCACGCCTGAATGGGCAGACTTCAGATTCAGGTTCCAGCCCGTGCAGTTGTTTTGTTGGAGTCTTTGGTGCCAGCACAGCTCCCAAAGTCAGCCTGCTAGAGAAACAAGTCCATGCAGCCATGGCCCAGCCTCGGACTGTACCTAGTGGCTAGGCTCAGGCAGGCCCCAGGCACCTCCATGCAGGAGAGGGTTGGTGGGAAAGGAGTCTCTCTCCTCCCATTCCCCACAATCTCCCCATCTTGGTGGAACTGGAGACCCACTTACCCCCTTCCTTCCCAAGCAAAGATTAGCCACCCTATGGATTATTTTAAGAAGTAATAGTAGTCATAATAAAAGTGTGTGAGAGGACAACATCCACATCAACTGGGAAGGAGCTAGCTACATCGGGGTGAGGTGGTTTGGGTCCAGGACATTTAGTGGCCCACAGAAGTAAGGCTGAGTCACCACAGCTGTAGGAGGGTTCCACGGAGGCCCCTCACCAAATGAGGAGGGCCCAGGAGCTCCTACTTCTCCTCCCAGCCTCCTTATCACGTGGCATCATCCTCAGCACCGTGTCTGCAGGAGCAGAGAGAGCTCAAAGCCAGGCATGCTCTTCATGTCTCTGTCCTCAGCTTGGCGATTCCCCTACAGCACCCTTAGGAAATAACTCTCCAGCCCTTCTGGGTGCTCTCACTGCCTCCAAGAATAATCCATGTCATTGTTTAACAACTTGGAATCACAGACCAATTTTCCTTGCCTCAAGGCAAGCTCCACCTCTCCATGAATTCTACTCATGGATCATGATTTGTCCTCTTAGATTCTGAACTACCCCTGTCCCAGAATGGCAGGGCTTCAAGTATGAAAATACAACAGTTGGAACCCACCCACCCCCATGATGGCTTTTCTTTCCCTGGTCACAGAACTCTAGCTCCTTGGCTCTGCCTCATGCTTCCTAAGATCTCTGGCCTGTGGGTCACTCTGCTCTGGACCCACCAGTAACTGTTACTTTGTAGCAGCTCAATAGCAGTAACTGTTACTTTGTAGCAGCTCAATAGCAGACTTTCCCAAGAGATGAAGAAAGGTAGAAGCTAAAGACTAGAGTCACGCTAGGGTTCTAAGGACCCTAAAGAGTTGAGAGCTTGCTGCGGCTCCTACCCCCACAACACTGACCATCTCTAAAATGCTCCGAAGTCCCTGGAGGTTTAAAAATGTCCCTTACTGCTGCTACATAGGCAGTTCATCATCTCCCAGCTTTACAGGCCAAGTAATGCTGGGGGAAAAAAAGAGAAAACAAAAAAAATGAGTCTCCCTGGGAAGAACATGGGACACCAGATGACTTGAGCTTCAGAACAGGGGACAGGGAAGGTCATAGAGCCCTTCGGAGGTCAACTACAGCCATGAGCAGCAATGGGAAGGGTGGGGCCGGAGTGCTGAGGGTACTTCAGGCTACACGTGGGCCAAGACCAGGAGACAGGATGTAGTAGCCCAATGCACGGTGTGGTGTCCTCACAGACAGTTTGGAATTCAAGTCTTTGCATGAGTCAGGGTTTGTTGACAATAACAAGTGAGCTTCTTTATCCACAATGGGCTAGAAACCAATGTTCTCAAAGATATTCCTCGCCTGGATAATAACCACGTAGAGCCCACTGACTCTCACTCCTGGGCCTCTCAGTTCGCAAAACTGGTATGTTTGTAACTTTTCACCTCTCTCCCCCAGACCATGCCCTGTTGCTCAGCACCACCGATGTCCCCAGTCCTGAAAGTGCTACCGTGACCAGTGCCACATTTCCTGCACCGATAAAGAACTCTCCGTGTGAGGCAAGTTTCAGTGCTCCTCTACCTCCCTGCCTTCTCTTCCCACCCCTCACTTCCACAGGAACCCAGGATGGCAGGATAATAAGAAGGTCATTTTGCCATGCTTCAGGCAGGCCGCTTCCACCAGCACGATAAAGTCTCACATACACAGACCCTTTCTTCAAACACCCTTGCTCAGCTCACTGGACTGTTTCCCGTAAGACTTTAATTTAAGCAAACCCAGAAAATGTTTCCTAACGCAAAACAGGGAAGATAACAACAATGTACAAAAGACTTGCTACAAGATCCTTTTTTTAAAATATCAGGCTCTTATAATACATTTCAAATATTATAAAGCACCAGAAATTTGATTCACATAAATTTCATTAAGACATCAGTGGCATTCTATGAGGGCTCTAAAGCCACGTACCCAAGTGGTTCTGGAAGCTCTTATCTCTTCAAGTGAGGATAGGAGGCCGAACACCATGTTCTCTCACTTGTGGTCATGATCTCTAGGGGCCAAGAAATATGCTTAAACCACCCCCCACCCCCCACCATGGTACAGTGGTGAAGCTCATGGACTCCAGAGTAAATGAGCTGAATTTGAGACATGTTCCACCTCAGATGGCTGTTTGATCATCACAGGGACTCAGTTTCCTCGCCTGCAAAATGGAGATAGCAATGGTGTCTGCCCCAAAGTGGTGTTTTACATAGATTAATATTTGCAAAGGGTTTAAAAGAGTACCCATCACAAAGTGAGCACTACAGTAATCAGCACCCTGCATAAACACTCAAAGAGAGAGCAAGACATTAGCCAAAAAGCAGACTCTAAGGTCTCAAAGGGCAGGCCATGCTTTGGGCTCCTTTGTGCTCCCCAGGCACCCTGATCCACATATGGCAGACACTGGGACAGCAGCACTTGGCTTTGATTTAGCTAGTCCTTTTGGGGACGTCACAGAAGAAATTCCTACCTGTTTTGGTTTCAGAGATAAGTGTGTTTCCCTTCAAGTTGTGGACATTGGGAAACTGGGCAGCTTGACCTTCCCTCGCTAGCAGGTAGAAACCCCAGGGAGGAGGACCGTGGGCCAGCAGAATACAGAGGACAGGACCACCCCTGCTGAAGGAGGGCTTCTAGCCCTTCAGGTTTCTCGTGCAATAAAAACTCACAGGCATAAAACAAAGAATAGAAAGATATATAAATGACTTTTTAATTAGAGGAATGCTTGAGTTAAAGCTGGGGCTTCTCCTTAGTAAGTAAATAGAACTTCACAATGTGCAGTTTGCAGCCGCCTCACTCCTGACTCGGTTCTATAATTCGACCTTTGCCCCATCTCTCACTCTCTTCTAGCTTATGTCATCTTACTACATTTTATGTCTCTCTGAGCCACCTTAAATTCTTTTGGGGAGAAGTCTTAATGGAAATAAATGGATTCATTGACTTAAATTGTATTTGAGAAACCCTGCTATCTGATGCAGATGGTGGGATTACAGTCATTGTTGATATTTTTCAGATGCCTCAGAGCTGATACTTAGAAAGGAAGGTTTCCTAAGCGGAAATCTGAATGAGGACAGATGGTTGGCCCACCGGAGAGGAAAGGGTCATCCTTAAGAGCATTCGGTCTTTAAATGTATTCCTCACTAGATTTAATATGAGCTTAATCTCAGAAAAAGAAATGCCAAGGTAAAAGCGCTATTTTTCTAATACTCCATCATTTCTGTAATAACCTTTGAGTTGATCGATAGCTGAACAGGTGTTTTCTTTCACTACCGTACTTTATTTTCCCCTCAGTCAGCTCTGCCCTAGGCGATTTCTGCTGTTTCCTGCCCTTTTCCAGCACTTGGCTCAGCAGACTTAAGGAAGGGAAGGGAGTAAGTCCATCTCCCATGCACATTCTTCATGTTTATATATGTTTACAGTCACATCATTTCACATTCACAGGTTTTCAGATCATTCATCTAATGATGATTGATGGGTCTTTGCCTTCCCAATATTGAGAGCAATATTTTTGTCCAGCAAAATAACCTAAATATATGTTTCCAGGTTTGTAAGCCCCACGATTTATTTTATTCAAACCCTAAATGCAGAAGGCAGGAACTTGACTTCGTTTTCCCAGGTTGGCTGAACTCTGGTGGCAGGAAAATGGTTGCTGTTTTGCTATGGAAGAATGTGAGGTTAACATGGGGCCTTTCAGGCCAAGGATTTAGCTCAGTGGCACCACGCCTGCCTCCCTTCCTCAAAAGCACAAGGTCCTGAGTTTGATCCCCTGTGCCCCCTAAAAAACATGGGGCCTTTAAACGTCACCAACCCTAAAGGGACCCCACTTGGCTGGGCATGAAGGTGGGTGATGTAAATAAGGTCCCTGACGAGAGTTGGGCCCACAGGGACTGACAGCCGGCCAACCCGAGCTGCAAGGCTGATGCCCTTCAGACATCACCTTCTCGTTACCCAGGCCAGTCCTGGTCTTCGGGAAGTAAATGTGTAGCAGAATATCTTAAAATGCTCGCTCAAGAAACCCCACAAACATTGGTGGATCCCCATAGAAGTGCTATCCTCAGTGAATTTCCTTTACAGTCTAGGAACAAGTCAACTAGTAAGCCTGGGTGGTCACCTGGAAAATGTGATGAATCGGGACTCTTGGCCCCCATCCTGGACCTCCTCAGTGACATCACTAAGTGGACCCAGGGACCTGGCCTTGTCAGGCCCCACCCTTGGTAATTTGGTTCCACATCAAAACTTGAGGTTTATTGGCTATAGCAGTGCTTGCCAGTCATGCCTGAAATTCATTCTGAGCCCATGCAAGAGTTTCCCTCCACTACCTGTGGCCCCAAACTGTCATATCACTTGCCTTTTAGAAGGGTGAGTCGGAAGGGAGGTAAGCAGTGATGGCATGGTAGCAGACGTGGAGGAGACAAAGGGTCTAGAGAGCATGTCGAACCAGGTCAGATGCCCATCAATAATGGAGACATAGCTAGGGTGTGCCTTATGCCCAACGCAACTTTCAAGGCATTGCAGAAGCACAGCAGCTAGCACCTAGCTGCCTGCAGCCATCAGCCGTCACCGCCCTCTCCTTAGCCAGCCAGTGCTGCTAAAGGCACTGCCTCCTCCCTCTCTCTGCACAGTTGCACATGGGGCATGAATATTTAAAGGCCTCTGCCTAGCCCAGCCACAGACAGAGAGAGCATTGTGGTTTTCGGTTCCCCCTCTCCACCACAAGCTATTCTCTGCAGGAAACTGGGGAGCCACTTATAATATATTCTGATTTTATTTTATTTTTATTTTTTATTTCACTGAGCTCCAGTTCAATAATTAAAGTTGCCAACCGGGGAGGGGAGCCTTACAGTGGCTTTCATGTGCTCGCTTGCTGTCAGACCTGCTCAAGTCTGCCTGGGCTTTGGGACACACTCCGATGTGTCTAGCATTGCAGCTGCTGGTAATAAAGAGGACAGGAGAATGGGAGGGGCCTTCTCCTCCCCTTCCCCTGCCTTTCACACATCCTGGAAGCCTGTCTCAACAAGCCCTGTGTGGTTTGAAATTCTGTCTTATTTGAATAGCCTGCATGTGACTAGAATAATTTCAGACATGTTCTTAGGCCAGAACAAGGCCCCTGGGGAAAAAGGGGGCTTTCCTCATTTTCTTTCCCCTCCAAAATATGGAAGCAGTTTTCCTTCTGAGAGCTGCAGGAAGGCCAGGGACCCAGGAAGTGGCTTGTGACCCACCAGTTTTGTGATGGTCAACAACCAGCCACTGATTTTCTGATCTCACCAAAGCCAAGGCCAACTTTCCCCTCTACACACACACACACACACACACACACACACACACACACACACAGTATCCTGAAACACAGCCAGGACCCTTCTGCCCTGACACCAAGCCCTTGTGATAAAAAGCCACCTTTTGCCTGGGTGCGGTGGTGCACACCAGTAACCCCAGCACTTGAGGGGCTGAGGGAAGAGGCTTGGCACATCTGGGCTAAATGTTGAGTTCAAGGCCAGCCTGAACTACACAGTAAGACCTAGCTCCAAAAAAAAACCGTACGTTTATTTCCCAACTATTTGGTTTAGGCCAGTGATAGAGTTCCCCTCACATGGGAAATGAGTCATGTTGGGGAATCAAAACTGACTTGCAACAGGAAAATGAAACTTACCCCACCCTGCCTCCTTCCTACCAGAAAGTTTTCTCGCCTCTCAGTTCAAACCAGCCAATCGTTTCCACCCTCGTCACTAGCACCAACCTAATCACCCACTTACACACAATGCTCTCCCAATCCCTTATAAACCTCACCCCAACCCGGTTCACTCTCTCTCATCATTGTTGGAGGCACCTGGGCAGGTCTTTCCCCCAATAAAGCCTTGCCTCGGAAAAAAAAAAAAAAAGCCAGCTTTGCTTAGCTGCTGGGTGCTGCTGAGTTCAGAGCAGAAGGCACGCGTGGGGCTCCTCCAAGTCTGCATGGCTAGCTAGCCTGGAGAGAAAGAGGCCCGCGCTCCATGTCAGTAAAACCAGCAAATGTGCCCCTGGGAGGCACGGGGCAAGAGACTGGAATAGCCCTCTGCCATGGACAAGCCCCACTCAGAGCCCTCTGAGGAAAAGTCTCCTGCAGTGGCAGTGCCCAGAAGGCTGGAGACCGGGGGAGTTTTCAGTAAATTGCTTTCTGGTTGATTTTGTGAGGCTTTTCAGAGTGCTGGTGATCATTCCTGGAAATAAGGCCTTTCCTTTCCCTCCAGCTTTTCAGGGTGACACAGAAGCAAAATAAGGTGAGAGTCATGGCTTTGTTGATTGGGCCTATTCAAGCTTGCTCCCACTTCTTCCCTGCAGGCAGGCAAATAGGGCTTGCAAGACAGAAAAAAAGGGAAGAACTTTTCTGACTGTTGTGTTCTCAACGCTTATGAAACCAATGGCAAACCCACTGTGGGAAGGCAAGGAAAAAAGAAAAAAGTAATAATAATAATTACAAGATGGCCTGAGGTAGAGGAAAAACCAAAAGCAGAAGGGCTCTGCCTTGGGCAGCCACCACCAAACCCTTAACAGAGTGAGGCCGGGGAGATGAGCAGGAGTATTGGATTCAGCATACTGCACGGAGCAGATCTTACAGGTGAGGGGCCTCCCTACCCATGAGCAGGGCCAGGGTCAGGCATGTGGGCTGCCCAAGGGATGGGAGCACCCTGTCCCCATGGGCCAGGAAAGAAATGTACCCAAAACCCAAACCAGCAAATACAAGTCAAGACCAAACCCAGACAATGACTCATGGCTTCTTCCTAGCACACTGCCCTGCTGGGACAGATGGTTTCTCCTTGGCTTTCAGGGGTTACTGTGAGCCTCAAGGGCATCGGGCATCATGTTCACTCTCTGCTGTGGATTCCTCACCACCAGGAACAAGATGGAGGTGCCAGGATGACACTGCTGCTCACCCACAGGCCATTTGCTCACTGTGTGCCTCATGTGGTCACTGGGTCAGCTAATCAGGAAGCAGAGGCTGCCCCCAAGGGCTCAAGCTTGATCCCAAGTCAGGGACTCATTTCCTGGATCCTGGATCCCTTCTCCCTAGAACATGTGCTTATCCAGGGAGAAGGAATCTTCCCCTTTCTCCACTTCCTCATCCTTCCCTGTGTCGTAGCTTACTGCTGACCAGCGGAAGAATAAGATAGTCCCTAGCAGGGTCGACAGAGGACCGGTCCCTGCTCTCGTGTGGCCACAGTGCTGCACACTTTGTGGTGGTGGTAGAAACTTCTTTTGTGAATAGTTGGGGACCGGTGCCAAGATAAAGGGAATTCAAACCTGCCATGTGGCAGGCCATGCCAGGAGAGAGACCAGAGGAATGTGGGATCTCTTTGGAGGGCTTACTCAAGAGAAAAGTTAAGGAAACATTTTCAGTATGAAAGGCTCTGGTCTTCGGGTCACTTACAGATCACTTAGCTACCTTACATTATAAGCAAGCCTAAAGTCTTCCTTAGAGCCCTCAGACACCCTGACTCTTTTCACCATTGGAGAAAGAAGTCGTCTCTTAGGGCTGGGGAAAGGGACTCTTAGTATTTGGGAAGCCAACTCCGGATATGTTTTTAAAATATCAATCTCCTAGTGTTGTTGTGCCCAGATTACGAAGTCCCAAAGACCACCAGGAGGCCGTTTCCAATGTAAGCACACGAGGGTCATTTATTCAAGCTTAAGCAGGGACTCTCGATTGTCACCGACACAGCGGATCGAGATTGAGAGCCCCAAGTTCCAAATTAGCAGGGTTTTTATTGAGAATACAACAAGCTTTGGTCATTAGTAGCCATATGATTGGTTAACATTTAGCAAGTATGAAGTGTAGAATTTTGATTGGCTAGGCTCATTGGGGGTTGAAGGGGATTACGTATAGGTTTTTACAAGAAAAATGGGGACAAAGGTTAGTGGTCTACTGTCACGTACTGCTGGTCAGCAGACATCTTGACTCATGGTCATGACCACCTTGTGTGGATAGTCAGCACATTAACAGATTGTCCTATAGATAGTGGGCCCGGGACACTTGTTTCTAGGGCAAACAGATGGCTGAGTAATGAGCTTAGGAATCTTGAGTTACAGATCATGTCTTTTGTCCCAGATCAAGCACAAATTTGAGAGAACAAAGGAGACTGCTCCATTTTGGACAAAATGGAGTCATTCTGGTCCCACAGTGTAAGGTTGGCACTGTGCTAAGGATTTCACCTCCATTTTCTGTTATCAAAACAGATTTGTGAGGAATTGTAAACCCCATTTACTAATTCAAAAACTGGGACCCAGAGAGCTGGATGTCTTGCCCAAGGTCAACCCTAGAAAGGGGCACAGCCACAATTCAGAGAAGATCTGTCCCACCCCAGAACCAAATCTGTAAACACTCCGAGATCACTGGACTAGACTTAGGCACCTGAGTGTAACTCCCAGGTGTGCCCTGCTTGTGAGCCACCTCAAGCAAGTCACAGCTACTAATTAGGGAGGAAAAAAATACCTTTTTAGTTGCTGTGTGAGGTTGTTACTAGCATCTGATGAAAATGTGAAAGCTCTTTGTAATCTTTACAGCACTTTATGAATGGCAGCAATTATTATCACCCTTCTTTTTGCCTTCCTCAGACTCGAGGGAGTCACTGCTGCTGACGCTGTGTATTCTTATTTCTCCTCTCAGTCTATTAGCAATGTGTGGGCAGGTTGGGAGCATTCTTTTTCCAGCAGTAGCACCAGGAGAACATGCCCAATAAATGCACTTAATCAATAATTAATTAATTAATTGTGTAGCCCCTCAAGGATAGGAGCCAGCAAGAAGACTCCTCATTGAGCCTCAATGATCCGACAAATGCAGCCCTACTGAGATTTCTGCGCCAAAATAATTCTTACCTCAGCATCTAGAGCATTCTGTCCCCACTTACTGTGATGTGGTTGCCTCTGCCAGAATACGTGCTAATGGGCTACTGTAATCAACAGCTATTGTAATTGCAATCGGACATAATTAATTTAATACCTTTGAGCCATGCAAAATTAATACCTCCCCCATTACATGATGAAACTGAGACATATGAAGAATTACTGTCAAGGCTCAGGGTTGTGAATTAAATCTTCCTCAGCCCTTGGAACCGACTTGGGTCAGGTTCAAAAGCTCCATGTTAAACACAGACCCTCATGGCTTCCACTGGCCTTTGTTATGGCACATTCGTGAGGCCCCCCGAGAGTTGTCAGGGAATGGACACTCCTGGGGGCTCTGGGATCTGCAGACACTCACATGCCTCCTCGAGTCCACTTTATTCCCAGTGGCTGTCCAAGAAGGTTCAACAGTTTCATCGCGTTGAGTGGATCCTGTTTTCCAGCAAGAGGACTGATTGCAAAGCAATTCCTCAGCACCATCTCCAGTATAAATGAAGAAACCGGGAGGCACAGAGAAACAAGACTGTTTGCCCAAGATCACATCATTACACTGAAACTCAGAAGAAAAGGTCATCTTTTTCTTTCCTTAGCTCCAAAGATTATTCTCTAAGAAAATTGGAAGATACTAAACTGGACTAATTCTTTTTATGGCAGTACTGGGAATTGAACCTATGGTCTTCACACTGAGCTACATCCTCAGCCCTTTAAAATTTTTTTTTAAATTTTAAGACAGAAACTTGCTACATCTCTAAATTGCCCAGGCTGAACTTGAACTGGAGATCCTCCTGCCTCAGCCTCCCAGAGTGCTGGAATCACATGTGTGCTCATCATGGCCAGCTAGACTGAAAATTTTTAAATGGTTTACTTCACTCCATCATATCTCTAGCCTCTTCTTGGTTTTTTGTTTTTTTGTTTTTTGGGTACTTGGGATCGAACTCGGGACCTTGCACTTCCAAGACTGGAGCCAGAACCACTGAGCTAAATCCCCGGCCCTTCTTATTATTTTGTGAACTGTTTGTGTGTAATATGGTGTCCCCTGCCTACCCTTTCCAATTCAAGAGAACAGAACTAACCTATTTTTCCTAAGCTGGGCCCTCCACTCATAGAGTCTGTTTAAAGTCCCACCATAGATCTCCAAGCAGAGTCCTACAGGCTCCGTTTTATAGATGAAGACAGTGAGCTCTGAGATATTCTGTAATAAATGAAATCCAGACCACTCCTTCTGATTCCAGAGCCCATGCTCTGCCAACAGCCTAAATCACCTTGTCCCTCAGAAGCTCCCAGCTGCCCTCGGTTCCTCAAATGTATTGATTTTATTTATGGGCCCCTAAGTTTATTGTATAGTTTTTCTTGCTGAGCCAAGAGATCTCAACCCTCTCCGGAGTGGGTAAAAAGAAGCATTCCCTTTTCCTTCTTCTCAGTAACATCATAATCTTTCCTCACTGCCTTTTTAAATGTAGCATTTATTGTTTTTCATGGCTATGTTCATTGTAGGACATTAGGAAAATACACTAAGTTATGAACAAAAAGGTGAAATTTCCCACAATCCTTCCCCACAAAGATAACCCCTACTATGTAATGGCACATTTCTTTCCAGACAAGTACAGTATATCCATAGATAAGAGTTTGTATAAATTTGGTACCATACTATATAACTGTTTATGCCGTCTCTCTATATTTACTTTTATATTTTGTATATCAGTACTATTCCTTATAAGCATGTTTTAATATTTCAGAGTCATTTTTTGTTTGTTTTGGTTTTTTGGTATCGGGGATCGAACTTGGGTCTTTGTGCTTTTAAGGCAGGCGGCAGAACCACTGAGCGAAATCCCTGGCCCTATAAGCATGTTTTAATAGTTGTATATCCTAAATTCATTTTATAGTTTTTTTCTAGTTATCAAAAATCATTGGTGTTAATGGTAAAAAAAAAAAATTGGAAAAGAAAGAAAAGATCCAATAAAGGAAAATAGACATCTATAGCTCCATAATGTCACCAGCCAGAAATCATAGGTTTTTAATTTTTTCACATACAAACTTCTTGTTTTGCCTCCATATTTTTAATGGGGGTAAATGAATGTCCCTGACTGGGTGTCCCCTGGCTTTGGTGTGATCCCTCAGAAAGACATGAGGTTGTATCTTCAGGAAGGCCTTTCTAAAAAACCTCCTACATGACCAGGCATCTAGCATTTCAAGTATTCGCCAGCATCACATTTTATTACCTTGTTATCCAAAAGTCTGCATCTGGCCAGCTTCTTGCTGTGTTGGGTTGATTTTTCATTAGACAATTTATAGCTAGAGAGTTGGTGTTTATTTTTTCCAGGTGAATTAGAAGATGGTGAGCAAAAACATTGGATTTTGCAGTGAGTCAGTTTTCTCCACTGAAGTTAATAAGATACCACATTGAAATCAGAGCACCCTAAAAATTATAAACTGACACCCAGAGTCACAACCCTGTGGCATCTTAAGCCAAGGAAGAGCCTCAGCCTTCATCAAAAGCTTGCTTTGATGCCCCCGATAGCAATTCTAACACTGGTCATCCAGGCTCTGCTGGCCTCAGTGTGTGGTGCATGCAAGATACCTGTCACCTCTCTCCCCTAAACAAGCTCATCTTTGTGCATCTCTGTTTGCTTAAAGGTGTTTCCCTTTATTGATGTGAAATTCACACTGGAGCATCCATCCTTGGTTTTGTCACTGCTATTGCAACTCCTGCAGCTCTGCAGAAATTGGAAGAAAGACAGCAACCCCCACCTCAGCATGTCCTACAGTTGGGAGTGTTGCATACAGTACAGACACTTATTTGATACCATTGATTCTCTTTTCAGCCTATATCCTATTATGGTATTTTTTTATGGGTTCAAGAGATTGATCTGCAGCTGCCACAAGGTACGCATAGCAAACACAGAGCATATTCTAGACATAAAATTGCAGTAATTACCTCTGGAGGAGGAAAGGGCCATGAGGGGAATAATAGCATTAGTCCTGGCCACAATGCAGCTCCTGCTTTACATACAGGACTTTAATTAATAAAATGACAAACGCTGGTACCACATAATTGGAAAGTCTATCAGGCCCCACCGAGAGGCAGAGAAAAAGGCCCTTGTGAACGGGCCAGCTGGAGCCAGGAGATATAATTGCCGGTGGCGTGCCCCTGGTGCTGTCTCTTCTCACTTGTCTCACTTGCTGTCTGCATATCAAAGAGTTTATTAGTCAAAATCTGCCGCTGGTAACCTATATTTATTAAGATGTGTCCAGAAGTATCAAAAGCATTATTGTCCCAAGCTCCAACAAGTATGATTTCCCATAAATATAATTTCAGATTTGTATAAAACCCCTCACATTTGTGTGAACACACACCCACAACTGCTAATTGTTTGGCAGAGACAGTGGCTGCAGATGGCTTCAAACCCACCATCTGTCTCCCTGAACCCTCCACCATGAAGGTATTTCTCAGATAAGACCTCGCTAAAATATAAGTTCTGAGTTAGTAGAGTTGGGGTGTGTCTGTGGGGGTTTTTTTGTTTTGGTTTGTTTTGGGTTTTTTTCGTTTTGGGTTTTTTGTTGTTTTTTTTTTTTTTTTTGGTACCAGGGATCGAACTCGGGACCTTGGGCTTGCAAGGCAGGCGGCAGAACCACTGAGCTAAATGCCCGGCCTGGGTCTGTGTTTTTAATAAGTTCCTAGGGGATGCCAACCCTGCTGGCCCCCAGACCACATTGAGCAACAAGGTTCTAGAAAATTTTCACAATATGCCCCAGAGCTTCAAGGACCACCATACTAAATTGGGTGCATGCAGCACTGCAGGTGGGGTGGACAGAGCCCAGAGCTTAGCCTGGGCTCCAGGTCTGCAGCATGTGGGCCTCCTTAAGCCCTGGGTTCTTCCTCTGAAAATGGGGGGAATAATATGTATGTGCAGGGATGCTGTGGCTATAAAATGAGACCGTGTAAGTGCTTAGTGCAACTCTCTGGTACTCAGTCGTGAATTAACAAATGACTTCACATGCCATAGTCCACCCAGATAGGAGTAGGCATTAAGGTCAGATTCCAAGAGTATTTTGTGCCTGCTCTGGGTGGAACCTGTCAAGATCAGACTGGATGTCCTTGGCACCCGTATCTACATACAATGCTGTCAGAAGGGTTCTTCCACCTCAGATTGGATAAAGCGAAGAGAAGTCTTTGAAGGGGACCTGAGCCTGCCGTCTGCTTTAGGGTCACAGTTTTCTCTGCCCTTAGACACAGATAATTAACAAGAGAGATTCAATAACACTTCACCTAAGTCATCCAGTTCTCCTGATTAAGAAACCAGTGAGAACCTTACCCTTCAGTCCAAGAGGAGAGTTCTGTCTCGGGTCATTTCTTTTTACTCTCAGCCCAAGAGTCGCTCATTTGTGGGTTGTTCACAATTTTTGTCTGGAGCCAGTGTGACAGCCCCATGTGGAGAAGCACCCTCTCTATACCTTGCTGCGGTTGGGCACATTATAAGCCATTTCTTAGCGATTAAGAATGGCTTTTTACTCCAAGTCGAAGATGAAAATGGACCCCTCACTGATAGGGCCAGGTTACTTACTGCCCTAAGTAACCCTGTCGCCCCGGTGGTCTCAACCCAGCCTGCACTTTAGAATCGCCCAGAGGGATTTTAAAGCCTGCTGATGCCCAGAACCTGCCGAAGGGTACTGAAGTCAGAGTTTCTGGGGCGGGGCCCAAACATGGGCAGTTTGGAAAGCTCCCTGGATGATTCTGATTGGGAACCCAGGTTGAAAACTACTGGTTTCACCAAGAGATTCACAAAATTCTTTAACTCGCTTAGTCTTTGTAACTACTGTTTAAAGTGGACAGGGAAGGTATGGTTATGATCACAAGTTTTTCTATAACAAAATAAAGGCCCGGGGGAGATAAGCAGTAGTCTTAAGGTCACACAGTTAGTGCGCTGTAACTGTGGAGCACACGCTCCCAGTTCAGCAGCCTGCTGGCCCATGGTCCCAGCATAGACATCACTGCTGTGTTCCACTGACATGCTCATCCCATCAGCAGACTCTACCTCAAACTGAAATCTTCCTACGTGCAGCTGAGAATTGGGAAGATTAGAATATAGCCAGGGGACTGGGAAATGGGGGGTCTTCTCCCCCTCTCTGAAACCTGGCCCCCAGAATGCAGGAAAGTACAAATGAGCTTCACAGGATGGAAAGATGATTTACTGTCCTTGAGAGGGAAGTCTGGTAACAACAGGAGCAGCTGCCTATGTATGTGTAGCTTTTTATTCTGACACTGATCAGCCATACCATGTGTCTTCACCTGACAGCCATTGAATACAAAATAAATAAGACAGTCTCTGCCTTGGAAGACATTGTGGCCCAAAGAGAGGGAGGGCAGGGAGGGAAGATCAGGCAGTAAGGCTGCACTTCATGAGGGCCCTGGCAGCTTCAGTCATAGCACTTCAGAGGAAGAGAAAGTCAATTCTGGGAAGAATGATTTTGGGAAGAAGGGTTTCTGCAAAGGAAATAGATTTCCTCTTTTTAAATGGAGAGAAGGAAAGAGCAAGTAGAGAAAATAGAAGAAGCACAGTCACAGAAGCAAAACAGTACAAGACAGGTATAAGTATTGGTGTGGGGGAGTCCGAGAAGCCCCTACATGGAACTCCCATGAGTGCGCTACTGGGTAAAAACCCTGCCAGATGCTGCTGATCAGACCACTCCATACCTCTCTATTCACCCTGAAACAAAGGCACGGGCTTATTTAGTAATCAAATGGCCAACCAGTCAGAACTTCGGCCTTACTTCAAGGCATGGCTTCTCTTCCTTCCCGACCCCACCACAGTTGGCAGATTGCAGATGGACGGCAGGAAATCAGGTCAGTGGCCTCTCTGGTTCTCCACCAGCCTCTCTTCCTCTCTGCCACTTGTTGACCTCTGACCCTTCGGGGCTACACTACAGGAAGAGAGAGAAGTAAGGGGAGCTAGAACAGTCTTTCTTGACTGGTACTGTTGTGCTGATCGGGCATTAGTATCTCCAGGCTGTGACAAGTGTTTGCGGCTTACTGCTTCTCACATCTACGGCTCCCTCAGAGATCTACCTTTCTCCTTGCCACTTCCACGGCCACGGTGGCTGGGAGTCTTTCTTGTTGACTAGAGCCTATACATGGCCATTGCAGGTAGTCACTTCCACCTCCATCCACCAGTGGGCATCTCAAGATACCAGCAGCTTCTTTCTGCTGTGGTCTGTTTACCCTCCACACAGCCCTCTTGGACAAGCTCTAAAATGAGCCACATGCTCCCCTCTAGCCCACGTGCCACACTCATGCACTTCTTTGTCCCAGCGCCCGATGCTGCCACCTCGCCTGTTTTGCTGTTACAGCAGCTAACCAACCCCTAGTTCAAACTTCTGATTTTTCCAGGTAGAAGAGAGACACACATTCACTGTGCTCCCCAAAATACAAGGGATAAGTGTCAAGTGCTCCACGTGGGATCGTAAATGCATTCTCCCTTGACGGGATGAGGCGAAAACCCTGCCCCATCTGCCTTCTTAACTGGAGGATGAGACAGAGCTCATGATTTGCCAGAAGCATATTCCAAAACTTCTCATCAAAACATCTGCTTTTTATATCCAAATTATGGAAAAGAGGTCATGAACCTTGTAACCTGTTTTCACCCACCTGTCCTGAAAGTCCTGTGTCTTGCATTCCCACACTTCGCTTTGAAGTATGCTATGTACTATCTCAGTGCTTCGGCCAAAACCACTTTTTAACTTTTTGTTACACTGTCTATTGCCTCATTTAATAGTCACTGTAACTCTATAAAATAGATTAAACTCTTCCTATCTTAGGGAAGAGGAACTAAGCTTTAAAACAATTAAATACCTTGACCAAAGTGTCAAAAACAGGCTTTGAATCCAGATCTCTTTAATTCTGGAGCTCTTAGGCCAAGCTAGAATGGAGTTAGCATAAATCCTCAATAAGTATTTATTGAATGACTAAAAAGTTGATTTCCTTAGATTATACACAATGTTATTGTCTTGATGTTTCAATAGGGAATGAAAAACTATTGGAGGTTGCTGAGCTGTGAGTCACAGATGACTGTGATAAACGGGAAAATGTGACTGAGATATACAAAAGAATTCAGAAGGGACAAAGAATGAGAGGGAGAGGCACTTTAGGAGGCCACAGGGAGAGTTTGGAAATAAATTATAAAGGACCTGGTGAGACTTACTTTGTTAAAAGTATTGAGGAAGTGAAGGTAGAAGCCAGATTGAAGGAATTTCAAAAGAGAAGAGGCAGCCAGGCAATGGAAGCAGCAGTAACATCCCAGTTGTCCAAGATCTTAACTTCTGAATGGAGGTACAGAAATGGCTGTGAGCCAGAGGGGTTAACAGAATTAAATAAAGGATAGTTTGCCAGAGTGAGTGGAATCTGATCTTCTTTATAGATGAGAAGCCAGAAGATAGAGAGACTGAAGCAGCTGAAGGAAAGAGGACAGTAACTGGAAGAGCAAGGGTCTGGGGAGGTGAGATGGGGTGGAACTAACAGAAAAGAAATTGAAAGATGCACCTTCCTCTAAGACACAAAAGAAAGAGAAAGGGTGGGTAAATAGATGCTTCTTATGCTACACAGTGGGGTCAGGGAGAAAACAAGCTAGAGAGCTACCTCGCAGAGATTGTAACTGCTGTAGTAGATCTTTCTCCCAGTAAAGTGGAAGTCAAATTAATAGATCAGGGTTTGGGGATGAGTAGCTGTAAGCAGCAGTGTTGGAAGGTGTGTTTGAAACACCTACTGTACTACGTGTATCCAGAAATCAAATGTGGAAGTCCACAGAGTATGACTACGACACTAGTCATCCAGGCCACTGAGGCTCAACAGTCTGCGTTTGTACGAGTCCAGATCCACAGTGTTTTCCATCCAAAGGGAAAAAGGAGAGAAACATATGTCAGGTATGATCCCAAGCAAGGCACATCACATGGCATGGGCTGAAGGGTGAGAGAGATTAAAGTTAGCAAGGAAGGATAGGATTAAAATTTCTAATCATGGCATCCAGACACAGAAGAAAACCAAGCGACCCCCAATTATCCTGGGAGGTTTCAAAGGTGGACAAGGGGAAATGGGAAAAGCAAAAGTGAAGAGGCTGTGGTTTTAGATCAGGCTTCCTAAGCAGATCAGCCCTAGGGACTCTGAGGCGTAGATGTGGCCTCATGCCTTGTGGTACTTAACCTCTTCAATCAAACTGTAAGGCAACCAAGAGTTAGGAACTAGGAGAAGCAGGTCTTCAAATTATGAGAGCCAGAGAACGTGGGTACTGTAGCTGAATAGAACTCCAGCTTTATCCTTTCTATAATGGACATTTTTATTTAAGGATCTGAATAGGGATATTTTGGGGAGAGATATGATGTAGTTGCCTTAAGTTTTAGGTGTTGTGTATAGATTATTTGTATCAAACATACAACCTCTTATTTGAAACAAAATGATCAGAGACCTTGTTTGTAGTTCTGCCTCTGAACATGACTGTATTTCAACTTCTTTTGAAAGATTATTCGTTACAGTTCCCTCTCAAAGCTCAAGAGAACAATGGCATGGAAACCATTAATAAAAACACAATGAAAACATGATTATAGCTTCCTTTGGCCTCCTCATTCTGGAAGACAACCATAGTAAAAGATCTTTATAAGCAGGTTTTTGTCAAACCTTTGCCTACCAAGTCATAGTCTTCAGTTACCAAACACATGACATGGCACTGTGTAAGTAAGATTATTAGAGTATTTGGGGAAAGAATAAAAATCTATTATACCTAAATCACTAAGACTAAAATAATCACTTGAATAAGGTCACAATGTGAATTGGGGCTGTAGACAAAAATCTCTGATCTTTAGGGAGTTCATTGAATACCCCACTTAGCTGCCTCACAAGTAGACTCGAGAAATGTAGGATATCATCAACCTGAGCAAAGCTCCAGAACTGCCCACTGGTTGTCCCTTCTCAGCTCCTTGAACTTTAATGAAAGGCACTTTGGGAGGCAATGAATGAGATCAGGTGGTGCCCCTGCCACCACTGGACCAACCTCAGCTGAGTCTGGAGCAAAAATCCTCCAGGCATCAACTGAGAGTTCCAAGAAGGAGATCTAAGGTTTCCTGTCAACTTTGACACCTTGTCTTCTGGCTGTCCTCTCCCTCACAGCTCAGAATGTCCTGGCTCATCCGTGGAGTCTTAAGGGGAAACGTGTCCTTGGTGCTGGTGGAGAACAAAACAGGGAAGGAGCAAAGCAGGATGGTCTGGCACGAGGCCACCAATGAAGGCTTGAGCTTGTGGCAGCGGACAGTGCTTCCCCTCCTCAATGTGTCTGACAGGTGAGCCTCTACCTACTCCCTCTCCTCCCTTTCTTGCCATGTCTTCCTTCCTCCTGTGCGCTTTACCCTAGACCAGTGATGGTGAACCTTCTAGAGCTCTCGGTGATACAAACTGCCTGCTGCAGCATGCATGCCGTGGTCTCACCACCACTGCCCTAGACAGATGCACGCACACACACATGTGGACATGCACACTTCCTGCAGGTCACTGAGATCACAACATACTCCAAGGAATCACGGTGCTAACGAGCATGCATCTTCTCCCCTCTCACTGGGCCTGATTGGCCACCTCCAGTATCTACCTAGAGGCAGAACTAACACTGAGACACATTGCTCCCCAATAATAATTGAGCTCTATTTGTAAGTAGCATTTTCTCTTATGTGATGTATTTCTCCTTACTTTCCTCATTGGACATTTTATTTTTTCCTTGCATTTTGTTTTTACCTATGCATTAGTTTCCTTTGAGATAAGTAGAGTAGGTGTTATCATCAATTGTCCATTCCTGTCCTCTTACAAGGGGAGAAACTGAAAATCAAAGCAGTAACAGGCCTGCACACGGGCACCAGGGGCAGAACTGACACCCAGACATGACCCTCTGTCCACTGCTCTGCTGAGCCAGGTCCTGCGGCAGCCTGATGAAGGGAGATGGCAAATTCTTCAATAAAGAGAAGAGAACGCCTACAAAGGTCCTGGTTCCTATTTGGATTCTATCACTAATGACCCCTGTGACCTTGAATAAGGTCCTTACTTCCTTGAGCCTGTTTCCTCATCTTTAACAGAAAGGACTGGGCTAGAAAATCATTAACTGTGCAGGCTCTGGAATGGAATAGTAACCTGAGGGGTTCAGCTGCTACTTGTCTCCCCAGGATGGCTCTATTCTGCCACCTGCAGTCAGCCTAAAGCATACTACAGAAGCACTCATGGGATGCTCTGCTGGGTCATACAGATGGTTGGTGCTGACCTGTCCCAGACCAAAAAGGAGTCGTTTCTATAAGGGAGACAGATAAATGGACTGATCAAGGAAACACATCTTTTATAGGCTAAACATAAAATCCAGTAATTCAGAGTAGCTTTGGCATTAGTCTCCTAAAACATGCAAATTATCATCCTGGTGGATCTACCTTTGAAAACTGAGGGCCAAGGGCTGGAGGGAAAGTGGAGCGTGATTCCAGTTGGCATGTGGCTTTGTAGATATGAATCTGGGTTTCAGTCTCTATACCTACACCTCACAGAGTCTGCCCTCCCCCAGAGCTTGGCACAGGAGCTCTGCTGTCATGGGAAGAAGGCACCGTCCCTACTGAATGTCCACTTACTCCTTCAGATGTGAATGGGTTACACATCAAAGCCCATGGACATACCGAGGCTGAGTAACCCCAGGACAAATGGATTGCATTAAAGTGGAAGGAGAGGGAAAGTGGACGCTACCCACCCCAGAGTAGTCTTGTGCTCTTGGGATTGTGAGGGCTGTGCACAGGGGAGGGAGAAAATGAGCGTGATGCCAGAACCTCCCTCCGGGGAGATGCAAAATTAATTCAGATGAATCAAAGGGGTTTTTTTCTTTTCTATCCAGCAAGTCCTCTCTCTTTCATAGCCACTCCAGGGGATTTAAAGCAAGTAAAAAGTTGACTGTGTTCACTCGCATCAGCTAGAGTTTCATGTAAGGAAGACTTTGTTCTCAGCCTCCCTCCTCCCTGTTACAGGCCGTTACCAGATTGACACTTTCAATATTGATACTGAAACCAAAGTGTCCGGTCGGGATTCAGCCAAAGGCCAGCTTGGTTGGATGACGCTTCATGACCCGATAAGTGTGCAGTTATAGAAAACAAGAGGGAACACAGGGAACCTGCATGGCACTGGCTTGCTCTGTGGCTGCAAGGGCCTCCCCTCCCACCAGAGCTGGAGGTAATATAGGAGGCAGTGAGACCCAAGGCAAATAGAACTGCAGGAGAAATAAGGCCAGAGGTTTTCACTTGCTAAAATCAAACTAAAATGTAGATGTGACTGCTCCACGGAAATCAAGAAGCTCTGTGGATGGAAATGGATAGGCTTTAGAATCAGATCGTCACAAACATAGAACCGGCTCATCCAGTTATTAACCTCTCTGAGCCTCAAGAAGTTGGAGATTCTCAGGGTGCCTTCCGGACTCTAGTAAGACCTGTACTTAGGTCCATGTGTGATATGTCCAACCACCCCCTTCTCATATTTTTCTCCTTCAAGAAAATGATTCATGTTTCAAGAGATCATTCATGTAATTCTCAGGGGCCATCACTAGTTTTGACAGCCCAGCAGCTCTTTAGGCTAACTTCTAGGCCCTGATAAAAACTGCCTTTTAAAATGTTGGAACAGAAATCAGGGAACCTGGAATCCGAGGTGATAACAATCATACAATTTCACTGGATTGTTATCAGACTAAATAAAATGATTATCAAAAGATTCTATGCATCATAGCTATCAATGAATTTTATGTCCTGAATTTTTCATCCTCACACCTTTGGTATGTGGCCTCATTATTAACTTACTGAACAAATAACACAAATCAAAACCTCTGCTCTTCCAAGGCAAGTCATGTTCTATAAAACAAAAATAATTCAGTCTCCTCATAGGTTTGGGAAAATAAAGTGCTTGGTGAACTTCATTCCATACACTAAATGCTTAATCAATAATAACTATAGTTCAATTATATCTCCCCACCCAATGTCTCAGATAAGTCTAGAGTGGGCAATTTTGTAATAAGAACCAGTCATTCAACCCTAAGATAAAGATGAGATTCGTATGAATTTGTTGTTATCTCACAAAGAGAAGTCACTAGTGGAGGAGGAGTAAGAAGCACATTCTTCTCTCTTCCTTCTGGAAGAATGAACTATAGCTGCCTGGATTCCATAAGAAGAAAATGGGAGAAAGTAGAGTAAGCAAATGAGTAACAGAAAGAGAAAAATAAAATAGATGAACAACAAAGTTCCGCTCCCTTCCTCCCATCCCTGAGGTAGGCATTGACACTATGCACCTCTTGTCTCCCTCCAGTGAAGCTCCCTTAAGCGGCTCCTGGTTCCTCTATTCAGAACCTGCCTTGTGGACAGCTCCCCTCCTGTGCCTCAAAAGTGACGGCTTTACCCTATGCTGTTCCAAACCACCTCTGCTCCCAGGTTCCCCAACTTTCATTTCAACATTTTTAAAGGGAGCTTTATCAGGACTTGTAAGTTATTCCTAAAGAGCTCCTAGGCTGAAGACACTAGTCGTAGCCCCTGGACACTACATGAATAGTCTTTGGAAACATTAATCATTTTCTTGAATTCCTATTATTTTTAGGGTGCCTTCTAAGCTCTTTAATAAGATCTTTACCTTGGCCCATGAGTGATCTGTCCAATCCTAACTTTGCCAGCCCCTTCTCATAACACTCTCCTTCTCCACTCTACCCAGAATTTCTTTCCATTCAGCTCTACTATACTAAAAATTCCTGCCTTTAAGCTTTTGTACCTGCCATTCTCTCCACTTTAATCTTCTTCCTTTACCTCCCTTATCTCTAAGTACCACTTTTACTTCACTTTTTGAAAGTCTCCCCAGGCCTCCAGACTACTACATATATACTTACAGTATCTTCTCATGGCTTCTGCGGTCATATATATCACTGCCTTCTAAACCTGTTACCATGCCTGACACATAGCATACCCAAATAAATCTGTGTTGGTAGCCCAAAGTATCAAGAGAAAGCCTGATCAAACAGTTTTCTGTGTGTTTAAATTTTTTTTAATTATTACGTAAAAGACATATTGCCATTACTTCCCCTCAAAATACTCCCTCTTTCTTCAAACACACTTATTGTATAATTCTTGTCACTTTCTGAAGTGGTTCTGAAAGTGCTCTTTCATGAGCATCTTTACAAAGTATGATTTTAAAAATACGGTGAATGCTACTGCCAAGTGCCATCCAGCTGAAAGGCCAGCTCATAAAAACATTGTAGTGCATCCTCAGCCACCTTATTCACCAGATCTGGCCCATATGACTTCTGGCTCTTCCCCAAAGTGAAAAGGATCATGGAAGGTAAATGTTTTCAATCAATTCAGGACACTGAGGCAGCCACAACAATGTAACTAAAGGCACTGATGAAAGAGAACTTTCAGAACTGCTTCAAAAAACGGCAAGAACAATGGAATAAGGGTGTTCAAAGCAACAGGGATTTTTGAAGGGGATAAATGGAAAGGTGTCTTTTACTGTTATAATTTGCTAACTTAAATGTTCATCATATTTTGTGATCATACCTCATACCTCATTCTATGGTCCAAATGAATAAAATGAGAATTTCACTTGATGGAACCTATGTAACATTCTTCCTCTGCTTAACCTGTGTCTCACCAAAGACATAAAATCATTTTATATTTATACTGCAGAGTATTCTGCATATCAAAGCAACATCTGTGTCTTGTCGGAGGAACCAAAATAGTGTTTATCATACTTTAGGGACTTTGCTAGTACCTTTTCTTTCTTTGTCTGTGGCCACTGTCTTGTCGGAGTCACTAAAAGACTTTGATCTTAATTGTGTGTCCTATTACTAGTAAGCAGAGAGCTAGAGCTGAGCACATGAAATAAAGGAGCTGTAGTCAGATTCCTCCTACCGTGCAGTAGTCCTTCTGCAAGACTCGGTGACTATGTCACAGATATTTAAAAAGCTGGCAGCAGGGAACTTTGGTCCTCAGAATGATATTCCTTCTGCCCACTTACAAACATGCAATGTGACAAAAGTAATGTAATAGTCATCATTATGAAATTATGGCAACTCTACAACCATACGGTAAAGAATAATGAGACAAATTTCCAAGAGCAGTGCCCAAGATGTTTCGAGCAGTAGCAACACCCCTGGAATACAAATACATGTTCTCAGGGTAATTTTGAAGGACAACGCCAATTCAAATATTGGCTTGATATGTACTTGTCTTAGTTACTTGTTGCTGAAACAAAATACCTGACACTCACAGGTTAAAGGAGAAAAGGTGTATTTCAGCTCACACTTTGTAGAGGTTTTAGTCCATAATTTTCTGGCTCCAAGGCAGGGTGGCACATGGCAGAGGGGCATCACTGAGAAATAAATAGTCCTTGCAGAGCTGGCAGGAAGCAGCAAGCCTGCCTTTCCCTTTTATCACATCCAGGATATAAGCGTTTTGGGTGGTGCCACCCACACCCACTGTGAGGCTCCCCATTGTCCACACCAGAACTACGGTAAAACAATTAGGGGATCGATCCAGTACCATGCACCCTCAATCCCAGAATCACACACTAATGATCCAGCTACCTCCCCCAACTCCATCCATGAGTGTACGAGGCTTTAGGAGACATCTAGATACAAACCATAATGGGGCTTAAACATGATGTCATTACTTGACAACCACCTCACACAACTACTGTACTTTTCTTCGTTCTCTGCCCCAGTTCATAACCACCCCCCTTCACTTGTCATTCTTTCTACTCGAATTAAATGTACGTTTTCTCAAAAGAAAGTCAAGTTCTTCCCCCTTATTCTAATTGTCAATCTCTTGCAAAGACATACTTCTAGCTTTCCTCTTTATAATCATTTATCTTGCTAGACTAAGCACAGTGCTCCTCCACCATCCTAAGCTTTGGCATGCTTACAGAGCAGAAGCTACTCATCATGAGATGGATCTGGAAATACCATGGATCAAATCATGTCCCATAAATCACTGCAATTGTATAGTCCCATAGACGTAACTTATCACACTTGTGTAGGCTGCACTCCCAGCACTATCATTAGGAAGGCTTTTAGCTGTACACTATATACATAATTTAACAAGAAAAAAATGTCCCCTCTGGAGATATTTAGATATCTTGTTCCTTTTGCATTCTTTGTCCTAATCGACAAGTGGTGTTTCACAAATGTGTCTTTCAAGCGAGATCAGTTAAACCAAGAGTTATGTCTTCATGCATTTAGATCAGAAACTCCATAGAGCCAAGATTTTGTTTTCCTATTCAATCCTTGTTTATCATTCACAGAATCCCCATGTTATTATATGGGGTGCTACTGATAACTATACTCTTTGTGTAGCATCTCTCTGAGGTGAGAAAAGCATTGGAGGAGCATTTTCATTATTCATTCCTGCCTGTGTAGAGGAGTGATAGATTTTAGTGAGTGGGAAATCCAGAGATTTTAGGTTATCCTGTTGGGTCTAGAAATGGCCCTGAAAAATTTGTGTTTCATTCATATTTCTCAAAAACTGCATCACAGCTTTCTCTTGCAACCATTGAAGAGTTTTAAATGATGATGATTAGAACTAGCATTTGTTGAGTGCTTATTTCACGCCTGTTACTGTAACAAGTACTTAACATACAATATCTCATTTCATCCTTAAAACAGTCCCATGAGGTATATACTCCAATTAATCCCTTCTTTTATGTGAAGACTCCAAGGGCTAAAAAGGATCAGTGATTTCCCCTTAAGCTAGTCTGCTCCTTGTGTACTGCCTGAGGAAATGATTCAGAGTACTTGGTGAGTAGTAAAAAACTAGGTAAATGGTAGCTATTATTATTAACAAAACATTGTGGTTTTGGATAATTTTAGGTCATGAGTCTTATTCACTTCACTGGGTATCTGTTTCCCTTCAACCTCTTGAAATCCATTGTCTTAATCCCTACCGCTTACTGCTGAAGACCATTCCTGATGACCCTTCTTGGGGCTGTTCTGCCCTCCGGCTTCCAGGGGCAGTGGCAGTGCCAGAAGAGGAGGGTTCCATGCCTTTCCTTCCAGACCATTCTGCCCCCCAACCCATGTGTCTTTTCAAGTTACCATGCTAGCAGCCCTGGAGAGTTCCTACACCAGATGGTCCCACTCCAAAACTGAGCATAGGTTCTGGCTCTTTTTTTTTTCAGTATGTGTCTGCAGTAAATAATGGTCACGTTCCTCACTGAGAGTTGGTACTTATACATCCCACATCTTAATTCTTTTTTCATCCCTCCACTCCTTCCTTCCCTGTCCCTCCATCTCTTGGTCCTCTTCTCTTTTGCTAAAGATCCATCTCCCTGTTTCTTATGATATTCTATTTTGCTCTTAAATTTATGTATAGTTTGGATCTCTCATATAAGAAAAATCATGTCATATTGAAGCTTGGTTGTCTGATTTATGTCATTTAACTTTATGGTCTCAAGGTGCATCTGTTTTCCTACAAATGACTCAAGTTTATCCTTCTTCATTGCACAGTCGTGTTCCATTCCTTATAAATACCACATTTTTTATCTATTCTGTTGATGGACATATTTCAGCACTTGCAAGATTTAATGATTATATGTTGTGCCAGTATAAATATGGGTAACATCATACTATGATGTCTTTAACTGTTTTGAGATGATATGTAGAAGTGGAATAGCTGAGTTGAATGCAATTTCTAGTTTTAGTTTTTTGAGGAATCTCCTTACTGATTTCCCTAGTGGTTGTACTAGTTTACACTTCCACCAATAAGGTAGAAGGATTCTTTTTCCCTGCAGCCTCACCATAGTTTGTTATTATTTGATTTCATGATGATAGCTATTTGTTCTGGAGTAAGATAGAATCTTCAGTGTTGTTATAATTTATATTTTTCTCATGACCAGAGATGGTTTTCATGTATTTATTGGCCATTTTTACTTCTGAGAAGTGTCTATTCATTTTGGTTGCCCATTTTTTGATTGGGTTTTTTATTTTAGGGGGTCTAAATTTTTCAAGTTACTTATATATTCTAGACATTAGTTCTCTGTCCTTTCAGATAGCTGGCAAAAAATTTTCCCATTCTGTAGGTTGCCTCTGAACTCTGTTGGTCATTTCCTTTGCTGTGTAGAAACTGATATATATGTGATATAATCTGATGTGATCACATTTGTTGATTCTTGGTATTAGTTCTTGTGCAATTGGAGTTCTGCTGAGAAAATCCTTTCCCACACCTATGTCTTCAGGAATTTTAGGTATTTTATCTTCTAGCACATTGTTTCTGTTTTAGCATTCTGATCTTTGAACCATTTTGATTTTAGTTTGGTGCATAATAAGAGATATGGGTGTAGGTTTAATCTTTGGCAGTGTGAATAGCCAGTTTTCCCAGCACCATTTGTTAAAGACACTATCTTTCAGCCCCTTTGTCAAAGATAAGGTAGTTGAACGTGCCTGAAGTTGTTTCTGCATCCTCTATTTTATTTAAAGGATCCACAAGTCTCCCCCTGCCAATATCTTGCTGTTTTTATCACTGTCACTTTGCTGTATAACTTGAAGTCTGAGGTTGTGATGCCCCCTGCCTTGCCCTTGTTGCCCAGAATTACTTTTGCTATTCTAGGTCTCTTCTGGTTCCATATGATTTTTAGAGTTGCTTTCTCTGGTTATGTAAGGCATGCTGTTGGTGTGTTGAGTGGGATTGCATTAAATTTGTATAAAAGTTTTAGAAATAAAGTATACACATTTTGACGATGTTGGTACTGCCTATCCAGGAAAAGGGAGTATCTTTCCATTTTCCCATATCCTCTTTGATCTCCTTTTTCAGAGTACTATAGTTTTCATTGTAGCGGTCTTTCACTTCCTTGGTTAGATTAATTCCTAAATAGTCATATTTCTTAATGCAACTGTGAAAGGTGTTTGTTTCTCTAATTTCTCTGTCAGTGAGCTTGTTATTTGAGTACAAGTTGTGGAATGCTATTGATTTTTGAGTGTTGACTTTGTATCCTGCTACACTACTGAATTAGGTTATTAATTCTAGGAATCTTTTGATAGAGTTTTGGGGGGTCTTCTGTGTAGAGAATCATGTCACCTGCAGATAACGGTAATTTATCTTCTTACTTTCCTATCCATATCCCTTTTATTTCTTTCTCTTGTCTAATTACTGTGGCTAATGTATTGAGAACTATAGTGAACAGAAGTGTCTGGTCTTGTTCTTGATTTTAGAGGGAAAGCTTTTCAGTTTCTTTCCACTTAATATGATGCTGGCCTTTGGTTTTTCATAGATGGTTTTTATCAAATTGAGATAAAGACTTTCTATATCTATTTTTCTTCAGAGTTTTTATTATAAATGGATGGTGGGTGTTGTCAAATGCTTTTTCTGCATCTATTGAGATGATCGTGTCATTTTTGTTTATGTAGTTTGTTACGTTAATTGATTTGCCATCTATAGATCTCTGAAATGAATCCTACTTCGTCACAGTGTATGATCTTTTTGATAATTTGCTGTTTGCAAGTGTCTTTTTGAGGATTTTTACATCTGTCTTCATTAAAGAGTTTGGCCTATAGTTAATTTTTTTGGTTGAGTCATTTTTCTGGTTTTGGAATCAGGATAATGATTGCTTCCAGGAATGACTCTGGGAGTACTGCTTCCCTTTCCATTTCATTAAAGAGTTTGAGGAGTATTAGTTTTAGATCTTTTCTGAAGTTCTTGTAGAATTCAGCGGTGAGGCTATTAAGTCCTGCACTTTTCTTAGTTGGTAGCATTTTTATTATGGCTTCAATTTCATTGCCTGTTATTGCATTACTCAGGGTTTTTATACAGTTTTGATATCTTTTTATTCAGTTTTGATAATTCATATTTATCTAGGAATCTATCAATTTCTTTTAAATTCTTCAATTTATTGATTTTCAAAGTAGTTGCCAAGCATCTTCTGGATTTTGGTGGTGTCTGTTGGGAGTTCATCCTTTTCATTTCTAATTGCATTAATATGGATCTTTTCCTTCCTTTTTTGGTAAGATTGGCTAAGAGTTTGTCTCTTTTGTTTACTCTTTCAAAGAACCAGCTCTTTGATTTATTGATTCATTTTTTAGTCTCAATTTCATTAATTTATGCATTGATCTTTAATGTTTCCTTCCTTGTACAAGCTTCGGATTTGGATGATCTTGTTTTTCTAGGACTTTGAGATGCACCATTAGTTATTTATTTGGACTTCCTCTTTTTTTCTGATGTGGGCATTCACAGCTTCTTAGGACTGCTTTCATTGTGTCTCATATGTTCTGGTATGTACTGGCATTGCTGTTTGATTCTAGGGAATCTCTTCTTATTGAATTGTTCCCTTAACCAATATGTAGTGACCTTTGTTGCCTCTTCTGATCAGTTTGGCTTGAGGTCCACTTTGAAATACAATAGCTACTCTTTCTTATTTTCAGGTTCCTTTGGATGGAATATTGTTTTCCATTCTTTGATTTTTAGTCTATGAATTTCTTTGTGGATTAAATATGTTTCTTGTATACCGCATACTGTTGTGTTTGTTTTTTGATCCATTCTGCCCATCTGTGTCTTTTGACTGAGGAATTGAGACCATTCACATGGAGTTATTACTGAAAGGTATTAACTTATTCCTGCCATTGCTGATTCCTTTTTTTTTTTTTTCCTTCTGCTTAACTGCTCATCCTTGCTGATGAATTCATTCTATTAGATCTTTTGGCATTGTTGGCTTTATTTTCTCTTTCTAGGATATCCTTAAAAATTTTTTAAATGCTGTTTTGGTAGTCATGAATTTTTTAAGGTGCTTTTTGTCATGGAAAGACCTTATCTCTCCTTCTCAACCATAAAGAATGAGAAACTAGAGACATTTATATTTAAGTGGATGCACATTGAGGCTATACTCTTAAGTGAAATAAATAGGACACACGTGTAAATACCAAATAGTTTCTCTGGTGTGAAAAACTAAAGGTGTAAGTAAGAATCAAAATGTGTAATTTAGGGCCGAGGATTTAGCTCAGTGGTTCTGGTGCCTGCCTCGCAAGCGCAAGGTCCTGAGTTCGATTCCCAGTACCAAAAAAAATGTGTAATTTATATTGTGAAATAGGAAGAAAATGTCTAAAGGAGTAGGGGAAGTGGGAGGGGGAGGGGAAAGGAAAGAAGGGAAAAGAAAATATATGAAAAAAGGAAAAACATGGAAACAAAGTCTTTGTAAATAGGGAAGGGGTGGAGGGGGTGAAGTGAGGGCAGAGGAATGGGGAAAAATTAAGAACCAAGATACATCATGTACAGGTACAAGATCCCAATGAGGAATGTAACTGTACTGTATACCTAAAATATGCCAAAAAACTTAATGGGGAAAAAAAGACCTTATCTCTCCTTCAATTTTGAAAGATAGTTTTTGCAATATAAATCAGTCACTATATTTTTTTTTTTTAGGGCTTGAGACACTTCACTCCAGGCTTTCCTGATCTTTAGGGTTTGTGTGGAGAAATCTGCTGTAATTCTAATGGGTTTGTTTCTATAATTGATTCAATGATTTTCTCTAACCACTTTTAAGTTTCTGTTCTTGTGTTGAACTTCTGGGATTGTAACTATGATGTGTTGTAGAGAGGTTCTTTTCTGATTGTGATTATTTGGGGTTCTATATGCCCCACTTATCAGTTTGTTTCCCCATATTTGGAAAGTTTTCTGCTTTTTTGTGTAAACAGGTTTTTTATTTGTACTGTCTTCTGATTTTTCACTAATTCTAATTAATCTTACAGTAGTCTTCTTTGCATCATCTATTTAGTACTTTTTGAATCCATTTTTGCATGTTCTCTTACCGTTTCAAAGGTATCTCTGCATTTATGGTCAGCATCAACCTTATTTTCCAGTTCTGACACTCTGCCCTCACATTAGTCACTTTTGTTGCCTGTATTTTCAAAAGAAATTTTAATCTCCTGGATTTCTGTTTGTTATCTTTTCATGGATTTGTTAAAGTGGTCATTCATGCTTTGTACCATTTTGTTTACCTCAGCTACCTTTTTATTAGTGTCTTCTGTAAACTCATTAATCGTTTCATTTATTAAGTCTGTTATCTGTTTCATTATATCTTTTATACTCTCACCAAGCACCTCATTGATCTGTTTTTTATCTCTTCTTTTATTATTCTGAATAATTCAGCTGTGTGGCTTTTGACTTCTGCCCTATCATTATCTCATGAATCATCAGCCTTGGGGGAGTTGAAAGTTTTTAGAGGTATTTTGTTGCCTTGTCTTCCCATGTTTCTATTGGTGTGTGTGTGCATGTGTGTGTGTGTTTGTGTGTGTGTGTGGGGGTATACTGAGGTTTGAGGGTCAATTATATTAGAAAGACTTTGTTGTTTCTATGGAGATCTCTTTAGTTAGTGTCTAATTTTTAGTGATGCACTCTACATGTGGCTACCTAAGGGCCTTTACCTCTGCCCCAAGATCCAACCCCCTCTATTAATTTTGAGGGGAGAGTTCAGTGTAATTGGACCAGCACCCAGTTATCCATGAATGGACCACTGTATTGTTAATGACACAAAGATGATCCAGATATTGGCATGCAGAAAAACCCAAGTAATAGCAGTAACTGCCACCTTAACAACAGCAACAAAATGAGCAACAGCAATAAAGCCAAAGACAAACTAGATGTTGACATACCATAAGAAGCAATAATGTAACACCTTAACCACAGAAAAAGAGATCTATAATTATAATATAAACACAAAAACAAACCAAATATTGACATACAGTAAATATCCACTAAATGCAACAACTATACCTCCACTAACAGTAGAAAAGAATTCAGCCTTAATAGCAGAATTAAAAGCAGAGTTAACTACAGTATCTAAGATTAAAGAGCTTATTAAACATAAAATGCAATTAATGGAATTAAATAAATGTAACAGAAAAGAACAAACAAGAAAAAAGAAAAAACAGCAAGCAAATAGAGAAAAAAGAATAAAAACCTAAACCCCAAAGAACCAATGAAAAAAGAAAAAAAAAGAAATGCATCCATAAAGTCCTCTGTATTTTTGAATGAGTCTTTTCTTGCCATGGTCTATAGTCTTGGAATCCAGCAAATGTGGGGGAGGGACAATGAGTCACTGCTAAGACTTAAGATCTTGCAAGCTGGGCCTGAGCCATCAATGATATCCACCCTAAGGCTGTAGTCACTCTGCAGGCTTACTTTCCATGTCCCACGGTGCACCCCAAGTCATGGTTTTCTGCCTAGCTTTAGGACTTGTGTGCTTGTGAGGTGCCCCCCGCACCTCACTCCAGGGCCCTTCTGTCCTTACACCTGAGGATTTGGCAACCATCCCAGCTGAGCCATATCTTTGCTCACATTGGTGGATAGGAAAAGCCAACAGCCCCTGAGTTCTGTCCTGGATATAGCGGCTCCTCCAGAGATGTCTTGCTTCCCTCTCCTTCCCCTTTACCAGACAGCATCCTGTGAAGACTCTGAAGCATGAAATGCCACCAACTTTGACAATCGGCTGGGTACTTTGTGTTTATCCACAAAATGGTTCCAGGTGATGGGCTTGCCTAAATAAGCAATGGAGCCCCAGATCTCAAAGAAAGACATCCAAAGGGGAGGCTGGCAGGGAAATAATTCAGTTGCCTGGAGGGCATGAGGTCCTGCAGGGGGTGCTCGGTGAGCTGGACAGAATGAGGCCCAAGAAAGCTACAGCTGCTGGGGCTCTCTGCTTCCCAACGAGCACCTCTACTTGCCATGTGGGATCCTCCTCTCCGACATTCCCACCCGAACTGCAGGATAAAGCAGTGGCTGTGGCTCAGAAACTCTGCCTTGGGGCACTTAAATAGTGATTCAGAGGTACAGAGTTAGAAAGCAGAAGGATCAGGAGGATCTGACTGGTTTGCTCATTCCTCATCAACTGACACAAGCCAAAAACAGCCCAGAGTAGCCCCCAAAGACTGAGGTGAGGGCAGAAAGGGGTGCCCTCCCTGCCCTCCCTGTGGTGAGTCTGATTCCAAGTCCAGACTACAAGCGACTCCCAGTCCTTCACACACGGGGAAAAAGTGGAAGGTGCTGTCTGCTCCTAACTGGCTATAGCGCACCAGGGTCCCTTCCCAGAGCTGCAGGCGGGGGACCTGGACACCCCGAGTGAGTGTTAGGCTGAGTCGGTTCCTCTGAACTGGGAGGAAACAGTGCTGCTTTGAGGCCAGGCAGGGTAAAGTATGCCCGCTAATCCCATCAAGCCTCTCCCCCCAGGGCTCAAACCCTTCCTGGGCACACTTGGCTCAACTCTCCCTCCCAGTGCAGGAGCTGGGAACAGAGTGTCTGGCTTCACTAGCAGCTGGCAAGGCTGAGGGGACCTTAGGAGGGCAGAGACTCATTGAGCCCTTGGCCTGTGCCCCTAGAGGTTGTAAAGGACGATAGGAGGGACCGTCTTCTCACTGAACTAAGCACTTGTGCCCAATCAGACTCATCAAAATTCAGATTTCAGAGTCCTAAATGTATCTGTGAGAAAGTGCCTCAGAGTAGTGAGATGATCTGTCCAGAGGCACTCAGTCAGGAAGCAGAAGAATCAAGATTCAAGGAACCACTTTCTATCTCAGAAATGTATCCTCTTTCAAACACCTGTGATCATGGCCAAAAAAATTCTTCTTTGAATCTCAACGAAAACAGGCATCCGGTGACCATCATCCGATGATACGAGGGAACTGTGCGATGGAGTTTGGGCCTGGAGGAGTGGGCACGCAGCCAGGAGGAGGTCAGCCCACACCTGCAGGCCCCAGGCACTCAGGGAGGACCCAGGAAAGGACTCTACCCTGTAGGAGCAGGCCTTGGTAGAACTAGGTCGTCCAGATAAGGCTGTGAGCATGTGGTCAGGGTACAGGTAAAAAGGGGTCCAGGCCTCCACAGCATGTCAGGAACCTTCTCAGTGACCCTGAAGCCTGTGAGTACAGCAGATTTACACGGGAAAGCTACATCCATTTCAGTGCTGCCTGGCTGGCTTGCCAGCAGGCCCTAGTCTTAGACTAGTGTCAGAGAGTGCAGTGAGGAGAAGGCTGCAGCTGTAAGGGAAGGGTACTGTGGAGTCCTACAGCCACCCAGGGTGAAAGTTACCCATCACCTCCACCCCACAATTGCGTTAGTTGCTAACCCAGCCATGCCAGGTGCATTGAACATACCTGAAGGCCCAGTCTTGTGCCGCATACTGTGTTAGTTGGGGTAACACTACCTGAAGTGGCAGTAAACCTCCAATCCTCAGAGCTGTATAAAAATGAAATATAAGGGCCCAGGGATTTAGCTCAGTCTTTCTGCCGCCTGCCTCGAAAGCGCAAGGACCCAAGTTTGATCCCCGGTACCAAAAAAAAAAAAAAGGGAAAGAAATATATTTCTTGCTTATGTGAAATAAGAGTGTACTGGTTAGTAAAGGGCCTTCTACCTGGTCATTTAGGGACCCAAGCTCCTTCCACCCTATGGCTCCACCCTTTTCTCAGCCTCAGAATTCTTTGCATCCAGCCAGCCAGTGGAGAAAGAGCATGGTGTTTTGGCATTGGAAGGTTTTTAGGAGTTATAACATCTGCTCCCTCTTCATTGGCTAGATCTCAGGCACGTGGTCAGGCATACTGCAAAGGATGCTGGAGAATTTAGTCTAGCTGTGTACCCAAATAAGAGAAGTGGGTTAGATGAAAGAAATGAGACGTTAAGCCAAGAAATACAGCTCTCATCTGTGGGCATCTATCAGGGTCACTTGAAAATGCTGCTTCCTCATTTAGCAACTCTGACCATTGATCAAGCTTCTTCTCCACAAAGCCTCATAATTCAAGGCTGAAATCAATTCCAGAATCTATTCTGAGGTATGAATGTTTCATTCCCAAAATGTTATGATGCAACAAAATCTTATTTTCTGGCAGAAATCACCCCAGAATTTCTCTCACTGAACTTCTTTTCTAAAAACAAAAACAAATAAACAAATACATTTGAAAAGGCTTAAATTATCAAGATACACAGGACAATGGTTCGTAAATCTGACTGAACATCCTGATCAACTAGGAAATTCTTTTCCTTTTCTTTCCCCAGAGTCCTGGGCCCCATACACAGATTCTGATTTAGTAGATCACATATTTGGCTCAGGAATCTCCATTTTGAAAATGTTCCCAGGTGACTTTGATGTGCAGCCACATTTAGAAGTCTGACATAAATGTCAGGTCCAGGTCTCTTGTGAGTAATACAGGGAATCAAGGAGTGTCTGGAGAGGTCATTGGCTGACACATTGTCAGCAAACATATATTAAGTCTCCATCAAGCATGAGGATAGAAAGGGGTATGACCAGCCACTGGCTAAGTCACGGGGCTTAAACACCAGGAAGAGCAGAGGGCACATGCACTGAGGCAAACAGGAACACACTAGCATCATGCAGGGTCTTTTTTTTTTTTTTTTTTTGGTACCGGGGATCGAACCCAGGTCCTTGCGCTTGTGCAGCAGGCGGCGAAACCACTGAGCTAAATCCCCAGCCCAGTGCAGGGTTTTGAAGAACATGACCAGTGTTTGGATGGTTCAGTGACCTCCCAGTACCACAGCAAACCCTTACAGGGGGAAATGGGCTAGTAAGCCATTCCTGGAGAAAAGTTTAGGTCTTGGAGAAATATGCAAGGGACAAGGGCATTTCAAAGAAGGCCATCAGGGCAAGCAGAGGCTTAGCAAGGCTGTTTTCTGTGAGCTCAAAAATAGCCAACTAGGTGTATCGGAGAATCCTGGGCAGCCTATCTGGTAGAAAGTGAGTGTGGGTACTGGGCCACGAGTTTGGGATTTGGACTGTGAGTAATGAAAAGCCACTGAGCCCAGAGATGGGCCAGACAGTGAGTAACCAGAGCATGGAACTCGTGTGAGGGACAAATGTGAAATGACTAGAGCATCAAAGTGGAGCTCAGAAGGAGGAGAGTCAGTGGAGAAGAGGCCTGTCCCTCTGCAGCCTTCCAAGCAGCACCACTGGACCAGGACAGCCTGGGTTCAGCTCTCCAAGAGCAGGGGAAGAGCTGTGGCCAGTGGCTCAGTACGCAGTGTGCAATCAGCCATCGATATGTACAAATCAAACATGCATAACTCTGGAAGGATCGGGCCCTGTTTCTTTCTCAGAAAATATCCCAGATCATTGGAGCAAGGAGTAGATTAGCAATTCTGAGCTTTAAATCCTATTTCTAACACTGATTTACTGTGACGTTTGGGACAAGCTGTTGCTTTTGATTGCTAAGTCTCTACAATCAAGAGTGCAAAGAACTGAGACAGATCAGCCCTGTGAGCCTGGCTTATGAGGCAGTCACTCAAAATGGCACTAAGTGAACTCCTTTAGAATAACAGCCTGGATCTGCTCAAGATTTTTTCAGTAACGTCCACAGCTTGGCTTACACATCAACAGATACCTATGTTATTCAAAACTCTGAATGCCTCTAAAACTGTAGCCCTGTATTCTCAGTTCCTTTTCCATAGAGAATAGAATTTATGGGTTAATTGAGCTTCTGATATCTGAAGCAAAGCACCGTCTAATTCTACATGCGCTGTCCCCCTGGAGCCTCATCAACATGACTTCCACCACACTTTCATGCAGACGACTCGCACATCTTCATTTCCACCTGAGTCCCGTACCTGGGCTTCCGGCCACCTGACTGGCGTCCCACCCACCCTTTCAGCATGGTGCCTAACAGCACACCCACTCCTGAGTGGCTCTTCTGTCCACAGCTCTGCCTTTCTCCTAGACATTCAGTTCTTCGAAGCCTTTCTTGCTCTTTCACTACTGAGACTCATTGTTTTCCCAGCTTGTATAGGCTGTAGCTGTATAGAGACCAGGACTAAAAGGAAGCTCAGAAATCCCCTAGTCAGTGGATAATATAATTATATGATTAATTGAAATCCTCAAAGGCAAGGTCCATGTCTTATTGTCACTATGCACCTAGCTTCGGCACAAGCATCTGACACATAACAGGGGCTCAGTAATCTTTACTACAAGGCATAGGACAATATATAATTTGTAACACTGCCTTCTAATAAAAAATGAAACAGGAACAATGAAGCCGATTCTTCCATGCTAAAGAAAAGTTTCTAATGTGAAAATACCCATGTTATACAGATTTGTAAAAATCAAGTTGGCAGGGCCGGGGATTTAGCTCAGTGGTTTCGCTGCCTGCTGCGCAAGCGCAAGGACCCGAGTTCGATCCCCGGTACCAAAAAAAAAAAAATCAAGTTGGCATACATAAAGCTTCAATGACTTGCCCTGTGTCACACCAAGTACCTAGCTCAGTCTTCACTCTGCTATTTGAAACTCAGTCCCCTCCAAGCAGAAGAGACTGCTAATTCACCCTTGTAGCTATGTCTTTTTCGGGGAAAAGGGAGCTAGGAACCACCCTTTTCACGGGCCTTCTCACTGTTGGGTGGCTACCATCTCTGGGACCACTTCAGCTCCCCAAGCCACGGTCAACACAGAGAGACAGTGTCAGAGGAGGGGCCAGTGTTTGGAGTGAATGTCTGTGTGTCCTGAGAAATAAGCAGTCAGCCTAGTCTCTGTGAAGAATGGATGTGTACTTTCTACCTCTAGATAATCCTCCACAGCCCCAGGGTAGAGTATGTGTGAGGCTAGGTATGATTAAACTAGTTAGGTGGTTCTGCAAGGAATGGAAGCAAACATGGCCTGTGAAGCTGAGACCTGAGTCCTCATCTTGCCCTTGCTACTTTGCAATATGAAATGATATAACTTGTCAAGTCAAAGGATGCTCCTGAGAGGTCCCTGCAATTCTTCAGTGCCTCTCCTCCCAACCTGAGACTTGGCATATTCAAGCCTGTGGGCTCAGGTAGTTTTGTGCACAGGCACCTCCCCTACTGCAGCAGGGCTCTAGAAAGCAAGGTACTCCTTTCTTTACCCTGTCCCCCTAGTCCCTGGGCCCCCACTAGAATCCAATAGCCATGATACACATTGAAAGAATGAAAGAGCAAAGCAGAAACTTGCTGGAGATAGCCTTCCACCCCCTACCCTGCAGTCTGGACCCTCCTTGTTCAGGCTTTTCCAAGTGATGACATGCCAGGACACATGAGGGAGCTAGGATCTTTTGCTCTCAGCCCCAAAAGTAATCATCGAAAGCTGGTGCTTGGAAGCCTCAACCCAAGAACGTGGAAGGGTCTGAGTGATTCTCCATGTTTATTCAGCCTACCTGCAAACTCATTTTTCCTCTTACTTCAAGAAGGGCTCTGTGTTAGTTACTTTTCTCTCATTGCTGGGACAAATACCCGACACCCGAAGTTAAAAGGGAAGGGGTTTATGTGGGTTACAGCCTGTAGAAGTTTCAGTCCAGAGTCAGCTGGCTCCAAGACAGGGATGGCAAACAGCCTCACAGAGGAGAAACAACATGGCACAAACAAGGTAGCAAAAGCAACAAGAGAGTTTAACAGCGTCTTTCTGCCCCTTTTATCTCATTCAGGTAAACCAATCACTCGTGTGTAGTGGTTTAGTAACCAGGCGCCCTTAACCCCAGCATCACACATTCCAGATTCAACCACCTCTGAAAAAGAAAGTCCCACCTCATCCGCGTGGGGCTTTGGGGGACATCTGAACACAAACCACAACGCGCTCCTTCATGCATCCAGGCTCACCATGAAAGATCTTTGTGTCCTTTGCGGCTCTGAACGCTCTGTATCATCTTATCCACCGTGTTTTTGATGCCATATCCAGAGGAGAAACCAAGTCAGGAGGTGGTAAATGACTTCTGAGAGTGGCACTGAATGTGGTGGGGGTTGCTCCCGATAACCCGAGTCTGACCTTGAACATGGCCCATTCCCACTTAGTATGCAGGAGCCAAAGGCTCATAGACTCAAGACACACATGTCCACCCCTGATCACATCAAACGCAAGCAGGGCTGCCCCCAGGAATCCAAAGGTGTCCTTCAGCCCCTCCCCTGTAGACAGTAACTGAGGCCAATTACTCAGATAATAGGATGGATGTGGCAGAACCTTTTCATCGAATATATAATTCTAATAGAATTGCATACTGCGACCCGAGGCTTGTGACTTTGGCCAAGCAAATCAACTATGCAGTCAGAAATTGGAGAAAGTGTTTTTTCTTAGCTGTATTTGCTGGTTCTATCCTAAGCAACCAGATCTCAGACAAGACCCAGCTTTGAAATGGGATGCAGATCACTCCCTCCTTCCAAGCCCACTAAATGGCCAGTGGAGGAATCTGAGACACAGTGTGCATACGTTAAATGCCCTTGACCCTGTCCAGCCCTTCTTTCCTGCCCTCTCCAAAGCATTGCTGTCCCCTCACTCCACATTCAGACACATGCCTTTTTGTCAGCTACTTAAAATCAGTAAATGAACGTAATTAGGTTTGTCTATCCCTCAGGCTGGAAGGGTGGCAAATAAGGCCTTAGATTCACCATCCATTAACAGTCTGTTGCCTGGATGAGATGGTACATTTTCTGAGCTGTGGATGAGCAGCGTCCACATTTCCAGTGGCCCTGGGAGACACCCAGTTCCAAAACTGCCCCTCTAAACCTGGCCCATTGCCCAAATGGCCACCTCCCGACATCTCCTGGGCCGATTTTCAACAGGCTTCTCTGTAAAGCTGAACAACACACTCAGAGTGGATGCATCCTTTGTGCAAAGCCAGGCTCCAACCAAGATCTCTAGCCAAGTCGGTTTAGCAGCAAGCTTCAAACCCCCCGGGCAAGAAAAAGCAACAATAACCTAGGCAATGAGAAGTATCCACTTTGGAGAAGCCAAAGCAGCTAAGCAGGTATGTTAAGGGGAAGGGAGAGAAATTTCCACGGCCAGGAAAGAGGAGGTTCACCTATCATGTGTTTAGATAGCACAGATCAGTGGGGCATAGGATGAACCCAAAGAGCTCACTCTGCCTTGTCTTTGGCCATGTTGCCTACAGAGAGGAAGAAGAAGCCTCTTCTAGCCATGGGGACTCTGCTTCCTTTTCTCCACCCAGAGCAAAGACTTTCAGATTGAAGCAGCAGAGTAGCTTATATGTTTGTTAAAACCATCTGGTCCCTGCAGTCTTGGCAATAATGTGGCATGGACCCTGCTTTCCCTCAGTCCCAGAGTGGTCTACCTGCAGCATGTTACAGCTTTATCTGGGTCCCAAAATGACTAGTCCACCTGGGAGGTGCTAGAACTCAGGCTGATGCCACGGCTGACAGTGCAGAGTGGCTTGGCGTCTCTACCTTTGGGAAACTCAGCCGCACAGAGTGACTGGACCAGCCTCAGAGACTTGAGGAAGTCTGGCCCATCTCCAGCAGGGAGAGGGTAGGCAAAGCCAGGACCAGCTTCTTCATCACCTAAGGAGAAGGTCCTAGGTGCCATCCGCAGCAGAGAACCTTCTATCTAGGTGGGCCCAATGGCCACCTGGTCTCTTGGCCAGTGCTCCACTGAAAAGAAGCTCCTAGACTGGTGCTGCTGTACCCCCCGCATCACCCACCACTCCAGAGCCCATCCCCAGACCGGCTCTGCTTCATCCCATCCGCCCACACACTGCTTGGCCCATCCTCATCCCACCTGGCCCTTCCTTGAGCCTCTCAAGTGTGGCCCATTGGGGAAGTGTTGGCAGTGGGGCCCCTGGATGGAACAGAGATGGCATCATGTGTGTCCATTGTGCCACATGAGCGAGTCTCCCCTGATTGTTATGAGTGCTCCTGACTCAAAATGCGTGCAATTCCCAGCGTCAGTCAAAGGCTTTTAAACAGCAGGTGCCACTGCCGTTGCCTCGCAGAACACTTCAGAAACTTCTCTTTAGAAACCAGCCCCAGTTTGCATCATCACAGCCATGCTAAAAGGCCCAGTGGCCGCTGAGAACCAGCTCCCATCTCTCAGTAACAGAAGTGAAGGCAGATGGAGGGGGAAGCAGGGCCTGTGGAGGGCACTGCAGGGGTTTTCTTCCTACCCTGAGCCACCGGGCATTGCCCTGCTCAGCACCACGGGTTCTCCTGGAAGGCTGACTGCTCAGCACTGCTGAGCATCTGACCTGGCCCCTTAGCCAGTGGACAGTGACCGGGGCTGAAGAATGAGGAAGGTGGGCTGCTGGGGGGGCCTTGCCCACCACAGTGCAGAGTAGCGGGCAGCTGCGCCTTCATGACACTTCCACATGGGAACACGGCTTCGTGTTTGCTTCCTTGCTTGCTTGTTTGTTTGTTTTTGGTACTGGGATTGAACCCAGGGAGTGCTGAGCGACATCTCCAGCCCTTTTTAAATTCTGTTTTGGAGAAAGTCTTGCTAAGTTGCCCAGATTGACCTCAAACTTGAAATCCTCCTGCCTCAGCCTTGTGAGTAGCTGGAAGTACAGGTGTGTGCACGGTGCTATACTTTCTCCTCACCCCTCTGAGGAGCTCTAAGTGTCTGTTCTCTTGCCAACATGTCCCTAAGGCTTATTTCTGCTTTAAGGAGAACACGACAGCAGTGTTAGGGCCCTGGATTTCCAGGTGAGAGTGCCAGCCTGGGCTTCGTCCGGGCCTGCACAGCTCAAGCCAGAGCCCGTCCGTGGCCCACATTCACTGCAGAGACCTGGGCGAGGGCTGTGCTCTTGCCAAGGCCTGAGGAGCAAGTCAGTGACTGTGTGCGGGTGGGGAAGGGCCTCTGGGGTGGGCCCTGCCTCCTCTCATTGTTCCCCTCCCCGCTTACTGATCCCACCATGTTTACCCTGAAAGAGCTCTTTGGTTTTGTTTTCCTGGAAGCCCATGGTAGCTCTCATTTCTGATGCCGGTCCCTCTTCAGCAGGCCTCCACCTGCTCCACCTTCGTCACCTCCTTCCACGCCCCTCCCCCTGAGCAGAACAGGCCCCTCCCTGCCCTGCTGCCATGTCCTTCTCCCCACCATGCTGCCTCCACCCCACGCCCACATCCCAGAGTCCTACCCCACCTTCAAAGGTGATTTAAATCTGGGGACAGTGGCACACTCAACTCAGGAGGCTAAGGCAGGAGGATCTCAAGTTCCAGGTCAGCCTGGATAGACAGCTCCCACCTCTCCTACTTCATCTGCACCATCTCTCTGCTGGATGGCGAGCAGCTTGAATGCCATGCTGCTGCCTGATTTCCCTTAGAATCCCCCTTGGCCTAAAGCTGGGCCCAGCACAGAGCAGCTGGGTCTGAAATGAAGCCAAGTGGCACCCAGGCAGTAATGAAACCTCCTCTCAGTGCCTGAGCTCAGAGGGTGGGCAGGTCCATGCTGTCATCCCTCACATGGCCTCCTCCAGCGTCCCCAAGTGTCCCAGAACAGAACCAGAACTCCTCCTCCACACCCAGCCAACCCAGACCCCTCCTTGCTGATCCCATCTCTCTGGGGAGAGATCAGGGGAACGTGGGGAATGTGGCCTGAAGGGACCAGGCTGGCTGACAGCGGACACAGCAGATTCAGGCCTTTCTTCTTTTAATCAGAGCAAATGTGGGCCCAGTTGCGACTTTCACACACAAAGGACTGTGTGTGACCAGATTTCACAAGATGGGTGAAGACGCGGACTTAGGAAATAGTTACGTTCAGAGTAATCACAAAGCTGCTGCTCAGAGGAAAATTTAGTTTTGCCTTCGAGGCCTGCTTTCCTGCAAGGCAGCGTCTGTCCTTTGCACGCTGTGACCAGGGCTCACCTGCTCCTGTAGCATCGGGCCTTCCCGCCAGGTTCTGGTCTGCTCACCGGCTAAAGCTTTGTTCCTTCGCTGGGAGCACACGCTCTCCCCTCACACTGCTTCTGCGCCGTCCTCCCTCCACTAACAGCTGTTTCTTCCCCTTGTCCTCTCCCTGCCCTGCTTTCTTCACACTGTCAGGGCACCAGTGCTTGGTTTTCCTCATGTTATCTGGTCTCTATCTCTGTCTCCCTCTGTCTCTGTCTCTGTCTCTCTGTCTCTACCTCTCTGTCTCTATTTCTATCTTCTTTTTTCCTAGCAGCTTTATCCAGCTATAATTTATGTACCATTTTAAATATAGAAGTCAATGACTTCTGGCAAATTTATAGAATTGTACAAAGAATACCACAATCCAATTTTCGAACATTTCCATCACTCCAAAAAGAGCCCTCGTACTTGTCTGTAGTCAATATTGTTCCTACTCCCAGCCCCAGGCAACCACTAATCTGCTTTCTGTCTCAGCAGATTTGCCCTTCTAGAGGTTTTCTATGCACAGAATCCTTCACAATGAGATCTTTCACTACCTGCCTTCTTGAACTTAGCATAATGTTTCTGAGATCCATCTATTTTATAGCATGTCTCTTGCTCCCTTATTTATCGCAGAGTAGCTTTATACCTCACCTGCTTTATCCAGTCACCAATTGATGGGCGTGGCTTCCCTCTCAATATTTTCACGTCCGCACCAGAGACTCCACACTATTCTGCAGGCCTTTTTGGAACAAATTTCTGAAGAGTGGGAAAGGTTTTTGGTATCTCGGGACACCCTTGCTTTATCACAGGAAAGAGCTGGCTGACTGATAACCTTCCAGGAGGGTTATTTCCCAGAAAACAAATGAACCAAAGATATTTCTTTCTGTTTATCTCAATCTAAGCTTTCCCTAGTCACAGTCTTAGGACCTGGCCCTCAAAGGCTATGAAGAAGCTGGAAAGAAGCATTATCTCAAGGCATTGCTGTTAGTACTTCATGGCCCTGGGTTAGTTACAAACAGCCCAGAGGTAATAGTCAAATCATTGAATATTTAACTGCTGCTAGACAAAAGCCAGGACGCTGGAGACCCCTTGGTTCCTGGCTAATAGGGAAACCCAGAGGCCACCAGAGAAAGACTCTGATTGTCTGAAGCAGTCAGCAGGGAGCACTCCAGGGAGAGCAGGTCTTTATCATTTGGTTCAGAAGCATTTAAATCTTTCAGTGATGACGTTGGGCCTATCGGTGAGCATACGCTGAATATCAAGCTCACCACATGCGCCTACCCTGTTCACCCAAAAAGCAAAGAAGGAGGCCTCCTTGAGTTATCGAGGAGTGCTAGTGTCAGGCCTCGAACTTCAGATTGGTTTTAAGGGCCAGATGTCAGCCATTCGAGGGATGGAAAGTCCTGCAGAAAGGGAGGTGCTCTGCTAGAGAGGTCAGGGAGAGGTCGCCTTGTCCTCTTGCCACGGCCCTTGGGTTAGGGAAGGTTGGTAAAAACTGAAGTTCTGAGCCAGGCCATCATTTGTGTCCTCACACGCATTCCTCTTGCCATGGACAGGTTCTGGCTGCAGATGGTCGCATGGTGGGGGCAAGGATCCAGAGCCACCGTGGCTTTTGACAATATCTCCATCAGTCTGGACTGCTACCTCACCAGTGAGTGCACCCTGCCCCTGACACTGCGTCCTCCAAACCCAGCAACCCATGGCCTCACCACCCCTCCCTAACCTAAGCCTGACTTTCTCTCCCACCCTCCCCAGTACAAACTCCTGTCCCCCCTGACACTGAGCCTCACCTAACTCAGCCCATGGGATCTTCTCTGTTCCAGTCAGTGGGGAGGACAAGGTGCCCCAGACTGAAGAACCCAAATCAAGAAATCTGTTTGAGAGAAACATAAGCAAGGAGCCAAAGTCCTGGGAAAACATACCAAGGCAGACTCCCATCTTCGACCCTACAGGTAAGGGTTCAGTTCACAAATTTAAGCCATGTCATTTCTTGTTGCAAAAGACAGAACAAAGATATGTGCTGTAAGTGCAGTAGGGATCCATGCCTGAAGCATAAAATGGTCAGCTATAGGGAGAATATCACCGTTCATAGCCTGGCCCTGGGGCCCCAAGAGGACGCTGTTCGATTCTCACATTGCCCAAGCAATGGAAGCCACTGGAAGTTGTGCAAAGGAACGAGTTCCCCCTACACCTGAGGAATCCCAGAATCCACACAAACAGGAGGACAAAACTGCTAGTCTTTTCTCGACCAACTTCCTCGAAACCCCCACTTTTCAAAGAAAGCGAATCTTAGCATCAGGTTTCCTCTCCTCACAGAGGGCTGGGGCCTAGGACAAGGCTATCTGTTACATAAAAGTGGGCCACCACATCACGGGTGCGTTCAGTTCAACACACCGCCCCCGGGGCTGGATCCCCACCAAACCTGTTCTGACCTTCAAACCCCAGGCTGGGATTTATCATGGGGGCTCTTGCTGCTTCAGACACAGGCTTCTTCAGTTTTTGGCTGTCAACCATACGTGTAGGAGAAAGCTCCTACAATCCATCTCCAAACCCAGCCCAGAGGAGCTGACCAGGACTGCCTGGGCCCCGCTGCAGCAAGCCACAGGGCGACCTGAGCTGGCCCTGGTGCCTGGAGATGTGAGGCTTCTTCAGACACGAGTGACCTGCAGAAGCAGGTGTACAGCACACAGTCTACTCCCAGTCTTTTTTCCTATAAAACATGTCTTTATTAACATAAGGAAGGCAAATGATGTCTCTACTTTCTATGTATAATGTAAAACCTGCTGGGTACAAAGTACTTTTTTAAAAAGTTAGATGCTTTGCCTCCAAGTTATCTGGCTCTCACTTATTAATGAAATGTTAGTTTTGTTTTGTCTTTGGAGGAATTTTTCTGTCCCTTGGAAAACTGTCTCAATACTGACACACCCCTTCCTGATTTCTGCCTGCTTCAATCCAGCTGCCAAACCAACGCAAAGAATTAGTTGTTTTTCTCATCACTCCACCCCTTTCCTTTACCCCTTCGCCCTAAAGAGAACCCCCTTCCAAATCTTTCCACTTCTCCACACAAGGAGAACTGCCACATCCATTTCAGTGCTTCATGAAGCATCCAACCTGAGGGGGGCAGCCTTCTAACTTTCTATCCAGAGTCGCTTTCTGTCACCCACCGCCATCATTCACCTCCACTTACTCCATGGCTCTTGGCCAACGATTACTTCCTTGTGATAAATGCAGGAAATTTACAAATGTAAAAATTCAAGAAAGAGGCCAAACATCCCCTTTGTAAAACCTGGTGGCAAATGCCCTGCCCCAGCCTAACCATCAGCATTGATTACGTAGCAGGGACTCCAGAAATACCTATTGATTGACTAGTAGATGGGAAGAGGCTTGAGCTGGGGTCTCGGATTTTAGGAGCTGGCAGCCCTGCAGCCAGCATTTAGGAAACAGCCGTGCCCGCTGCCAGAGCCTGGGTTTATTGCCATATAATTCCCACTGTCCCTAAAAGGCTAATCAATAAGGGCCTGCCCAGTGGCCACTCAGACTAATGAAATCACACAGCAGCTCCAAAGCAGTGATGACTCCCTCACCACCTCCAAATAGAATTAGAAGCAAGCAGCTGCTTAAGGAGCTAGAGATGACTCCAGCTGAAATTCAAGCCTCCCTACTAAGTAACTTCACCCCCTAATCCCTGACCCAGCCTCCCTTGGAGTGCAACCAGGGCAAGTGGCTACAGATCAGGGTTTTGCCCGCCTTCTGAGCCACCTCTCCTCAAAAGAGAAGACATTGAGCCAAATGTGCCCATGGGCATCCTTGAGAGATGTTCCAGCTACCTGAAGTCTCTAGAACACCAAATAAAGAGCCTCTACGTTCCCAGGAACCTAGTGCCATGTCAGGGAGCAGCTTGTGTCTCGGAGGAGCTGGGCACCCTCCCCATGCTCTGTCCAAGTGGTAGGAGGCAACACTCTATCGTGTTTTAGGTCCCCCAGCCCCAAGTCACTGCAGCTCCCTGCCCTGCCTGTGGAGGTTGGGGTATCTCCGTTTCCTTTGGGAGGATTTCCCAGGGGCAGGGCCATCTTTCTCCACCACCCTCAGGAATATCCACTGGACTCGGCCTCGTGGTCAGGAGAACAGCCCCACTGGCCCTGGCCTCTCCTGCCTTTCATCTGGACCCACCTGCAGTCCTTGCAACTTCCTCTGTGGCTGATTCTGAACTCAGAGACATTGAGCAGAACAAGACACAGGTCTGGAGCTCAGAGAATTTCTGTTTTCAAAGAGGAGAGGGCAGGTGGACAAATGCTTGAACTAGAACAGTGTATCTGCATCAGGGAGAGCAGAGGAGCCTCCTGGAGGAGGCGAGGTCCAGGCAGACAACCAAAGGTCAAGGCCAGGGCCCCCTCTCCTCAGTAATAATCACCCAGCAAACACATGTGCCTGGCACTTCTGCTGTGCCTAGTGCTGTGCATGCCCTTGACGTGGAGAAGCTGACCAGTACTCACCGTGCTGCAGCTTCCAGGCCTGGGGAGAGCAGCCTGTGACCATGCAGGCTGGGCCTGCAAGGTCAAGCTTAACCCAAGCTCAGAACTTTCACCTGGGAAGGTCCCTGGAGGAAGACACAGCACTGAGGCTGGAGAGGGAAAGGAGCATGTCTGATCATGGGCTAGGTGGTTTCACACATCCTCCCACTGGCCCAGGAGAGTTGCTCTGTTATCATTCCAGGGAGGAAGAAAAGGGTATAAAGAGAGTTAAAAGTCCCAAAAGTCCCACAGCTGGTAGGGAGTAGGGCCAGGATGTGAACCTAAAGTCTACATTCTTTCACTCGAGTAAGCTACTGCTAAGTATAAAAGAAAGTCTCCAGTCAGAGATAAATACTAAAAGTGGAAAAGAGCTAGTGAAAAAGTCCCAGATTAGAGGGCCTACATGAACAGTAAACAAATCAGCTCCCAACCCCTTGACAAAGAGCCAAGGAGACAAGGTAATAAGATTTTCCTTCCAAAGTTCAATGCTGTCAGTTTCTACTGAGCTGGAACAAGGGTGGCTGGTGGCATTTCACCTCTTGTCAAGTCTCAGAGCAACCCCTAGAAACACAAAGGCCAAATTGAGTCTTTTGAAAACAGTGGCCCACAAAGTTTCCATCTTTTTCTAAACGCTCCTCCTGTCCCCTGAGCCATTTGGCCTGACTCCCTTGCTCTGGGAAGGGTAGACTGAACCTCTGGAACAGCCATGTTCAGGTGCAACTCAGGGCATTCTCAGATGTCTCTGAGTTACTTTAGCTAATCAGATAAAGAAGCTGGAGGAGAAAATGGGGCAAGGATTAAGTCCAGGGAAATTACATTTGTCAGCTTTGCACATGCAATTACACTAACCAAATGGTTAGGCTAATGCAATCACAGGGCTGCAGAGGCCCCTCCTTTCCTCTCTTGCTCTCCCTTCCCCTCTCCCTCTCCTTCCCTCCCCTCACGCTCTCCCTTCCTCCCTCCCCTCCTGTCTCCTGATAAGTCTCTGTCTCCATCTCCTTCTCCCATGGTAATGAATGACATTAGAGGCGAGGAGGTACAAACAGACTCTGCCACCTTCCCTCCCCTAAAAAGCTCAGGTGAGGACCCGCAGATCCCCAGGGTCCAATACCCCATAGCCTTTCCTTAAAGCTCAGATATCATATAGGGAGGACCAAGGGAATGGGCTCAGTTGACATGAGAACCCAATTCCACAGTCCTAACTTTGGAGTCTTGGCATCAAAACCACAGCTTTGCCTCTGCATTGTCTAGTAACAGGTTTGTTTACCATTTTCTGAGTGTACATCGGTTGCCAGAGGGGAGAAAAGCAATTAAAAACATGTAGAATTCCACGAAGAGCACCGGACCGGGAGACAGAACCTCCACGTTGGGCCTGGTTGGGTGGCACTCGCAACCCCGGGTCTCAGGCCTGTTCAACCAACCTCACGTAACCTCCTCTCCTGTGGTGTGTGAGCCAGCCTGCTTCCAGTAGCAGCACTCCTGGGAGATGGGCTTGTGTGAACACAGAGCAGGGCGGGTAGCTACTGCTTGAAAAAGTCAAGGTTTGAAGACAGTCTCCACGTCCGTCCTGTTCCTAGCTCTGTGACTCTGAGAGCTGAAGGGGGCTGGGGTAAGGGAGCCATCAGTCTATGTGGCCCACCTCTCTAATTAACCTGTGGCCCAGCTAATGTGCCCGGAAGTCAGGGTGACAGACTGCCCATGTCCACACATGCTCCTGTGATTCAAGAACAGATGCCAATTCCAATGAGAAAGTTTTATGTGTTTCATATAAATTGATTGGGTCTATTTCTGCTAAATGCATTATCCATTCACCACAGAACAACTATTAGAGATAATAGAATTTGTAGCTAGAGCCATTATGTTGCAAGCACACCCTTCTGGGGATGACAGCATTGTTGGAAGGCAGGCTTTGTGAGACCCCCCTGCCTTCCCTCAGGCCCTGGCTTCTTGCTGGGAAGCTAGTGGGTAGGCAGGGCTTCCTTTGTTTCCCTCAGAGCCTTCTGCACTTGGATTCCGGCAGGTCAGTCAAGTTCATTTCGGGGGCACACCCCAACAAGGAAGGTCCTTTTCCTTCCGAGTCACCCCCTCCTAAATAAATAATATATTCTAATCCAATGCCAAAAACTCCTGTCATAGTCTAACTTATTGGCATTGCTGACAATCCCATGCCAGCCTGGGGCATGGGAGTGGGAGAAAGCCAAGATTCCTTCTGTAGCTGCAATTCTCCACTGTATGCCAGTTTTAGAGGCAGGAAGTCTCAAAATGTGAGACGTCAAGAGACGAGGCAGGATAGGAAGCCCAGAGAGCTTACTCACCCTGTGGGGACTGAGTTGTCATGAACAGCTCCCTGGGGGATGCTTCCTTATGGACCATCCTCCCCGACTTCCCGATGTAGCAAGGAGCTGGCCAGGGTCCCTCCAGTGTGTCCTGCATAGGGTGGTGGATTGTCTACATATAGGTCACCTGGCCAGGAGAGGGACCACCTGCAATATTAACAGTACATATTCCTGAGCCCCTGCACCACTATGGAATGTTGATTAAAAATTCACATTTTCAACAAGCCCTTTGGACAAGTCTGGTTAGCAACAAAAGTTAAAAACTCAGGACCGCAGCTTGACCTCATAAAGACCAGCAGCCTGCACCTCGGGAAGTGGGTGAGGGGGACTCAGGGCCACCCGGCGTCTTTTAAGATTCCATCTTTCCAACAGCAGAGGCTTGGCATTATTTTGCTGCCTCTTCACACAGCAGTGATAACCACTGCCCCCTGAGTATTGCTGGTGCCAGGAAGTGTGCTACTCCTTCACGCATTGTCTCATTTCTTGGTCCTGGAACATGATCCCCGTTCTAAGATGAGGAGACTAAGGTCCAGAGAGGTTCCGTAACTTGTCCTAGGTTATACAACTGTTATCCAAAGTTAAAGAATGTATTTCCTTTTTGTAGTAATGTTTGCAATGCATAATGAATACACCCATCACGAGGAGTTGGTGCATATGCACACTGCCTCTTAAATCTTTTTATTTCCCCCTCTTTCCCCTGCTCCATCTTTAGATACCCTTCCCATCTCCAACAGGTCTACTTCTCTGTTTCTTATCACCTATGAAAGAACATATTTCTTTTTCAAAAAATATCACACAGAAAGTAGTTTTCTAAGCCAAATTTAACGTCTAGAAGGGCCAAGGGTAACCTTAGAAGGATCCCATCGTTGAATAGGTATATAGATGGATCTCCCTCTTTGTTGAAAAACCCTACTTCTCATGTTAGTTTCTGCTTAAACAGGGCACATCCGCCTCTTTCCTAAGACAGCACCCCACGTGGGCAGTGCACCCGCACACATCTAGGGGAGCTGATACCTGCCACTAGTTAGCATTCCTCCAGCACCCCGCCTTCGTGGGTGTGCTTGGAAGTGCTTCTGTCAGCACCCATTCAATTGAAGGGAACAACTCTTTAAGCAGTGGCACACTTGGAACTCTGGGAACCTGTTCGGCCACTGGCCATTCCCCTCCTCAATTCCCCTGCTGCTTAACCATGTGCAGTTAGCTCTCTTATTCTGCTAATTTTTGATTATCACCTGTTTATAGCAAGCACACTCATGGTGATGCATGAAGCACCAGCCTGAGCCTGGCTCCCGGACTCCCAGGCACCCTCTCAATTAGCATGTCACTCTTCATTTGGGTGCGTCTCCCTTCCCTGGGAGCTAGTGTGGTGGTGCTCCAGGAAGAGAGATGATGTTGAACTAATTCGTGATTTGTGATTCCCATTACTGACCCAAGAGAGGCTCTGCCCATGGAAGAATCTCTGCACACTGGAAAGCCAGTCCGCATCCCAGGAGGCGGCCAGCTCCGAGGACCAGGGAGGAAAGCATTTCCCAGGGACCTCCTGATGGTGACGATGGGGTGGAGTCGAAGACCGGGTTGAAGGCTGAGCGGCCCCCAGCACCAGAGCTTGCTGGTGTATGTTCCACCATTTATAGGTCACATGTTTTCATTTGTACACTGGCTGTCCGTGTCTAAATCTCAGCAGTACCACTCACTTTAAACAACTCCCTTCTCCTGCAGCATCTGTGCCTTTGTTTCCTCTTATCAAAAAAGAGTGTTCAAGCCAGGTGTGGTTGCACTCTCCTATAAACCCTGCACTCTGGGATGCTAAGGCAGGAGGGTTGAAAATTTGGGCAATTTAGCAACTTGTCTCAATATAGAAAAGGGCTGGGGATGGAGTTCAGAGTGAAGGCCCTGGGTTGAATCCTCACTACCACAAAAGGGGAGTACTTGTATTAGTAGCCCTGAGTACTTCCATCTCAGAGGTGTGACATAGGGACTGCATATATTAATACAGTGGTGCCTCAGTTCATGAATTTAATCTGTTCCACATTCTGGGGAAGATGGCTATGTTTGTTGGTGTGAGGAAGATAGCCACAGTCATGTTCATCACCCGAGGCAGAGTTTGTGAATGGGAGCAAAATTTTCCCAAATGTTTCCATTTGTGAGCCCAGTTGTTTGTAAAGAGAAGTGTTCGTGCACTGAGGTGTCACTGTACTGTATTTGCCAAGGGTGTGGAGAGGCACCTGACATAGAGAGCCACATGAGCCATCATTGTTTTAACCATTTCGGAATTGAGGAGACAGAAGAGCAGGAGGCAGTTGACTTGCCCTACCCCACACTGCGGAGCTGGGCCTCAAAGGCAAGGCAGCTCACTCCAAAGCCTTCCCCACTCTACCCTGGGGCCCACTGGGAACAATAACAGACACCTCCCCAGTGTTGATCAGCATCAACAGAGAAGCCCTGGCTGCATCCAAATGGGCCGTTTTCTCATCCACTCAGGCCGTTTAACTCAGCGTTCAGGGCAGACAGCAGCGCTGCCTTCCCTGAATCTCAATCCTACAAACAGAATCCACACCGAGCTGAGTTCAGTCTGACAGGCATGTGCTGGGTGCCTGATGTGTGCCACACTTGTGCTGGATGCCTTGGGGAATGAGCCAAGTGCTGCTCTTTCAGAGCACACTACCCAGAGCTGTGCCCACATGAGCCCCACTGGATGCCACTATTCTGATCCCACTGAGAACTAGGGCCAGCACCTCCCTCCACAACCCTGACTTCATCCTGCCCGACAAGGTGCACTGCAAAGTATTCCGAGCCAATCATCATTTTCAAGAGGAAACCCAGTGTTCTGGGAGAACGCAGAGCCTCTGTGCTGTTAGTTCACAACTCTCTAAACAGCTCCGATGGAGTCCAGCAGCCTCATGGACCTTCAATCTAACGCTGCTGGTGGTGGAATCACGGCAAAGCTTTGGTCGGACAAAGTACCTTAACACCATTCAAGGGGCTTTTGCTCCCCTGAGCCGCGAACAGAAGCTTCCGCCTTCCTCTCTCTTGGCTGGCTTGAGAAAACATGTTGTTTTTACCCATTTGCGTTGGTGAAAGGTTACATAAGTAGAAGAAATAAATGATCCAGGAACCCTGGACTCAGCACGGCTTGATTAAGATCATTTAGCTCAAAGACTAGCAGAACACAAAGGGCTCTTCCTTCCGTGCGAGTATATTAAGCACTTGTTTAGGAAGGCCGCTTCCATCATTCTTCCCCCAGGCTCGCTGCTTCTGCCTGTAAACCGAGCCTGCAGAGCCCCCTCCCCTCCCCTCCCCCAAGCCTATTCGGCTCCCCACTTGTTACAGCAGAGATTGTGGCCTCGACAGAGAAGTGTTATTTTTAAAATTCCTCTGGGCCAGAGCTGGACAGAGGATCTGAGGAGGAGAACAGCTAAAATGCTAATCTTTGATCGCACAAGGGGGTCTTCCCTGCTTGCCCCACCCCTGCCAGGAGGAAAAGGGACAAGAAGTGGGATAGCTATCACCTGAGTCAAGGACAACAGAGCACACAGGGCAGAACTCAGTGCCACTGTACCCTCCTTGCTGGGTGCTGACAAAAAGATGAGGAAGCTGGGCACGGTGGCTCAGGCCTCTGGGAGGCTAAGGCAGGAGGATCACAAGTTCAAGCCCAGCTTGGGCAACTTAATGACTTAGTGAGAGCCTGTCTCAAAAAAAAGAAAATGAGAGAGGAAGCCAAGGAAAACATTGACGGCGGTGCAGGGCTTTGGGGTGGCAGGATAACTATCTGTTGCTTTGAAACAATCGATCATAAACACCATGGCTTAAAAGAACACAATCAGTTTCACAGCCCAGCCTCAGGTCTGCTTCATGGTCTCTCCTAAGGATAGCAGCGTGAGCCAGGTCTGGATCTCGTCTGCAGGTTTGGCTGGGGAAGGACTCACTCCCCGCAGTTCCTGCAGGCTGCTGGACTGAGAGCCTCCATTCTAGGTATCTAGAGGCTACCTTCAGTTCTTCCCCACCGTAGCAGCTGGCTTAATTAAGCGAGTGAAATGCAGAGGGGAGGGAAGGAGGGAGAGAGGAAGAAAGAGAGAGAAAGTCTACCAGTCAGACAAGTTGTAATCTTATAATCATGAAAATGATGTCCCATCACCTTTGCATATTCGAGCAGTAGAAGCAACTGACATGTCCCACCCGTAACCAAAGACGGGGCTCACACAGGCTGTGAACATCAGGATAGGGGATCATTTGGATTTTAGAGCTTACCTGCAGTGGCTTTTATGTAGCAGAAGTCACCCGATCACCCAGAACCTCTGAGAGCCCATGGGCTTCTGATGGACAGAATTCCCAGAATCAGGCTGACGCTGTCTGTGAACATCACACAGGCACTGAAGTATTCACAAAACACCTGCTGAGAGCCATGTAATAGCAAGATGGTAAGTGGGTTGGCAGAGGCCTAGATGTCTATTGTGATGAGCATTTCTAACAGGCTTTGAAGGGTATAAAACAATATACGAGTATAAAATGTTGTGATATTAATATTATTTTCAAAATCCATAACAGAAAGTATGGGGTCAACTCCCTCATCCCTCATGTTTCCATCTCTAATTATTCAATGTACATATTTATGATCTGCCTCCTTCTATGAGCTCCATACTCTTGTGTAGACATTTAAGTGTGTGGCTGGACATATTTTCCTTGATTTTGTTTTTTACAGAAGTTCCAAGCAAATTTCAATTTCTTGCCTTAGAAACCTAAGAGAAAGGGGGAAGTATAAATAAATGACTGGGGGCATAGAGGATTGCCCTGAAAGGACCTGTGTGTCAGTATTAATTGAAAGAGGGTCTTCAGTCTTCCAAAGCTTGTCAAGATCTTGGAAATCATGGAGGCCCCAGGACCTTCTTCATGAAATTTTTTTCAAACAAATTCCAAGTGACTGGACTGGAAGTGCCTGTTGTTTTTTTTTTATTGCAAATACTGATCGGGACTTCATAATAAGATGAGAGCAATTTTTTCAGCTAATTATTATTTTTCAGGAAGTGACTGGCAGATGTAATGATCATATGCCAGAATTAATGTTAACATGTAAGGAAAATAAGGTATAGCTTGGGGTTGCCTAAAAACCTAATTGGAAATCAGAAAAACTCCCCAGACCTCAAAACAGCTACCTGGAAAAAATTGTTTCTTTCTCTTTATGATTTTGATCCTATTAACTAGTCTAGTTAGCCTACCACTTGATCTGTACTGTCAGCTATTGGGTGAATGGAGTGTCCCCACTGCTAAAGAAGGGGACTTAAGTGTTTTCTCAGAGATTGCAGGCTCCCTGCATTTCAGTTGTGTGTGTGTGTGTGTGTGTGTGTGTGTGTGTGTGATCAAGCAAGTATATGAATTTGTGTTCAAGCTCCTTAAGAGCCTATACCCTTTGCAGTCATGGGTAAGAGACAGTGGCTTCCAGAAAACATCTATTTATTGTACCAGAACCCCTCCAGTTAGTCCACCTATACTTTAATAGTAGCACGGGTTTTCCAAAGGGCCAAAAGTCCCATGGACCCCTCAATATGTAAGACCTCCCCCTCTGACCACTTAAGTGGGCTTGGGGGCTTGTTCGTGGTATACTCTCTTCCATTTTGCTTTATTTAGGGGAGGGTTGTCTTTCATTTAGAAAAAAAGTATTAACTGCCATCTATGTGACCAACACTGTTTTAGGTTCTGGACACAAAGCAGACTGAGCCTAACTCTTATGGGGCTCAGAACCTAGTCAGGAAGATAGACAACAGCACACAGATGACATGGTTTCAAGCAGTGATGTGCTGAGAAGAAAAGGCATCAAGTTAGGGGGACAGAGGCAACAGTGGAGAGCACTGAGGGGCGTTGTGATAATGGGGCAAGGAATCAGGGTCCATCAAATGTGTGCCAGGGCAGAACAGGAAAGTACTGTCAGTTCCTAACATTAGAGTCCTAGTTGTTGCTCCAGGGCTGGTGTGGCCTGGGGACATCTTCAAGCTCTTCCACAACAACATAGCTACAACTCTTATAAGCTGTGAAGTGTACCCAACCATAGCAGAGGGTGGAGCCAGGGGGAAAAGGGAGCCCACCTCAGATGAGCCAACTGGACAGTGGGAGTGACTCAGGTGCCCGGCTCTCTGCCCAGGAAGGCAAGCTGGAGGCCACATGCAGTACTGTGGCCTAAAGAAGCTTGGGAACCTGGCCTCAATCCACTGGCATTGTTTGAGGAACAGCAGCCGGAGTCTCTGGTCAGTGGTGTTTTCATTGCAAGGAGGTAAGAAGTCTTGATCCTAGGAGGGTCCATTCTGGTTGAAATAGGACCCTGCCAATGGCCAGAAGCCCAAAGAAGGGTCCAGTCCCAAAACAAAAATTATTTTATAATAATAAATTGCCAATCCAAATTCAGCAGCCCTGTGAGTATTCATTATTTCAGGACCTGATTGTGTGAAAATTCACATCTCTGCAATCCTCTTGGCCTGTCGGCTACATGATGACTATTGCAAATCCAGCTACCACAACTGCATTGCAGGCAGGACTAAGACAACTGTCTCTTCCCATCTTTGCTCTAGCCTTCAGGTCTTGTTTACCGCATCATCTCATTTTGGTCTAATGCTCTCCCACTTCTCTTTCAACCTTGACTTTGGTATTTCTTTCCCTCTCCAGTGTGTCCTGTTCCCTAATTCTCTTAGAGGCTCTGGGACCCAGAACTGGCAGTCAGAACACTTGTTCTTTCTAGTTCCAAATCCTCTGACCACTTGGGCTGCCTGCCCTTCTGCTGCCTATAGACCAGAGGTGTTACCATCCCAAGGGCCTTGTAAGGACTTCGTTCACTGTAAGTGTGGGCCAAACATCAGGCAAGAGCAGTGAAAGAGGTGTGGCCTTCTCCACTGTGAGGCAGCAGATCCTAATGACACAGCCCAGATAGTGATAGTCAAGTCAAGTCTTCTCTCTCCCTGTCAGCATAGGGGAATACAGAAGGGCAGAAGTCTGTGACTCTCAGGGCTTCAATGGGCAGAGCTGGTGTTTGAAACACCATCACTTCCCACTTAGGCCTCAACACCACATCCATTATGTGTTACCACAGATGCGTGACTCTACAGTCCCCATGTCAATATCAAATACTTTTTTAGCATAGCTCTAGCCTGAAGCCAACTGGGGAGTAATCAAATTAGCCCCAAAGTCTCCCTTAACTTAATTTTTACAGCTCTGCTTTCAGGATAGTGTTTTTTCTGTGACCTTTCTCTTCTCCCATGTGTCACTAGCTTTCCCTCAGGGAGCAGGATGTGGCTGAGAACATAACACAGAAGCCATCACAGGAGCCATTAAACTCCCACAGATCCCTAGTGTCAGAGTTGTTTAGGGTAATTCAGTCCTGAAAGCAGCTTTTATTTCAACAGCACTGACTTGCTGCCCTGGTAATGGGGAAGTAGCTTACTAGCAGGTTCCTCTCACTGCTACCACCCAGCAGAAAAGGACACAGGCCTCTGGTGTTTGTTCCCTGGGATACCTCAGCATTACCAGGCATCTCACCTGTCTAGAAGAACTGTGTGAGGAGCAAAGGAAATCAAGATGTAAAAATAACAATGAGACCATATATGTGAGCACATCTAATAAAAGGGAGGGCTGATGTTTCAACTGTTGTTGTTGCAACCTTCACTTCTCATCATCAAAAAAGAACAAGGAACAAAAGACCAGAAAGCTTTGTGTAAATGAAGAAGACTGGAGGTGAGGAGGTTGAGTGTGTTCACGTATGCCCTTGCAAACAGACACATACATACACAGACACAGGCATGCACTCAAGCTCATATAAGTGTGCATGTGCACACACACATGTGCAAATAAGTGCAGTCTGAGAAACAAACTATAAGAACAATGTGAAAAAGTCAACTAAAAACTGGTAGAAAGAGCAATTGCGACACTGCCATCTCACTCAGCTTCAAGTTTGCTCTGTGATCACAGGCCTACTGTTTAACTTTCCCACATGACTCACTATTTATAAGAAAAAAGTCACAATCCCGCCCCCCTTATCTACTGACCTAACATGACTGTAAGGAGCTAAGATTATTGGAGGATGGAGATGCTACACAAATATACTATGATTCAATATATTGAAATTGAAGGCCTAAATATTCCCAGCACTGGCCACTGAGAATCATAGCAATATGCTTTTTTATCTGAGCTACCTTCCACCATCCACCAAATATGAATACCAAAATGTAAATACATTCCAAAATCATGAATTAAAGGCTCAGCACCCTTCAGCCTAAGACACAGAGGTAAAAGGTCACTCTCACAGCCTCGCTTGACATTGGGTATTAGATAAGATTAAACATAAGAGGACATGCTGAAATTCTGAGAAAGCAGAGGGAGAAAAAACATTAGTTCATATAAAATGTTTACACCTAGGATCATGTTGTAAAACATTAAATAGTCCTAAATAAATCATTAAGTCTAGGTGGTGCTATCAAGACAAGATAAAATTATACTTGGTGCTCTGTACCCCCAAAAATGGGAGAACATGATGTAGCAGCAAGATCAAAGCCATGTCACTGGAGATGTCCCTGAGCTATATTGAAAACCCTGCCACCCCGGGAGTAGAAATGAGGTCGAGGGATCTGACCGGATAGATGCAATAAAGGGACTGATCACAGCAAAGCTATGACTTTGGTTTCAATCTGTAAAATTTTTTTCAAGGAGTTCACGAAAAGGACAGTGATGGGGGGAACATTATACTTTTTTAATCTCTCTGAACCTCTACATAAAAACTTCCATCCTATATCAAAACTGAAAACCCTTGGAAATTTATAACAAAATTTGGTGATAAATTATTCCCCTCAGACCCCAAAGCACAAATGAGTGATGACAAAATATCACTTCACATGTAGACCAGCAGTCCTGTATGGTCGCATCAGTACGAGCAGGAAGGAGAGGGGGTAGAAAGCCATTCTGAGAGCAGCTGCTGGAACTGGGAAAGGCTTTGCCCACTCTGGGGGGGTGGGGGGCGGGTGGGAGTGCAAGGGCCCAAGGTCAGAGCTGAAGAGGCCAGAATGGTCTGTCCACCAAGCTTCTTCCTCAGGAAAGTGTGAACATATAGAAGGAATTTCTAGGAGTTAAGTCAGTATTGAAAAGGGCAGGAATAATAGAAGGGAGAGAGAAAGAGAGAATGAAAGGGAATGAGTGTTCAGAGAAAAGTGGAAAGAGCCAACAACCTCAGAGAGCAGGCTGTCATGGTCTTGAACATCATGAGGGGCAGGGGGATTCTGTGAAGTTAGCAAGCCTGTTGAACCTACAAGTCTATGAAAACTAATTTCACATAAAATGCATAGCAGAAAAATACCAAGGTCAAATCCTACGTACAATTAGAATAAGGAGCAAGGAGGGAAGAATAATACCTCTAGAGAAAATAAAGCATACTAGAAAGACCTGTTCATGTAATAAACTTTTATTCCAAAATGAGCTAAAAGACACTAAGACAATGATAAAAGATATGAAAAATAAATCTCAGACATTATCTGATATAACTCAGAAAAGAATTTAAAATCAAATAATTTTTTTTCAGAAATGAAATACTAAACTAGAAGGAATGAAAATGAAGACCAACTGAAAGAGTTCTTAAGTTCTTACACAAAACGGAAAGTAAAGAGAGGACATATTTAAAAATCTAAAAGATGACATAAATCAAAGATAGCCAAAGAAGATCCAACATACACACAACTAATAGTAACACCTGAAGAAGAAAACCAAAGAACTGGAACAAAACAAATACTTGATAAAGATATAAGTCAAGGAAAATGTCCTTATCAAAACTTCCTATTAAATGAATACACTGTACACCTAGGAATATTGGCTCAAAATGAGCAATGACAAAGCATAGTCTGGCAAAATTGCTGGACTTTGAAGAAAAAGGCAAAAAAAGTACTTTGGGCACCTAAGGCAAACAGCAAGTGATTTCTTAGACAAGAAAATTCACATTATCATAGGTTTTTTGTTAGGATGGTAACACTTTCAATTAGAAGAAAATAAGAGTGGCAGATTTAATGTACTCTAAGGAAAAGAAGTATTATCAATGTGAAGAATTCAATGACTATTACTCCCATCATTTCCTTCTGTGGAATCTGCTTAGAACCAAAATTCAGATAACAAAAATAACTAGAGAAATATCAACATAAGAACTGACATGATCATTAGTCATATGGTACTACAGAACTAAGACTAAATAAGGGTTAAAAAAAAAAGTACAATGTGTAATAACCATCTGCCCCAATTGTGTAGATGTAGTGGAACTACAAGACATGACAGGAGAATGAGGTGTATATATACAGATTTTTAATTGCTTTTGATTTTTATATTAATAATGATGGTAATAGAATAGGTATTGTTACTCTGAGACTGTTATGTGTACAAGAAAAGATAATGTAAATTAATAATTACAAGATATTCTAATTTTATTATCACCTATGCTCTTGAGAACCATGATTCTCAGTTTGAAGAAAGAAATACAGATGTGATATAGAAGCAGTTAAATAAAAAGGTCCATAGTACTGAATATGAATTAGAAAGATCAATATGTAATCATGAGGCATATGTATGTGTATTCATACATATGTATGTTTATACTGATATACATATATCCATATGTATATTTCCTAACTCTGTTCACTAGAGCAGCCTAGAAACAATCACCAACCCTGCAGCAATAAGCTGTCATGCACCCAAATTTTGTACTTAAAATACCTCTTACCATTAAAGGAAACCAAGGCTTTTGAGAAAAATGTCTGGTTCTTGGTCTAGGGAAGGAATACTCTGTCATGCCATATAACAAGGAAGGTTTAAGTCTTCTAGAGTCATATCAAAAGAACTACAAAGGACCCAGATTCGATCCCCAGTACCGAAAAAAAAAAAAGAAGTACAGAAACGTCCACTTACCAAAGATGTGATAATTTAAACTTCAAAGGATAATAATTGTGATTAACTAAAACTTAAAACTAGCCAGGCATCATGGCTCATGCCTGTAATCCAAGCAATTCAGGAGGCAGGCTGAGGCAGTAGGATCACTAAGTTTGATGCCATTCTGGGCAACTTAGCAAAACTGTCTCAAAAAAAAATTAAGAAATATAGCACAGCAAGGGCCAGGGATTTAGCTCAATGATTGCGCTGCCTGCCTTGCAGGCACAAGGATCTGAGTTCAATCCCCAGTACCAAAAAGAAAAAAAGAAAAAGAAATATAGCACAGCAGTAATAGTGCCTTGGGGTCAATCCTCAGTACTACCCAGAAAAAAGAAAATACATTTAAATTCATGGATTTATAATAATATACAAAACTAATTGGCCAACTTTAGAGGGTGATAGAGGACAAAATGTAAGTAAGGAAAAAGAAATAAGTATTTATACTGTCTTATGTATGCGAACTAAATCACTGACCAACCAAATTGTAAATGAGGGAGTGTATCTCTATAGGTATGTACCAACTAATAAATGAGAAAAAAGATATAATTAAAAGGTATTGCTAAGTACAATGGTGCGGACCTAAAATCCCAGCTACTTGAGAGGCTGAGGCAGGCTGAGGCCAGCCTGGGCAACTTAGCAAGACGTTGTCTAAAAATTTTTTTTAAAAGTTAAGGATATAACTTAATATGAAGGCCCTGGATTGAATCCCTAGTAACCCCTCCCCAACCCCACCCTGAAAATAGCATTGCTTTGCAACTCCAAGTAAATAAATGGATTTATGCCTTTAGCTTCAGCAAACCATCAAAAAGGGAAGCTATAATCAGATAGTAAGTACTTCCCAATGAAGAAACACCATCTAAATTCTGGCAAGGAAATCTGGTTGCTAATTTACTGGACTCAAGTCCGTGTTGAACTGTACCTTGGGGAAGCAATCAACACATTCACACTCTGGGAAACATCACAGGTCAAATGATCCAGATTCTTCAAAAGATGACATAAGGAAAAGGTAGGAGTACAGGAGGATTCTATAGACTTAAAGAAACAAAAAATATTTTAATTTTAATGGAAAAACTAGAGAACAGTACCTAGAGTGATAAAACTATTGAAAAATGGAAGGGAGTGATTATTATGTAAGCCAGGATATGATTCCTTTGAGGATTAAGGAAGTGGTTGAAATTGGAGGGGCCATTGAAGATTTTGATGAAGTTGCTAGCAAAGTTCTATTTCTTGATCTAAGCAGTGGTTAAAATGGCCCTTTGCTTTATAATGACTCATTAAGTATGGATACATTTGCTTTGTGCATTTTTCTGTACGCTTTATGTTAAAATTAAAAGGTTTAATCTTCATCATTGTTGAAGGGCCTCCTATTATCATATCATTAAACAGAGAGAGTCAACTTAATTCACTACATACTTATAGAAGCTGATTATTTCTTTTTTGCATTTGCAACAGAACAAAAGAATAAGCCAGGACTTTAACAAACAAAGGTACTTGCTATAATGTATACAGGTGGTCTAATCCCATAATTTCTCTGGTAAATTGTCTACGTAATTATAATACCTGAATCCCTAGAAAGAGGCATCACTCAGTTGAGTTGAAACAAGTTGTAGTGATACTTTAACCACACAATGACAAGTGTGTACCTGCCACTGCCCGCATGGCTAAAGGGTTGACGGAGTGAGAAACAATGAGAGATTAAGAAACTTAAAGAATAAGACAAAGATAACAGTAAAGTTTACATAGCTGAGGCCAGGTGGAAACTCTTTGTCCTGATGATACAAAAAGCTTGGCTTGCATCCTCAGCACATTTATTTATAGTGTAGATAAGGGAACTGAAAGGGGGTGTCTGATTGGAACAGGGAGAATGGCTAGCGTCTACAGCAGATCATGCTTGATGGTTCTCTGGTGAATGGGTGAGAAGGAAGATAGTCCTCTTGTTGGCCAAGCCTTGCTCCACCACGCCCTCCTGGGAGAAGGCCAGTTAGGCCTGGCGATAATGATCTATAGCACATCGCTCCCAGCATGTACCTTGTTTTTATTTTACTCTAATGAGAGAACACTTGAGTTTGACCATGTATGCAAACAAGGGGGTGTCACTTTTTCTAATTTATAATAAAGATGGTGTCATATACATTATGGATGGGTGAATGATAGGCTGGGCTTGAACTTATGATCTTTCTGCCTCAGCCTCTCAGAATGCTGGAATTACAGGTGTGTGCCACTATGCCCAGCTAATTCTTATATAGGGGTATCTAAGACAGCCATCAAAATGGCTCGATATACCCTAGCCTCCACGAAGTTTAGTTCATTCAATGGTTATGGACGAAATTCAATTCCATGGATCAGAAACAAAATGGTACTAATGGTCCACGTGAAACATCAATTGCTTCAACACACAGGCCTTCAACATGAGGCAGATCCTTATTGTTGTGATTAATAGTGATAGTTGAGAGCTTATTTTCCTTTGTATCATGCTTTATTTCTTTGCATCAAGTTGAGCAGATGAGATGGTTTAGCAACAGTAATAAAACCCCTACAATCACAGTCTAGCCTATTTTTAACACTATGCTGTATATTACTAATTGATTTGTTTATTCTTGAAGGGCTCTGCAGTATACTTCAAATGAAACCCAGTGCCTAACGTATTTTTCTTTACTCAGCTGTCTATAACTATTCAGTATTTTCATGTCGGTAGGTTCTTTATACAATGTGGATGTGAATGACTCCTAAGCTATGTTTCAATGTGTGGCATGTATAAGAACAAGATAAAGCCACCCCTTTAGTTTATTTCTTCATAAATGAGTTTTAATATAATGAGAGTTTTTGTTTATTTAGAAAAGAGAGAAAGAAAGAGTCAGTCTCCCTCCCTCCCCTGCCCCCAACCTCAGTTTCTCCCTGGGAGCCATTTGAGTCCCCTACAGCTCTATAGAGCTTCAAGGACCAATGCAGACCCTGAGCAGGGGAAACATTGGGACTTCTGTACCTTCAGATTGGCAGCTCAACCTCAAGCCTGCCTCACTTCGCTTTGCTGCTGATGCCACCATTATGCTCTCTCATATCTCTGCTTCCTGACTATCACAGTGAGTGCCCACAGGTAGCATAGAGGCTAAGAAAGATTACTTGGAGATGAGACTTACTTCTGTCACCAAGAGGCACAGAGGGGCATTTCTCAACCGAGAGCACCCAGCCATCAGGGAGACTCTGGGAGAAGAAAAAAGCCACCAAGCCGAGAACTCTCTGGCTTTTATTTCGAATATCAGTATAAGAGAAAAAAAGCAGGAGAAAAAGCAGTTTGGGCCAGGAGCTGTCTCAAGGCTAAGCAGTTCTTGGGGAAAGAGGAAGGACAATTGGCCAGACATAACATGCTTTACTTATCTAAACTTTTTTTTTAATTCTTTTATTGGTACATTTTAGGTATACAATACATTTACATTTCTCATTGTGAACTTGTACCTGTACATGATGTATCTTTGTTCTTATTTTTTCCCCATTCCCTGGACTCCCTTCACCCCCTCCACCCTTCCCTATTTACAAAGACTTTGTGTCCATTTTTTCCATTTCTCATCATTTTTCCTTTCCCTTCTTTCCTTTCCCCTGCCCCTCC
>NW_004624738.1:11022882-11149815 GCF_000247695.1 Heterocephalus glaber | reverse complement strand
GTGATCTGGAAGTCTGTTTTGAGGCTTGTTTATGTGTCTTCTCATTTCCACAGGGAGGGGGGTGCTTCTGGCACCTGCGAGGCTCACCTTCTCTGACCTAGGAGCTTGGGATGGCAGCAGGGGAGCTTCCTTCCAGGTGCTGGGACCGGCTGAGCTTCTCTGCCCTAGGAGCCTGGGATGGCGGCAGGGGAGCTTCCTTCCAGGTGCTGGGACCGGCTGAGCTTCTCTGCCCTAGGAGCCTGGGATGGAGGTGGGGGAGCTTCCTTCCGGGTCAGATTGTTATATTTTTAAACTTGACTGGATACCAACAGACTTCTAAGTAACCTTGAATCAGTATTCTTATCACCAGAAGAAAGCAGAGAAGAGCAAGTTAACCCTTAATTGTAATTTAAGAATTTATAATGTATAAGAAATGTTTTAAACATATTAATTAAACAAAAATACCAACTTAAATTGGAAGCCAAAAGTAAATTTATCAATTAGCTAAGATTTATAACAGTGGGCTCATATTGTGACTCTGGGTTAGCCCTCATGCTGCAGCATGAATATTTTATGATTGACTCTGTATTTTTCCTGGGGAATGGGGAATTGTGCCTTTCTGGTTTTTGAAATAGGCTTCCCCTCAGTATCAAATTTGGAGCAGCACTGATTTGCCCAGTGATATCTTTTTTTAGATTTAGAACATTTTTGTTTTGGTTTGATCTTTTAACCCTGTTTATTATTTTTATAATCCTTTTGAAGATGTCTCTTCTTACCATAATTATAACATTTTTGAGGCTTTCCAGCACCAAGCACCTATGCCTTATGAGTCTTAATTCTCATATTTTGGCAAGCCTTGATTATTTCAGCAATACTTAATTTTTAAAGGGATATTAGGACTCTGACAATCAGCACTGGCATTTTTATATGCTAACTGAAGGATGTCTTGACCATCAAGAGGCAGTATCTATGGATTAATCTTTTATTTTGGCTTATGTGTGAGATTATTTAGTCACCATGTCTGTTTTATTTTTTCTTGCATTGGTTTTGCTGTTCTTAAAACAACAGTCTCAAGTGTTCTGTCGCTTCTGCATGGAGTATCTAGGTGGAGTGGGCCACTCAAAACATGGGGTGGAACACATCTCCCTCCCTCCTACAACCCATTACATGCAGGTATAGAATCTCTTGAGCAAGCCCCATACTGTAAAATAAATGAATTTATTTGTTTAGACCAAATTGGACTTCAGAGGCAGCAAAAATGAGGTCTTGCTTTATATTTTTGTAAGAGCATGCTATTAGGCACACTGGAGTTGAGAAGCTGTAAATTTTTATTTTTATTTATTTTATTTATTTTTTGGTACCAGGGATTGAACTCCAGTCCTTGTGCTTGCACAGCAGGTGGCAAAACCACTGAGCTAAATCCCCAGCCTGTAAGTTTCTATTTTTAACTCACAAGAGTTTTCCCGGTATCATAGGAATTTTAGTCTCATTTTTGTTTATCTCTTGAATACAATGAAAAAGACTTAAATTATTTTGTACAGGCAACCATATGCATTGTATTTATAAAACTAATTTTGATATCATTTTGTTGGCTAACAACTTGAAAGGAAGCCTGTCACCAACTTAAAAAGTATCTTTACTTTTACCAGCTGATTCAAATTAGCCCACTGTTAAGCTATGTAAACCAAAAGGCATTTGAGTTAATATCATGAGTGTCTACTTATCTACAAAACAATTTAAATAGGACTTTTTAGAGGATAATATATATCTGAAAGTTAACACAGAGAGAGAGAGAAAGAGAAACATATATATTAGCCTAAATCACATATGACCTTTATATTACCAAACTTTAAGGCTTCTATTTGTAGGTGCCCTGTAAGTCCATTATTTTTTGTTCTGCAATGAGTTTTATTTTGGCTTATCCTCTTAAGAGCCAGAAGTTTACAAGGGCAAAAATAAAAGAAAAAGTAAAGTTGATCAAAAAATCTTTAATGAAGCTCAAAAATCAAAAATCTTTAATGAAGCTCCTGCAGGTACTTGAAACACTTATTAAAACAGATTAACAGACAAAATAACATAGAGAACCCATAAAACAGTTATATTTTATCACAGTGTACTTTCAGATGTTTTTCCGCCAAGGCTTTGAGTCTTTGTAACAATATTGATAGGAGTTTCTATTTTGTTGATAGATTTGTTCCAGTTGGCTTGACTTTTGTTTTCTTTAGCCCTTTTTTTGTTTTGTTTTTCTTTTTTCTCTTAGTATTTTATCTTCTCTTTCTCCTTTTTTTATTTTCCATTTTTTTATTCTATTTCTTTGAAGTCAGATGTTTTTAAAAGACTTTGTAAATGTTGTTTACACTATTTTTCCTTCTTAAAGTTCAACCCAGATCTTAGGCAAAGCAGGAAAAATGAAGTAAAAGAGCAAAGTGTTCCCACCCACTTAACAGTCAGTCAGCTGCAAGACGTCTTGGCTGATAAACCTAACCACTGACCTCACCGTAGGCTTACCAGGCTATTCCGTGTCTGCCTGTGTTCCCTTAGTGGGAAGAGTCAGACATGTCCTTGTTCCTTTTCCAGGCTTGGGAGCTTGGTGCTCTACACTGATTTGCAGCAACGTATTTTTCCCCTCACGGGGCACCACTTCTCACAGTGAGCAACTGCAGACAGCATAGAGGATGAAAAAAATTACTGAGAGATGAGACTTAGTTCAGTCACCTAGAGTTGTAGAGGGGCAATTTCTCAGCTGAGAGCGCCCAGCCATCAGGGAGACTCTGGGAGAAGAAAAAAGCCACCAAGCTGAGAACTCTCTACCTTGTATTTAGAATATCAGTGTCAGAGAAAAGAAGCAGGAGAAAGCAGTTTGGGCCAGGAGCTGTCTCAAGGCTAAGCAGTTCTTTGGGAAAGAGGAAGGACAATTGGCCAGACATAATATACTTTACTTATCTAAATTTCTTACTGTTTAACGATTCGATTCTCACACACCTGTGTGCTTTTGTGCCATAGTTTATTCTCACAGAGCCTGCATGTCTTTTGCCTCACCCTTTTATTATTTATGTACTTTTGACCCACATTTGAACCACTTACTCCTGGTAGAGCCTATGCCTTGTAAACACTGCAAATAGTGAATTTGCCTTTTCACCCCGCCTGTCTCCCCATGGCCTCTCCCTGATCCTGAACACCTGCTTTCTTTGGCTGGTTGTCATGACCTAGGAACATCCACTCTTCACCGGGCTCTGCCACTGTTGGGGCCACTGTGTGACTTCCTGAGACTGAGACTCCACCGCCACAGCACCTTTCCCAGACTCTCCCGGTCACTTCCAAGTGGCCTACATGCTCTCTTGGCCTAAGCAACCTTGGTACAGTTTGTCCCGACTTGAAGTGAGACTCTGGCTCAGGGACTAAAAAGGAGGGAAGCTAATACTCAGAAAAGCTCCACCGTGATTTTATGGTGATCCTAGCACCTTTTTAAGCCATGGGCTTGGCTTGCCAGAAGATCTGCGTTTAATTAGCACTCACTCTGTACGCTGCAGGCCAGTCACTCAGCTTCTCTGAACTTGAATTTCCTGATCTTTAAAGGAAATACTATAACTCTACCTTTAGCACAACACAGTCTCAGCAAGTTTAAAGGCATTTAATACATGTATGAAAGCGTGGTGCCTGACCCCATTAAGTGCACAATAAATACTAAGAGATTTTTGTCCCCTTCATGAGTGAAGTTAAGGTACAGAGCAGCCCCATACACACACACACACACACACACACACACACACACACAGAGAGAGAGAATGACTGATAAAACATATCAGGAAACAAGGCATCTTCTACCTGAGGATCAAGACTCACCTTGACTTCTGCTCCCTGGAGCACAGTTGTTAATTCCCTTGGCTCCCAGGTTCTGGACCTGCCTGCTTTAATTTACAAGATTGTGCCCAATGTCTTCTATTCTGGTGACACTTTTGAAAATGAGCTAACTTCTACCTATCTTCTCATGGCTCTAACCTAACTTAGCTTAGAACTGACCTCATTCTTGCCAGCCTTGAGTACTATACCTACCAGGTCCTTCCTATTTCTAGGGTCCCCTGTTCCTCTGCAGCACTCCTAAGCCCATGATAGTTCTAATGGACCCATCTCAAAAAGCAGATTCTAATATTTAAAAAGATATGAGAAGGATACAGGGGATTCAGGACTTATATATGGAGATTATGAAAAGACCAGATGTCTTCAAGGCAGAGAAGTGGGAAGGCCTTGATCACCATCCAAAGACCCCTATACAAAGGAGTGATTCCTAATGTTGGTTTCTTCTCTAATGCTGTTATGTGTAGAAAAGTCACTTCCTCTCTCTAGATGCTCTTTCTTCGTTTGGACAGTGAGGAAAGTGGGATAGTGTACAAATCTGGTTGGATAGCAGATTCTTATGGGAATCTGATTTTATATAATACTGTACAATGATTGAATCCCCATTGCTACCTAATATCCACTGAGCCAGAATCCCCAGAGCCCTGGAATCTGTGTTTTAAAGATGCTCGGGTAGTTTGGGGACCTCTGATTAGGTGATCTGCAAGGTCTCATCATGCTGTGACATTCTCCGATGTCTGTGAGACTCCAGACAGAATTAACAAAGGGAACCAACAGGATGAAGCTTGAACAAGGCAAGCCCACACGCAGGAGAAGCAGGGTAGCCCTTGCACAAAGAGCAGTAAACTCAGAAACTGCAAACCCCTGAGAGGTGGTGCTGGTGGGAAACATAAATTGATTCCAAGCAAAACTGGGCAGATTTATGAGGGCCAGAGGCATCTGAGAGAGCAGGGAGTACCTACCACCGTGCCCCAAGGGCTGCTGGGAACAGCAGAATTCTGGCTGGATGAATCATGACTCTGACCTGGGATGGCAAAGCCTCTATTCCCATGGAATCTGCCTTAAAAAGAGCTTCCTCTCTGGACCTTTCCATCAGAAACTGTTGAAAATAACAACAAAATTTTGTATATAGAAACCATCTGAGACTAATGTACGTCCACTGAATTGAGAAAATACTGGTCCTGTCATTGAGAAATGGTGCTAGAGTCCCTCTTTTATGGAGAGGGGACATAAATTTTGAGGTTGGGTGTCTGCCTCCCACAGCGAGAAACAGAACAAGTAATATACTTGTTAAACTGCATTCACCATGCATCTTGAATGCGGAGTGTTGTGCTAAGCACTTTGCTTAGGTCATAATTCAGAAAGTTTACGTATTGGAGGAACAATCTCCGCTTGTTCAGATTAGAAACTTAAAGCTCAGGGAGGTAATACAATACTACCCAGATCTCCCAGGTAGTCAGAGACAAATCCAGAATGAGAAAACTCGGCCCCTCTGAATCCAAAACCTGTGCCCTACTTCCTACTCACCAGATGTTCCATCTAGCCACGAAGTAGAAGCCCAACATCCTGGGAATGGCTCAGAACCTTAAGAACAGTGTCAGGTAGCCCGAGGTGGCTCCCATGAAGGTAACATGCTGAGGCAAGGTGCAAGCCTTCAGCTCTCTTTCCTAGCACACCCTTGACAAAAATAATATAATATTCTTCTATGTCCAGGACTGAGTTACATGAGCTTTCATTTTTCTCTCCTCAGACTAAAGAGACCCTCCACATCCAGGCTGCTTGCTATAGGCACAGACGGGGTCTACAGAGTAGGCTTCAGGCTGGGGGATAAGGAGAAGGGTGGGTTTCCTTTCCCTTTGCCTCTGTCCTTAGCTCCACCTTACTGAATTTGAATTCCCAGGTGCTACTAGCATGGGACCCATAGTCACAGAAACTCCCTGCCCACATTTTCTGTTATTAGAAACAACACCAGTCCTAGACACAGGCAGGAACCATTGATAGAACTCACAGTTTTAGAGTTTGCCACTTGACTATGACATTGCACACCTCACTGCTTCTTTCAGCATGCTAATCCAGCTCATCTTTTAGAGGAGGGAACTAGACCAGGGTCCCACCATCTGCCGTGGAAGAGGCTGCCCTGAAATCCAGGTGTTCTTGGTGATTTCAGAGCCCATGGTCTTTCCACTTCACCCCTCTAGCACAGCTCAGACTTACAGTTTGGGCTCTGGAACAGATAAATGGGCAGCTGACCAAACAAGCTCTATAAAAATACCTTCTGTGAAGAATTAGTCCTTGGAATTAACAGGTTTGTCTCCTGGACACAAATGGACCAGAAAGGTAACCATCAGCCATTCATGCCAAATGTGAATGAACTCACTACTTCCTAGCCCTTGAAGTGACCTTCAGAAATCAAATAGAAATCAACATCTTCACTTTAAAAAACAAAAGCAAACAGAGCACAAGTACCCAGTGTTGAGCAGCTGTATGCACTGGAACTCCACTAGAACTTTGTTTTCCTCACCTCAGGGCCAGGACCATGTTACAAAAGCTCACCACAGATGGCTCTGTTTTCAGATCATCAGTCTTGCCCAGTGTCCTCTCCATCGGATTATTTATAGTTGGCAGCCCAAATTAACCTCTTACATTGTCATCACTAAATTAGTCTGAAGTCTTCAGGAAATTTTCACTTTAATGTTTTAGTGACAAAAGCTACATAGCTGAAACTAATTTTTCCTTAATTTTTGTGGGTAGAATTTAACTTCGTGTATCTTTAAAGAGAAATAATTTTGGCAACCCGACAATGAGATTTTTTATTTTAAGTGCAAGTAATTTATCAAGATTATTCTTTTGAAAGTTTGTGTAAGTTGTAAAAAAATATTAGAATTTTAGGCAACAGACAATATGACAACTCCCCAAGGCCTGGCCTGGCTCAAAGGCAGTGTGAAAGGGTATGTCCAGTGATGGAAAACCGGGTGATAGAGGAGGTTTGTGCTGAATGTTTTGGTGCCCCCCGAAGCCACTTTGGGAGAGAGCAGAGTACAGCATGAAATGGGCTTGAGCCTCGGAAAAGCAGACAAAATTTGATAAAGCTGACCTGTACTTCTGTTTTTTATACTTTATATTACATAGGCAACATAAAAGCTACTCTAATTGTTTTGTTTTTGTTTTTTTTTGAGCCCAGGGCTCGAACTCGGGACCTTGCAGTTATAAGGCAGGCACAGTGACACTAAGCTAAATCCCCAGCCCTATAATTGCATTTCTAAACCTAAGCTGATTTTAATAAGGAAACTGAGTCTTGCCCCATCGAGGCTTGTCACCATGTGTCTGATAGGCAAAGCCACATCCAGGAGGTGTGAGGCTTCCTGCTCCCACCTTCCTGGGACCCTCGGTCAGTGGCGGAGCCATGGGACCAATACTGTGTTCAGTTTACTCTGCCCATCTCTCAAGCTAAAAGGTTCCTCTATGCGATGCCAACACTTTGGGAGCAGGTTGGAGGCAGCCAGAGTAGCACAGATTAAGCAGTGTGGTTTGCCAGTACTGCATGGGATGGCCCAGGGAGGCCTGTGGAGGAGGGAGGCCAGGCCAAGTGAGTGACTACCTCTCCTTTTGTGCCTCAGTTCACTGGCTGTTCACCACATGCGGGGCAAGCGGGCCCCACGGCCCCACTCAGACCCAGTGCCACAACGCCTACCAGAACTCCAACCTGAGCGTGACGGTGGGGAGCGAAGGGCCCTTGAAGGGCATCCAGATCTGGAAAGTGCCAGCCACCGACACCTACAGGTGCGTATGAGAGCCGGGAGGCTGAGGGGCAGGCCCCCTCCCTTGAAGAAGACTGGGTGCATGCAGCTGGGGTACCCGAGCACTCAAGGGAGGCTCAAGGGTCACAAACCCTGGCCCATAGGTGGCTGTAGATGACACGGCAGCAAAGGAAGATACATCCTTTGTCCTCCAGGAGCTCAGAGACTATAAAGATACGTGTACAGGAGCTAGCTTCCCAAGTATTGCCCATAATTATAACTATGATGGACTACTCTCTGAATACTACTTACTGCTGTTGCAATAAGGAAATGCATTTTAAAATGTATGGAAAACGAAAATGCAGTCCACATGAGTGCTGATGTTCTTATCCATGAGCTTCATTTTCTGGGCCTTCGCTGCCAGCACACAAGTGTCCCCTATGCTTGCCTTCACCTCAACCCGAGCTGGGCAGTTTTCCACCAGGACAATGTCCGGCAGGAGGAGGAATGACCCGTGTGCCACCTCAAGGCCATAGCTCTAAGCAAAGCTAATGATGCGTCTGGGCCTGGCTAAAACCCAGAATTCAAGTGTCTGATTCTGATCCTGTTCTGAAGTTCGTGTGTGTGTGTGTGTGTGTGTGTGTGTGTGTGTGTACTGGAGGTGGAGCCCAGGGCCTTTTGCATGGTAGGCAAGCACTCCACCACTGAGCCACACCCAGCGAGAATCTGAATTTCCACCAGTGCCCAGTTGAGGTTGACACACCCTTTGAGAACCACTGGGATCCATCCTACCCCAGACTTAAAGGAGCCTGTGCGGTCCTCACTCGGTCTCCTCCAAGTTCAGACATCGGGACATGGCCCATTGCCACCCGTCCACCCAGCAGCACAGAGCCAGGCTGTCCTTCATGATGTGTTGGTGCCAACTCCCCAGGGACTTGGTGGGCTGTGAGCTCTCCTTCCCCAAGGAAAGGGGCTCCTGGGTTGCCTGCTTTCTCTCTCCATCTTACCATGTCCTGTCCTGTAACAGCCCCATCCTTTGGGTAAGTGTGTTCCAGGCAGAGACGAAAGAGGTTTTTAAGTGACATTCTGGGCAGAATGCAGTCACAAGGTTTGGCTGCAATCAGGTTAGCTGCTCCAGGTCAGCCCCCACCAGTGAATATGCTAAATACTCTCAGCCACCCCTGGCCCACAACACGGAGTAAGCCAGACCGCCCCTTCCTGCCAAGCAGAAGCTCCATGGTTCCCAAACAGGGAGGAAGGGATTCCTGGGAAGAAGAGTTTGAAAGCTACCTGAAGACCCTGTATTCCTCCGGCTTTGAGCAGTCAGATGGGTGGCACTGTTATTGATGCTACTGATATTCCTGTGGTCTCATATGAGCAATCTGGAGTCAGAGATCTGGAGCCACAGATGTAAGGCTACACAACCAGTGACCAGAGCTGGGATTTGAATCCAAGGTGCTGTGGCTCAGAGTCTGTGCTGTTTGCACTAATGCCCACATCTGGACTCTGAGAGGCGTGAAAGAGACAGAAAAGGGTGTGACTCCAGGAGCCACTAACAGGCTCCTCCAGGAATGTCTGGAAATGAGATCCTGGGAGGGAAGGCCTGGCCAGCTGAAGGGATACTGGTAGTACACCCCATAGACAAAACTCAACATGCAGGAGAAAGCAGAGCAGCTGTGAGGTATGCAGAGACCCCAGTGGTAATTCCCCACAAACAGCCCATTGTGTCCTCCTGGCCCCAGCTAATTCCAGAGCCAGACTGGCCAGGCCTCCCCTGCTGCCCCTCCACAGAGCCCCACAGTCAGAAGACTGTGGGGTCCTCTTGGCCTGGGTCCCCCAGGACAGTGTGAATTAGGCCCTAATTGCACACTCGCACAGGTTATTCAGCCCCTCGAGGCTCTGTGTCCCCGTGTGTGAGAGAGAGTTGGACGCTCACCCTCCCCTCCTGGCTGTGGTGCCTGACACAGTGCCTGCACGCAGTGGAGCTCTCTGGCCATGGACAGGAAGTCAGCTGGAATGCCATGGTAGCAGGCAGCAGGCAGACAGCATTCCAGGGACAGACCAGTCCCATAGGCAGGAGTTCTTGGCTTTTCTGTTTCTGATGACTTTGCTCTGACTTGTTCGGATGGACCCTGGCTTTTGAAAGATTTGGCCTGCCAGATGAACTACCTTACTAAATAATAATTAATTAACTTCCCATGTATTATTAATCGCAGCCATATGTAAGTCTGATCAGGTTTCTGATCTACATGAAATGCCACTGTGCTGATAAAATCCAGCTAAAATTAGAGAACTGTTTCCTTTAGCTCTGAAATGTTGAGACTGCCTTGTTGCTCCCATCATTGTCTGGTGACTGCCTTTTTTTGAAACATATACAAAGACCTGGTTTTCTCTTCCATCAGTACATTTTGAAGTGTTCAGATTAGTAAAGCAGACATTGTAATCTGATTTAGGACAGCACCAATCAAAATGAGAGAATCAAAACAAAAAAAACTTCGGCTTTGAGTTGTTGTTATTGTTGTTTAATATTTGTGTTTTAGCCAAAGATTGGCTCAAATAGATATTTCTGACCTTCACCTCATTCTTGACCCTTGATGACACTCAGGGATTTAATGACAACCCACTGGTCACAATAACTTAGCAATCAAAGAATCAGGTAATTAATGACTTTCTTTTTAGACCACATCAAATGTCCCCAAGTCAGATTATCCACACTGAAAAGTCAATGCTTTTCTCTGGAGGACTTTTTCTCCTTTGTAATTATTGTTATTTAGTAAGTGTCATTCAGCCAGTGAGAAAAACATAGAACATGCCACAGGATGTGAGAAAAAGGTCTTTGGGAATGGAGGGAGAGAGCCGTGCCTGGTTGAATCCATCTATTCTGGAAGGGTGGCACTCAGCTGGTGCTGTCTGAGGCTCAGCGCTATGATGGCTCCTACTGGCTCATTCAGGAATGCAACTACATGCAAGTGGAGCATCTGGGGCCTGGGGCTTCCCCAGGGACGTGTTAGGTGAAAGCATCCTCACTTTTACTTTATTTTTTTTTTTTTGGTACCGGAGATCGAACTCGGGTCCTTGCGCTTGTGCAGCTGGCAGCGAAACCACTGAGCTTTGGTAATTTATCCTGGACCATCTCCCACCCTCTACTCGGCTGCCTACCACCACAAGGAAGAGGCCTGGAGAGAGAGAAGGGGAGGGGAGGGGAGGGGAGGGAGGAGGTGAGAGTCGGCTGCTGCTACACGCTGGGGTCTCTTCTCTTCTGCCACTTCTCTTCCTTCCCTGGATCTGCCTCTTCTCTGTCCGAACAGTAGGGGTCGGGTCAGGTGGCCACTCCATCTCTCCTCCTGTCCTGCTTTACAAGTCCTGGTATGCCTTGGTGAGCACACGTCTGGACGCTGTGCCTGACTCTAAGTGTCCAAAAGTAAATCCAGTCCCTGCCCAAGAGAAGCTGCAGGCAGCAAGGGCAGTGGCCATGGCACAAGCATTTCTGTGTAAGGAGAAAGAACTAAAAGAGATGTTATACAGGGCACTTCAGAGGGCAGGGGAAGGCATTTCACCCAGTGAGGGTGAAACTTTTAGAGCCTGAGTGCCAAACTGCAACCCCAAACCCACTTATCTATCACAAGTGCCGACACTGCAATTCAACCTGAATACCGAGGTTTTAGTTCAGAAAAAAACCAATAGGACATCAACATCTTTTATCTTAAAGAAAAACACAATAATGCACGTGCCATAGGTTCGCCACCGCTGACTCAGCCTGAGTTCCACAGCAGTTTCCTGCAGACAGAAACCTGAGCTTGGGCTGAAGACTCCAGAAGAGACATCTACCAGGAGCAGGCAGGGCCGGAAGGGCACAGCAGCCAGTGCCCACGCTGGCGCCAGAAGCCAGTGGGACAGTGCCTGCAGGGACTGTGACACCCAGGCTGGAGGGGCCTCATCTCCCAAGTGCCCTGAGCTCTTGCTGAGGCCACCAGGAAAGTGGGAGCCAGAAAAAGGAGCCTGCAGGCAGGCAGAGCGGGTGGGAGGCAGGGGCTGCTATCTGGGTAAGGTCAGAAAGGGGGACCAGGGCAGGGGACATGAGGGTGGAGAAGAGGGACAGGCCCAGAGGAGAGGGATGGCGAGGGCAGTAGGATCTGAGGAGAAGTGGAGGTGGGGTAGGGAGGACATTCATGCTTCCGGCCTGAGGGGTTGAGGAAGCAAGGACAGTGAGTGACAACTAAGGGGCCTGACTGAGAAGGAAGAGCCAGGTTAGGTGACAGGGAGAGGGCAGCTGGTTAACGGAATTGCCAGCCCCTGGTTCTGTGGACTACAGAGTCCAGAGTGCACCTGGGAGTAGGTGTAGTGGATGAGGTGGGAGGTCACTGGCAGGGAATAGAAAATCATGGATTACAGGGTTTGTGCCTGGGAAAGGGGCAAGAGCCTTTGGTCTCATTGTAAAATGAACATGGACAATGGCGGCCTAACTCTGAGGCCTGCCGAGGATTTAGAGAGAGACTGTGTGTGTGCGTGTGTGTGTGTGTGTGTGTGTGTGTGTGTGAGATGCCCAGTGAGAGGCTGTCAGTGCTCAGCAAATGTCACCTGCCACCTCTCACTGTTTCTGCCCTCTCCCCTTCTTCATCCCTCTCTCTCCCTCCTCTGGCCCTCTGTCTTTTGTTCCTCCTTCTCTTCAGTTCAGCATCTTTCCCAGCCCTCAGTCCTCCCCCTGCCTGCCCACCCCTCACAGATCACATATAAAACATTGGCTCCTGATGGCCGTTCTCATACAGTTCACTCACTCTGCAGACATAGAGGACAAGAGGCCTCAGTTCCCAGCCAGGGTCATTGACCTAGGCCACAGCTGTTCCTGGTGGTCTCTATCAATGATGCTCATTTCCTCACATGGCTCCAGGGACCACCATGTGCAGCTAGATAACATCATAATTCAACCCAATTCACAGACAGCCATAGAGCCCCCACTGTGTGCCAGTCACTGAACCATGCATTCACACTGTGTACTGGGCACTGATCTATGGAGCACCCACTGGGTGCTGGGCCCTGAGCCATGAGGCTCCTACTGTGTTCTGGGAACTAAGCCATGGAGCCCCACTGTATGCCAGGCACCAAGCCAGGGGGCGCCTACTGAGCTCAGCACTGAGCCACGGACCTCTTACTGTGTGCCAGGCACTGAGCCATGGGGCTCCTACTATGTGCAGGGCACTGAGTAGGTACTGCAGCACTTGCAGGGAGGACTGATAGTCTAGGGCCTCACAGTCTCTGGAAAGACCACAGAACAGGAAAGGTTAATAGTAGTCTACAATTCCAACCAAGTTCTAGACACTAGCAGAAGAGATGTCACAAGGCATGATACAATTGCCAGAGTAATTGTACAGCTAGCCTTCGCTATGAAGGACACCGAGCAGGGAAAGCTGGATGGCAGGGGGACTCAGCAGAGATCAATACACTGGGAGCACAGTGGAGTATGAGTCCCACTGCCGCCCCTGACACACCGTGGGACTCTGAAAGTTTCCTTTGCTTCTCTCCAGCAGCCCCATCTACCATGTAAGGGCTTGAAGAGGGAGGTTGTTGAGATCCCAGCCAGCTATCATGCTCCTAGGTGCTGAGGGCTACACAGGCAGGCGGGTGCAAGGCCAGAAGTGAACTGAGAGCCTCACCCATGGATGTGCCAGGAATAGAACCAGGCAGCTCCACCAGGAAATGCATGCCTCCACTGGCCCCTTCAGCGCTGACCCCCAGGGCTGCCGCCCGGTGGTTCACGTGACCCATTGGGCAGTCTCACTGCACATCTGATTGGGAATTTCCTGCCAGCCAAGCCTGGAACACACCCAGATGTCCCATGTAAGTCCTCACAGTAGCCCCATAGGACGGACAGGGCTGACCTCACCAACCCCATGTTCCAGATGAGGAAACTGACACAGATGAGGGACACAACCAAGGTTCCCCTTGGGGTAGAGACAGAGCCAGAGCTAGACGCAGGTTTCCCGCACATCAGGAGGTTGGCACAGGAGAGAAACAGGGTGCTTCTCTGAGCAGTCTCTCTTTCCCTCCACCCACCCACCCCCACGTAGGTACAAACAGCCAACAAGCCGTACACCAGCTGGGCTGAACGGGCAGGATCCAGCAGGCAGCCACTTTGATTTGCTCCTAATTCTTTATTTTAAAAAGATTCACAACTCAATTACATCAGGTAACAATGGCTCACAGTCAATAATACAAAACACAAACCCAATAAACATCCATTCTGACCAGGAGACATGGATTTAGACAAGGAAAAACAAAACAAAAAAATTACAGCGTCAACTCGTTGAGAGCAGTATCTTGTAATTTCCAGTGAATTGGAATCACTATGAGTCATTTTCCCCACTTGAGTGGCAGGTATATTAATTTCTTGTCATTTGTCAAGCATCAAAAATAAATTGTTTGCAAGGCCTGCGGAGAGAGCTTCAGAGAGTGTCTGCTTATTATTCCCGCGTGAGTTTGTGTGGTAGGAGGCTCCAGGTGCAGGGTCTTCCGGAACCCTGAGGCTGGCTGGGGTGGAATGCAATGGGCAGAGCCCGCTGGTCGGCCTGCTGCTCTGCTCTCTGCATTCTCTCGCCCCGGTACCTCCCAGAAGCCATTCCTGGGAAAGGAGTGGACAGGTCCACCTGCAGGAGTGCCTCCTAGCCGCAGCTGCCCATTGTCACTTACTGGCTGCCCTGCAGACTCTGAATTAGGTCCCTAGTAGCATTACCTCACTTACCTCTCGTCACTGCCTTTCCAGGCAGGTATTCTTAAGGTCACCTAGTATACAGGGAAACTGAGTCTCAGAGAGGGTAAATAACCTACCCAGGTTCACACAGCAAGTGAGGAAGACTGCAGGGCCACGCCCCGGGGAGGTAAGCAAGGCATTTCAGGCCCAAAATGTCAGGAGGTACTGGCTCCTGGGTCACCACACGCATGATCAGCACCTGGAGCCAGGAGGCTCACGGGCCTCATCTTGCCGAGCAGATCACCCTTGTAGTAAAATCTAGAAGCTTCCAAAGGAGTGAAGCGGTAATGGTGCGATTTCAGGCCTCGGGGGCTGATGAGAGAGCTTCGCTTCCCCAGGAGCCCAGTAATTAGGCCAGGCAGGCAGCTGCCTCCTCCCCAGCACTGGAAGTGGCCTCCAGTCCAGAGGAGACATGTGAGCCAAGGCCACCACCCAGGAAAGAACACCGAAGGCCCTGTCACAGGTTGCTGAGCTGTACAGAGAGCGGACCCCAGCACCCCCTCTTTGCTTTGCACCAGGTTACTGCCTTTCCCAACACACTGTTTATCCCCCCACGTGGGGCAGGGTCCTTGTCCTCCTTTTCTTCCTTGGTTGTGGAAGTTGAGACTCTGAGAGGTTGACCCAGTTGCCTGGGGTCCCAGAGCCAGCAGAGCAGGACTAGAACTGGCACTCCAAGCTCAGAGCTCTTTCTAGCCCATCTCACTGCCTAGAAATGTGTCAAAGCAGAGAGGGAGCTGGCGTCCAGATTTGGTTGGGGGCTGGGAAAAAAATAAGAAAGAAGACTTAGGGAAGGAAAAGTCAGGAACAAATAACTTCGAAAATATAATAATTTGGCTAAATTTAAACATGTGAAAGAGTTCAAAATGACTCCTAATGAATGCAGATTTATGCAAATTACTACATAAATGATGCAGAAAGGAATGAGCAGGATAAAGCTTACCTCTCAGCCATAGGCAGGAGGGGCAGGAAAGGCGAAAGTTTTCTGAGCAAACCACACCTTCAGGTTTAAATGACATTTTTTGTGCAGCCTGACCAAGCCCCAGAAACCTGGAGGTGCAAGCAGGCAGGACAGGGTGGAAGCGCATGCATATTTCTGTCCCAAGACTGTCCCGCTACTGCCACTGTCCCCTGCTCAAGTTTCTCTTTTCCAAGCTAAAGAATTCTGTTTCCTCTTTCCTTGCACTATAAGTTTTCCTTTTCTTCATTTATCACCTTGTCCATTTCTAATGGATCGGGAGCATGTGTTTGACCGAGGCTCTGGGGGAATCAGGATGAGGCAGGTTTTTGTGCATGTGTATAAGCCTCCAGGTGTAGACAGGACAGGAAGTATGTGGATTTGGACCAGGCTCTGCCACGGGCTAACTGTGTGGCCTCAGATGAGGCACTTAATCTCTCTGACCCTCAGTTTCTTCATCTGTCAAATGAGAGTGTACCGTCCACTGTGTGTACATATTTGTGGGGGATTCTACGTGAGTGTCTGATGTGTGCACAGGGGATGTTCCGTGATTGGCCCCTGCTTCCCTCCCTAAACCTACAACCATGTCTTCCCACTCCCTCTGCTCACTACAGCCAGAAATACCAGAGGCTCCAGGCCTCCTTACTTCGGTCGCTCGAGCCCTGACTCCTACTGCCCACTCCTTTCTGTTTGTCTGAGTCCCACACATCTGATAACCCTACTGCGAGGCCAACCTCAGCCCCCACCCCTACCCCAACCCCACATCTGAGACCCCCAGCACCTGTCACCACACTCCAGCCCTCTTCTGGCCCTTAGCATCTGATGGTGATCCATACTTTTCACAGAAATTTGCAGTCCTCGGGCTTTCATACCAGTATCTCTTTCTGGTATTGAACCACCATGTGAGTTTAGAAAAGAGGACCGAGGAGATACTTCTCTTGTTAAGGAAAAAGCTGGGCCCCTGGGAGGACTCAGTGGTAGGAATAGGAGCCCCAGGGACTCCTCCCCTTTGCCTTCTTAATATAGCCACCCTTGTGGTAAGATTTCTCTTTGCATAACTATGACCATTTGCCCAGATTCTTGCTAAGCCCTTTGAGGGCCTGGATCCTGTCTCAGCTCTCCTCTTGCTCACACTTGCTCAATAAGCTCTCCCTGGGGCCTGAGCACCCACCAGGACCCTGGGTGCAGGATTCTACCGTTGCATCCCCCGGTGCACTTGGGACCTTGCCTGCATATATTAGCAAGCAGCCAGTCTGCAGGCTTGGCTCTGCAAAAGGACCTGCATTCTGCCTTGGGGAAGCCCCCAGCACCCCCTCACCTGCTCAGAGTGTGGGCCATTTGCTAGAATGTGGGAGGACGAGCTAGCGTGTGTGCAGATGGGCAAAACTGTCTTCTGTGTCTCTTCCTCCTTTCTCATACGGGGATCTGAATACACAGGGACATGAACGTCCTCCCGAGTCCCTCTCCCTGGCAGCTGGTCTCTGGGGAGGCATTTGTTAGCATTTGCTGGCTGGTATGCTAGCTGTCTTCAAGACATGCTGCTCTTCTGTCATGGTTCACAAATTGAATTCTGTCCGCCATCCCCCCATCCATGCTTGACTTCATCTCAACAATCTAAGAAGCAGCAGATAATATTCCCACATCCCCATGCACTGTTTTTATTTTCATCATAATTGGTTGTTTGCTGTCTGCTCACAGATTGCTCTAGAAGGAGTTACTGGTGGGAAGGGAGTAAACAGTCTGGGCTTGTAAACATGTTCTCCTCAACCATTGCATGTGGGACCTCCTTGTTTCTAGACCCCATGGGGAAAATTCAAAAGTTTGTACAAGTCAATTCCTGCTACTACCACCATTCATACTCCTATAATGAGTATTTACTAATGTCTGTTACGTGATGGCCACAATTCTTACATGTCCGATTTGTTAATCCTCATAACACTTGTCGAATAGGAGGTGGGTTCTCTTATTGTCTCCATTGTACTGACGAGCAAAGAGGTTATAAGGCTTGTCTAAGGTCACATGAGTTCCTTGATATTGGGCTGGGAATTCCGCAATGGGGAACTCTTAGGTGTTTGGGACACCATCACCCCAACTCTCTTTTTTTGTTTGATTGTTTGCTTTTGAGACAGTCTCACTATGTATTTTGGGCTGGCCTTGAACTAGTTATGTAGCCTAGGCTGGCCTTGAACTCACTTCAGTCCTCCTGCCTCGGCTTCCTGAGTGCTGGGACTAGAAACATGGGCCACCACGCCCGGCCCCCAATTCTCTCTCTCTCTCTCTCTCTCTCTCTCTTCTGCCTTCCTCTCCCTTTTCTCTAACACCTTCCCAGTCCCTCACCTTCCTGGCACTATGACTGAGGCAACTAACTCCCTGTCCCTCACTGAACTTCACCATGTTCTCCTGACAGTGAGGAGAGGAATCCCTCCCGGCTGGCTTCGTGGAGCTGGTGCGGGCAAGAATCCTCAGACATGTGGGTGCTGTTCTTGGCCCGGTGGAAGCCTCCGGGTTGGCAGGAAGGGGGCCAGGTCTTCATACCACTGCTGGGTCCACTGTGCTTTGTCGGTTACAGCATCTCATGCTATGGAGCCGCTGGCGGGAAAGGAGGGAAGAACACCATGATACGGTCCCACGGCGTGTCTGTGCTGGGCATCTTCAACCTGGAGAAGGACGACACGCTGTACATTCTCGTCGGGCAGCAGGGAGAGGATGCCTGCCCTAGTGTAAGTGCTCGGGGCAGGGCTTGTGCCCCTTACTCACCCGGCGTGGGGAGGCCTTGAAGGACACCAGCACCAGGCACGCGCCTTCCGAGAGCTTGTTCCCATTCAGAGTCCACAGGACTTGCTTGTCGTTCTGGCCTCAAGCGTTCTCCTTTTCCCTGCCGCTCAGGTGCATGAGAAAAGCTGGTGTTCTCTGGCTGCAGGAGTTTTACATCCCCACAGGGGCCGGGGAGAAGGTGATGGTTTTACACGTGCCCCTAAAACTGGAGGACTGAATTCTCTTTGAACAGGCCAGTGGTTATTCTTCTCAGCAGGATATGAACTGGAACTCACGGCCTGAACTTTCTTGCTAGGACACTGTTGTCTTTCATTATATAATGATAAATAGGAAAATGCCAGATTAAACACTTCTCATTTAACTCCAAATCACAGACTTGTGGCCGCATGTAGATGTACATAAATGTGCAGAAAACATTCCGCAAGATCTACGGTATGTTCTAGGGTTTACTTCTGGGGAGGGTCTGGGTTGAGGGTACTGCATCCATAATGTCTGACATTTTTACAAAAAGAATGTTTTCATGTATTACTTACTATGTGTGCAGTTAAAACTTAAAAAAGGTACAGCACAGTCTGAGAGCCATACTCTGAAACCCAGGTCCCCTGAGGCGAAGTGACTGGTCCAGCATCACGCAGCAAATGACTCTTGCTTTTTCTATGCACCGCACTCGCCTGGGCCTCGGTTTCTACAGCCTTTTGCCCGTTTCCACTTACAGCCCATTGCTGAACAAGCCCTGTAGTCGCAGAGACAGCCTGCTATTGGGTTTCTGACCCTACACGAGGCCCAGCTGTCACCGGGAGAGAACTCTAGTGCAGGATCTGAGAAAGTCCAGAGTGGTCTAAAAGGAGGAGGCAGGAGAACTAACCAAGCAGCAGCCATGCAAACCCTGGATGCCCCAGTTGTTCGTCTCCTGCCTGTGTGCGCTGGGAGTGCAGGACCTGGCCGTGCTGGCTTCCTGGCCAGAACTCAGTATCCCGGTTGGGCCAGGCCTCAGCCTTGTGGGGACCACAGCTTCACGTGGAGAGGGGGGCCCCAGAAGGGAGCCCACAGTGGCTCCTTCTCCAGGGTCTTTCAGATGGGGGATCAGGGATGACAGAGAAAGCACTTCAACTCCACAAAATAAACTCAGGGCTCCTAAGAGCCAGACCAGGAGGCAGCAGACGAGAGTAAAGCTCAGCCTTCCTCCCCTGCACGATTTGATTGAGACAAAAGAACAGGAGTAAGCTTGACAGGTGGAACCTTGGGCCGAAGAAATGTCTGCACTCCAGCTTTTATTTAGCAACTATAATCAGACTTTCCAACCCGTTATAATATATTAAGTCATTAAATTACAGGCTGCTGTAATTTTTACAGGAATTTATTGAGTGCTAATGTAATTCTTTCATCTAAGCAGAAAGATTGCATTGACTTCTGCACGGGACTTTTACTTGATTGGATTGTAATCAGTTATGTCTTTTCAGATGACCGCATCTTTTTTTAATTCAATTGTAATCTACTTGTTCCTCGGGGTTGCTGCACTTTATCATTTTTATTAATCAACCTATATGCTCGCAATTGTTGTAGATGTTCAGGAAGAGTTCTCCAACTGGCAGGAGGTGATTCTCAGTCAAGGACAGAGCGCAGCCCCCTCTGCTGGTCGGGCCAGGCATAGCATAGGCAGGTGGGGAAAATCATCAATCTTCCTTGGTTGGTCTACACCTCTACCACCTGAGTCATCAGAAAAGGAAAAACATTTTCAGGTGTTTAGAAAAAATGATGTCTAGAGATGATCTCAAGAGAATGGGGTGCACTCTAAAAATGAAATGGCAAGATTGGCAGCTTTGCTGGCTCAGCTACATCCATTATAGGAGTTGCTCTCCTTGTGTACCTGGCTGCTCCTGAGCTACTGTGCATGGGATGGGCTCAGCTGCTGGACACTGCCTCCTTACACACACACACTCACACACACATGCTCACATGCATGACCCCTCGCTTAGTCCCTGCCCCTCTGGTTCCTTCCAGACTTCACCTGGCAGCCTGAGGTACCATTGGCATTTTGGAGAAAATTCATTGTGGTAGGGGTGGGGGGCTATTCTATGCATTGTACGACGTTCAGCAGAGTCCCTTCCTCTACTCACTTGATGCTCGTAGTGTCCTCCAGAAATGGCCATCAAAAAGTACCTCCAGATATTTCCAGATGCCCCCTAGGGACCAAAAGCACTGGTCTAAAGGTTAAATCCCAGCACTGCCATCATCTTCCAGGCACATACTGTGAAGGGCCAACTCACAACCACACGGCTCTCCATTTGTTCAGACTTACACAGAACACATGTACTGAACACCTTCCATGTGCCGGCCACTGTGCTAGCAACTTGAGCTATATCTGTGAACCAAAGAGAGTTCTCTCCCCAGAGGGACTCACATTTAAGTAGAAAGAGGAAGAAAATATCTGGGGAAAGATCCAGCCTGGCAAAGGCCAAGTCCCTGAGGTGAGAGCACACCTGTGTGCCTATGGGATGGAGTGGAGGGAGCACAAGGAGGAGTAGGTAAGAGACGAGGTCAGAGGTGATAGGGATGGACCACGCCGTCTAAGGATATGTGCAAGCCACAGGAGGGTGTGCAGCCATGCGGTGACATAATGTGATGTGTGCATCCAAAGGCCGCACGCTCTGACTCTGACTGCACTATGAAGAACAGACTGCACGGTGCAAGGGAGAGTCAGGGCAATGGATTTGAGGGCCATTGCATGCATGGCAGAAGATGATGGCAGCTTGGGCCAGGATGGCAGCAGTAGAGGTGGTGAAAAGTGGTTGAACTCTGGGAGTCTTTTGAATGTAAATTCTAAAGGGATTTCCTGCCTGATTACATGATGAACTGAGAGAAAGAAGAGTCAAGGATGACTCCAAGGACTGTGCCTGAGTCACTGTAAGAAAAGAGCTTCTGTCTCCGTGGCTGGAGAACATTATGGAAGGAGCAAGCTTCGGACAAGATCGGGAGGCCAGTGTCAGACACACTGATTATAGAGCCTCACAGGCAGCCGAGTGGGGACTCCAGGGAGTCACCCCAGGAGGCGGGCTGCCGCAGTTCAGGATCAGGGTAAAGCTCAACTTTGGGAGAAATCAGCATAAGCTGAGATAGAATGCCATTGCCTGGGGTGTGGAACTGATAGAGAAGAAGACCGAGGAGGAGCCCTGGGGACTCCCAACATTTACTGGTCAAAAAGAACAGAAGTGGAACCAGCAAAGAGGGCTAAAGAGGAGGAGCCAGGGCAGTGAGAGGGGCATCCAGAGAATGTGGAGTCCTGAGATTCAGAGAAGAAAGCGTACTGAGTCTACCACCTGCTGCTGCTGGGGCCAACTAGATTCAGGCTGAGAATGAACCATCACACACACACACACACACCTGATTTAAAGGAGACATCTGGAGCAGGCGCAGTAAGGGGCAGCCCCATGGGACACAGATTCCACTGCTGCAGGCAGAGGGACGGATGGGGCAGGTTACAGGGCAGTCCTCAGCACCACTGGATCTGAGTAGCCCCTCATTTACAGGGAAGCAAGTCCAGGGACATGAGGTGCCTCGCCCAGCAGGGCCCAGCAGACCTCTGGCAAGAGCCATCCAGAACCCAGCTGGACCCTGTATCCTGTATCTGCCCTGCTGATAGCCCACACTCCTTCCTCCTCCCCCCAGCTTGGCCCCAGGGCCGCCCCATGCAGCCCATGCCTTTCCCAGACCCGTTAGCAGTACTTCCTTCCCACAGCCTCCCGCCCTGCGCAGTGCTGCTTGTGCACAAGAGAAATGCTAGCTCTCTGTACTAGCAATTCAGAATCCTTCATACACACTAAATCCACTCTAAAAAATATCAAATTATTTCCATCATTAAATCCAAAATGCCATTAAACAAATTGCATCTCAGCTGTTTATCTGGAAATTTCTCTAGTCCTCACTGCCAGCACCCCTGAATGCTTTAGCATAAGGAGTGGCTCAAGATGAATGGTCATGTCCACTGGCTGGTTACACAGCAGCATTTGATGGAAATTTGATGTTTTATTGGCTTTCCTGCCATTAAGTGAAAGAAAAGTAATTTTCCTCCGAGGCCAGGCTGATGTTTAGAAAATTTATCTGAGCTGTGGTGGCCGACAAGCAGGTGGCTACTCTTGAGGCCCTGGCCTCTTTACTAAGGGATTCTAGGATTCTGCATTGCAGGAATTCCGGGTCCATTCCCAGGGACCCCCAGATCCGAGTCCCCGCTAGAAGCCTGTGGAGTCCCGAAGTGAGTCTAAATAAAATAATAATAGCAGCCACCCATCTAGTCACCACAGGTGTGCAACACTGTACTAGACACCTTATGTGGAGGATGAGAGAAATGGAGACCCCCCCAAGGTGGGTGGGGTGTCCAGACCCTGGTGCCAGGGCCTCCTGCTCTTCCACAGGGCAGACGGATGGGAGCACTATTTGGGACTTTGCTGGGGATTTTTTAAGACTGGAAATGAGCCATTTGCTGGGAGGAATGTCCAATATGGAGAAATGACTTTCCCAAAGGTGACCCAGGGGTGAAATCTGAGTCTGTCCTTGTACTTCTGTGTTTCGGATTTGGTTTTGGTTTTGCTTCTTTGGGGTGGGGAGCTCTTCCTGTGGTGCTTTAGAACTGCACCTGCTCACCGGCTCTTCCTGCCCAGAGATGAACCCAACTCCTCCAACTGTAGTCAAGGCTTCCTGCCGTGATGTGACTGTGAGGTTTAATCCCTCTCCCTGCACTGGCTTATATTCCCTCCAGCCCTCTCTCACCACAGCGGGGCTCTGCTCGCCCTTCTTCAGCATCCACAGGGCCCTAGCAGGTCCGCCTGGGCCATCTCTCTGCCCAGATGGACTTTGCTGAGCAAGAGACCCTTCACCTTTGCCCCAGACACCACACTTACCTCCTGCCATCTGGGCTAAAAAGCCTCCCTGTCCTTCTAGGCCCAACCTAGTGGTCTTCGCGAACCACCAACCGTCAATAAAGCCTCCCTCACCCTCTCTCGGTTTCATGTAACATTTCTTATCCAAGCTGTCCTTATAGTCCTCCCCTAGTACTACCCACAGTGCAGTTATTTGTGTATTTTTTTTTTCCTCAATTCAACCATGAGCTATTTCAGAGGTAGTTACATCCTATCTTGAAGCATACAAGGCCTGCCTTTGGGTTCTGTAATGAACCCTGGTTGGGGCACAAACTTAATGTGCTTTTTGTTTCTACAGACCAACCAATTAATCCAGAGAGTCTGTATTGGAGAGAGCAATGTGATAGAAGAAGAAATTCGTGTGAACAGAAGCGTGCGTGAGTGGGCAGGAGGAGGAGGAGGCGGAGGTGGAGCCACTTACGTGTTTAAGGTGAGATGTTAGCCAGATTCCTAGCGCGAGGACTCGTGTATGTCGTGCTGTTAGAGCCTCCTCAGGACAGCCCTGGGTCGAATCCATGAGCTGCTCTGCCCCCACTTAAAGATGAGAAGCTGAGGCCTCGAAGGAAGTGCACTGTCTGCCCAAAAAGGGAAGCTCCTCTCCTACCCATGGGCCAGCCCAGGTCCACCTCGCCAGGACTGCTGCAGGGCTGCGGAGGGTCCCTTGTCCCCACTGGGGCAGCTATCTGTCCTAAGGCCGGCTTCTCTGACATCATCACAGCCTGGCCATAAACTAAAGGCAGGGCCTCCTTCTGGGTGCTCCCGTAGGGATGGATACTGAGGGCTAAACCTTGCACTTCCGGGGGTCAGAGCCACAGATGCCTGAGAGTAGACAGGAGGGAAAGAGCACACTTACTTTTAATCCCTAGCATCCAGACCTCTCCAGCTCGTCTGGGATAAGTGCCCTCCAAGATCCATTTCCTGATGGCTTTGCTCAAACCCCCTCCCACCCAAAGCTCCCCCAACTGCCCTGCAAACGTTCAGGCTTAAACATTTAAACCAGGGCTTGGCGCCTGCAGAGCAGGTGCCCAGCTCAGCCTCCTGATCTCTGGGTGTCTCCTCTGGCCAGATGAAGGATGGGGTGCCCGTGCCCCTCATTATTGCAGCCGGAGGTGGCGGCAGAGCCTATGGGGCCAAGACAGACACGTTCCACCCGGAGAGACTGGAGAATAACTCCTCTGTCCTAGGGCTGAATGGCAACTCTGGAGCCGCAGGTAAAGCCCGTGGGCCCTGCCCTCCCCCAGAAAGCCCCAGGCATCCTGCGGGCCTTACCTCACACCCCTGCCATCCCGCCCCTAAGAGCCTCACAGTCACTAGCCCCTGAGATGGCAGGAGCTCACTGCTGTGCCAGTATCCAAGGAGAGAGGGCAGCGGGACCCCAACACCTGGGGGCACCTTGCCAGCCAGCCACGTGCACCCCACGCTCGGCTCCCCAGCCCTGCAGTTCCCAGCACTGACAAAGTCCCCAGAGCCTACTGAGGGTTATCACTCAGCTCTGGCTGTCCCTGTTGTAGACCCAAGCTTTACCGTCCAAAGCTGACTCCCTCTTCCCAGTGCATAGTCGTCCCTCTGACACCTCTCACCTGCATGACCAGAGAACCTCAGCCAGGAGCCCTTCCAGAAAGCCCTTCCAGACCAAGAGACCTTCTCATGGGTCCCCAAGCCCCCCTCCATCACCTCCTGGAGTCTCTGGGAACGGTCACCAGTGAGATACAGTGTGGGACAGTAAGGGCAGGGGCCAGCAGGAAGGTTTGTGTGGGCCACCTCAGCCACATTCTGCCTCAGCTCTGCACATTTGTTTCCTGTGGCTCAAAGCAGCTCAGCTGCAGTGGCCACGGCTGTCACTGGGGCACCCTCCTGCCCTGTCCAGGGCCACTGTGCTCTTGGGCAACTCCCAAGCTTTGGTCTCAGGCCACCCAGAACAGGCTGAGCCTGGGAGTAAGGCCACCTCAAACACTTTCCATCAGATTCCTGTCAGTTCTGACATATGGAGGTTTGTGTTTCTCTCTCTCTCTCTCTCTCTCTCTCTCTCTCTCTCTCTCTCTCTCAACATCCCATGAAGAGGGTTTTATTCTCAAGCTACAGGTGAGGAAACTGAGGCACAGAATAGAGAAGTTCACCCCAGGATTTCACAGCCAGCAGAGAGTGAAGGTCCCAGGGCTTCCTGGGTTCCCTCAGGGGACCTCTGCAGGCCCTTGATGGCCAGCTGCCCAAAGACAGGTGGGTCCCAGCTGTTGCTAAGATGGGATGCAGTCACCAAATAGAAGGTCTGATGCTTCAGGGGTCAGCAGGCAGGGAGGAAGAGCTAGCGGCTGTGAGCCCCCTCCCTGCTTCTGAGCAGGAGGCCAACAGGAAGCAGAGCAGAGGCCCACTCAGTGCAGGCTTGCTGTGGCCCAACTATCTCTAACCCATGGCCTGCTCCTGGCCCCAAGGACCATCTTCAGGAGAAGGTGGGAGCACCCCTCAGAACAACCCCCATCCTGCTACCTTCCTCACCAGTGCCCTCAGGGACATGTTTTCTCCTCTCTCCCCACAGGTGGTGGAGGTGGCTGGGATGATAACACTTCCTTGCTCTGGGCCGGAAAATCTTTGTTGGAGGGTGCTACCGGAGGACATGCCTGCCCCCAGGCCATGAAGAAGTGGGGGTGGGAGACAAGAGGGGGTTTCGGAGGGGGTGGCGGGGGGTGCTCCTCAGGTGGAGGAGGCGGAGGATATATAGGTAAAGATGATTCGTGTTCAAGGTGTCACTCCCTCCCCTCTTAGTCCTAGGCATCCCTTGTCCCTCCCCGCCCTTCTGGCCCTCCCCGCCCCCTCAGTGTGGCCTGCGATCCTGTGATATAACTGCACGCTCCCCGCTCCCCGGCCTGGCTGGGCCAGCCAGAGGCAGGGTGTTGGCTCCCGAGCCAGCATCCTGCCTCGTGGCTTCCTTAATGACAGCATCAACTTCCCATGTGATCCTTGATCTCCCAAGAGCCAAAGATAAACAGGCTCCTCTCAGAGCCGCTGCAAGGGCTCACTGGCCTGAGAGCCACAGAGGCCAAGCTGCCCCCCGACACCTCCCCTTTGGCTTCCGCTTCGCTTCGTGCGGGGCTACTTGGCTCTCCCAGGCTCCTCGTTCTCCCTCATGGCCCACTGGCAGCCGGAGGAGCACCCTGAGGGCCTCTTCGGGCAGCCCGGGCCCAGCCCTCCGGCAGGTGGCCTGCCATTGACTCCCCCGGCCCTCAGAAGAGCCTTCTGCAGCCGAGAGGCTGGGCCGATGGCCCCACGCTCCCTAGACTAGGACACTGCATGCCTGCCCTGTGCCACTCGTGTCTGTGTGTTGCTTTGATGCTGTGTAAGGTGCTTGTGTTAACCACACGCTCTTTTCTGAGCCCTGGGTGGGTGGGAGGAGCCCAGGGGAGCCCAAAGATAACCCCCCACCAAATGAAAGGAGGGACGGGAGCCTGCAGGCACAGGGGCTCGCTCCCTGCCGTGTCTCAACCCTGACCAGTGCAGTGGGGCTGGCGAACAACTCCTCAGAGCTGCTGTCCAGGCCAGTCCTGGAAGAGGCCTCAGGTGTGTGCCGGCCGGGGGAGACCAGAACTTAGGGACTCTTGCTCATATCCACCGGCTTAGAGCAGAGGAGACTCCCCCAGGGAGAGGCCCCAACCTGGAGGGGAAAGTGGTCCCCACCCCAGCATCCACTGACCAAGACCCAAGTACAGCCGCTGTGCCCCGACTCCCTTCCCTCCCTCCCCTGCCCCCTGAGGTCCCCAGAGGCCCCTGGCTTTGCCCAGAGCTGCACGCCCCGCTGATGCGCATGTGTGTTGAGACATGGCACCCACCTCTCTGGGTTCACCTCTTCTCTGATCTGCCGCAGGTGGCAATGCAGCCTCAAACAATGACCCCGAAATGGATGGGGAAGATGGGGTTTCCTTCATCAGTCCCCTGGGCGTCCTGTACACACCGGCTTTAAAAGGTACCCCTCTCTGCCGGGTGGTGGAGCACACTTCCTTAGGCCTGTTCTCCCTCCACACCGAACCTCAGAGCTTCTGGCATGTGTCCAGGACACAGCCGGGCTCAAGGGCCCCTTGCAGCCACGTCTTCCCGGGACTCCTCTTGCCAGGTCTTCAGGAAGTCAGAATGTGTGACTTAATGTGGACACAGAGGTAGTAAACGCACTACCAGGCTGCCTAGTGCTAGAAAATTCAGCAGCCAGCCACTGGGTCCCGCAGGGGTCTCTCCCACCTACACACAAAGCTGCTCACACTTGGCAGCCGCATGTTTCCGCTTGCGATAGGACCTAGGAATGGGGACCCGAGCACACAGTGAGCAGGTGCAGATAAGGCAGGGGGGCGTGGTGTGGGAGTGCGGGCCCAGCCTGAGACTGACCCCCCTCCTTGTCACCAGTGATGGAGGGCCACGGGGAAGTGAACATTAAGCATTACCTAAACTGCAGTCACTGTGAGGTAGACGAATGTCATTTGGACCCTGAGAGCCACAAGGTCATCTGCTTCTGTGACCATGGCACAGTGCTGGCTGAGGATGGCGTCTCCTGCATTGGTAAGGGGGCCGGAAGGGGAGGGGCGGGGCCAGAGCGACAGCCACTGGTCGCCATGGTCCTGGGACTCCTCCTTCTCCGTGTGTAAGCGTCCTGTCCCTTCCTGCTGGTGCTCTGGCGACTGAGCAGAGGGGTCTAGTAGGGAAGGTGGGGCATTGGTCCTGAAGCCTGAAGGAGTGCTACCCCTCGCCCAGGGCAGAGCCCTCTGACTTCACCAAAGCCGTCCTAGCTCACTCACACGCCCGGGGGCAGGGACCCCAGCCCTCCCAAGGCACCTCGGTGTATCAGGAAGTTCCAGAACAGGGACCCTGTTCCTTTGAGCTTCCTCTCATGGTTCCTAACTGACCGCAGTCTTTCAAGTGAAGATTTGGTGGCAGCACCCCATCCTCCTCGAAGTCTGTTCCAGATGAAAGAGCCCATTCCTTCTGACCGTCCAGATACAGCTGTGGGCCTCCACCCCAGCCTGCTGACCCTCCTCTCCCTTGTTCCAGGTGTCAGTGTAGCTTTTGATGCCTGCTGTCCCGTAGCAGGCGAGATGTCTCCATGAGAGCCACCAGCAGGGGCCACAAGGGGCCCTGTCCTCCTCGCCTAGGGATGCGGGGGAACTAATTCAGCCTCACCGGGTGTTGCCCTCTACTATGGGGTCATGCGAGTGTGGAATCCCCTTGGTCCCCAGATCTTTCCTACATGCACCTCTGTTGCTCCTTTCTTCCCTGTCCTATGCTCAGCAGTTGATGTTTTTGAACATCCAAAACTGATGTTCATCCCTTCGCACTTTCCCTCTGCTCCAAAGCTACTGTTATGAAACTGTAAAACAGGATGAGACTGCTCGGTGCCCAAGGTCCCCTGAAAACCCAGGTGGGAAGCAGCAGGTGGTTTTGTCCTGACTGAGGCAGGCACCTCTGACTTGGGGACAACCACCTCAGAGGAGAATCAGCTTGGTGAGGGCCCTGTCCTGACTGTCTTCCAGTGTCACCCACCCCAGAACCCCACTTGCCTCTCTCGCTGATCCTCTCCGTGGTGACCTCTGCCCTGGTGGCCGCCCTTGTCCTGGCTTTCTCAGGCATCATGATAGGTGAGTGTGCCAGAGCCCTGGGGGCTCCAAAAGGGTCATATCTAGCAGAGATGAAGAGTGACTCGGGAGGTGCTGAGGATGGCAGGGTGTCCTTCTGACCTTCTAGTCCCTGGAGCTGGATAGAGTGGTGACTAGGACAGAGCAGGCCAAGCCAGAACCGAAGCTCCCAACCTCCACCCCCAGAGCGACTACAGTACTCCAGAGAGACCCAGTACCCCAGGGAGACCCAGTACCCCAGAGAGACCCAGTCCTGAGCCTCAGCCCAGGGGTGGCGTCCTGGCTGCACCACGGGATGGGATAGTCTTCATCGGCTGACAGGGTGGCTAAAGCCGCAACAAGCACACACACTCCTGGGACTTCGCTCTCAGCCTGCAAGGGCTTCAGTGGCCACAGGTCCTGGCGTAGCAGTCAGGCCCACCACCCACCTCCCACCTCGATCAGAGACAGTGGCCGGCTGGGTTCAGCACACATCTCCATTCTGCCTGTGAGCTGAGATCACAGAGGCTCCGCATGGGCCAGCCACGCTGCTGCTGGCATGAGATGCCCGGGTCAGAGGGGAGGGGCATGAAGACAGGCAGAGGGAAAGGCTCCCAGACACATTCCCAGGCCAGCCCCTGCAGGGTGAGGCAGTGGCGGACAGGGAGGGGGGCACAGGTTGTGTCCCCATGTAGCGCCCCTCTTCAAAGGGACATGTGATGAGAGCTGACACTTGTTGCACCTGTGTGCCTGGCGATTTACATTTCAGATCATTAAATCCTATGGTTCCAATCTGTCACTTCTGCAAAAAGGGGTGGGGACAGATGTCAAAAAGCAGGGACGGGGACAGCACACCTCTCATTTGCTCTCCTACCTCCTCCTGCTCACTCCTGGTATCAGCTTCTTCCCCCGCCCCGTGAGGCCCTCTCACTTTCCTTCTCATCCTCTGTGCCTACCCTCTCTTCCCTCCCCCCTCTGACAAAGAAAGAGAATCCTGTGCCCAAGGTGGCTTCATTTCATAGAGGAGGGCACTGAGCACATCGAGGTTGACCAAGGGCAGTGCTGCCCTGGCCCGGAAGCAGTGGGGCTGGGCCTTCCGGACCCGCCCTCCGAGTGGACATTTTTTTCTGCCGTAGTAGTCTTCAGTAGAGACCAGGTTCATGTGTGATAGGAGCACGGGTTAGAGTCCCTCGAGTGGCAGATCTTCTTAGAATGCTCCAAAGCCACTTTCTGTCAGTGGGCTCATGTCACTATGCCAACTCTAGGGGAGTGGGGAGTCAGGGCTCAGGGAAGCGGGCCCGGAGTTCCTGTCTGTCCAGGAAAAGAAATCAAGGTCTAAAGAGGCCAAGCAACCTGGCCAGGATCACTCCACTTGTAATTAGAGGTGGAATTAGCTCTCAGGTCCTTGGATACCAGTTTAGAGACCTTTCCGCTGTGTGGCACTTCTCCAACCAAGTGGCGGGGCAGCTCTCTGACTGTCAGAAGCACAACTGGCCAGGGCCCAGTGGTGGCCCCTCCCAGGGCTGAGCACCACAGAAATGCTGGGCTGGCCCATTCCCGGGACACCAGCACCCCTCACGTGGCTCCCTCTACCCCGGAGCTCCCAGGGGCCTCACCAAAACATCCTTAGACTGCACGGACTCCAGAGTGTTCCACACGACCTTCCGGCCTCTCCTTCACGCAGGGTCAGACTTGCAACCCAAGCTGGTGGGTCTCAGCCTTCCCAGCGGTCTCCCCCTCCCTCTCCAAGGCCTTTCTCCTAATAAAATCCTAGGTCTTGGGTCTGCTTCCCGGAGGATACAGACCATTAGGCCTCTGCCTGTGTAGGATACAGTCAAATCTTTGCCACTTATGTTTCTTAAAGCTTTACATTGGCTTCAAATGCTGTTCTGATTATTTTGTTAGTATTAGCAAGTGTGATGGAAAGGTTTAGAGCTCAGAGAGGGGGATAGAAATCTAGGGAGGCTTCCTGGAGGAAGTACCCTGTGCTGGCCTTTAGGAGCCAGGCTGCCAGCCCGGGACCCCCGTGCCGCTGACCTCCGCCTGTCTACAGTGTACCGCCGGAAGCACCAGGAGCTGCAAGCCATGCAGATGGAGCTGCAGAGCCCTGAGTACAAGCTGAGCAAGCTCCGCACCTCCACCATCATGACCGACTACAACCCCAATTACTGTTTTGCCGGCAAGACCTCCTCCATCAGTGACCTAAAAGAGGTGCCTCGGAAAAACATCACCCTCATTCGGTGAGTGGGGTGGGAGGGAGCAGCGGCCCAGGGGGCTGGATGTCATTCCAGCACCACAGACTCCTCTGGCCACAGAAGCCAGCAGAGCCATCTCCAGCAGAGACCCCAGCCTCCCAGGGGGACACGGCTTAGTGCACAGGGCCACGTGGGGTGTGGATTTAACACCAGACCGATTCGGGAGTTTATGCTGTGAGAGGAGGACTTTGAGAGAAGACCAGGCCTTTTGAGCATCCACTCCCAGAGGGCTCCTGGTCCCTCCCCCCATGGTGGGGTTGCTGAGTGCACCTCATTCAGCAGCTGAGCACACTGTGCATTTCTGTCATTCACGACATCACCCACACGAAGTCTCTGCCAGTGACAGACTCACCAACTATTCAGTGAATGAATAAATGTTTGAACATTGTCACGAATCCTATTAGGACCTATACTGGCCCGTTATCTGTTGCCAATAACACAATAGCACTGACTGGTTGAGTTGCAGAGAAGAGTATTTTGTTTGGGCTCCCAGTTCAGGGAGGCTAGAGGCCACGTCTGGTGGTGGCCTTCTTGCTGTCTGTCGGAGACAGTGCAGGGTGTCACTCAGCAGGGGCAGGGGGTGTGTGAGGGTGTCCGCACGCTCTGGTCTCCCCCAGGGTTTGATCTTGGGGCTCATGCTAATGAGCTGACGTCACCCTGATCACCTCTGACAGCATGGTTGGATTAAGCTCCCCCCTCCATACCTCACAGTGGGATTAACTTTCAACACATGAACCTGGGGGGAAACAGTCAAACCGTGGCAGAATCTTTCTTACCAGATTCCAGATAAAGAAATGGAGGCCCAGGATCGAGCAGCAAGGCCAGGTTGAAAGTGCTGCTCCCAAGTTGCATGGCAGCCCTTCCCTCTTGTGCACATCTGCTAAAGGTGACCTTGGACTCGGGGCCCCAGCTGCCCTTTTCTTGTGGACCCCCTAACTCTGCATCACCTTGCCTTCTCGCACAGGGGTCTGGGCCACGGCGCATTTGGGGAGGTGTACGAAGGCCAGGTGTCCGGAATGCCCAACGACCCGAGCCCCCTGCAAGTGGCTGTGAAGGTGAGAGGCAGCTTCCTCTTGAGCCTGGCATCAGCCTGTGGTCTCTCTAGGCTGCAGTTCTCAGCTCAAGCTGCCTTCTTCTTTCCTCCTCTCCCTCTGTGCTCAGACGCTGCCGGAAGTGTGCTCAGAGCAGGACGAACTAGACTTCCTCATGGAAGCCCTGATCATCAGGTAAAGCCAGAGGCCCCAGCTGCTGCCTCCCACTCAGAGACGTTTCTAACAGATAGACATCTTCGAGGGAAATGGGGCCCCTGAGAAAACTCCCTGGTCTTCATGACGCATCTTACAGAATGGAAACCCCCAGTGGTTGTCTTGGAAAATGCTGGTGTGGCCTCATAATCAGGCTGCTGTCATTGCCTGCAGCCGGCACCCCTGGTATCATCCACTGGTTCTTGTTCCCCAAGTGACTCTTTCAGAACCAGGGCCCTTTGCCCATCCCAGCTTGCCGTTGTGGCGTGCAGGAATCCTGTCTCTCACATGACAGTGGGCCGCCCCACTGTGTTCACCATGGCAGGGCCAAGGCTCTGCAGGCCTGCACCCTTCAGTGTGTGGCTCTGACCCGGCTATTGCTAACAGCCTCAGTGCTCCAGGCTCCTGCAGGCCGCTGCTCTGACTCACACCCCCTGGGGAAGAGGCACATGTTTTACCTCAAGATCTGGAGGGCACTCAGTGCCTCCAGAAGGCATCAAACATCCTCACAGGTGGGGTAGCTTAGGGGTCCCCTTAGTGGAGGTGGGGGGGGGGGGAACCAGGCCAGAACAGTGTGAGCAAGGTGCTTGTGGGCTCTAGACACCCAGGAGGATATGCTAATTTAAAATTAGCATTTATTTCCTGATTATATACATAATGCATGATTATTGAATAAAACTTAGAAAGATAAGATCATATGGAAGGAAAGCCAACTCAATCTCATCATTAGGCAATAATTAGCCATTATTTTTCAGTGGATAGTCACCCAGGCTCTCAACTCTGTGTGTGTATTGTGTGTGTCTGTGGAGCGTGTGTGTGTGTGTGTGTGTGTGTGTCCATGTGAAGTATCCTAGCCTCATTGCCCTGTGTGTCCTCGCAGGATCACGTTAACAAGCAAACCCAATTCTCGGGGCCGCTTGTCCCAACTCAGTCCCTGCCCCTGAGGAATCTACTGGTGACAGCATGGACCAGTGACCATGACCCCTCTTCCTGGCTCTCTCTCACATGCTGCCACCTGGCAGGTCTCACCCAGTCCCTCTTAGAAGCTTCATAGCTTCTGCCTGAGTTCTTCCTCGGAGAACTCAACCAAGAATTCATGCAGCAATATCTAAAGATAGATACACACACACACACACACACACACACACACACACACACTCTTCCTCCTCCTTGCCCAGGGCCTGCACAACATCCTCCCTTCCCAGCCCATTCTCCTGTACACCAAGCTCCTGGAAAACCTGGCCTGGCTCCCAGCTGCTCAGCAGAGAGGTTGGCTGCTGGCTCAGCAGGGGACCCCACTGCCCACAGCTGCTAAAAGCTTGACTTTGTATCCTGCTTCTCTCACTTAAGATTGTCCCAGACCCAGCTCAGTTAAATTTGGTTGCACCCCTCTGCCCCGCAGCAAATTCAACCACCAGAACATCGTGCGCTGTATCGGGGTGAGCCTGCAAGCCCTGCCCCGCTTCATCCTGCTAGAGCTCATGGCGGGCGGAGACCTCAAGTCCTTCCTCCGGGAGACGCGCCCTCGGCCAGTGAGTGGGAGGGGCAGCAGCGGGGGTGGGGAAGGTGGCGGGAGCCTGGGAAGCAGCATTCCTGGTGGGAGCCTGGGTGCCGGCCCTCGGGGTGGCACAGAGGGTTCAGAAGGTGAGCGTGGCTGAGCCCCAGCCCCGGGGAGGAGGTGCAGAGCTCTACGATGGATTCTGTAGCCTGACTGCCTGTTTATGGCCTTCTGACGCTGGGACACTGAGCTCAAGACAAACTTGGAGAGGAACTTTCATGCCAGCCACTTTGCTAACTCAGTCAAATAACCCTGGGGACCATGTCCCATCCACTACTGCAAACGCTTACCTCATCTCTTGGTAGGGGTAACAACACCTGTCGTCCCACCTTGTAGTTCTGCTGTACAAAGAAAGTCATGGAGGGCTGGGGATTTAGCTCAGTGGTTCCCGCACCTGCCTCACAAGTGGAAGGTCCCGAGTTTGATCCCTGGTACCAGAAGAGAGAGAAAGAAAGGAAGGAAGGAAGGAAGGAAGGAAGGAAGGAAGGAAGGAAGGAAGGAAAGAAGGAAGGAAGAAAGAAAGAAAGAAAGAAAGAAAGAAAGAAAGAAAGAAAGAAAGAAAGAAAGAAAGAAAGAGATGAAATATTTAGCAGGCACCTGAGGTGTGAGGGGAGAGGGAAGCAAATGCTGGGGTGGGCTGCCCCCCCCATGGCCATCAGGTACTGGGTGACCCGGGAGCTCCACCCTCGTACCCTGAACATCCACGCAGTGAACCCTGAGGGTCAGACTAGAACGACTCAGGGGTGGCTTGAAATCATACAACACAGCACTCCCAGCTTCCCAGAGGCCAACCCCTGTCTGCCGGGCCTTCAGGAGGCCCCGTCACTACCAACTGCAGCAGGCCAGAGCCCAGGTCAGGAGTCACCACAGGAAGAAGAGCAGTCAGAGCAGCGGTCCCTCTCCTCCTGGGGAAGTAGAGACAGCCTGGCATCCTTTCTGCTACAGAAAACCCAGACTGGCTACATCGCGGGGACTTAAAGTGGTGGCCGAAACCCTGGCAGGCCATGGCTGCTCCCATCTCCACCTCAATCAGGTCCTGTGTAAAACACCTCCGCCTTAGGAGCCTCCATGCTGTTTTTGCAACTTTGGGAGTGACCTGTCTCAGCCTCTGAGAAGAATCCAAGGTAGAAATGAGAGTCTGCACAGAGAGCACACCCGGCAGGCAGATGGGAGTAGTGGTCACCTCTCACCCTCATCACACTCACACTGTGTCCTCGCAGCCTTCATACCGCTCCGCATTACTCTATGCATAGGCACAGCAGGCTCGCCTGCATTTCACAGATGACAAAACTGTGGCCCAAAGAGGTCACTGATTGGCCAAAGCCACACAGGAAGTAGACTCCTGCTTCAGTGTGTGTGCATTCTAGCCTCTGCTGCTGTCTATCCAAATGGTCCTCTTTGGGAAGCCGAGGGTCTTGGAAAGTCTGGCATCTCTGCCAGGCCTGGGCATCAGCTTCTCTGGCTCGCCCCCACCCCCAGCCAGGTGGATCCCTCACACCCTGAGGTTTCTAGCAGTGCCGCTGGTAGAGGTCACATGGGGGACACATGGCATCACACTTTGGGAAGGGCTCGGCTCTGCTTTTCCCAGTGATGCTTGAGAAAAGAAAGTATTGTGCAAGGACCAGGATGTAGCTCAGTGGTGCTGCTGTCTGCCTCGCAAGTGCAAGGTCCTAAATTCGATCTCCAGTACAAAAAAAGAAAAGAAGAAAATATCGTGCATCCAAAAGAGAAAGTACCCAGGAAGGGAAGTCTGGGGACCCACCTCTTGGCAAATCTGAGGGCTTTGGGGCTAGGAGGAGCAGCACCTTTTCACAAACACAAGTCCTTTTTAATAAAAAAAAATTGCAGAAAAAGTGTTTGTTCGGCATGTATTTATTGAGGGCTTCCTGCATGCCAGGTACAGTCATAGCTGTCTTTCAGTTTCTGTTGATTCAATCCATAATGATAAAAGCCATTCATAAGTCAGTAATCTTGTAATTAAAGATATAGGTCATTAACCACGTCCATGTCTATATGTATTCGGCACATGGTGATACCCACCTGGAGGAAATAGATGCTCAGTGCTTGGATCCTGCAGGTCCACTGTCTGCAGGTGAGAACCTCTGATTTAGGTTGTATTCACTAGGTTTTGGCTGTGCTGATACTAACGCTGGCTCCAAATCCATGAAGGGCCATCTCTTCCTGAAGAAAATTCGGTCCACATCAAGAAGCAGGAATCATAAGGGCCCAAAAGCATGAACTTCTCATCCCTAAATAGATTATGACTGCTTTTTAGATTTTATGTTCCCTGTCTGCATTCTTTGCATCTCTCTTTCATCTTCCCTGTTCATCTTCACATGCATTGATTTTAAAATATACCCCTGTTCTGGTTTTCAGTTGGTGGAAGAGTTCCTTCCCCACGTCCTGCACTTCTTCATCTCTATAAAGTAAAAAGGGAGAGGGCTGAAATTGTAGTTCAGTGGTAGAGTGCTTCCCCGGCATGCAGTGAGGCCATGGGTTCAATCCCCAGGCTCCCCCTACAAAAAGGAGGAAAAGAAGTATCTGTATCATTGTGTATTTTATTAACATAGTACATACTATCTTTTGAGAGTAGCCTCACAGAAGCTGTGACACCAAACGAACCATTCCTGGCCTAGACAATGTCCCTAAAAGGAGAACACATCACACACACACTCACATATACCACATACACAAAACACCTCACACACCCACACCACAAGTTTCTGACTGCCTGCTTCTGCTCAGACTGGTGAAGCAGGTAATTTTCAGGGAGCCCTGACAAAGCTGGCCCTGAGCTAACGCCTGGCAAGATCTCACCCCTGCACCACTCAGTTCCCGGGCATTTGAGACATCAGTGGTCCTGGAATCCTAGGTGATGGAAGCTGAGACACAAAGAGACTCAGGGGAAGAGACTCTTTCTCAAGGCTCTGCCACAGCCAGGACAGTCCTTTAGTAGGAACAGGAAACATTTTCCTGAGGAGAGAAAATATATCTCTCATACCACTTCCCTTGGAAATCCAGCACTCTTCTTTTCCCTGGGAGCTCGGGCTGTCTCTCTCACACTGCCCTGTACTTTGAACCCTAAGAGAGCCTCTGGAGAAGCCACACACAGGGGTGAAAGGGCTCTGAGCCTCAGCAGCCCTTCTAGCAGGAATGTCCTGTCAGGAGTTTTCAAAGAGTTACGAGCTTTCTATCTCTCCAGTTCTTAAACAATTCAACACAGAAATAGGGAGTGTATTAGTCAGCTTCGTGATATATAACAAAACACCCGAGGCAATTAACTTATTTTTAAAATGGTTTATTTTGGCTCACAGTTCTGGATATTGCAGTCCAAGACCGGGTGGCCCCACTGCTTTGGGCCAGCTCAGGGGTGCTACATCATGGCCAGAGTGCATGGTGGAGCAAACCACATACATTATGAGCAGGAAACAGAGAGAAACTGGAGCCTAGGGCCCCACAGCCTCCCTCAGGAGCATGCCTCCAATGATCCAAGGAGCTTCCCTGAGGCCTGGCCTCTCAAAGGCACCCATCACCTCGCAGTACCACCACCCTGGGGATCATCCTTGTAACGCTTGGACTTCTGGGGGACATTCATTCAGACAATTGCTGGGGATTTGATGTGACTGCCCACCTCTGCTTTTCTGCATAGACATTCGAAACACACCGCTTTAGGTAAATCATGGTCCAGAGCTATCAGCAACGAATCAGCCACCCAGTACTCACTAAATACCCAGAATGTGCCATTTTGTGCTGAATGTCATGGAAGAGAAAGATGAATCCCTGCATCAGAGACCTCGAAGTTCACTTGGGGATATGGTAAAATCAACACAGAATGAAAAAACACAACAAAGTGACTATGAAACAGCCCTACATTGTGATTAATTAAAAGAGAGACCAAGAATGAATGTCACCTTCAGAAAGACTTCATGGCACTCAACAGAGGTGTCTAAGAGGCCAGGCCAGAATATGCCCCCCAGGTGGGGTGACATTTCCTTGTACATGAAAGAGACACTGTACAGAACAGCTAGAGATGGCTCTTAATTGCCTATTATTTTCCAAAAGCTTTTCTTTTTTAATCCACTTTAGGTCTGAAGATTCTTGTTGGAAATTAATTTTTAAAAATAATTTAAGACATTTAAAATTACATTATTCCCCCCTGGTTTCCTTACAGGCTTGTTTATAAATTGGGGGCCTTAAAATGGTTGTGGAGGTTGAAATAGAAGCGTGTGCAGAAGACACTGAAAGGGAAAGGACATCCGCCCCATGAGGATTCCTGTGGTTTGGGCATCCCCAGCCCAGGCTGGGGTTAGAATCCCCCAGGAAGCTTTCCAACTTGGAAGCTGTGCCTACCAGAGGGGATTTCTGGGTGTGGGTCGGGCCCTGCGCGTCTGTCTTAAAGCCTCGGGGGCTTTCCAGTGTGCAGCCACGGCCAAGACCCCTGGCAGAGCTGTGGCTGAGTTCGGCCCCCTTCTAAGTGGAAACCCAAGTTTCCCACCCTCCCCACTGCCCCAGAGCTCCGCCAGTGGATCTCTTCTGTCTCCCCACAGAGTCAGCCCTCCTCCCTGGCCATGCTGGACCTTCTGCATGTGGCTCGGGACATTGCCTGTGGCTGTCAGTATCTAGAGGAAAACCACTTCATCCACCGGTGAGTCCAAGTGAGCTCGCTTGATCGCCCCATTGCCTTGGGCACCCTTCCCTGAGCGTCCCACAGGCCAGGTCGCCCCCTCCAGAGCAGAACCATCAGTCTCTGCCCTCCTGCCTGATGATCCAGATTTGTGGGGGAACTGAGTCTCCCAGGCTTCCCCAGCCCCAGAAGTAAAGAGGGTATCATGAAATCTCCGTGCTCGACTGGGAGGCCTGCAGCCTGTGAACAACACTGCCTTGTCTTGGACACGAAAGTCCTGTATCACCCTAAGGTTCCACTGCCTAGAAAACTGGGCTTGTAGGGGCGAAGTTAAAGGCGTTCATATTTTCACATACTGGACAATGGCTAAGTCAGAGGCAATGAAAAGCTTTCATTATCTCCATATCCCTGGCCTGTGGTGGGGCACAATAAATGTTTGCTGGATAAGTTAATTTTTTTCTGGCATACTCTAACATAAAGCATAATAATTATTTTCTTTATTTCCGTATGGCATTTCCCCTGCCACACACAATTCTTGAAAATGCTGTTTGGACTGGGGTGTCACATCCACACTTAATGCTGTAAACATCATAGATCCCATATTTCTTTCCCTGCAGATGTTGATGACGGCTCGATCTGAAAACTGAAGAGTGAAAAAGAGTATTAGGCTCTTTGCAATGAGCATCCTAATGATTTACTTCTAATTTAATAAATAATAGCCTGGTGGACTCATTAAGCCATGTCTTTGAAGATTTTCAGGCATGTTCATAATAATTAAAATATGTAATTACAAAGTGGAAAATGAGAGTGGCTGTATGAGTTTAGAAGTAGAAACCTATGTGAGTGTGTAACGGGCTCTGCTTTCTTTCTCCCTGACAACCTGAGGAAACTGGAGGCCCGGAAGCCCACCTCCCTCAGTTTCCAGTGTCACCTCCAAGGCCAGGCAGTAACTTTCCCCGGCCCAGCTCATCCCTCCACTGCTGCTCTGTCATCTTGGTCTGCACCTCTTCCTCTTGATTCTAAGCCCTTGCCCACTTGTGGGTCATTTGGCTTCATAGTAATAAACAAAACAAAAGAGGAGCTGGAATCCTGCCTCCATGTCCTCATCCAAAGTCTGCTTTCCACGTGGTCTGCTATGAAGTGCTGCTTGGTCCTACTCCTGCCCTTTTCACTGGACCCAGAACTGTCCATAATCTCATCTCTGAGCTCCAGTGCTACTCAGTCATGACAAGGTTGTGCTCGCTTTGAAAGCTATCCTCGGTTAGATCCATCTTTTCTATCTTTTGTCCATGTCCTTCTGAGAGCAACCTGTGTGTCATTTGGGTGACTTCAGATGTCTCCTTTCACTTCTCATTGAGATGACTTCCACTTTGGCATGTCCACCGACACTCTGCACCATAGCTTTGAGAGTCTCTGGCTGGTGGACCGTATCCATGGAATCTACTTTCCTAGAGTCATGACACTGTATGACAATATCCCATGCCCTACTGGAGATGATGGGATAATAGGATCACATTCTCTCAAGATTCTTATCACTTCAAGCTCTGTAACTTGTTACTGAAAGGTGGAATTAGAGCCCAGAGTGATAGTTAGCTTTCTCTATCCTTTTTAAGGGATTAAATTGTCAAAGATCAGATCGAGAATGCATCAGATGATTTATTTTAAACAAAACAAGACTTCTGGCAAAAATGATCCATTTCCATCACAACTTTCCTTCTAGGGTCATTTGGTAGTTTATAATAGGAAAGCGTCTTTTATATCTTCTAAATAGCTAAGAGAGCAATGGCATATTCTCACAGCCTAACTACCTGTACCCCTCTCTCCCTCTCCGCTAAAGATTCACAGACTTCTGTACACATACACCTTCTGAATTCAGAGTGGAACTCCCTCACCAGAGCTGCATGCTCCCATTTTTTTCATTAAATCTATTTCCTTTGCACATAATTTACTGCAATTTTAAGAGTTATATGCCATTCTATCAATTCTGGTTGTGTTCTGTGATATTACGTTTACTTTCTTGTCATTAAGTTCAAGATCACTTTTTAAGCAACTATTTCATATGCACCAGCATAAAGATCTTTTTGGAGCCATAAATATTGTTCCTGGTCTATTTCACTATATTTCTCTTGAGATTTAGCAGCTATATATCCAGCTATTTTTCTTCTTTTTGATGCCATATATATTATGCTTTTATGGTTTTTTAGGGTATTTCATGCACCACTGACCTTCAAAATTCAACTTAAACCTTATGGATCAGGTCAGTGACATTTATTGCCCATGCCAGCCCAGTAGTCTGGAATCTTTTTTTTTTTTTTTTTTGTACCAGGGATCAAACTCAGGTCCTTGGCTTTCGAGGCAGGTGGCAGAACCACTGAGCTAAATCCCTGGCCCGGCCCTAGTCTGGCATCTTAAACCATGACCCCCAGTCCAAGTCCTATTTTTTATAAACACTATCTTTTTTTTGGAACCTAGGATCAAACTGAGAACCTTGTACTTGCAAGGCAGGCCATGGAACCACTGAGCTAAATCCCCAGCCCCAGCCCTATAAATACTATCTTAACAGCCAGTTGTTCATTCTCCAAGTGTTTTCTCAACCAAGAATCAGAACCTTCATGAAACCAGTTGAAATATAAAAACACCATCTGTGTTTCTTCTTGTTTTTTTCTGCCCAGGACTTGATTGTTAGAGACCCATTCCAAACTTCTGGCTGTGAGCTTTATTCCCACATGCATGTCAGTGGGTCTGCAGTCCAAGAGTCAGAATGGACAAGTCTTAGAAGGCTTCCAGTCAGGCCTCAGAGGCATGCTATAGGAACATGGGCCATCTGGAGCCTGACACCAAGGAAGCCAGCTTCATAACCTCAAAGAAGTGATTCCTTAGCCATGCAGCTTGGCACAGACTTTAGATATAACTGTGGGTGTAAGAACCATAATAGTTCCAACTAGAAATATTTGGGAATATCTTAACCTATTTGGATATGATATCCTGGAAGTCACACGGTTCCAGAACACTTATTCAAGTGACTGGCAAAAATAATCCTATAGTGTGTCCATGACAATAGCTTACAGCCAAGCAGCATTTTTTATGCTCCTGTGTTATATGCTTTTAGCTTACATTTTTAACAAAATGGGGATTAGAGCACCTTATTTCTTACAGGGTTGTAATGAGAATTAGACACGAAGTATCTAGAATGATGCTTAGCACATGGTAAAAGGCTAATATGTTCTAGTTCCTATTATGGTTATTTTGATTATTACCGTCCTGTTAAACATTTTCAACAATTTCCCCTAATTCTTTTCCATTTCCCTATTAGTTCTGAGGCTTGGACTTGGCATGGGTATTTCTTTCACATAGTTTAATGTAACAAAGGAAATATAGGGCAGAGGAAGGAGCTGTCTGAACTTCCTATTGAAGGCGAAAACTCTAGTGATACACATTATACATTTATCTTCCCAAGATAAAATTTGGAGATGTGTTCTCATTTTTTTGTCTGCCCCAGGGACATTGCTGCCAGGAACTGCCTCTTGACCTGTCCTGGTAGTGGAAGAATAGCGAAAATTGGAGACTTTGGCATGGCCCGAGACATCTATAGGTGAGTAGACTGCCACGGCCTCTGAAAGCCTGCCCTGCCACCCACCATCCACGCAAAGGAGGGCCTGCAGCTACTTGTGCCTTCCATCATCTCCTGGTACTTTGTCAGCTTTCCTTGTGAAATCTCGGTGATTTCCTTTCAGGCTGTAGGAAACCTTAATTAGTGCCCATGCCTGAGGATCTAATTCTAGGATCCCACTGCCTGCAGTAATTGACACAAAGTGCTTAATTGGGTTGTCTCTCTGGTTCCAGCTCTCTAATCCTGCCATGTTCTGAGACACGGAATAATTTGGATATAATTTTGATGTGAAAAAGTTCCGAGTGAACTTTATAATTTAACCCCTCTCCTCAGTACTCAGGAATTCTAGGAGGATGCAGTAGAGCCCATCACCAAGCACAAGCACCCTGCACTGACAAAGTACTGGACCAGCTCAATGGTCTGCCTCACCTACCTCGGGGACACTGGAGTAGATTCAAAGCCCACAGGGACTTAGCTCGGCTCCACTGTTTTTCCCTGTCATATTCCCAAGCAATATAAAAAAAAAATCTTTGATTGCACATTTTTCGCTCTCCTCTTCCCCACCTCATTTCTCCTTTTTCTAGTTAGATACACTGCGACTCGTTACAGAAGCTGAGCATGCAGCTCCTTCGCATGATCACTAGTTAACCCCTTCCCTAACTCGCAGCAGTAGCAGGGAGGTGGTAGCAGGGAGCTTTAACTGCTTGGAGGACCAGTGAGATGATCCAGACACTTGTGAGGGTTCTGTCAGAGCTGGGAAAAGCTCCAGAGGGGCAAGGGTGCTGCTACCGTCTTGGGACCCTGGGGAGCAGTATCTGCACAGAGTCGGTACAGAGCCCGCCCCGTGGAGCCACCCACTGCTCTCACCGGGTGACTTTCCAGAGCTCTGCTCTACTTCTTTTCTTTTGTTTTGTTTTGCTTGAGATATGGTCTTGCTACGTGGTTCAGGCTGGCCGAGGACTCACTATATAGCCCAGGCTGGCCTGGAACTTGAGGCAGTCCTCCTGGCCCAGCCTCTCTCCGGAGTGCTAGGATTATAGGCACGCACCACGCCTGGCTGCATTCCCCCCCTTCCACACCCAGTCTCTGCACTCCTCCTCCCTACTTTCTCAGAACCCCTTGATGGCCTCCGTTTTAATAGCCACGTGCTGCAGCACATTAGCCGGCTCTTCCTTCCTCTGTTCTCACAGCTCTCTGTGTGAGCCAGCTTTCTGTCTCTGTGACAAATACCTGAGATAAATCAGTTTATAATGAGGGAAAAGTTCACTGTGGCTCACAGTTTCAGAGATTTTAGTCCATGGTCCCTTGGCACTGTTGCTTTGGACTTCCAGTCAGTTGGCCTCATGGCAACCAGAAAGCAGAGGGAGGGAAGAAAGCGGGGAGGGGCTGGGCCCTAATCTCCCCTTCCTGGGTGCTCCCACAATAACATCACTTCCTTCCACTTAGGCCAACCTGTTCAAGGTTCCACACCTCGCAGTAGCCCCACAGGCTGCTGACCAAGTCCTCAGCACATGGGTCTTTGGGGGTACATTTAAGATCCGCCCATAACAGCTCCCATCTCTAGGCTTGGACCACCTTGCTCACCTACAGCCCTGCAGTCCCCCGCATACCTGTCCATTCGTCAGTCCGGCTGGTCTTCCAAGAGAGCTCCTGGGCCTCCCTCAGTGCCCCTCTGAGTCGCTTCCCCTGTGCTTTACTGCTATCTCACATGGAACAAATGAGTCCTTCTTTCGTGTCCCTGCACATTTCCCCTGGCCCATCATTATATGTGTGTTCTGTGCTGCAATTGCAGATGTGTCTGTTTCTCCCATTAAACCGTAGCCTCAGGAGAGAGAGAGAAACTATGACTTATTTATGTGCTCAGCACATGACGGAGTTACTTGATACATACTAAACTCTCAGCACATATTTATTGAAGTAATTAATGTAGGCAGCTGGCAGGAAGCTGCTTCCCATAAGGCACCCAGAACACCGGGCTGTGTGTGGAACTGGCTTAAAGGTAGATGAGTCAATGTATTAGTTTTCATCAGAGTTCTATTAATGACATTGCTAGTGAAAACACAATCAATTAACTCATCTACCTTTTAAACTAACAGCACGCCTAGTCCTTGGCTCCCCTGTCTGGCTGCTTCAGTTATTTGTTGAGGTCCCTATTGAGCTAAATGCTGTCGGCTGAGTGCCGAGGAGGGTCCAGAAGGGGTGGGAGACAGCCCAGCTCCTGGTCTTCCCATTACTGCAGGTCATCAGAAACACACTGTACATAGAAGGTTGGAGTATTGTTATTCATTGTGAGTTATAATAAACAAAACCCAATAGGGAAATCTAAACATCTGCTGGTGGGGATCTCAGTCATTGAATAGATCTTTTCCTTCGTGCTTCTAGTGGGCCATTAAATGACACCAAAGTTCTTAACTAGATGATCTGTGTTCCTTGCTCCCTTCCTGAGTCACCAAGGACCCTCATTAATTTCATTCCTTTAATGTGCAGACTGTGTCATGGCCACATTCTCAAGTTTCCTGGCAGAGCTTCTGCTTAGTCCGATCTCCAGATCAAAGCTCACTCTCTCCTCCTTCCCCACAGAGCCAGCTACTACAGAAAGGGAGGCTGTGCTATGCTGCCCGTCAAATGGATGCCTCCTGAGGCCTTCATGGAAGGAATATTTACTTCTAAGACAGACACATGGTGAGTGTTCTGCTGCTCTCCTCCAGATTTCCCTGCAGCCTGACATAGTGCCACGGGGCTGGTGAACCACCCCCTCTTCAGGGAAACCAGGGCTAAGGGGGAAGAGAAGAAAAGACTGGATGTGCCCACGACAGTGGTTCTCAAGTGTTGGTGTATCTCAGAATCATCAGAGAGGCTTCATCCCAGGACAGCATGATTCAGAAGGGCTGAGCTCTGGCTGAGAATGTGCATTTCTAATCAGTTCCTGAGTGACTAGGAGACACAGGGAGAAGAAAGAAACAGGCCTCAGGAGGGAGAACACCCCTGGGAGACTGGCTTCTGATATCTGACCTTCAGAACCACGATGGAATAAACATACTGTTTAAGCCATCGAGTGCATAATATTTTTCAGTACTGAGGATTGAACCTAAGTCCTCACACATGCTAGGCAAGTGCTCTATTGCTGAGCTATATTCCCAGCTCTTCTGTATATTTTATTTTATGAAAAGGTCTCACTAAGTTGCCCAGGCTGGCCTCAAACTTGCAATCCTCCTGCCTCAGCCTCCCAATTAACTGGGAAACAGGCATGCTCCACTGCACCCAGGTTGCATGGTAATTTCTTGTAGCAGCCACGGGAAAGGAACACACCCAGTGAAACCATCAAGCCAGTTGCCCCAGGTCTGAAAGTGTCACTTCTATAGAGTTTCCATCAGCTTTCTAATGCTCCAGACTTAAAATAGGAACAGCCAGCCCAGAATTGACAAATGTTTAGGAAGAGATTCTAACCTGAATAAAACAAGCATAAGAGAAAGATGTTGGAGGAGGAAAATGCAGAATACTTATGGAAACTTCTTAAAAGCTATAATATGCACAGAAAGAGAAATTATTACAAACATAAGCATAGTATAAAAGATTACTTAAAGTAGTACTTGTAGGAGGCAAGAGCTCTTGGAAATGCAAATATGAAGCTAGAAACCTCCAAGGGGCTGGAGCCTGAGTCCTTTGGAGCATGTATGAAGCTGCTATATGCTTGCAAAGAGTCCAGGCATGAGTAGCAGAGGAAGAGAGTTTACAGTGGAGAAACCTGACAAACAAAAGCTCACTAGTGCCATGGCCTGCATGGCTGAAGGGTCCATGGAGTGAGAATCTCAATCTCAGTGAGGGATTAAGAAAAAACAAGAGATGCAAAAGAACAAAGCTAGGGCCAGGTGGAGCCTTCTTCCTGATGGGAGAAAAGGTCTGGCTGGCAACTGCAGCGTGTTTCTGTACAGTGTAGACCTAAGGGAAGTGCAGGGGGAGGTCAAAGGGCCTGGTCTGCAACTGCAGCCAGAAGAGTAGCTAAAGTCTGCAAAACATCATGCTTTGATGGGGATTGGACGGGGAGGAGGACAGTCCTGTTCTTGGCCAGGCCCTGCTCTGCCAGGCCCTCTTGTCGCCTGTTCTCCTCCCTCGGGTCCCTGCCTCATCTGTGGGAGGAGGCGAGTTAGCCCCAGCCATAGTGATCTACAGCACAGCGCTGCCAGCACACTAGGTGATCAAGGTCAATGTTAACCACAGTAAGTCACGTTGGTAGCATACACCCTTGAGCTGACATAAGGAAAGTGGCCCTTTACCACTATGTCCAGTGGAGGGTATTCCACAGAGTTCTGACCAGTCTTCAAACCAGGCAAGGTCATGAACAAGCAAAGTCTGAGAAGTTGTCAGCAGTTAAGAGGAGCCCAAGCGAGTGTGACAACTAAATGCCATGTAGTATCCTGATAGGATTCGGGAATAGAAAAGGGAAATTCAGTAAAAACTAAGGAAATCATTAGTAACTAAGTTTTAGTTAATAACGTCTTGATATTGGTTCATTAACTGTAACAAATGTACCACAGTAATGTGATGATAAAAATACCAGGAGCTGAGAGTAGGATATGCAGGAATTCTGCATTCACAATTTCTCTCAACTTAAACTGTTCTCAAAAATACAGCTTATTTTTTAAAATATGATGCCAGAAATGTAAAAGTAATAGGAGGGTTAGAATATAATGTTAAATAAATCTTCTGGAAAATAAAACATCTCAAGAGAGATAGGATACATTGGAAAGAAAAGAAGATTAAGAGGATTAGATCAATAGATCAAGTAAGCTGACAAAACAGTAGTCCAGAAAGAAGGAACCGAGGAAATGAAGAGAATAAAAATATCAAAGGAATAATTGAGGATTTCCCAGAATAGACCATAACTCTCCAGAATGAAATCACCCACCAAGTTCCAAGCCTGATGGATCAAAAAGAGACACACGGGAGCTCATCATCGGGACATTTCAGACCAGTGGCAATGAACATTCTGCGTGCTCCCAAGGAGGAAAAGAAAATAATAGTAAAAAGTGGTCAGAGACTCCAGGAGTTCCCAGTGGCCTGCAACATCTGAGCCACACAGGAACAAGATGACAATGAACAAATGTACAAATGTCCCCAGGACTCTCTGATGAGCACAGTGCGTAGAGCCCTTTCCTGATCTCTGTGTGAGCAGGATTGTCGCCTCTAAGTCAGTGAGATTTGCCTTAACCTACCTAAACCAATGGGGTCAACCTAGGTCTAAATAGAGTCAGTGGGTTACTGGCATCGGCATCACCCAGGAAGTCATTAGACGCGCACGTTCTCAGACCCCAACTCAGGCCTAGGAAACAGAAGCTAGGGGTGGGCCCAGTGTTCGGTTTTAACAAGTCCTCCTGACCATTCCAACTGCACCAAAGGCAGAGCACCAGCCACCCAACCTACCCAGAGACAGAAGAGTGTGTAAGTAATGTTGAGAACTGTTCTGAGCACATCAGATCCTATGACCCGTCTGCTCTACATTACAGAAAGTCTAGCCCGAAGAGACTTGGGCAAAGGCATTCATTTGCACATTGTTTATGACAGAAAAAAGGCAAAAGCCAACCTAGTTCTCCATCAAGCTGGCTTATTTTTACCAAGAAAACTGCTCAGCAGTATAAAGGAACACACCAAACCTGCATGTATCGACATGAATAAACCACAAAAATGATATTTGGTGTGGAAAAACCAAGTTACAAAAAGGAATAGAGTAACATTTAAGAATAATTTTATAAGACAAAAAGTAAGTCTACAATGCATATTCTTTATTGTTTATGCCCTTACATCTTGTTAAAAGGTGTGGAAACACAGGAGAGGAAAATGCATTCTAACTTCAGTAGAGGAGAGAGAAAGAGGAAGAGGGGAGAAAAGGGTGGAGGTGGAGCTTGCCTGTATCTATTTTATTCAAAATAATACAGAACTGGCCAGGGACTTAGCTCAGTGGTTCCACTGCCTGCCTCACAAGCACAAGGACCGGAGTTCAATCCCTGGTACCAAAATAATAGAGAACTGACACAAGAAGGCAAAATAATCCGTCTGGATTCTCTCAAAGGACGTTAAGATCTCTTTCTATCATCTATCTACTTATCTACCTTTATATCTAAATCTATCTAGACAGAAAACAGATAGCAAGTTCTTAGGCCTTGCTTGTTTGATTTTGCCTGTTTCATTTTCCCTTTGAGGCCAGAAAGACCACAAACATAGCAGGAAAAATACACAAGGCAAGATTTAATACATGGTAAATATTTAAATTTTTAAAAATTATTACAGTAAAACACATATTGTCATTAGTCCTCCTCAAAACCCCCCTTGCTTCATATACACTTATCCCATAATTCTTGCCAGTTTCTGAATGATTTCTACAAGTCCTCTTTCATGAGTGTCTTTACCAGGTGTGATTAAAAACAAACAGACAAAAAAAATACAGTGAATGCTGCTGCCAAGTGCCATCCAATAGAAAAGCAGACCATAAAAACATTATAATTGTCCTCATCCACTATTCACCAGATCTGATATCATAAAACTCTGGATCTTCCCCAAAGTCAAAATGACCATAAAAGGTAAACATTTCCATTTGACTCAAGACATCCAGGCAACCACAACAGTTCAACCAAAGACACTCATGAAAGAGGACTTCCAGAACTGCTTCAGAAAGAGCCAAGAACAATGGGATAAGTGGGTTTGAAGCAAGGGGAGAGTTATTTTGAGAGGGTTAATGGCAATGTGTCTCTTACTGAAATAATTTTTTTTTGAATTTTAAGCATTCACCATATATTTTGATCACACCTCATCTATGCCAGGGAATTTGTAGCGGCAGAAACAAGAAACCCGTTCATCTATTCCAGCCTGTCCTGGGTAGTTGTATTGTAACCTCCACCTCAACTTTTCCACCTGAAAAATATGGAAAATATCTTTGCCCAGCCCTCCTCACAAGAGCTTTTAGGGTTCACCAAGATGATAATGAAAGCATTTCATTGTCCTTGGGAGTACAGTCCTCTACAGTTTTTGTGGTGATGTTTATTCACAACAGAAGACCACATCCTGATAGAAAGCAAAGACAGGCTTTCTCGAAAAAGCTAATCATTAAATTAAGGGTTTAAGATAAAATTGTAATCAAAATATCAAAGGGGATTATTTAGAACATGATAAAAATCATTCAAAAGAAATAACGAATGAGAAATCAAATGCATTTTTTAAAAGATAGAAATAAGACAAAAATGCCTTATTAGATATTAAATACATACAAAAAAACCAGATCGATATCAATGCAAGAAAAGGAAAAGTGAATGGATGGATGGGCCAGAAAGAGATCCATTTTAATCATAAGTCAGTAGGTAAAAGGGAAGTTATTTTGTGAATGGTGTTGAAGTAGTAGTTCTTTGGAAAACCAAACTCATTTTAGAGCTTTACCTCAGCAAATTAAATTCCAACTGATTTGGAGAAGAGAGAAAAACAAACACAACTGAAAGAAAATACCAAATATTTATCTAATCTTTGATGAAGGGAGGATTGATTGCAGAACTATAAAATAAATGGAAACCTCAAAATTTTTTAAAAATAAATTCAACTACCTCAAGCTAAAATTTTTGTTATGCTAAGACATAGAATAGACAATAACTAGCCAGGTATATATAGTACATGCCTGTAAACCAAGCAACTTAGCAATTTAGCAAGACCTTGCCTCAAAACTTAAAAAAAAATAATTTTGGGGGGCCAGGGATTTAGCTCAGTGGTTCCACTGCCTGTCTCGCAAGTGCAAGGTCCCAAGTTCAATCCCCTGTACCAAAAAAGAATAATAATAATTTTTTTAAAGGGCTGAGATACAAAGGCTCTGAGATCAATCCCAAGTACCATTTTTTAAAAAAGAAGGAAAGGAGAAAGGGAGGTATATAATAATAGTTGAATTTTTGACAAAAGGTTGGCATCTTTGATACATATAAAGAATGTCTACAATGCGAAAGGAAAACTGATAGATACAAAAATATTTTATCCAGAGAATTAAAATGAGCAAAAGATCTGAACAGAAAATTCAGAGGAGAAAAAAAGATGAAATTGACTAATGAACACTTAGGAAAACATTCCACTATGATAACTATCAAGTCAGTATACAAATTTGAAGCTATTTCCCATTTTGTGTTCCCTTATGAATAAGCATACTGGGTTCTGTCCTCTCATGCAGTGAAGTGCTGAATGAAGACACGCATTTGGAAACCAAATCGAGAGGGTGTACCAAGACTGTCAGTTTTCATATCCTTTTGATCTAGATTATCCTAATCTAGTCATTCAGAGAATTTATCCTAAGGAAATCCTCCTTTTAAAAACGTACAAAGATATTCATCAGTGTTTCAAATATTTTGAAAATTTTAAATATGATGAGACAAAAAATGACACAATTACTCCATGGGATATTTCACAGCTACTTCAAATTCTTTTTATAAAATGTACCAACGCAGAAAATGTTTATGCTACAATGGAATGTGCGAAAACACCACAGTTGGCAATTACACATTGAAAACAACTGCAATTAGGTAAAATAAAAAATCTAAGTACAAAAATGACTGAAATTAAAAAAAAAAAAACATCAGCAGGGTTTACCTTTAAATGATGCATCACGTGTGGTACTCTCTCATTCCTTTTCTTTCTCCGCATCCTAACTGTCCTCTGTACTGGAAAGAGATTAAGATCTTACGAGCGTATATGCCTGTGTACACATCTGCATATTGGCTTCTGTCCCTGATCAGGTCCTTCGGCGTGCTGCTGTGGGAAATCTTCTCTCTGGGGTACATGCCATACCCCAGCAAGAGCAACCAGGAGGTTCTGGAGTTCGTAACCAGTGGAGGACGGATGGACCCACCTAAGAACTGCCCCGGACCTGTGTATGGCTCCTCTAGGAACATTCTTACTAGTCGCTGAGCGCAGTTTCCCTTTTCAAAAAAGCCACCTATACCATACGTGAGGGGAGATGAAGGGGCAGATGGGCGCCTCAAACAGTAGGCCCCAAAATGGGACTTTAGTGAGATGGGTTCAGTCTTCCAGCCTCAAAAGCAATACCGCCATCCAGAAAAGCCACCCACTGTCTGGCTGGAGGCCTCAGATTCACCGGGCCTACACTCCCCAAGCACCCCTAGGGATCTGGGTTCCTGACTCAAGCCCTCCCGAGTGTCCTTTAAGTATGTCTGTCCCCTGAATTTTCTGCTGTCCTGGCTGGCATCCCTCACCTCCTTCCCACAGGCAAGGCAGATGGGAAATAGAATATTCCACCCAAGAAGTGCCTTTAATCCGGGAATGGAGGGGAATCATTTAACGTAAACTCCAGGATGTCTGTGTTAGAACACTTTAGGAGCACGAGTCCCTTGTTCATCAGCAGGGGGCAGCATACACCAACTACCAGGGCCCTAGATGAGTTACTACCCCGGACAATTTGTGCCACTCTTAGTCCCTCCCATTTAGTACTGGGGAACAGTACCAGGAGAAATGGATTTCGCATCCTTGTGCTGGTCTTGACTTTAATTAGTGTGCTTATTCTTTTAGATACCGGATAATGACTCAGTGCTGGCAACACCAGCCTGAAGACAGGCCCAATTTTGCCATAATTTTGGAGAGGATCGAATACTGCACACAGGTATAATAAACTCTCTCCCCGTGACCACCAGCCTTTGCGCTCTATGGAAATGGCTTAAAAGTCTTAAATGTCTTAAATGTCTTAAAAGATGCCAAGTGCCACAACAGGAAGTAAAAGTTAAACCAGCCAGAGAATAAGATGTATGGTGATAAGAACGAACACTCAGTTAGCTGTGAAATGACCGGCATCTCAGCTGGGCCCTGGGAGACAATAAACACTAGTAACATTCACCTTCTTCACCAGGACACACTGCCAGGCAGGAGTCGTAGGGAACTGATTCGATTCACAAGTACTCACTAGAAGTATGAAGCAGCCCACTCCCGAAGAATTTATAGCCTGACTAGAGAAATAACAACATGTAGAAGAAATAATACACAGTTGCTAAATTGTATGCCCAGCTATATATATATCAGAGTATTAAGAGAATGAAAATTCAAAGTAATCTGGAGAAAGTTTAACATCATCACAGGCACTTATGCAGATTTTTGCCATACCAATCACTTTTTACACATTTCTTCTTATCCTCATCGAAAAACATACATCATCCCACTTTACAGATGAGAATTTTGGCTTGGAGAGGTTGTCCCAGGCACACAGTTTCCTAGCAATCTCACAATCCCTGTGTACAGCCCTTTCCCGCTGCCTTCAGTGGTGACCAAGGTTTCACTTCTCCCCTTGTCTTCAGCAGACCATTATGCCTCCCTCAAGTATATACACGATGGAATACTACTGTGCCATAAAGAAGGGCACATCTGCATCATTTTGAGGAAAATGGATGCACCTTGAGACCATAATGTTAAATGACATAAATCAGGCACACAAGCTTCAATATTGCTTTTCTTATATGAGAAACCCAAAGTATAAATAATTTAAAGAGCTAAAGAAAAGACAGACAAGGGCCAGGGATTTAGCTCAGTGGTTCCGGCACCTGCTCTACAAGCACAAGGTCTCGAGTTCAATCCCCAGTACCAAAAGAAAGAAAGAAAAGACAGACAATAGGAAACAGGGAGACAGATCTTTCATAAGTGGAAAGAGGACCTTGAGATAGATGGAGTGGGAAGGAAAGGTGGGAAGAAAAAGAGAACTGGGTATGTTATGTGTATGCGCCTACTCCCCACAATGAACGTGATCAGTATGTACTTCAAACGTATGTGCATAGAAATGTTTAACTGTAAAGGCGTAGAGGTTATGGACTGGGCCTGCCGGCCTCCTGCCTGACTGCTCTCAGCACCTCCCACAGCCCCCTTCTTTGCCCAGGGGCCCCTGGCTGCCCCTCAGAACTTGGTCGTCAGCTTCTCCCCTTTTCCCCGTGTCTGGTCTCCCCCCTGCCGTAGCCCTCCTGCAGGATTCCTAATTCTGAGGCTATTTCAGAAGAGTGCAACAGTGACCCCACTACCTCCCTAGAAGCCCTCAGGGGGCCCGAGCGGGACACCTTCTCCGAACTGTCGTGACCTCCCGTCCTCGCTGTCCACCGCTGCAGGCCCTGGAGCAGGACAGGTGGACGGGCGTCTTCCTGCCCGAGTCCCCGGGGATTCTTCCAAAGAGGCTCGTGTGATGACGTTTAGGTTGTGACGGCACAGTATAAATGGAATATAGCCACCTGTAAACACCTTCTTTGGGGACTTCTTCTCCAGAGTATGTTAACAGCCCTCTCAAAATCGGGCAGTTTTACACACGAACATTTTAAATTACTCACTGTAGAAAGTAATAATAAACAGGGAGGGAATTAAAGATTAAAAAGTCAGAAGACAGTTATTTTTCGTTCTTAAACTCTTTCAGTGATGAATCTGGATCAGTGTGTTCTGCTAAGCTCAAGTAATGGGGCTTTTTTCTCAATCTGCATGAAACGTTAATGAATTACATTTCCCCAGAGTTAAGCTTTCTTCCACAAATTTCCCTTAAACCTCTGGCAGCTGCTTCTGCTTTTCTGTTATAATCTGTTACCACAAAAGCGATCTAGCACAGTTGTTTGGGTAAACGGTTTTCCTCGTAGCACGAGGGTTTCCTGGGCTCTAGCAAGGGCCCATGGGATCAAAGGGTCCTGAAGATCTAGCGATCCTCACGCCCGACCCAGCCAGGCCCCCAGGGCAGGGAGGACAGGCGGAAAGAGAGGGGAGGGCCAGCCTGGGAGCCAGCGCTCCTCCCTCGCCTCCCTGAAGCGCGCACGCACAAGCACTGGCGCACACTTACTTGACATCACGTACTTTCTCGTTATTTGGAAGGATTTTATTGGGAATAGATGCATCATTTTTTAAAGATTTTTACAGTAAGCCGTTCATGTATGAAATTTGGTCAGATCTGCTCCTCCTGTTCGAAATTCCCCGTGCCCTGGCCCAGCACCCACCCTCCACGGCCTTCGAGGACCAGGAGGAGGCCGGGCTCGCTCCGAGCCGGCGTGCCGTGCTGCGGGTTCGCACCCTCACAGCGCACAGCACTCGACCCCTGCCCCAGGTCGGCTGCGGACCACAGGCGCACGCTGCCTGGGCCTGAGTTTGCGCGGGTCCCTCTGTCCCGCAGGATCCGGATGTCATCAACACGGCCCTGCCCGTGGAGTACGGCCCGCCCGTGGAGGAGGAGGAGAAAGTGCCCGTGCGGCCCGAAGACCCTGAGGGGATGCCGCCTCTGCTGCTGTCTCCCGGGCAGGCTCCGCGGGGCGAGGAGCGCGTCCCGGTGCCCGCGGTGCCGCCGCCCGCGCCCGCCTCGTCCTCCGGCAAGGCTGTGAGGAAGCCCGCAGCTACCAGGGGCCCGGCCGCGGGCGGGGGACACGTGAACATGGCTTTCTCCCAGGCCAACCCGCCGCCCGAGCTGCGCAGGATCCAGGGGTCCAGAAACAAGCCGACCAGCTTGTGGAACCCGACTTACGGCTCCTGGTTTACCGAGAAACCTGCCAAAAAGAACAGTGCTCCAGCAAAGAAGGAGCCACACCAGCGGGGCGGCCTGGGCAGCGAGGGGAGCTGCACCGTCCCGGCCGCCTCCAGCGCCGCCGGCAGATTGCCCGGCGCCTCCCTGCTGCTAGAGCCGTCCTCCCTGCCGGCCAGCGTGAAGGAGGTGCCGTTGTTCCGGCTGCGTCACTTCCCCTGTGGGAATGTCAACTACGGCTACCAGCAGCAGGGCCTGCCTCTGGAGGTCACCACCGCCCCGGGAGCTGGACACTACGAGGACGCCATTCTGAAGAACAAGAGCAACGCCAGCCAGCCCGGGCCCTGAGCTCCATGCTGGCTCACTTCTGTCCCTGGAGCGCCCAAGCCCACAGGGGAGGGGAGGCCACGGCTCCACCGCAAGCCAGACCAAATGTCACTTTCATGTTGTGCCAACTTGTTTTGAAGTGCCACATAAAACGCTGTATGTCCAAAACGCTTTAGAAAGGTTCTGAGCATGGGTTCACTTTATTCTTTCAAAAGAAGAATGTATCCTAAAAACAAGTGACCAATACAAGGCCCAGACTGGTTGCATAAGGTTTTTACGCATGGCTGTTGTGGACTTCCTTACGCTTCTTTTAAACTGTGTGTGCTCTGCTTCAGTGTAGTGAGAACTAGCTGCTTATGTGTCCATAGTGGAAGTCATAGTTTCCTTACCCTGTTGATGTGGACATGAACAATTTGAGGGATGAGGGAACAGCAATAAAGACATGCATTGTAATGACTCAGCATGGAGAAAGACATTCTTTACTTGGAAAAGAAAAATCATAACTTACTGAGTGACACATCACTTTAGATGGTTAGATGCTTTTAATTGTACTGATTCGTTGCCAATTGTAAAAAAAAAAAAAGTCATGAGTAGCTCCATAGTATAGAGAAAATGTATATACTGTATACTCATCTAAATGGAATGCATACAGCCCAAGTGCTTTGAGTATGACAACACACTCGTAGAGATCTGGAATCCACCAACCCTATTAATATACCTCATGCCTTAAGAAAATCCTCCTAAGAGTGAAAAACTGAGTGTGAGGTTTCCCACTGAATTTAAAGCTCAAGACAAATTGTTTTCAAACTTCCCACTACTTCAAATCTGATAATTTAGAAACAAAAATTCTGAGCAGCAGTAATACATCAGAGCATAGAAGCATATCCATTTATGGGCATTTGTGTCAATACATCTTAGGACAAAACTTTCTAACAGTTTCAGTCCTGAAACCCACCAAACTAAGTTCCTCCTTGCAGTGGCAGATGGGGTCACAGGAGGAATAGCCCCTCAGGAGTCCTAGGGAAGTGCTGATGCAGTATCCCTCCTTCTCCTGTTCACCTGAGTTTTCTCCCCCTTCCTCATGCGATCCCAGCATATTGGGAACACAAATATGATGAGACATTCATAGCATAAGTTCTATAGCAACAAATGCAGATTAAACAAAAGATTTTCCTGTAGGTAGCAATGGGAGAGAGGTTTAGGAGCTCAGAGAGTTGAGGTGACACTGACATGTGATAGTGAGGTTCTGAACCTGGTTTTCACAGATGAAATTTATTTCTATGAAACTGAAATGAGAACCCATTAAATTTTACATGCAAGAATGTTTTTATGCCCAAATGTTCATTTCATTCTTTCTTTCTGCTTCTCCTCTGTTCTCATGTCCAGTTTCTTTTCTTTCCTGGTGGCGGCTAGGCCACAGCATCTCTTTGGGAGGAAAATCATTTTTAGTTACTTGTTAGGTATGAAGCATTCCCAAGCAAAAGAGCTGCGTGTGTGTGTGTGTGTGTGTGTGTGTGTGTGTGTTTACGCGCCTGTACCTTTCTTCCTGCGTTCTCAGTTGGATCTACATCAAAAGGGTCACTTTGTAGGTGAACCATTGTGTTCTATGACGATACCAGACAACTCTTCATTTCCCTTAAGGCAGATGCCTGGTCCCAGAGTTGGTTCTGCATATTCATAGATGCACCAGTACCCTAGGGACCACTTTTCCTCATCTGACTAATTACCAAAATATTTTTGTCAGACATGGATGAAGTGGCAACATCAGTGGACTCATCTCTAAATATCTGTATCAGGAAAGTTTTGGTTCATGCCACATTTGTTTTAAGTTTTGGTGCGAAAGTAGTCTAAATACATAAGCATTATTCCAGCTCACAAATTACCCAAAGGGGCTGTAGAATCTCACTTTGAGAAAGCATTAAGACAGAGGAGCTTTCAGTAACTAAGAAAACAATTCCATTTTATATTTGTAACACCAGTAACCAGTTAAGCAGGAAGTGTGTCACACAGATAGTCAACTTCTCATGGTAATTAATGAGGGGGAAATCCCGGTTCCTTTCCTCTCTACAAATTCAGGTTGTGCCTTACTACCACTAAGACTGATTTGTTGCTTTTCTTTAACTGTCTTCATTGTCTCTCAATGTTATGTAAGTGATAGTCAAATCTTATCAGCCTGTGTACATGGATAAGTAAATAAACAACTCCACACTGAGATATGATGACCTCAAGATCCTTCATTGAAGCTGGTGTGACCCCATCAGCATGAGATCATTTTGGACTACTGTCCACAGAATATCGCTCCAGTCATATGGCCACAGCAATTCACACAGATGCTATGGACTAGAATTCATTAATTATGATAGCAAGTTCCATCTAGAACATGAACAGGCACATTTAAAGTTTGTAGGAGTCATGTTAATTAAACCATAAGCTAGTATGATATAATTATTTATATTCCAGATCTATAAAAAAGCCATGAGGAGGCCACAAGTGTTCCACAGAGAAACCAGCAAATTGTGAGGAGTGATTAGCTTGTTAATATGTGGTGCCTCAAAGTTACAGCAAATCAAACTACCAAGAATACTTTTTTTCAGCTTCATGTGCACTTATCCCATCATTTTTGCCACTTTCTGAAACAGTTCTGGAAGTCCTCTTTCTTGTCTTCCATTGTGCTCTTATGGTTGACTCAATGTCCTGAGTTGATTCAAAATGTTTATCTTTCATGGTCATTTTGACTGTGAGGAAGAGCCAGAAGTCACATGGTGCCAGATCTGGTGAATAAGGTGGATGAGGACACATCACATTTTTTTTTTACAAGCCTTTCACACGTTTGATCACAATTCACTAAGAACCAAAGGAGGGAGGCCGGGGATGGAGCCAGCACCTGCCTGGCGAGCGTGAGGTCCTGAGTTTGATCCCCAGTACAAAAAAAGAAGAAGCCTTTCAGAACTGCGTCAGACAGTGGCAAGAACAATGGGGCAAGTGTGTTTGAAGTATGGGGATATTCTGAGAGGAATGAATGGCAATGTGTCACTCCAATACAACTTTTAAACAAATTCTAAACATTTGCCATGTCAGGGGAGGATGCAAGCTATGAAAGCGCACGCATCCCTCCTGCTTGGGCAGCTCCAGCTATGCGAGGCAGGTGGGTCACTGCCCAGGGTCCTTGCTCTGGCCTCTGTAGCTCTCATACCACCACACCCAGCCTCTTGGCTCTTCCGTCTGTGCCACATTCTGCTTCAGCTACTGCTTAGTTTTAACACTTGTAACTAAGTTCCAAGAACACCGGAAAGAAGCTATGTGATCGATCTGAGTAATTCTCTTTGAAAACCTTTTTTGGTGTCTCCACATAACACTTGGTGAACCCTAGGGCTGTAAGACATTGTGTAACTGTGGATTAACTATTCTTTAAAATATAGAGCCATTATATCTAAATACACAGGGAAATGCGAAAGACTGCAATTTTAATAATTTTCTCTAATAATATAGCAAGATCAAACTTCCTATGAGCTTTGCAGACCTAAAACAAGATGCATGTGAAGTGAGGCTACACTAATAGACTTCCCACAATAAGATTCATAAAACTGTATGAAGTGTGCTGGTGTCAATCTGTCTTTACTTAGTGACGTTTTAAATGCGTCCCTAAAGAATCCAAAATTTGACTTTGCTGATTTCATTGCCGCAGATGGGTCCCCATGTCATGTGAACACACAGAACCAAACCAGCCTTCTCCAACCCTGAAATAAAGAGATGACTGAGAACAAACAGAAAGGCTGCTATTAAGATTCTGTTTTCATTTGGTGTCCTGAGCAGGTGTATTTAATTTTTAATGCACTTCTTAAATACAAAGCTATCGTTCTAGCTTAGCGAGGCTGACATGAAAAGTTTGACTATTAAATGCAATTAGTGGGGGGAGGGAGCAGCTGAGTGAACTGTGACTACAGAGCCGAGGACCGTCTTCTCTTCCTTTCCGCATTCAGGGCCTGTAACAAGCTGCTGCCCTCCTCATCACCAGTCTCCTCCTCATCCCAGTCTAACCTCAAAGTACTGCACACGCCAAGGTTTGTCTGTGGGCCTTCCCACACCCACTTCTCGTCCCTCCTGACACACCCCCAGCTCTCTCTCGCTGCGGGGAGTAACCGTCAAGGCCTACTGTCCCCTTGAAATTGATCGCTCACAGTCAGCTTTCCCTCCGGCACTGACCGCCCTTCTCGAGGCTCGTCTCAGCTGGCACTAGTTGAGACTCACTCTTCCCACACTAACTCACACGGCCCCTTAGCAACGCTGTCTAGAATATGTGCATTTTATAAGACACAATTTGCCAGTATAGATGAGGGTCGGGCCGTTAGGGTTTCAGGCGATCGTGTCATCTTGGAGGGCTGAGCACTCGTCAGTTAGCAGCAAGCAGACTTGGTGGGAGCTGAGACCACAAGGACCCACCATGGGACTCGGGGACGTACTTAAGGACCCACTTTCTCATTTGAAAACGAAGGGTTTTCCTCAAAGGCCCCTTCCTACTCTGAGGTCCATGAACCTGGGGAAGATCAACCCCAACCTCAGTAGGACATAGGCAGCAGTACACGATTGTGTGTTTCCCGGACCCTGACTCGATTCATTCAGAGCCAAAGCCAGTAAACTCAGGGTGCCATCCTGGTGAACCAAATGGTACGCTCAGAATGTAGATCCGAACATTTAGTATCAGTTCCCTGGTTCCTCGGATTTCCTTAACCAATCACATCATTCCCAGAACAAAAGGAAGTCAGCCAGAATGGCTTCCTGAAAGAAGCTAAGTCCCTTTGATGTTCTTCATGCCATCAGTGCCACACTTTCTTTAAGTGCAGCCTTCTTAGCAAAGTTAAACCCTAAATCTTATCATTGGAAGTTTATCTCCTACCACCATGAATATCTGATGAGAAAACTGATGCCCTCCGTTGGCAGTCAATTTGCACCTCCTCACAGCGCCCATTCCCAAAGAGCAAGGTGGCAAAGTCCAAGGTGTTTGGGACCAGGAGGTGCCTGGATTCTGGTGTTGCTCAGCAGGTATGTCCGGGTGCCAATATGATGGGGGGTTCACTGAGGAGTCCTCTCTCCAGCTACCGCTGGGTCCGAGTACACCCCTCTTTTCAGGTGCACAGAGATACCCACTGCCACTGACGGCAGTTTTTGGAAACCTGTTGTGAATAATAGAGCTTCACTGTGGATCTGGAAATGAGGAATCCAAAAAGACAGCCAATTCACACGTCCCGCAGAGATAAGACTGTGAAGACTGCAGACAAAATTTCCTACATTTTACTCCACCTAATAGTTGAGGAAAAAATAATTTAAATCTTTTTGCATTATTCCCCAAATAATATTTATGTAGTATTTCGCAGTTCTCAAAAGAAATATTCTTAAAGACAGAAACTCATTTTCCCTGTGTATGTACCAATAAGCAGCTGGTGATGTTTTATGAAGGATAAGAAAATAAAGTAGAACATTACACTGAATTTTCCTCTGACAGACACCAGGGACTGTGAAGCGAGGCCACAGAATCTCAGGCAGTTTCTTAATTCCCTGACTCTGTTCCCTTCAAGAAATAGAAAAGATCACTTGGGAAAATTTCAATATTTTTACCTGATATATATAATCTGTTGGAATTCTCATTAGAAATCCATTTTTACTAGTAGGTTCAAAAAAATTAAAATCTTTTACTTTGCTCTTCTGCTCTGTAATGTTCTACATACTTGCTCTATAAAGCAAAATCTGCTTCCTCTGCATCAGTATGGACTTGTTATGATCATTAAAATCATTTTAAAGTCCATTTTGGAGGTTTTTTCCTCAAAGATACTAGATAGTAACATCGAGCCTTCACAGCAGGAACTGCCAGGCCAACCAGTGTCATTAACTGTGTCAACTGACTTTAAGGTCAATCTCAGAAGTCCAATCACAGAAAATACAAAGAATGGCGTGAAGCCGTGTGTATAATCGTAACGTGATCCAACTCCATGTCAGTCTGACTTGATTGTTCTGTGAAAGATAACAATTAGTTCAGTTTTCAGAGAGGCGAATCCACTCCGAGCCAAGTCCTGCAGAGCCTGCTGGGCTGGATCTGAAGGCTCCTGACTCCGCAAGGCTGGCTCCGGTCAGGGACCACAAAGGCTTTGGATACTGAAGCCTCCCATGCTGCAGAAATTCCTCAATTCCAAGCTCGGAGCGAGACAGGCATTTCTGAGACTCCCTATTCAATTTCATTTACCCAGCTGAAACAACTCTGATTAAATACTCGGTTCTGAGGCCAGATTCTTCCTGACAGAGATCTCCAGCAGGGTGTGTGCGCACATAGTTATCTGTGCAGAAACAGACTCCAACACCGGGGCTCATTCAGGGGTTTTAGAGCTGAATTTAAAACATACTTAACAGCCTTTTTAAATGACACCGGTGAACAGTGAGAACAGGTTTTACTTTGATAGCTTCAGTTAAAACGTTTAAAATATCTTTATACCATTCAAAGCTCCCTGCCCTTCCTCAGCAGCACCTTATTTGAAAGGTACAGAAATGATGAGATCTGCTATTTATCATCATGAAAACTCTATTCCTTCGGGGACATTCTAAAGAGGGAAAAGGTGCCTCGCTGCTGCTCTCATGGACAGCGATGAGACAGAAACAGTTTCATTTCCATCAACATAATGCAACTATATTAATGTGTGTCTGCCCTAATTCCTCCAGATATACTTTCCCCCTCCGATAAAAAGGAACATTTGCAAAAATTTTGGTAGAAAAAAATCTTTTTGCATACGCAAAGGCACCACATTCCATTGTTCTAAAATCATCAGACATTCCCTAAGTGTTACTTGGTCAGGCTATTCACAAGCTCCACTTGGAAGGCTTGCTGTATATTCAAGCAGCTTGTGTGACACTGTAAACAAGGGTCTATGAGGTACAAATAATCACTGAAAATGTGATAATACGAGTTTTATATTAACTATTGTACCTATATTATAAATAAGTGTAGTGGAGCAAAGGACACAACAAAATTTTTTCTTGAAGTTCTACTGACTTGCAATGTGTTGATATACATTATTCTGAATCAATTGGTCAGATAACAAATATCCAGTAGTTACAATTACTAGATCTGTTTCTCAAATAAGAATGATTCTTAACATGCTAGGTTTTTAGCCACTGGCCAATCAGATTCAAATAATATTATCATACATCCTAAAGAAGGAGCCTCAAAATGAAACTACAATAAAATATGTAGCATGAGAGACCAATGTTTTGCACACTTGCACACCCTAGTGTCTGGTTTGTTCCCACACATATGACTACGTTCTCTAAATCATCTTCATATCAAAACAGAAATTCAAAGTGTCCCAGAGAAACAGAGAGGGAGCTGTCTCAGTGACCTACTGTGCTTTCCTCCCGTTTCTCCCCTACCACTCAACATCTTTTCATTTCTCACCTGTAGCTCCTCAAGAGTAAAGCTGTTGCTACTGGATCCAAACCTTCCTTGTCGTGTCACCTCCTAGCTAGTTAAATTTCCCTGTCCCAGGGCCCAAGCTCTCAAGGCCACCACTCGCGCTAGCCAGACAGCATCTGCGTTACACACCCAGTGGCGCTCACTGCCTCTGTTTGCTGAGCATCTGCTGGGTGCCAAGTATTATTCTAAGTGTGAGGATAAAGTGGTGAACAAAACAGTCAAAAATCTAACCCTTGACCTAGTGACAGTGGGGAAAAAATAAAAGTTAAGCATGACCAGGGGTGGTAAATGCTAAGGAGAAAAAGCAAGAGGCAGACAAGGAGCAATTGGGAGAAGATGAACTCACACCAATGCCTCCTCTCAGTCCACCCTCAGCAGTCACCTGTGTGTTGACAGTTTTAAGCAATTAAAATTATTCCCTAAAAATTATCCTAAAATAAAAAGGCCAAGTGTTTGATCCCACCCTAAATAAGCAAATGAAATCCAACCTATATAGAAGAAAGTTAAGGAATCCTAGAAAACTAGAAACACATCATCAAGAAAACCCAAGTTTACTTGTTGAACAAAAGTATGATACCTTGTAGGATCTTTTCTAGGGACAGGACAACTCTAAGCAGTTACTATGGCGGGGGAAGGCTTGGAGCATGAAGACTCTAGTTAGGGAGAAGAGAATTGAAGAGAGGGTAAATGACAAGATACCATTTCAAACCAACAGCTTCCCTTTTTATTAATGCTCAAAAATGAACTTTGACATTTAATAAGCAAAACACAGATGAAAACATCTAATTTGTATGTATAGTATATGAAACACAAATCCTATATGGCTTTAATAATCCCAATCTTAAATATAAAGAGAACAACTGGTTCTTTGACCTCAAAAATAAATTCAGTTGGCATTACTGCTTTTAACTTATTTCATATTTAACAGAATTATGACACCCAAGTTCATTATAGTCATGGATTTCATGTTAAGATATAAATAGAGTTTTTAAGAAATAATTTATATAATAAAATAAGTTTACTTTCTAATTGCAGCACAGTCATTTTCTTCAATCAATAAAAATATTCCTTGATTATAAAGCAGCCTTATTTTGCAAATGTATTTCAGGAAAATAACTTCAGTAGTATTTGAAATACCACACTTTAAAAAAAAGGCAACAGAGTGACAGAATTTAGATTTAAAATAGTATATTGCAAAATAGCTTAGCATATATTTCTAAGCACAAAGCAAGCTCCATTCTGAAGGATACTTTTGGTCTTATAAAGCAAACTCTTCCAATATTTCTGTGGTAAAGTCTAAATATTTACAATAAAAGATAAATCTTTACACATACAGGATGGAAACTTCAATACATTTCCAGAAGACAAATGTGTCATTATCACATCGCTCTGTGGTGAAGCTTAGCTTAACAAATGCTTGAGAAGGGAAATGACGACAGCCCTGCTCCGTAGCCCTGTAACAGGCTAGGCTGCCTTCTGCAGTCACTGGAAACACAACTCCAGGTGCATGAGCAATAGAACAAGAAGTCCAGAAAACACACACATCTACACGAATAACTCATGCACCCTTCCCACCACATCTGAATTTGTTCTCTTGTTAAATACATTTTTAAAAAATGATTTTCAAATTCCAGGAGGAAAGGATGGCAAATTCTCCACAAATATGAAAGTGCATCATGTTTTGAAAGTGCAGTGTGTTACAAATATGTCCAATAAAGAAGTTAAGTAAGTATGTGCAAAAATTCTGACTTGAGTGTGTAACCCTTAATCATGGGCTTTCTGTAGTTTATGTGATACAGATGAGGCAGGTGAGCAACAGAAGAAAAATCTTGGCTCACACACTTCATACAGAGGAAAGACACTGAGCCACAAGTTAGGAGGCCCCATTCTTCCTTAGCTGTTGCTCGGCTGGCTAGCAGCCCTGGGCCAGACAGACTCCATTTCACTACTCGGCCGGGCCAGAGGCAGAGCCAGACAACCCTCCAAGCTCATCCACCTCCTGCGTTCTAGCTTCACATGCGCCATTCCTAAAATGGCAAGTGATTTTACCAAAAAATATTACAAATACGCTCGTCACAGACCCACTTATGCTCTTAAGGTACTTTTAAAAACACACAAAGAAAAATTTAAAAAACACTTAACAGAAAGAAGTCACGTGAACATTATGTTCACCAAAGCTGATGAAAAAAACCTTCCAATTATGGCACTATGAAAAATACATTATGTGCAAAAATGAAACACAATGAGCAAAGTAACACATCAATTGATCACCTAATGGCACATTTTTATGAGTCCTGGAGTTCTCTTGGGAACTAAGGCTTCAGAAGCCTTAAAAACTTGCTTATTTTGAAATTGTTTTTAAAAGAACCATGATTCTCCAGAGTTCATACTTGTGGCCTTTTAAAGGTATCTCTCTGAACTGTTATAATAGTTTCTGTGAAGATAACTATACTGCATTTTCAAAATTTAAATACTGGCCAAATAAACCATTTGTCATGGACTCTATTTTACACCATGTATAAGAGAAGGGGCGGGGGACATGGGGGGCGCTCACTACTTCAGAACTTTAACTATTCTCATCCACGAGCTTTGACCCATTAATTCCCCGGTAGGTCACTCTGCTTGGCCTCACCAAAACTCCGTGGTTTGGCTTACAGGTGAAGTAGCGCTTGTCACCCACAGTGCCATCGTTTCTCCCCTTGGCGCTTCGCAGCTCCAGTCCGAGCCAGACACCCGACGCGAAGTCCGTGGGGCCCACGTACCTCACGGTACCCATCTCGTTCGAACTCGTGAGCAGGACGTGGGAGCCCTCGTGCAGCTTCACGCTCCCCTCCAGGCCGCCTGCGGCCGCGGCGCTGCTCCAGCTGCGGCGCAAGGCCGCCTTTGACCTGTGCGGAAGGAAGAAAGCAGAACCGTGCTGAGGTGCAAAGCCACGGAAGGCGCCTTACCATGTGCGTCCCACTGTCAGTCACAATCATTTTAACTCCAAAACAGGACACTCCTTATGACTACAATTTGACCTTCCTAAATTCTCAATAACAAGAATACAATGTACTTTTAAATTCTTATCTCCAACGTGAAATGCATAAATACAACACTAACCAAGGCAATATGGAATACCCGTGAGAAGCGGTGTAAATCTTTACTGAAGATATGCTATGCAAAGGAAAAAGTTAAGAGGAACATACATGTGTTCTTCAAATTCGCTACAAATGGCTATTGTTTTGCAACCTGACAAAACTGTAATTTTCACATAATGACAATAAACTATCATTTCCTAAGCACTTAACATAGGCCTAAGACCTCACATGCATTATTTCAGTCTCACCAAAATCAGCAGAGAAGGTCACGTTTCCTTCCTTTCAACAGAAAGGGAACGAAAGGCTCAAAAAAAGAAAAGGAACAAGCTCAGCTACCAGCCTCAGGTCAGACAGCTCCAGGCTGTGCAAGCAGAAAAGCCAGGACCTCACAACCGCCCTGAGTACCCACAATGAGGAGAGCTGGAAAATGGTAAGATTTAGATGGCTGTTATGTTACACTGTAAAGTTATAATAGTTCAAACGGTGTGGCTCTGGCACAAGAATACACTTCTCACTGACACAGAAAAGACATTTCAGAAAAATTCAAAGTACACATAATTATAATGTGATAAAAAGTAAAATTTCAATACAATGAAAAAGGAGTAAACACTAAGGGAGGCTGTAAAAATTAGTTATTTGGGAAGAAATACATGATTCTTAACCTCTCATTAAAATTCTAAAAACTCAAAAATAAATTCCAAATAAAGTGTTGATGCATACATTTTTTTAAAAGAAAGAACTAGGAGAAAGTTAAACTGGGTATTTCTCTTATCTCAAGAAACACACACATGAGCTGGGGAGGTGTGAGGAACAGAAACAGAGGCAAACATGTACTAAAAGTCTGGCATCTAGCCAGGCAGGGTAGCACACAGCTATAACCCCAGCACTCTGAGAGGCTGAGGCAGGAGGATGGTAAGATAGAGCCCGGCCTGAGCAGCTTAGTAACCTAGGAAGACTCTGCCTCAAAATAAAAATGAACTGGGGATATAGCTCTGTGCAAAGGCTGAATTCAATACCTCAAAAAAAAGTTTGACATCTATTAGTTAAGTTGTGATTCTTTATTATTATGACATAATATGATATAATAATAAATGGAGGGTTGTTTTTTTGTTGTTGTTACCAGGGATCGAACCTGGGACTTTTTGCTTGTGAGGCAGGCAGTGACACCACTGAGCTAAATCCCCGGCCCTAATAAATGGAATTTTTGAAGTGCAGTTTGAAAAACACTGGAAAAGTTACAGTGATTAAAAGCATTAGAGAATATGAGATTATGTTTATGATGTATTAAGGGGGAAAGCTTTCTAAAGGACATGCAGAGTATGACTCATCTAACTTTGCTAAAACATTCAGTTACATGCATTAGAAAAAAGTTGGAACAGAGCTAGGAGTGGTGGCACAAACCTATAATCTCAGCACTCTGGGAGGCTGAGACAGGAAGTAAATTCAAGCCCAACCTAGGCAGCATAACTAGATTCTGTCTAAAAAAAAAACATAAAAAAGGTCTGAGGATATAACCCATTGTAAAGATCCTGGCTTCAATCTCCAGTACTGCAAAATGAATGAATGAATGAATGAATGAATGAATGAAAAGTTAGAAAAGTATATACCAACATGTTAATAGTCATAATCTCATCTAAATGACAAGATTACAGATGATCTTTATCTGCATTTGGCTTTAATTTTCCAAACACTGTATAATCAACTTTCATACACAAAAAAGCTTAAAAAGAAAAAAAACAAATAATTCAGAATCTAAGCCAAAAATGAATGATTTGATTAAACACTTAACACTCTAATCAAATTAATTCTGGTTGAAACTTACGTCGAAGCTCAAAAGCCCAGAGAACTGAGAAACTCAAAATTACTGCCATGTTTGGGGACTACATTTACTCAAAAACTGGCCACCTAGGAAATGGCAGGCATGGGGCTAAGCTCTAGAATTTGTAAACAACAACCAATAAAATGTGACAAACTGTAAGAAAGACTGTGTAAGGTATAGTGTCCACAAAAGAGGTAGAAATCTCCAAGGGAAGGCATTTCAGAGGGGAAGTGACAACTGTGCTAACTAGAAAACAAGGAGACAGAAAAAGGAAAGCAGAGAGCATCACGTGAGCAAAATACAGGTGTTACTGTTTGTTTTACTCTTGTCTGGAAAGCACAGATAGTTTAGAGGATGGTTTCCCTTGTGAGGATTCCGGTGCGCGAAGGCAGGAAGCACAGGCACTAACCATGCAGGCTCAATCTGCAGTGCCCAATCTGCACCAGGGCTTAGAATTCAGGCAGAAAACAGCACATGATTGAAACCCTGGCCCCTCTGGCAGCGGGACTGCAGGAGCTCGACCTAGTCGCTCCAGCCTGAGCTGACCCCGGGCCCACAGGCTGGGCTCCACACACGGGCACACCACTGCCGTGTAAGCAGAGGTTCCTGACAACAGGGAGAGGGGCTGAAATCAGAGGGCACCGATGGTGACAGCAGAGAGAGGATGTACACTTTGTGCCCGGCAGGCCTCTGTGACAACCACGTTGCTATCCAAGCTCACTCTCTTTACTACTCAAATTATTGGTATGAGATGTATATGGAATTCTAAGGGCAGAAGAGTTGCTTCCAAGCCCCTCTGTCACTTTTTCCTCTGAATGAAAGAGTTCTTTTTATTTTTACTCAAAACAGGCAAGTGTGCTACCCCTTCCTGCTGTCTTACCCGCACCTGCTGTCATATCATTCCCACAGTTCAGCCTCTTATTTTCTGCCCCTCATTTCCCTCCCTGCCACACGTTCTTCCACTCGCCACCATCTCGACGCTGATACTGCTCGCACTCTCCCTTCAGAATCTGTTACATCCTGGTGGTATCTTCTTAGTAACGTGTTGCATTCAACCTAAGAACTCCTGAATATTTTCAATTAACTGGAGCATACAGTGACTGTTCTTCAATGCTTTAGCTACTCAAGCAAGACCAGCTTCAAAAGTGACAAAATTGGTGATGGTTTTGAATAGTGTACTCTTTTTTTTTTTTTTGGATCAGGGATCCAACTTGGGTCCTTGCTGTTGCAAGGCAGGTAACGGAATCACTGAGCTAAACCCCCCGCCCTGAATAGTGTACTCTTTAAGGGCAAGTGGGAACACTTTGGAAAAAAATAATTGTAAGAGTACCTTAAGCAAACAGGCCTTACATTTCTTCCAAGTATTGCTCACCCTATTAAATTAAACCTTTGATTAATTCAGTAAAGAGTTTAAAATCAATTCACCCTACTAAATAAAAACACAAAATGTAAATTCCTCCAACTTTTATTAAGACTCCTAACCTCTTAGAAGAGAAAATATATGCAATGCACTATTTTTAGTCACTTGTGACATTTTTAATTGAGCTTTCAAAGGAGGAAGAATTCAATACACTGATCACACCTTCTCTCTTACGTGTTAAAATTCTACCAAGCAATGTACAAGATAAAAATTCCACTTCTCTTCTTTCACAGAATCTCATCTTGTTCATCTTGAAAGCCGTTTTTCTAAATCTTCTCAATACTCACTTGGCAAAAGCATTTCTCCTGTTAATCTCTTTTTGGGAAGAAGCAGAAGTTGTGCTAAAACTTCTCCTAAAACCTAAATATGAAAATTAAGGTTAGAAGAGGAAAATAAATCACACATTTTCAGTTCTTACTGAAAGTTCTCTTTTATCATTTCTTCTATAAATGTTCTATGATATCAAAGTTTCTTTAGATAAAGAAGACAAGTACATATACAGAATATAATTGTAGTTTAGATTTCTTGACAGATTTTTATCTTTACTTTTCTGATCAAACTACATTCACATAGGAATAAGGTAAGATTATGATATTACTTCTGGAGATCTTACTCTATGATTCCTGGAAAATACAATAAAACTTAATCATATACTGAAAAGGCTATTCCATTTATTATAATCCATCTTACAATCTTGACAATCGTATGAAAAAAAGGCTAAAATTCGTTTTTAAAACATTATCATTAAAGGTATCCATCCCATTTATAAAGCATTAAACAATAAGCTTCAGAAATCATGATTGTCACCATCACCATGAAGAGAGTTTAAAAAAAAAGACTTCACAGAAGGTAAATTTTTAAAAAGGAACAGGATTTCCAGTGTTGGCAGTCATGACAGACTACACATGCTAAAAGAATCTCTTGATGGAAGAGAATATAATTTCATACAATTGTAACTTTAAAAAAAAATACTATTAAGTTGACATAGTAGTACAATTTCAAAGAGGCTAAAAAGCAAAAAGAGAAACCATGGAGGTGACTAGCACCAAGCTATTGCTATCTTGTAACATAGGGTTTCCGCTCCTTCTAGGAACGAGGACCCCTGCCTGCCTGGCTGCACAGGAAGGAGTGAGGCCCTGCCCTGTGGGCACTCACAGAAGACTCCAGATGAAAGGAGGGCATGCTCAGTATAATCATGAGAAACAAAGGAAAGGCAGTTTCAATGAAGAGAAAGGAAAGTGGCTTGTGTCAACTTTCATGCTTAGCAGAAGGTCAAATTTTCTCTCCTCATAATTTGCGACTATGAGTTAAATTCATGTTATCTGTGTAATACAAAAAAATTGCAGAGACTACAAATTAAAGTAGTTTCAGGTTGGCAGTGCTTCCAGGTGACTGGCAGGAGTAAACACAATCTCTGGAGACATCAACACAGGCCTCAGAGAATTCTCATGGACAAAATTCTGAGTAAGATAAGCATCTCACAATAATACACTACAAAAATCCCAAGGAAAGAAAGTGCCATGAGTTAGGCACTACAGAAACAGACAGCAGACTCAGACTCTCAAAGGCTTCAGACACTGAACTGCTTCACACAAAATAAAAGACTTAAAGTATTTCAAGACATAAAAGAACTTGAAAATTCAGACAGATAAGTGATGGTTAGTAACAAGCAGATTTGCAAAGAAAAAAAGAAAACTTTATAATTAATAAATTTGTGGCTAGATTAAGCAGCAGAATTAACACAGCTGACAAGAGAATCAGGAAATACATAGAAGGCTAACTCTGAAGATATTGGAATGTGATCCAGAAGGACAAGTTGTGAAACATGAAAAAAGGTAGGGGAAAGAAAATGTGAAACTAATACACAGAGTTTCAAAAGGAGACAATAAAGAGAAAGGAGAAGAAATATTCAAATGTAATTCTATAAAGAGTTTTATAGAATTAATCAAAGATATCAACTGTTAGATCCAGGAAGACAGTTCATGCCAAACAAGGTAAACAAAAAGAAATCTCCACCCAGAAATATCATAAGAAAACTGTAATTCAAAGGGATTAGAGATCTTTGAAAACAGCCAAAAAAAAAAAATTAAAATGATAAAATCACCACAACAATAAGGATTAGTTAGATTCACAGCACAGAAGTCAGAAAACCAGAGAATGATACAACAAGGTTCAGAAAGAATTATTTTTCAATCTAAACATTTAAGCCCAGAAAAATCATCACAGGAAAAGGCAAACAAAAACTGATAGACTGTACATGAGGAAAAACAAAATGATCAGAGTAGAAGTTGTGGGGATTAATAAAGACTCTAGTAAATACATGATTATAGTTTAGATGTAAAATGTCACTCAAAAGTCTCATATTTAGAGGTAGGGCTTTTGGAAGGTGATGGAATCATGAGAGTGCTATACTTATCAGTGTTATCAACCACAGTTCATAGTGGAATGCGCTATTGAGAGGTGGGGCCTGGTTGGAGGTGGGTCACTGGGGGTGTGACCTAGAAGTATGTATTCCTGTTCCTGGCTCCGCCCCCCTCTGTTTCCTGACTATTATGGGTTGAACAGCTTTCCTCTGCCATGCTCTTCTACTAAGTTTCTCCCTTGGAGCCACTAACTATGGACTGAATCTCCTGAACCATGAACCAAGTTAGACCTCTCCTTTAAGTTACAAGCATCAGGCATTGTGTCCCAGAAATGGAAAAGGTAACTAATATAATGAATGTTAAATAAATTATTACTATATAAAACTTGATAATGTCAAATATACAGGGAAAATAAAACAGAAATAAGACAATACCACTTCTAAAGATTTTCTGATATTTGGGAAAGGATAAGAATGAGAGTAGATTTTAGGGCCAGGGATTTAGCTCAGCGGCCCCATGCCTGCCTTGCAAGCTCAAGGTCCTGAGTTTGATTCCGGGTACCAAAAAAAAAAAAAAAGAATGAGTAGATTTTGAAATGTATATTAAATTATCTACAGCAATCACTAAAATGTTCGTTCATAGTATGACTTATACACAAGTAAAAAGGGGTAAATGGAATGGATAAAAAGCGGGTAAGGATATAACCATAAGTCAAGAGAAGAAAACCATTTATTATGCACAAAAAATGGATCAAATAGAAAGCAAAACAGCAAAAATACTATCACTAAAATATCAGTAATTATAATAAATTTAAATGAGTTAAACTTTTACATTAATGGTATTGCCAAATGATATTTTTTTTAAAAAGTAAAACTCAACCAATTATATTTTCTTTGGGAAATAGTCTAAAAGCATAATGACAGAAAGGTTACAAATCAATGGATAGAAAAAGATATTTCAGGCAAGTACTTAACCAGAAGAAAGCTGGTATAAGGTAAAAAGAATTATCATAAGAGCAATACCATTTATAGTAACACCAAAATAATTAAACATGTAAGTATAAATCTAGCAACATGTACAAGTCCATGTGAGGAAAACTATAAAATTTTGATTAAAAAAATCAGAAAACAGATACAGTGGCACTCCTTATCCTCAGGAGACGTGTTCCAAGATGCCCAGTGGATGCCCGAAACCATGGACAGTACCGAATCCAATACTGTGTATACAGTACTATGTTTTTTTCCTACACACACATATCTAGGATGAACTCGCACCTTTTCACTTGAGGCACATTTTCCTCTTTCACATATCTGAATCTTCAGCATTCTTCTTATATCTAGTTCCATTATTAAGTAAAATTAGCATTACTTGAACACAAGAACTACAGCAACAGTCAATTTGGTAACCCACAGAGGGCTACTAAATGACCATGAGGCAGGCAGCACATACAGCATGGTTATGCTAGATAAAAGGGTGATTTACATCCTGGTCAGGACAGAGCAGTACAGCATAAAAGTTCATCGTACCACTCAGAATGGTGCACAATTGAAAACTTATGAATTTCTTCATTTGCAACTGTTCTCTAAGGAGTATTTGTTGTTTACCTCCATGAGCATGTGGCTGACTGGGAGCTGCAGCTTACATCTGCTAACTAATGGTCTAATGGACATGGAGCAAAAGACTTGGTAAAAAACAACACAAGAGGTAGAATAAAAGTGCAAATGGCTCAAGTCCTGACAACTAAGAAAAGAATGGAGCAAATGGTCCTGAGAGGATTCCACTGAACTCAACAACATTGGGGCCAAGGGGGTCGTGAAGTAACAGTGTCAGTGTAGGGCCAGAGATTCTGTGCAAGGAGCTGACAAGTAGCCACAGGCAGAGCATCAGAGCACCTGATCAGAGCTTTATGGTCATTGAGCCTTCTATAGCTAAAGTATGCTCCTCAATACTATTATTTTTAAATTACTGAGTACAAATTTCTCAAATAATATTTTTGAAAGAGTAATGTGTATGAAAACAATTAAATTCAATGTAGCATAATGAAGAAAGAATTGTTTTTAAAAATTATAATTATCTATAGTTTCTGAATAAAAATTCTTCCAAATTGGAAATGTAGCATAATAAAAAAGAGTTGACAAACAACATACATGATCACCAATATGTTATACTGATGTGCAGAGGAATACTTTTTAAATGGTCCCTTTGAACATATAATTTTATAGAAAATATACTCTTTAAGTATCCATGCAATCTTTCATCAGCACTATATTTATATCACACTAACAGAATTTTATAAAACTTCCAATAAGCTAAATTTGCATGTTTTCCATGCATATGCTGTGTAAAATCTACATAGTATTTAAACTTTTACATAGTCTTCTTCAACAGAAGTGTACAAGTAAGATGTGCAACCTCTCGACATTCCTCTGATCAAAATGTATTTTATTCCTTTGTAACAATGAAAGGATCCAGTGTAATCAACAGTTTCTGCACTGATATGCATAACTTTGACTGATCTTACCTTGTGCTTGTAAGTCCCCATGCAATGAGACAGGCATACAATATAAGTCTGAAAATTGTAAACAATTCTAAATGACTCAAAGCTAAAGTTCACATTGTCCTGGAAGGTAGCATATTGAATAATCCTGAATAATATATGAAGTATAAGAAACTCCACGGGGAAATGAAACAATCTAGATTGTTAAATTACCTTCATTTACTATCTGCTTTTCCTTTTTTTGATTAAGTCTTAACATGACACATGCATAATTATGTTTCTTTAAAATCAGAGAATTTAAAAAAAGATGAGATATTAACCGAGTGCATTTTATAATGAATAGTTCAGTGGGTTCCTCAGATCCTAGACCTTATTTATACTTTATCTTTCATAGCATTGTAAGATAAAGATTTTAGTGGTCAGTCATCTGATGCTTGATGATTTTCCCCTTTGTGGATGAAAAGTAAAATGCAAAAGAAAACCCTGAAAAATAAGAATGGAATAAAAAAGAAATTCTAATAATTAAAAAAAAAGAAAAGACAAGCCACAGACTGAGAGAAAACATTTTAGAAACCTCCAACTAATAAAAGGTCTGGAATTCAAAATACAGAAAGAACTCAACAATTAGAAAATAACAAACACAATGTAACTGGGCAAAAGACTGAACAGACACTTCACCAAGAAGACAGACTGATTGCAAGTGAGTACATGGACATACTCAACCGCTGATGGGGGCTGGATTGCACAGCCCAAAATTCATATGAAGCCCTCACTTCCAATACCTCAGAATGTAACTATACTTGCAGACATGATTTTAACAGGGTAATTAAGGTAAAATGAGGTTAAGGGGGGCCCTACCTCAATATGACAGGTACCTTTATCAGAGGAGGAGATCAGGACACTGATGCAACAGTGGAAAAGACAGTGTGAGGGTCTCAGAGGAAGACAGCCTTGGACAAGCCAAGGAAGCCCCAGCAAACCTAAAGCACAGCACCTTACCAAGGAATTTCAAATTAAAGCAACACATCTCCTAGAATGGTGAAAATTCCTAAGTCATAAAAGTTAGCCTCAACAAATATTTAAGGATTGGGATTATACAAATAACTTTCATGGGTAGTTATCTGTATGGAAAAGAAAGCTAAATTAGAACCTTATCACACACAAAAATCAATTCTATAAATTGACAAATGTGACAAACAAAAATATAAAACTTTTAAAGAGCGGTATAAGGAAAATATATTTGTGATTTTTGTCTTAGGGAAAGATTTCTTAAAATATAAGTCGTAAAATGATTTGCTCTTTTGACTGCATAAAACTTACAGGCTATGCTCATCAAAAGACAGCAAAAAAGAAAAGACACTAACTGGGCAAGATATTTGCAACACAAAAAACTGACAAAATATTAGTACCCGAAATATCAAAGAAACCTACAAATCAACAAGCTAAAAAACAAACACCCAAAAGAAAAACAGGCAAGAGACTTGAACAGGGACTTGAAGGAAGTCTGTATGCCCCACAGGCTGAAAACAGGCTCAGCCTCATTTGTAATCTGGAAAATATAAACCAAAGCCACAAGGAGATACTAAAACCCAGTACTCGGGAGGCTGAGGAAGAAGGACTGTGAGTTGGAGGCCAGCCTGGACAATACAGTACGATCCTATCTCAATTGATCAATCAATCAATAACCATCAGGTTGGCAAAAATGTCCAGGCCAAGCAAGGCGAGAGTTGGTGAGCTGAGAAGGGACAGAGACTGCATCAACAGCCAATGGGGGTATGCACTGCAAAGAGCTGGCATTGCCTAGGAAGGGCGAGGACATGGCTACTCATGCCTGACAACCTTAGAAAAATGCTTCATGCAGATACAACAATATAGTCTGTAATAGTTAAAAACAGGATGTAACCCCAAAGTCATCAACTACAGAACACATCATGTATTTCAATGGAATGCTAAATGACAAAATGGCAAATACTCATAACTAAATATACCTTATTTATTGAACCATCTACATATGTTATAAAATATAAAGAATACCAAGGGAATAATCCATATAAACCCAAGGTCCATAAGCTCAGGGGGGGATATATGGGCAGGGAGGCAGATGAGACAGGGGTGGGTACTCAGAAATTTCTACAACACCAGAAATCATCTTCTTCAAATGAGGGTGGGTATAAGATGTTGCTCTGTGATTACATGAACTATGCAAATGCATTTCAGATGATATAGACAGACACGTGTCACAGTGAAAGTTTTCAATGAATGAAAGCAAAGGAATGTTTATTTGGAGCACAATGCGTGTCATCTTACCGGGATAAGAATGATTCTGTTTGTTTGAAGCAATTTCTGAAAGGGTATCCAGGGAATCTGTTAGTCTATGAATAAAAACAAACAAAGCACGCCTCGTTAGAAGTAGCGTGTTCAGGCTTAAGACTGCATCTTAAGTGAGGCCAGTTTTTATTTCACTCCTTCGACAAGCATTTATTGAGCCCCTGTGTGAGCCAGGAATAAGCTTCAATCAAGCATGGGAGACAGCCGATAACCAAGGAACAGGTCTAAGGTAAGAACAGCAATATGAAAAGGTCAACTTAAAATGACTTCCTTTAAAACAAGGACCTGATTGTATTATTTTTTGGGAACTTTATGAAAATAAATATATTTTATATTAAATGTACCAAATGCGAAATTAAAATGGTGAAAATATCACTAATTCTTTGTGTTTTTTGGCTGGGGGGTACTGGGGATCAAACTTGGGACCTTGCACTTGCAAGGCAGGCAGTGGAACCACTGAGCTAGATCCCCAGCCCAATGTCACTAATTCTTAAACTGGAAAATATACTGGGTAAGTTTGCATAAGTCTGATTTTTCTGATAAAGATATGTCTAATACAATTCAAGGCCCTTAATATTTGACTCTAAACACAATCATAAAGGTCACCTTCCCAATGGGTTTCTGTTTTTTTTAATATTTAAATCATTACTTTAAAAAAGCTAATCCTGACAGCCTCATTTCCTTTCAACTGCTTACTGACTTAAATCTGCAAGGCCTTCATTTGTCAATCACTTCTTCCAACATACTTTATTTACATCAAGAAATCCTGCAATTGTTGCAGTATTTGCATTTTCATTTCAAAATTCATATACATCATTTACATATCTACAGTATACCACAATCAATAAGGGACAGATGGACACACAGAATATAATCTGATGAACAGGACAGACACCCGAAGTGACAGTTGAAAGGAACATAATCTTAGAGGTGATCAGTTCATTAGAAATAAGTGCCTAATGGTAAGAACTAAGAAAATGAGTACTACACTACACTGAAGACCACGTGGGAGGTGGTACAGGGAGAGGGAGGGGTCAGATTTGGTCTAGTTAGTAAGTTTTCTTAGAGCTTCTCTACAGAAATGCTGAGATACATTTATAGCTACATATAATATAGATATATTAACCTCAAAAAAGTATTAACTAAATGAAAGTGGGGTAATGGTCTAGAATGTCATCCAAACAGAGGAAATAATATGTGCAAAAATTCTGGCATAGGAGGCATATTTTGAAAATGGAAAGGGGGACATAAAGGCCACCTACAAGTCTAAGGAAGAGAAAATGCAAAGTGAGACTGTAATCGGTTACAATTTTATTAAGGCTGTCTTCAAGCAGACCTCAGTTTAAAATCCTTCCATCTTGAAGATCAGCAGGGTCTTTAAAAAGCTCAAAACCGGTTTGGATTAGAAACTCCTCCAAATCAGAGACCATGTCTGTTTTATTTGTTTATAGAATGCCTAGCACAGCACAAAGTGCTAAAAGACACTTAATAGTATTTGATGAAGATGAATGAGACAATCAGAAGATGACAGGAAGACAGCTGGATTGAGATAGCAGTTCAGTGAGAGAGAGTGTCCTGTTTCTTTTAAGAGGGGGCTGCTTTCAAATGCACCACCTTAAAGAAGACAAATAGGAAGCAAAGAAAACACAAAGTGAAAAGTGTGTGCTCCACAGACAAAGCAAGGGAACAAGATGAAACCATGAGAAAGAAAGTGGCTTCACAAAATAAAAGAAGAAAAAAGACTGCTCCAGAATAGAAAGTACTCAACTGGGAATCAGATCTGATCAATATTTACCGTGCCGAAAATACATCAGACTCTATACTCTTGAGTAATCAAACATGGATCAAATCCCAGTCAGTGCTCATGACCCAAAGATAAAACCTGCAGGAGCCTGTGGCAGTGCTGAAGATGCACCTAGTGACAGGAGCACAGAGCCTGACGGGTGACTCAATGGGATGGGACTCCCGAGTCAGCCCCTGGCAAGACAGAGCCCGAGGAGAGTCACAGGAGCTCCTTCACGCCTCACGGAACTATGGTAAGAGCACACACTCCACTTCGTTCCTTCTCTGGGCCGTATTGTCCTCATCTGGGATCAGGGATAATTACCATGCCTGACCCAAGGGCTGTGGAGTAGTAAAGCACTAATCCATGGACAGCACTGAAATCAGTGCCCACCACATATACTTGCTACTCATTAGCTAGCATCTCCTTTCTGTCATTTAAGAAAGAAAAATGAGCAAAGTGATTAAAAGCATGAGCAACAATAAAATAACAAACATGGGCTTAGTCTCAGCTCCCCCATTACCTGATCATATGATTTTAGCTAAGTTACTTTATCTCTTGAAACTTGTTTTTCACCTGCAAAATGGGAATGATCATAATAGCTCATAGCTACCTGGGCCTGGGGGGTAATGGGGTAGGCACTAAAGGACAGAGTACAGAGCCTACTGGTTATTAAATGCTCAATAAATACTTGTAATAGTTATGGTTATTTTCCAGCTTACCTGACCAAATGAACCAACATTTAAGTGAAGAACTACAAAGCATTGCATACAGAATGCTTTATTGCTATGAAGAAGACAATGATATCAAATACATCTTAAAAGAAGGAAATTAATACAAAAAAGTATATGTAGTTATTCAATAAGAAAAATAAACTGAGGAAGAAAATGGATATAAAAATACTTAATTTTGGGCTGGGCATTTAGCTCAGTGGTTCTGCCGCCTGGCTCGCAAGCGCAAAGTCCCGAGTTCAATCCCCAGTAAAAAAAAAAACCCAAAAACAAAAAACTTAATTTGCCTGAACACAAACACCTTCTTGTTAGAAAACCTGATGCAACTCCTGGACCATGACCACAATTCTAGTCTCACGAATACAATCACACCACATACGTTATCTCTGACTCAAAGAGTGGCATGGCAGCCACTGAAGAGTGTGACACGCAGCTTCTTCCAGCATGTAAGAAAAAGCACTTCACAGTTCACCTGGATTTACACAAGGACTTGTTTCTGCTCAACTTGTTTTATGTTTTGTTTTGTTTTTGGAACCGGGGATCAAACTTAGGACCTTGTGCTTAAAACCAGAGTGAGGTGACACATAAGTGTGCTATTTCACAAAGAAATACCACAGAGGTTTATCATATATAAATCCTTGAAACTTCACTTCCCCCAAAGATCTACTGCCTATCTATTTTTGAAAACTAAAGAAATCAGAGAAAAAAGCCATTTTGGTTCCATTAGGTTTGTAGGAGAATGAATGGGTGCCTGCTGGCAGGAAATTTAATGTAGTTAGGATGTGACTGAAGCAATCAGAGAGCATTTTTACTTTTGTTTGTATGACAGATTAAGCTTGCTGCTTTCACTGTTCTTAGCCGCAAACACCACTTCTAATAGCCTGCACATACTCACAGGGTTTACAAATGAGGAAGAAAGAAGGTTTTTAAAATTGCAAATCCTCAGCAAGGCAAATTTAGCTTTCCATGAGCCCTCTCTGAGGGGAAGGTGGTTGGTTAACCCCTTGCAAGAAGGTGTGTCATCCAAATAAAACTAGAACCTCTTCGTGCCCCACAAATTACAAAAAAGTTCATGCAAAGAAACAAATTCCATTTTCTCACCTTTGCACCCTGGATGGGGGAGCAAATATTCCATATCTTGGAGAACAACTAAAATACTGCACACCTCCAACTGAACCATCATTCTTGCCATGGGGTTTTTCAAGCTCTATACCATACCAATACCCTAGAACAAAAATATTGAGTTTTAAAAGCATCAGCACTTTATTCAATATCGTTATGCCATCATATGAACCCCAAGTCTAGATGGTTTAACATTTTCACAAATGACCGTAATGATGGAAGATCCTGTTCATTAAGCTTTCAAATGATAAAATTACAAAGTAAAACTTGAAAATTTAAAAAGTGGAAAAAACATTTTACCAGCATAATTGCAAAGCTGTACATTAAGAAAGGAAAATAAAATGCACAAACACAAATTTGTAAAGGATTAGCTATTAGAATACAACCAAAATATATCTTAAAACTATAATGATAAAGAAACTGTCCTTGACTTTCTAATATAGTTCAATGAGAGAAGTGTAATATAATATTGTGATGTATAAATCATAAAATGAACATGCAATCTTTTCATTTCACTTTCTCAATATCATAACACCAGAAACAGTTCTTAAATAATTAAAGCACACCCTGGGCTCCATCCCCAGCACCATAAAATAAGGCTCTGGAGAGCTTTTGTAAGACAGGGACTAAGAAATGACCACTGGGTGCAGCCACGAGGCAGCATTTGCTTTTCCAGAAGTGGCGTGTGAAGACGAGGCCCAGCCTCAGCCTACCAAGTTTCCAGCCTCTGCTCTTTCCTCATGCAGGACCCATGGGTCTGAAGGCTGGGCTGGGACACCACAGGATGAGCCAGACAACAAGCCAGGCCACTTCCTAGGACAGGGCTTGTGTAAGGGCCTTTGATCTAGATCACAACACCATATACCTTGCAGAATATTTTACTGTACAAAACTCCCCAATGTTGCTCAGCTAGTAAATGAACCACAAGCAAAAAATAATAATAATGATAATTAAAGGACAGAGATAATATGGAAAATATCACTAGACATCATGGTGACTCTGCTTTCTCTCTTTTTTCTCCATCAGATCAAGATGGAAAGAAAAATCATTTTTAACTTAAATGAAAAGATTTAGGTTAGCTAATAGGAAGAATACTATAGATAACTTTTGGTACTTAAAGGTCTCATGGTGAGGAAAGTAATAGGATATCCTCTTCGATAGAGCTTAAAACTGAAACAGAAAGATTACTTTTACTGTCTTTCCACCAAAATAAGGTAAATGGACATATTCCTAGTACATCATAACTAATCTCAATCACTACATGGAGGATCTAAGGAGGTCATGAATTATAGAACATACAAGCCATCTCAATTCATTGGCTTGCAATTAGAAAGTGGTACAGTGATGCAATAGGAATGTGCTGTGAGACAGTTCTCTGTGGCTCTCAGGTTTCTGAGGGTCTTATAGCCAGGGGGACTGACTGCTTGGCTCCCAAGTGTCTTTGCCTAGATGTCTGTGAGGAGGACACCCCAGGGGGAGATAGTCTTTCTCCAGAACAAACGGCAGGCACACTGATCAAAAAGGTTCAGATTCCCTCAGCATAGGGTGCCTCTTCTGGAACATGACCTGCTGGGTATGCAGCCATCACCTGGCCCTGTCTGCCCCACCCTGCGGGGCTCAGGGAATAGGCCAAGAAAATGCTAACTCTCGGGCTAACGGTGTTAGTTGTTGTGAGTCCAAAGGTCTTTGTCCCTGGGTAGGACTCTTACATCTTCCACCAACATCTGTCAAACTGTGGCAGACTAATTTGCTAGCTGCAAACAGGATAAAATCTCAGCTCCTGCACAGTTATTCATAGTCTGCTGCACTAGAGTGATTGTCTTTTTTTTCTTTTAATCAATGTTCTAAGTAACCTTTCCCTAAAATGCTGCAATGCCACCATGTGTTAAAATAGCATATTGCTATTTAAAACATACAAACATGGTTTCATTCAACTGGCTGCTATTTAAAATTATAATCTCTGAAAATACAAAAGAAAGTAGTTACTTTTGAAAACATACATTAAGTGTAGACTGGGGTTAACATGTGAACACAAAAACATGTATTTTTAAGGTCCCAGGGTACAGAAAAGCTTTATTTTCTTTTGCTGTTCCCTTCAAGCCACCCCATAAAAACTATACAGTTACCTCACTGCCTGCTCATTTTTTTTTTTGGTACCGGGGATCGAACTCGGGTCCTTGCACTTGCGCAGCAGGCAGCAAAACCACTGAGCTAAATCCCTGGCCCATTTCCTGCTCATTTTAAGGCTATCCTTGGAAATACACTAATCCTAAGATGTTCTCACTATCATTTAGCACATTTGGCAATCAGTATAAACTTGGGAAGTGACAACTAATTTTAAATTAGACAAATGAAAACATAGTTGGCAAGAGAAATTTCTGGACACCAGTTAATCTGAATACAAACAATCTGAATTTGTACCATGCTTTCACATATTCTGTGCTATTACTATCATCCACTAAAACTGTTAATCGCAAATTCCCTATGATTAAACCTTATTTACCTGTAAAATTTTAAACCTTTTGTATTCTAAACAATCAAACTGAGCAAAGAATATTCAGATGAATTACCTGGAGCAAAATTTGTTGTTCCGAAGAACTTAATGGTACCAACTCTCTGGCCTACCACCAACACTCTATCTCCAAGGCGGGGCTCTCCTTCACCACGGGTGTCATTTGCTATAGACGTTGCCGAGGAATTCAAACCTGTTTAAGCGGTAGGTAGGAGACAGGGAGAGGGAAAAGAAAATAAAGGGGGAGTAAAAAAACATCGCTATGATTTCTAGTGAGTCAGAGGTTTCAATACTCAAAGCCTTTCGTTACATGTCACCTACAGTGTGTTTCTTACACGGAAGTCTAGGCACTTAAGGAAATGTGAAGGGCTTCCTGAGAAAATACCTGCCATGGGGAATTCACACAACCTGACTCTTGGTAAAGAATCCACTCTTCCAGGATTGCCTGGTGCACTCCATTAGAAAAGGGGTCAGCACACTTTTTATGTGAAAAACTGGACAGTAAATAGTTCAGGCTTTGCAATGCAGAAGTATTTGTCCCAGTAATTAAATTCTGCTACCCGAGAGCAGAAAAATCCCATATGAAAAGGAATGCACATAAGCCAGGTGGAAGGTCAGATTTGGCAAGGGGGTTGCAGTATGCCAATTCCTGGACCACTAAAAATGCTAGGATTATTATACTTCACTTGGACTCAGTGTAAATGATATACACGGGAATGTGACTTGAAGGTAAAACTGTTGAGCATCCCTAATCTGAAAATTCAAAATATGGAATGTTCAAAATTTGAAACTTTTGGAGTATCGGTGTTCAAATTAACATTTATATTAGAGTGCCAGTGTTCAAAAGCTTTCAGATTCTGAAGCATTCAGATGTTTAGATTAGAGATGTACAATCAACGAAGCCAAAGCATATACTCCAAAATCCCCCCAAAACTCCAAAACCTGAAACACTTCTACTCCCAAGCACTTTGGGTCAGGGTTATTCAACCTATAACTAGCCCTAGTTAAACCACACTGATTTCCTACTTAAGAATAAAACCACTCCACCCTCAACTTGATTCAAAACTGAACCCTAAAATGCACACTATTAAACATCAGAAGTCCTAGAGAAATACTGTTTTGAAGCTGGTCAAATACAACAGCTGGAAGAGAAGAGGTGGGCCGCTGGGGCTTGTCCCATAAATCCATAATCAGAGTGAAGAGCTGCCATCTGGGAAGCTAAGAGCCCTAGGTGAGGCCGGGAAGAACAGTAAGTCACACTGTGAGAAGGCAGAAAATAAGTGTGGCAAGAAATGAAAGAACACAGGCCGGTGGAGCAGGATCTGGACAAACTGCTATTCTAAAAACGCCTGGTCCCTCTTATATAACTTCTATTCTATAGTACTTTGTAGCTTGTCAAGTTCTTCGCATAAAAATCATAGTGACAAACAAGACACAAACTCAAGATAGTAGTAACTAAGCCATAGGGTTTACAGCTCACAGGTGGCACAGCCAGATTAACGCCTGACTCTGTGATGGGAACCCTCAGGTCTGTCCTGATTGCTGCAGATGAGCAGGACGGCAAGCCCAGCAGTGGAGTTCAGCGAGCCCAAGGCCCAGAACGCACCTCGCCCACTCTAACCCTGTCTGCTCCTCGCTCTGATTCTTTACCCTATCTTGCCATTATCAGCCACTTTGCAGTTCACATCCCCTCAAACACAAAAACTTATTATAGAAAAAGTGTAATATCTATTCATTCTTGAAACATGCCTTAAGGAAATGTCTCTGGGGTTCCACATAGGGACTTTCTCTCACACTTTCCTTTCTCCACCCACTTCTCCCTTTGAAAGGTCTTCTTTCTCACGGATAAATTATCCCTGTTGTCTTCACTATTCAGTCTATATAACCCTTAGGTATATAAACACATTAAAACGACTTCTTATAAAAGGGTTTACAAAAAAGAAAAGCTCTTGGGGACATCAAGTAAATGTTCAGAGCCCAAGTCCCAAATGAAGGGGGCCCTGAAGTATAAATAAGGCAAACAGGACATCGCACTGGCTTGCCTTTGTGCCTCACAGAATGGGGGGGGGGGGGATGCTGTTCAGAGAACACTTTCTCCAGGTAAACAATTTCAGGCAAAATTTCCAGGTTCCTTGCTTTTAGGGTTCCAACTTTTAGGTTTATTATATCGATTTTACTGCTTGAGAGTTTGGAGGTTTTTTCCTCCTCCATCAATAATGCATTTTAAAGACAAAAAAATCATGTCATGAATATTTTCTATAATGAATCACTGGCTCAGTACAAGTATTAGAGGTATTACCCAACAAGAATCTGGCAATCATCATGAGGGTCATTAGGAACAATTTATGCCAAAATGGCTTCATTTCCTTTCTAGACAAGTTTACTATTTAATATGTAAATTGCAATAGATACAATCTATGTTGATTTCAACAAACCTGACAAAGTATCCTGTGTCTCCTCACAGATGGCTGAAGAAAAGTGGACTGAGTGAGAATATGTAGGAGCCATGGCCACCTGAAAAGCCACGTGAGAGCTGCCCATCACTGTCATCCTGGAAGAGGACCCTTGGGCCTCTCTGACAAGAGTTTTAAACAATAATTTGAATAAAAATAGAAAAAATTTGCTTTTTAATATGAGGATGACATAAAGGCATGTGAAAAAATTAATACACAAAAAAACAAAATTCATATGGGATGAAACCACTAAGAATAAATTAAGGAAAAAATAAATGCAACATCTTATATCCAGCAACAAAACCAAGAGACCTGGCATAGATCCAGGGGAGGCAGGCAAGGTTAAAACTGCAAGTGGGGCCGGGGATTTAGCTCAGTGGTTTCACCGCCTGTTGCACAAGCGCAAGGACCCAAGTTCTATCCCCGGTACCAAAAAAAAGAAAAAAAGACTGCAAGTGGTACAATCTGACTGACATAAAGGATTCCTTCTACACATTTAAAAAAGAGCAAATCTACTTACAAACAAACCAAGATAAAAAACATCAAGAAAGCCTGGTTGAAAAAGCCATAGATACCAGCACTGGCTCTGGATGACAGAGAAGAGCTTTTGCTCATGGTCTTCTTGCTATTGCTGCTTGCATTCGGTTTCTTAGTGAAGCTCTGTTTGTGCTCCAAAGAAGACGTAGAGGAGGAGCTGCTGATGGATCCGTGCAGGGTGACTATATGGGGAATGCAACAGATTACACTGAAATGCGGAGAATAAGAAATGGTACAATAGGATGATTTTCCAGGCAAACCTTTCTAAAACGCTCCATTTAGCTTCTTCAACTGTGGATTAGCTAGTCCCAAATTAGATGCTTCATTTCATCCAAATGAGTCGTAACTTTTTAAGGATCCACACTCTAGGATCACAATCTTATATAGAGGCTGTCACCATATCCCTTAATGTTACTGAGTAACCAGCATTCCTTACCTCGCACCTTAGTAGAATCCCATCTTATTTATACAAAAATCCCATTAATAGGTTTTAAGGTGACAAACGTTTCATATTAAAATGTTTTGAGGGAAGCCTGAAGGCAAATAGGAATACTCAGGCTCTAGTCACCTAATGAGTTGACACTAAGACAGCTTCAACATTTTTATCAAGCCATCTGTACTACGACATTTCCTTTTATTCCCTCTAGTAACCTAGTCCAGTACTGTAGTTCTCTAAGTGTACATAATAAAAAAAGTAGAGGATATTTTTAAAAGTACACATTTTGAGTTTCTTAGGAGATTTTCAAGGGTAACTTTTACTATGATGTTTTTTCTTTGCCAAATTTAAAACTTAACAGCCATACAAGCTGTTTTCCCACTATATTACTTTAAAGTTCCACCAGGAAGTTAAATTTTGAGCAAGAGAAGTTATAAATTATATTACCATCTTTCTCTGCTACAGTTTTCAATTCTTCACTAGGAGGCAACGAAAGTGCTGATTCAGAAATACTATTCTTTTTTGATGTCATCAATCCTACACACACAAAAAAAAATTGCAGTGAAAGAGAATTTTGCTTAGCATTAAAACATAAAAATGAATTTGTTTTTTAAAAGTACATCTGTCCTTTGTTATCTAACTCTTACCCATTTCTGAAAACACATCAGATAATAATTTCACAGACAGTGTGAGCCAGTATTTCACCATTTCACTATTTAAAGGAGGAAAAAAAGGTTGGGGTATGGCTCAGTGGTACAGGACCTGCTTCACATGTGTGAGGTCCTGGTTCATCCCAGACTGGCAAAAAGAAAGATAAAGGAGGAAGAAAGGAATGCAGGAGAATTACAGCCAACACATAAAGGGGTCCCACATCCCCATGTTTACTGTGACTCAGCCCGTGACAGCCAAGCTACAGAAACAGCCTAAGTGCCTGTCAACAGATGACTAGAGAAACAAAGTGAGGCACAGATACACAATGGAATGAAAGCAAATCTTCTGCAGGAAAATGGATGGGATTAGAGACCACTATGTTAAGCAAAATAAGCCAGATTCAGAAAGTTAAATATTGCATGTTTTCTCTTATATAAAAAAACCTTCAAAAGGCTGGTAGGGATGACAGATGTAGAAGGTAAATTACTCAAGAGGAAGATGGGGATGGGGATGGAAGTCAGGGAATGAGGAGGGGGTTGAAAATAATCCAAATATGTTATCTGCATGTACCAGTGTATCAAAACAAAATCCATTATTCTGTATTACTAAGGTGTATAATATAATATTTTTCAAAAAATGGAAACCCCAATTGTATGATCCACCAAGGATTTCTAAATAATATGAAGCATTTAACAGACAAGTGCTTAACTGTTTTTGTTTGTTTGTTTTGAGACAAGGTCTTGCTTTGTAGTTCAAGCTGGCCTCAAACTCATGATGATCCTCCTGCCTCAGCCTCCCCAGGGCCACCACACCCAGCTAACTGTTTCATTCTTCCCCACCTCTAGTACTGGGGACTGAACTCAGGGATCCTCTACTGGGGGCTACGGTCCTTTTCATTTTTTCCAGGGAGTCTCACTATAGTACCCAGGCTGGCCTGCAACTTGTGATCTTCTGCCTCAATCTCCTGAGCAGTCGGGGTCACGGGGATGCACCATCACATCTGGCTACTTCATTCTTAATTGTTTCATTCTGGGTTTTTTCCTCCCCATGGGAAAAACTTGTTTTTATTGATACCACAGTGTAGATTTAATACAAGCTAAATAAAAACACAATGGTCAGATATTTAGTCACCCATCCTGCAAAACAATACACCAAGATCAATTCTGAAACCCTTATAAAAGCTAAAATGCAGAAACTACCTCCCTTGATTAATTCTAAGGAATCCATATACAAATGAAAAAAGGGTACTCGTCAACAATCACAGCAAATGTTTGTTACTGGCTGAACAATTTTTTAAAAGGCTTTTTATTTTTAAATTAAGTAGCTCTAGGTAAAAGCAAGGAATTTCCTGCATCTGCTAGCTCTGTATTTTGCAGAGACTTCCGAGGCAAAGGCTGCTTCTAGCTTTCTGTACAACTAGAGGTGACAGGCTGTGTGGCTGAGTTATCTCTGATCCTTTATTCTTCTTTTCTGACAGATCCTTAGCTTCTTTGGGAAAGGGACCATGAACTGGGTTCCATGAAACTGGGTTATAAAACGCTGGTTCGGGGTAGCAATTTCCACTGTAAAAAACCTGTGCGCTTTCCATTGGCTTAAGAATAGCTCTTTGCAGATGGATGAGGCTTATTTTTTTCCATTTTCAAACCATTCCTTAAACTTTCTACTATTTCCTTTTTCTCCTGTCATTCAGTTTCTGTTGTTTTACTTTTTCCTTTTATTACTTCTTCAGCATTTTTAACCATTTTTGATATTTTTCTTTTGCTTTTTCTTGCAAATGTTCTTTCTCCAGTTCCTTTGTTGCTTTTTTCTCCATTTCTTTGAGTTTTTTGTTCTTTCTTTCCTTTTCTGTTCATTCTTTTTCTGAATCCATCCTTTGTGATTTTCTCCAACACTTTTTTTTTTTTGCACTTTCTTCCATTTCCTTTGCCTTAGTCCCTCCAGAGCTTCGTTGCAGCTTGTCTTTCTTCTTTTCCTTTGCCAACAAACCATGCCTCCCATGGTGTCAGGGATCATGTCTGCTAAGCGCACCCCTCTGCTCTTCTCCAGTATCTTCTGCTTCCACTTCACTGCTGCCCAGCCCAGCACCCCAATCCTCTTGGGCCAGCCCCCTGGGACACATGGTGCGGGGTGGCAGCCACTGTGACGACAGCAAGCCCTCCAGTGTCACCTCTGTCCCCCTTCCTGAGGATGAAGAAGGTGCCAGGAGGACAAGCCCAGTCTGGAGTCTCAGAGGGGAGCAACATCACCAGGCCTGCCGAGTATCCCTCTCTGAATGGACTCTATCAGGGTGTTGGCACCACGCTCACAGGAATGCGGGAACTCAGCACTCATAGATACAGCTGAGGGGCTCTCTCTGGGACTTGCAAACAATTTATGTGACTTCACTGGTGTGTGCACACAAATACATTATGGTAGGTTTTGTACGCAGACAGTGAATTCGGGGCAAAAATTTTTGCCAATAATACCAACTATTCATTTAAATGAGAGCTCAGATTGTAAAAAATCCTGTGCTCTCTGCCACTGGTATTATGAGAATGACTACCATACCACCTACCACAGAAACATCACTTAGGGAAAAAACATTAGGTGACAGTCCGCCATATGAAGACATCTGCTTCGGTTGTATAGTACAAAACTAACTTAAGTAAGACACTGAACAGACTGTACCCAACTTTATCTTCTGGCAGGTTCCCTTTCCAATTCTACTCACTAAGGAAGCATTTCAAGTAAAGAACTGTGCTTGGGACTCACAAGCCAGACCTGGTTCTAGTTCTGAGGATGACCTTTTTAATTTAATATGACAGAAAGAAATGAGCCTAAAATGTGAGGACACTTTTTATAAAAGCACTAGCACAGGAGGAGGTGACAATAACTGGCTACAAAGAAAAATCAACCCCTCATATCAAGATCACATTCTAATGGGTCAGAGTTTCTCCCTACAACACTGGGTGTATGGTCATAAAGAACTATGGGCGGGGGTTCTGGGTGGACAGAAAGACACTTTACAGTAAGACCCAGAGAATGGTGATTGTGTGGCTCAAACAAGAGTTCTTCAACACAGAAGTTGGCCAGACAGGTGACGATACATCTCTCGGAGGGTCACATTTCCTGAGTAAGAAGCTGGAACTTGGGGCTGGGGGTGTAGCTCAGTGGGAAAGCACCCGCCTAACATCTGAGGACCTGGGTTCAATCCTCAGCACCAGAAAGAAAATGCAACTTTTCGGTAAAGAATGAGCCTGTGGTCCACGGGTTGGACACTCCAGTGTTGTAATAAATATTTTTAAAATAAAGGAAGTTTTGTTACTTATACATGTTAAATATATGACACAGTATGTTATACATGGCCTAAAATAATCCTCTACACTCAATGCAGCCCAGGCAAGCCAGGTATTTCCAACCTGCGGGCAGCAGGTCAGACACACCTGGCAAAAGGAAAGCAGGTGGGATGCAGAGAGCAGTGAGAAGCTATGACAGCAGTCAGGGGAGAGGGCCTGCTCTGGAAGAGCCGAAATGGAAGGAGAAGACAATTGTGGAGTGGACTTCATATTTTTTTAATTATTGCATTTTTTAAATTTCTAAAATATCCATTTCCTTGTTTTATTTGAATTTTATCAGGACAACTGGAGACTCAGATGAAGTTGTAAAAAATTATATAAAAATACTCTTTGTATATTTTGCCCAGTTTCCCCAAAGGTAACATTTTATAAAACTGTAGTATAATATTTCAACCAGGGTAATGGCAGTGATATAACAACAGACCTCACTCAGATTATCCCAGATTTACTTGTACTCATTCTTGGGGTGGGGGGGTGCACCCGTTGATTCTCTTTCCTAACTCCTATTTTTCTGCTGAGTGTCCGTTTTTCTCAAGAGTGTTTACCCTTAACTCTTGGAGCATGGTTATATTTTCTTTAAAGACCTTGTGCTCAATGCACTGCCCATGACATCTCAAGGTTGGCATCCTTTGACTTTTTCCTTGTAAAAATATGGATTTTCTTGGTTTTCATATCTTAAGTTATTTTAGGTGTCCTGGATATTATGTTATAGGACTGTGGGTCTAATAATCCCTCTGGTTTTGTTGCTGGGGTCATTCTGTTCAGCAGGCAGTTGACCAGGCTAGGTTCCACGCACTGCAATTCTACGTACTTGAGCTTCCAGAACCTTTGCAGTGACGCTTGAGTTCAACTCACGTGCTTGTTACCCAGCCGGCAGTATGGCCCTGGCAATGGTCTGTCCAGGAGACCAGTGTTCACTCAGGTCCACACATGCACGACTTGGGAGCAGGCCGGGGAGTTCATATCCAACATTCTGAGGATTAGTTTCCCTGCTCTGTCATACAGTCTCCTGAGACTGATCCTGCATCTGGAGCCAAGTGGACAGAAAACAGAAGAAAAACCAATGGGGATTCTATCCATGCTGCTGGGATCACAGTTTCTCCCTTTGTAGACAGGCTTGTCTTCTGCAGCATTCTGGGAGTTGCCTACCCACCACTACTGCTACACATACAGGGCTGCCTGGGGGCTGGGTGGAAGAGAAAAAAACAGGCAAGAAAGAAAACAAGATTTCCTCCCCTGTGTTCTGTTTAGTAGTAAACTGTTCCTGCTCCTCAGACTATGTATCAAGGTCTTCTCTTAGAGCCTTCTGTCCACACCCACTGGGCACTTCCATGTTTCAGGTTAAGAGGACATCATTTACAATGGCACCATGAAGTACTAAGGAACAGATATAACAGACCAGGAAAAAGGACCTGTATGAAACATTATAGAATGGCATTCAGATATTTTTAAAGGATCAAATTTAATAGAAAAATATTCCAAGCACATAATTAAAAGACTATTGAAAAGATGTCCGATTTTTACGAATTGATCTCAAGTTTAAGTGTAATACCAATTAAAACCTCAACAGAGAGCCAGGGATTTAGCTCAGTGGTTCCGCTGTCTGCCTCACAAGTGGAAGGTCCTGAGTTCGATCCCTGGTACCAAAAAAAACCACCAAAAAAACCTCAACACTTTCTTTTTAAAAGAAACTAATAGTTTACTCTAAAATACATAAGTAGGATGTATGAGGTTCCAAAATAGGTATGATAATCTTCAAAAATAAGGTAGGGTGATCTCCTCCACTGGACCTAAAGGTTTTTTTAATTAGACTGATGATGAAGCATAGTATCATCACAGAGATATTCAAAGAACTCAATGGGACAGAATATAGAGGCCAATCAAATTTTTGGACACAATCCTTTCATGACAGTAGGAAGCCTTCTGCTTTAGCTACTAAAGAGTTAACAAATATTTGTTGAGCACCTAGTTTGTGTTGTGTGCCACATGAATAGAAAAATACAAAATACTCCCACATTCCCCTTAAAGTTGAAAATTCTGCTGAGAGAATAAAAGATTTGTACGAATAAAGAAATCAATGTACCAATAAAGAAATCAAGTCCCAGGTAATAAATAACAATTGGGTATGGACAAAAAGTACAAGTAAGAGAATGAAGAGAATAAAGGGAACTGGAAGGGGATGCTTCCATGGCAAAACAGATGTGAATAAAGAAGCAAAGAATGGTACACTAGTCAGGAGCAGCAGAATACACCTATAATCCCAGCTCTGGGAGGATGAGGCAGGAGGATCACAAGTTTTGAGTCTTGCCTGGGCAACTTAGCAGGGTCCTGTTTCAAAAAACAATTTTTAAAGGGTTGGGGATATAGCTCAGTGTGAAGGCCTGGGGATATTCTCCTGCACCACAAAAAATAATTAATTAATTAAAAAAGAAGGAGGAGGTGGTGGTGGTAGAAGAGGAAAAGCAGAAGAAGCAGGAGGAGGAAAAGCAGAAGAGGCAGAAGCAGAGGAGGAGGAGGAAGAAGAGGAGGAAGGGGAGGAGGAAGAAATAGTGAGGACCTCTAAAGTCACACCACAGCACCCACAGAAACTGCCTAAGACAAGGCAAAGAGCAAGAATGATGCCTACACAAGACAGGGAAGAGCTACAACAACCACAATTCAGCTATGGAAGGAGAAAGAGGCAACACCAAACCAAGGAAGATGTGCTAGGTAGCCAAGACATGTTCTGATAGAAAAGCAGAGGGGAAAGTCACTGAACATCTCTGAGTAGGTGAGGAACACAAGGCCAGATGTACTTCAGAAAGACTTACTGGAGGTGCCAAACCCAGCTGTGCAGTTAGAATACATGGGGTTAGAGGAACGGACAACATGAAAGGAAACGAAAGGACAAGTCTGAAACATTCCTATTAGGAACTGAAGTCAATCATAACTGAGGCTTAAAAACACAAGATGCAGGTTTTCTTAAATTTAGGTTTCACAACTGGATAACAAAAAAAGAACATAGCTGCCTAAATATTAGCAATCTCACAAATAAAATAAAAATGTACAAGAACATCGTTCACTTCCCAGTTTGACCTACCAGTGTTCACCTTTGACGTGATGTGAGCCACATCAACCCTCTGGGGCTTGATGGGAGGTACAGTTTTTGAGGAAGGAGGGTGTGCTGTATTCTTCCTTCGTTCTTTTGCTTTACTTATCTTTGAAAGAGGGGCAAAAATACCTACGAGAGAACACAGAATTTTAGTTACCATGAATTAAAAGCATTTCAAATAGAGGAGCAAGTATAACCGTTCAGTAACATAAATCTAAGTTTTTTTCAGTAACAACTACATGTCCCAAAATGAGAGTCAGAAAAGTATGTAAGACATACTATTTGCCCTCAGATATGTAGTTTACAATCTAGTGTTCAAGACTCACAACACATGTAATAATTTAAGAACCACATAAAAGACACATAATCAAGTTTTTAAGTGAAACCGGGAGAAGAGAAATGAGTGAGGGTAACAGCTATTATTTCTAGGCTCCTGGCAAACAACAATGCACTGTGTAATATACAAACCTCTTCTTCCATGTCATTTATATCTCTTTAGGATTTATATTTTTCCCATATTATAACTTTTTATATTCATGTCTTATCTTTTCTCTAGACTATATTTTTAAAACAAATTTCAAATATTACTCATCTCTGCACTCCCCCACTGCAGCTAATTATAGTGCCTTACACATCATACAGATAAAATAAATCTTTTTGACCCTAAGACATAATGTTCCCAAAAGACCTCACCTTCCATTCCTGACAATCAGAAACAAAGCAACGAAGCAGTGAAGCAGCGTGTGTGGACAAAGGCAGGATGAGGGAAGGGCTGCTCTACAGCAGCTTAGAGTATAAAACTCCACTGAAAAGGGTTTATCCAGGCAATAAAATACCTGCTCTAAGTGTGCACACCCATGAGAGATAGGGAACACAGACTATAAACAACAAGCTTAATCTCACTAAGACATTAAAGAGGGAACATAAAGTCATGATATGTATATTACATTCTTTCATTGAGTGTTTACAACCTAACAAATATATATTATGACTAAAATGTTTTCCAAACAACTTGTTTTAAAGCAAGGTTAGAAGTGCTCGAGACTCTACAAAATTACTTTGTTAATAGCTGAAAAATGCCAACTATGTTACTTTTCTCAAATCTTGAAATCTTCCCTCCCTTGGACTCTATTCCTTACCCTGCACTTCCTATCTGTTCCTTTTTTTTACTACTTGCAAGTTTCTCTCCTGTCTCCTACCTTATGTGAATCTCGTCTTTCTTTTATTCTCCATTTTTTTCACTGCCAAGCACACACATCAGCACACATATTCTACTAAGGCCTGACTACGACTATGACTACAACAATGATTATATCTGGTGTTAACAAAGGTTTGAAGAGAGAAAGCCTATATTCTAGGAATGCAAATTTGCACAGTATTTCTAGAACACAAATATCCTGACCTAATCCGCTTTATAAAATGAATTACAAGGCAATAGAGATGCATACAAAGGTCATATTTGTATATCTATTATAAGAAAAATATTTCAAGAGCTAAACAATTTCTAGTCTACTAGAATGTCCTAATTTCTAATTGACTAATAGATCCCAATCACACTCCTGGAAAATAAAGAGAAAATTATACAGAAGGGAAGAAAAGACCACATATCAAAGTAGGTCATCATTAGAATATTATTCATAAGCAGGAAAAAATACAATTGTCTGGCAACAGGATGAATGAAATCAATCATACCTGTGAACTACAGCGCCCCTCCCGTCTATGCCAGATAGAGTCTAAGGCATTCTACAGATGCCTGAAACCATAAATAATGCCAAAGTCTCTATATATTATGTTTTCCTATTCATACTTACCTATAATAAAGTTTATTTTATGACTAAGGCACACTGAGAAATTAACAATAATAAAATAGAACAATATACTGTAATAAATGTTACGTGAGTGTGGTCTCTCAAAATATTTTACTGTACTGTGCTACTTTTTTTGGTACATAAATGACCACAGGTAACTGAAACCATGGAAAGCAAAACCAAGAACAAGGGGGACTACTGTACTATATCCCCATTAATAAGTAAAACAATAGAGACTATGTTGTAATACATAAAAATATGAAAAGTCAAGAAAATAAAAATCAAGTTACATGTTTAATTATATCATGAAATTATATTACGTTTGTGAAAAACTATGTGTGAATATAGGCAGACATACTGAAAATTAAAAATTTATAGATTATAAATTATTTTTCTAATTTGTTTGATTTTGTGAGTAATGTCAATAATTATTGTGGGCCAGGAATTTAGCTCAGTGGTTTCGCCACCCGCTGCACAAGTGCAAGGACCCGAGTTCGATTCCCAGTACCAAAAAAAAAATTAAGTTAAATAATTATTTTAATCTGAGGGAAAATATGGTATTCTTTTAACGTGTTCTATCTTGAACCACAATGATGCATGCATGACTATCCTATCAGGTGGCTTTTTCTTAATTTTATTAGTAAAAAGACCAATAAAAGTGATTAGATCTGTTTGTACCATCAGTGGTACAAGCTGCCTTATGGGACAGTCATTTGTGTACCACCAGTGGTTCAAGCCACCTGGCAGTGAGACATGTAAGAATTATAGCTCCATCATGAATGTGTTAAGGTTTTACCAGAAATTTCCATTTGACAAAGTAATTGGTTTTTTAGAAAGAACCAAATATTTAATTCTCTAGCTTAAAAAGATTTCTATAGCATACTAACCCTGCATTATATAGATCTCCCACATCTTGTTTTTTTTAAGTTAACCAAATCATTTCCGTGAACAGAAATTAAATTTCAAGCAATGACTGTCTCTCAAGCTCAAAGTGAGCGCAGTATCCAAGCCACCTTCCCACCACTAATCAGTATACTCATGCCAATCAGAATACCAATGCGATTTCCCTCAGCTCTTGATATATAACTGTAAGGTTTAACTAAAAATAAACAAATAAAGAAGAATTACCTTAGAAAGAAAGAGTAATAAACTTCCAGATAAACATGATCCATTTGACACACTTGTTTAACTCCAATTCCTCCAAAAACTGCACTAAAATATCAATATAGAATAAAAATGGTATAAACTTTAAAAGAAAAAAAATGATACATAGGAGAAAAAATACTAAAAGCTTCTGAGAGGAGGAAAAAGATCAAAAACAAAAAAAGAAGACCTTGAAAACTTCTACACAGCAACAGTGGAAGCTCAAGAAAATAGATGGCAAACTATGGCCCAAGGAAATATCCCCACACACTGCTTGTTCTGTAAATAAAGTTTTATTGGCACACAGCCACAGCCATTTGTTTACACATTGTCTGTGACTATTCATGACAACAGCAGAGCTGAACAGTCACCACAGATACTATGTAGCCCACAAATTAATTACTGTCTCTTTACAGAAAAAATCTGCCAAATCCCACAGCAAACAATTGTCTCACCTTCACATATTGAGGGAATTTGTACTCCAATGTAATATTCCTTATCCCAAACTATCACAAGAAGTATGAGAGTATAAATATATTTTTTAAAAGGAGGGTCTCAAAACATTTTACCTCCCACTAGTCCTCTATAAGAAAGCTACCGACAGATGTGCTCCACCAAAACAAGTAAATAAACCAAGAAAGAAATTGCCAGAGAAAAGTAAGAGCACTAAATCTTTCTCTTCACTGTGCAAAATCATTAGATGTATAAATGTGGAAAAATCAAGAATCATATAAATGTATTATTTATAAACATGCATATTAATATCAGAAGATACAGCTAAAGAAGTTGGAAAAGTTCTCACCTCTAATGAGCGAGACTCAAAAGGCAGGAAGTATAGTTAAGGGAGGGCTTTGTTGTTTTCAGCAAGCCTGACAAGGCAGTCTAACTAATGTGAGGTATCCCGCCAGGCTACACCACGTGAGGGCCTAGTCTGGGAAATCACTGAGGCAGAGCCTCCCCAGGGGCACCTGGAGAGGGGTTCACTTAGACCATATAGTCCTTCATGAGTGAGCTGATTAACTCCCCAATAAAGAACAACACACACGGAGAGCCAATTATCAGCATCAAGGTAGCATCAGAGCAGGAGAGCTGGAGTCAGAGCTGCATGTCTATTCCTTCAGCAAATCTGCCGCACTGCAAACACAGCTACTAAAAGGTTATAGTGTTCTTTAGTTCATAGCAGTTTGAGTCTTATCAACGGACTAGGACATGCAGAGACAAAACACCAGCCCAGTGACTTTGTGCATGTCACACATTCATGGCTGAGTATGTTGTCATTCTTAGATAACTGTGGCCTGTTTTGCACATGTCCCTGAGAAAGGAGTCGGGTCCTTAACTGTCCTCAGACACCCTCAGATGCCCGGGGTTTGAGCATAGCCAGAAGTGATACCCACAACTAGGTACACGTATTCACTTTGATAATGATTAAAGACATAAAAACAGTATCACCTCCAAGTATTAATAATTTATTGTAGAATTCCTACAATTAAAAAAAACTTACTATGTGTTAAAATTAAAGTTTAATGGAGCAAAACAATCCTGACATAAACCATAGCATTTATAAGAACTTCATTGTAATAAGATAAGCACAACAAGCCAAAGGGAAAGTAATAGATTTAGAGAAACCTAGAGAGATAGAGAATATTTTCTGGGAAGAAACAATGTTTTTAGCTTCTGGTTTGCCAAGTGATTCCCCAACTCCCTTGCCCTCTACCTTAAATAGCTTAGCAACAACTGGCTGAGAATACTGAGCTGATTCAGCAGGAAAAGCCACTGGAATTTATATATAACCTAACACATGACCCTGCCTCCAATATGCACCAGTGTATAAAGGGGAACAGACTTCCAGTTCTTTCCAAATTAGGCTTGCCTCTCCTTGGAATAATCAGAGTTCAAGGTTTCTATTGGCAGAAACTATTTTCCATAAATCTTATTTCTACCTGCCCTGTGTGCTGTTAAAAGTATTAGATACTGCCCTCAGTCTGTGTGGCAGCTGCCAAAATTAACTACAAGAGGAAAATTCAAGCCTTAACCTCACACCACTAATCAGTAAGTTCCAAATAGATTATGTAACTTTGCGTACAAAAATTAAAACATTAAAATAAAAATATAATTTATACCTAATCCTTGAATTATGAGGAATTACCTATGAAAACATGAAAGCAATATATAGAATACAGCAAAATCAGAATTTATAAAGCCAGGCACAGTGCCATATGCCTAATCACAGCACTAGGGAAGTTAAGGCAAGAGAATCACAAGTTCAAGGCCAGCTTCATCAACTAAGCAAAACCCTGTCTCAAAATCTAAAAAGGCTGAGAATGCAACTCATTGCCTGGGTTCAATCAACAACAAAAATAATAATAATATTTTATAAAGAAAAGGTCTTTTAACTGTATAAAGCTGTGTGTCCCATAACACTGCAAATGAAGTTCAAAGGCAAATAATACACTGGGAAAATATCTATAGTACTGTAAATATAAGAGTTAATATGCTAAGTATGTATTTTTTAAAACTCAGCAGCTTGTTAAAGCATGAATATTTCAATTTTACTATGCAAAAAATAAACAGCTAAGTGCCAAAGTAATGCAAAAAATACACACACTACAACAAAACATTTTAAATGTTTTATTCCACAAAAAATCTGACAAATATGAATTCAAACACAGAAATACTTATCCATTAAATGAAGCCATTAAAAACACATTTTCAAACAATATTTAAAGATTTAGGGAAATTATAATAGGATGTCAAATAAAAATGCAGAATATTTAACTATTGTGTAGATAACCCAACTTTGTAGAAAAAATACTAGGCAGAAAAAATGTACAGGTAATTTTTATTTTTTTTCTCTTTTTTATGGTTTGCAAATTTTGCATAAGCATGTTTTTATTTAAAAAACTAAATAGACAAAAAATAGGGCTCCATTCTAAGTGTGTGACAGCACTAGTAATTTTGATAAATTTGTATTAGCCAATAGCTGACAGTGGTTGAGTGATAAAGGGAATCTAGCACTGTTGTAGGTTCCTGACATACTTATCAACACATTTCATCCTCACATGAACCGTGGCATACTGTGATCCTGTCCTCGAGAAAACAAACCAAGTCACAGGAAGAGAAAGATGTCCCACAGCTGACAGGTAAAGAAGCAGACTCACCCATGCAGTCAACTCTTCATCATCACACACCCGGCCTTCTCATGGGGCTGGACAACAAGGTCACACAAGACTGTTTCATTGCAAGGGAAAACATTCAGGACACAACCAGTAACAAAGGCAAACTGAAACCAATCAAACATTTGTCAGAAAGAGAAAGACACATCCCAGCTTAGGAGTAGAGTCATAAAGTTGGTATCAGGTGCTTCTATAACTTTTCAAGTTCTTTAAGACTTCAGAGTTCTGTTTCCTTGATATAAAGTCCCTCCCGCAGCTCTGATCCCACCACAGCAGAGTTTAAGAGAGGCCAACAGCACCAAGTGTGCTCCTGATGCCTTCTTCCAATCACCACCATGCTCACAGCAAGAACTAAGGGCAACCTCGCCTCCCAGCTCTATATTTTACCAATGAGAATATCCATCCTCCCATCGTCACTGTCTCCTTACTAAAACCACACCAAAGATCAATCCCAAGGACTGACATCCTTCCACCAAACACAAAACAATCCCATCATACTGCCAAGTTACTCACCACTACCAGGTGAGCCTGAGACTCCTGACAGCTGGGTCTCTAAACCCACTAGCCTGACCCCAAACCCCAAGTGTCCTCCCTCCTTCCATCCAGACCTCCCACTGCAATCCCCTGCCTCCCACCAGTAAGCCTCTGTCTGTCTGCAGGCCTCCTTCATCTCCCCTCTACAGGACCTGAACCCCTTCATCCCTGTCCACCCCACCGAAGCTGCACCTGCCATGACAACCGCCAGTACCCGCTAGGCACGGCATAAATGGTATTTGTGTTTATCATCAAATTATTTCCAGAACACAGCCATTCTCAGACAGAGACAGACAGACAGACAGACTAATGAGACACTCACCGTCAGAATGTACCATCCACTACCTCTCTTTCTGGAAGCCACCAAGAGAAGCCAGAGTTATTCTTACTCATCCAGTGAAAACTTTTCACAGCTAGCTGGCTCCCTGCCTTTCTCTCCTCCACTCCTGTCTTGGCTCATGGTGACTTCCACACCAACCCAGGAAAGCCACTAACACCCAGGCTGCCTGTTGCTTCAGCTCTTCCCTTTCAGTGAGCTCTTCTCCACCCAGCTTAGCCAGCTAGGCTCACCACAATCTCTATAGCTCCAATATTTTTACTGGAAGCATCGACCATTGGCCACTCCAGATCACTAATGCCAGCACTCCACTCAGCTTCTCAACCACATCAGAAGCTGTCAATCCATTCTGTTCGCACACTCCATCTTCCCATTCACATCCTCATTTTCCTCCCTATATCCCTTTGCACTATTTGTCACTATAATGATTTCCTTGCACATATCCTCAACAATTTTGCCTCTTTCCTTCCACTGTACATTTGAGAACAAAATAACCTTGGTGAAACCAGACTCCCTACTTATCAGCACCTATATCCAAATGGTTTAATAGCACTGGAGAACACTCCACCTTGCACACTGGTCTCACAGCTCATGATCACGATCTCCAGGGCCCCCAGCAAAGCCTGGCCACCACCCATACTGTCCTGACCTGGACACATCCCCAGTCTCCTGGCTGAGCACCTCACTCCTCCTCTCTCCTCACCTCCAACCACTCTTCCCTCTCCTATCACCACCAAATGACCTCACTTCTCATTTTTAGCAAAAACAGAAAGAATCCCAAGAGAAGCCTCTCCTTTTCCAACCAGGTCTCTCCTTAGGGAGGGCAAGCTGCTCCTGATCTAACCCTGGCTAACCTGTAAGCAGAGTTCCTTCCCCTTTCAGCTTTCCTCCCAGGACTGCCCTTTCTCGCCTGAGCATCCTCCTAGTGCTCTTCACACCATTCTTTTCAGACTATATAAAATGCTACACCAATCCCCTTTAAAAAGTCTCCCCAAATGCACATTCCCGCAAATACTGCATAAGTAACCAGGAAAAAAGTTTCATTTAAAACTAGAAAAGAGACTGGAGCTGTACCTCAGTGGTCAAAAGTGTGCTTACCACACATCAGGCCTGGATTCAATGCCCAGCACCACCAAAATAAATAAAGAGTATATTTTGACTTTTTAGGTTAACTGTTGCTATTAAATCATATTGACCTTACCATATTTGGGGGCACATTTAAAGTACTGGACTTTTCCAACACTTCCATTGTTTTTGCCTTCTGGTTCATCTAATTCAATGCCAGCCCACTGACCACTTGCAAATTCAGTTGTTCCACAAAATCGTAGTGTCCCAATCTAAAGAAAATACAAATGTACATTACTTTTAATATTACTAATAATTACAAGCATCTTACTCATAGTGATTTTATCACAGAAGTTTTTTAAAACTCTCTCAAAGTAAACTTCAGAATAAGAAACAGTACCAAAGGTAAAATGGAACATTAAATAAATGTCAAGAGTCAATTCACCAAGACAACAGAGAGTCCTAAATGTGTAGGCACCCAACCAGTGAGCTTCAAAGTGTGGGAAGTTTTTATCAATAGAACTGAAAGGCAAAACTGACAAATCCACATTACACCCAGAGACTTTAATATACCCCACTCATTTCATCAACAGATCAAATAGGCTAATAAGGATACAAAAAAATTTAACCAGCTATAAATTTTGACTGAACTGACTTAGAGAACATTCCATCCCAAACAGCAGAATACCAATGAAAATAATAGAAATTATAAAAATATGTTCTCAGACCATAAACTAGAAATCACTAACAGAAAAATATATGGAAATCTCAATATTTGGGAATTAAACCGTTTACTTCTAAATAACAGGTGAGGAAGAAAAAAAATCACAAAGGAAATTAGAAAATATTGTGAACTGAGAGAAAAATATCAAGTTTGTGGGATGCAGCAAAAGCATTAGATAATTGTCTTATGAAAAGTCTCAAACCAATGAACTAGCCTTCCACCTTGAAACTATAAAGACCCAAACCCCGCAAAAGGAAAAAAATGATACAAATTTAAAAACTGAAAACAGAGAAAACCAATGAAACCAAAAACAAGTTCTTTGAAAGGATAAAAATTAATTTTTAAAAATCCTCTAGTTGGAAACCAAATTTAAAAACAGAAAAAAGCAAATTACCAACATTATGAATAAAAGAGGGATGTTATTACAGACCCCTGGTCACTAAAAAAGACTGTAAGAGAATACTAAGAACAACTCCGACCATACGTTTGATAAATGGGGTGAAATATTCCAATTCCTTGAAAGATAGAAACCATCAAAACTCACACCTGAGGGCCAGAGATTTAGCTCAGTGGTTCTGCCACCTGCCTCACAACCACAAGGTCCCAAGTTCAAACCCCGGCACAAAAAAAGAAAAAAACACTCACAGCTGAAATGACTTAGTAATTAAAAACCTAAAAAAAAAAAAAAAAAAATCCAGGCTCCGATGGCCTCATTGGTGAATTCCACCAAACAACTTAAGGGCAAAGTAACATCAATTCTACACAAACTGTTCTAGAATACAAAAGTGTAAGTATCAATTCCTAGCTCATTTTATGAACCCAATATTACTTTGATACAAAAACATTATAAGAAAAACTGTAAACCAAATATCACTAATGAACACAAAAATAAGAACCTTCAATTAGTCAGCCACAATGACAGGACTGTGAGTTTAAGCCCTGCCTGGGCTACACAGTAAGACTCTGTCTCAAAATGCCAAACAAAATAAAACAAAATAAAGCAAATCAAAGTCAATAAAAAAGAATATATACATGATAACCAAATGAGATTTATGACAGGAATGTAAAGCTCATTCAGTATTTAAGAATTAATCAGGGCCGAGGATTTAGCTCAGTTGTGCCACCACCCGCCTCACAAGAGCAAGGTCCTGAGTTTGATCCCCGGTACCAAAAAAAAAAAACAAAAAAAAGAATTAACCAATGGAATTCATCACATAAACAGACTAAAGGGCGGGGGGGGGGGGATTTGCTATTTCAAAAGATACAGAAAAAGCTTTCAGCAAGTTTTAACATTCTTTCATAGTAACTTTTTAAACCCATTTTCCAGTTAGGGAAAAAAAGGTGCAACTCACTTCCAGCATTCATTTAATTTTTGAGGCTGAAGCAAACCTAACTGGTTTTCAATGTGAAAATAAAACATAAAAACTATTCCTGGGTTATTTCTAAATAGAACATGTCTCCAATCCTAATGTAAGAGAAAAGTATATTACGATCAGTATTCAATAATTTTGTATGCAGTAAATTTCAAAGCACAGAACAACACAAAGCAGAACATCACATTCCACACAAAATAAGTTTTTCTCTGGATCTTCTTGCCCTTTTATTGTTTTTTTGTTTGGGGGTTTTTTTTTGCTTTTTTTTATACAAAAGTAATAATTTATTTGCTCACAGTCTGCAATTTGGGCAGGCACAGGGCTGACATCACTGCTGTGTTAGCTGGGGCATCTCTGCTCTCTGCTACTGGAGGATCTAAAATGTCTTCATTTCCGAATCTGGTGCCTCAGCTGGCAAGGTCACAACACCTGGTGTCTGGCTGAGCCTCTCTGTCCAGCAGCATAAATGGACTTATTTACATGATAACTGGAGTCCAAAAGGGCAAAACACCTCAAAAGTTATTCTTTCTGGGTGTGGGTGCAATAATTTTACAAATTATTTTAGTTACTTTTCTCCTTGTTGAGACAAAATACCCAAGACTCAAAGTTAAAGGAGGAAATGTTTATTTGGTTTACAGCTCATAGTTTTCTGTTCATAGTTGGCTGGCTTCAAGGCAGGGTGGCATGGCAGAGTGGCATTGCAGAGGAGAAAAAGTTCATGGCAGGCAGAAGGCAGCAAGGCAAGCAACAAGTGGCAATAGCAGCTTCTTTTTGTTTATATTCTATCTAGAACATCCAGAACTATGCCAAATCAATCAGTGCACTAATTTACTAATCACACACCCTTAATCCCAGCATCATACACTCTAGATCCAGCCACCTCTGAAAAAGCCCCACCTATGACCATATGAGGCTTTGAGGGGACATCTAGATATAAGCTGTAACACTGGCCAAAGAACTATACAGAACAATTTCACACCATCAGCTGAATCTTCCAAATTCATACTGGGTCCTGTGTGAACAAGCACAGTCCACACATAACCAAACTGACTTTCACAATTACATGTGGCTGGAGACCAAATGGTGCTCAGTCTGCTGGGATGTACTGCTTCAGAGCTAACCACCTCTTGAACAGCAACAGTGATTCACCAACTGCAATGTTTCTGTTTGCAGTATAGAGTACATAGTTGAGAACTTACTTAAATGTCAAATGTAGATTTGATCTTATGCAATAAAATATGGGCCTTTGACGGACCAGTGGATATGGAAAAACTACTGACAAAATGCAGGCACCGAAGCAGTCATAATTTGCCTGAGATAAGGTATATCCAAAGAGGCCTTGTCCTTCAAAACATCTCCAGCTTAAGTTTATGCACTATACCCGCAGTAACATTACTGCAAAAAAGACTTTTGACTGGTCATTTTCAGTGTCTTTCCATTTAACCATTCAGGAAAATCCTTTCAGACCAAATGGCTTTGAAGCCAACAAGAGAGGTTGGGCATTAGCTTCACTGGTAATTTTTGAAACTGACTATTCAGTAAAGGACAGCTCAAATACTGTAGTGGTCGGTGGCATCAACTTTTCTGCCAGGTGTGTGGGCACAGTCTACCTAGGACATGGGCTATAACACGAGATGACCATCTCAGAGTGCAACCTGAGTCAGCTGAAGTTGGGCTATTTCCATCAGGTTCCAGATTGGGCAGAGGTTTGACTATATGATCTTCCAAAGCACTATCCCAAAAGTTGTCAGGATTGTCTATTTCAGAAAAACTGAATTCATCAAATAAATCCTCAGCTAGCAACGTCTGAGACAACATTAACATCATGCATAGGAATGCTGTTTTCTAGGATTTGACATTTTCAGTGATCAAAAATTACTATATTTTGTAAATGGAAATATTACTTTACTAAAAACAGAAGGCTACAAATAGAATGGTGTCTTTTGTTTCCAAAGACTACTAGAGCAATGCAAAAATAATAAAAGGGCAATATTTCATTTGGGGGAAAATGTTAGGACTGTAATCTGTGAATTATCTCAGGTTTAACACTGAAGTCATAAGCACCACTGGCAAGTATTCTCGGGGAAAACAGGAAACAAATTACAAAGACTCAGCAAACTAGGAATAGCTGGGAACTTCCTCAACTCGATAAAGGACATCGGCACAAAATCCAGAGCTAGTGACTATCACATGGGATAAAAGATTGAGCACTTCACCCCTCAAATTGGGAGCAAGGCAAGGATGTTAACGCTTCCTACTCCTATTTATTATTTTATTGAGGGTCCTAGGCAATAAAATATGGCATGAAAAATAAAATGCAGAGAGACTGAAAAGAAATTTTAAAAACAGGCGTGGTGGTGTATAACTATAATCCTAATTGCTGGGGAGGCTGAAGCAGAAGGATTATGAGTTTGAAGACAATAAAGCCATCAAGACCTCATCTGCAAAAAGAAAAAAGATATGAAGAAATAAAATAGACTCTATTTACAGACATGACTGTATAAGATATCCCAAAGAATCTACAAAATATAAAGGCCAAAAGAATAAATTTAGAAAGGTTTAAGGGTACACAGTCAATATGTAAAAATTTCACATGCCAGCAATGAACAATAGAAAAATGAAATTTTAGCAATATCATCATTTACAATAGTCCCCCAAATCATGAAAAACTTAGGTATAAATCTAACAAAGCACATGTAATGTCTATATGCTTAAAACTACAAAACTTTGATGAAATAAACCAAGGAATGAAGTACATGAATAGAGAGATATATTGTGTTTGTGAATTCAGAGACAATATTTTTAAGATATCAAGTCTATTCAACCCGACCTATATATAGATTCAACAGCACTCAATCCAAAACCCCAGAAGGATTTTTAAAAATCTACACATGCCTCACATGCCTATAATCTTAGCACTCGGGAAGCTGAGGCAAGAGGATCATTGCAAGTTCAAGGCTAGCATGCATCACACAGAGAGACCATGTTTAAAAAAGAAAATATATATACATATACACACATACATATATACATACATACATGGCCAGGCATGATGGCACACATCTGTAATCCCAACACTCGGGAGGCTAAGGCAGGGGGATTGCTGCAAGTTTGAGCCCAGCCTGGGATACATAGTAAGTTCAAAGCCAGTCTGAACTACATAGCAAGACCCTGACTCAAAAACAAAACCAAAAAAACTACAAATTAATTCTGAAATATAGATGAAATGGAAAAAAAAAAACCCTAGAACTGTCAGTTTTGGGGGAAAAAAATTAAAGGCCTAATACTATTTGATTGCAAGACTTGCTATAAATTAAGAGCACATCACAACAGTATTGAAGAAAGGATAGTCATTAGATTGATGGAGCAGAGAGGAGTCCAGAAATAACACTCACACATACATGGGCAAGTGATTTTTGAAAAGTTACAAAGGCAATTCAATGGAAAATGAAGAGTTTTCAATAACTGGTGTTGGAACAAATAGGCAACCATATGTCTGAAAAAAAAGACTCAAAAGTAAATGCAAAACTAAATGTAAATCCTGAACTATAAGCATTCAGAAGAAAATAGAAGAGTATTTCTTAGATATGACACTAAGCACACAATCCACAAAAGAAAAAAGCTGGTAAGTTGGACCTCACCAAAATTTAAAATGTCTAGCCAGGCATAGTGGCACATGCATATAACCTCATCTTGAGAGGCTGAGTCAGAAAGATTTCAAGTTCCAGCCCAGCCTGGGAAACTAAGTAAGACCTGTATCAAAATTACAAAAAAAAAAAAAAAAAATTAAAAGTCCTTTGGATGATACTCAAGAGAATGAATGAAAAGGCAAGCAATTGACTGAGACAATGGTGGCTAACCTTAGAGACTCAGCGCCTAAACTGCAACCCGAAACCCACTTATCACAAAGCCCCAACACTGCCCCTATGTGCATTGTTACTCAAGGCTCGGCTGCTGGGGTGGTGCTGGAGCAGGGATAGGACGGCGAGGACCCCTCCTGCTCCCTGCAGCACCTGTGCCGCCGGTTTGCCCCCACTGGACTGAGAGATAACATGAGGGAAATAAGACTGGCCATTATTATGGAAGTTTCTATTTTTGCATAGCTAAAATTATCCAAAATAAAAAGAATAACTTTTCAGGTCCATTCAGAAGATACAGACAGAGTTACAGGAATGATACAAAAACTGAATGTTGATTCGGTTCATATTCATAATTTCTTGGTATTTTAATTCCACAGATAGGTGAAAAACAATTGTCCTGTGAGCACACTATTTTGGAAGCTGGTGAATGGCACTCTTTACCCAATAGTTTGTAACTCTCCCTTTTTGAAGCATTTGTTTTCAGTAAATCAAGGCTCTAAATTTCAGTGATTTCTGAGAAACCTTATCATTTTCCCCACAAATCTACTCGAGCACTGAGATGAAACACTGGCAAGTTTGACATGCAAGCAGGAATTCCCCATTCCAGTCTCCATATTGAGCACCCTACTAACCTCAAAATTAAGGGAAAAAAGCTTCTGGGGGCAGGCGGGTGAGTGTAGCTCAATAGTAGAGCACTTTTCTAGCATGTGGGTTTGATGCCTATAGCACAAAAATAAATAAATAAATTCTCCCACAATGAGGTGTAAAGGAAGGAGAAAAGAAAAGGAGAAGGGGAGGGCAAGCAGGAGCGAGGAAAGGAAATTGGCCAGAGTGAAGCCCACATAGAAACGAGAAAAAAGTGTCCAGAGCATTTCTGGTGTTTTGGAGAAAGAATGTAAAGCGTTCTCTTTCCCACAACCTCTTTACTGTCAGGTTATAAGCATCTAAGATCTCTCTGTTCGTGGAATCTCAAGACAAACGCCCAAGGACAGTGAGGGTCGCTCCTGCTGCTTCTTCAAGGCTGGCAGTGGGAGGAGTGGCGCGGGTGGGGGTGGGGAGGCTGCACACACATCCTGGCTGCGTCACTTCTCGGCTCAGTTCTCCTCCACTCCACTTTTTCCCATGTAGATGTCTTTGCTACCAAGTTCAAACAGTTCATATTTTTAAACTGTACTTTATAGTAAATTCATGGCTACATTTCACATTTTCATTCAAGTATATTTTTACCTAGATGTTGAACTTCTCTTCAAAGACTCCAAACTCTGACTGTGCAGCTTCCCCCTCAGACACAGAGCTTCAGGGATGGCGGTTATTACTGTACCTTCTGTCCTGCAATGACAACACGATCCCCCAACTTCAGGCCAAGAGATGAAAGCGCTGTCTTGCTAGTCACGTGGTCACAGTTTGGCAGCATGGCCTTGGAGCGACCACAGGACAGAGGCACCGCGTCTAGCAGCATCTGCTTGATTTCCTTGGCAGTTGCTGCAGCGTCAGCCATTTCCAACGGCATATCCACTGGGTCTGGAACGACATCGGCAGGGATCTGTCCTTTGTCATTCTACAAACAGAGGCAAAAGATATCTTTCAACTCTTATTTACTTGGAATGCTAGACAGTCATATAAAATTCTTCTTGTAGGAAATGTAAATATATTCATCATTTCTTTATTGAAGAATACAAACCCAACAATTGTTACATGACAGACACTATTCTAGGTGCTAAAGACACACAGTGAAGAAAACGAAAAGCTCTGCCCTTGAAAAGCACACATTCTGGTGGGAGAGACAAACTATAAACAAGTAAATAATGATATGGTTTAATAAATAGCAGGAAGTTTATTAAACAGAGGAAACAAAGCAGAGAAGAGGGATAAAGGCCATGGCCAGAGACTCTGTCACAGGAGAAACTGTTACGCAGAGTGGTCAGGGAGGCCGCCTGCGACAACGCATTTACACACAGATCCAAAGGAGAGGAGGCGGTGGCCATGCCGGTTCCTGGGAGGGAAACACATGCCATGCACTGGGCAGGGACAGTGCAGAGCCCGTGGGTGGCAGGTGGGCAAGCTTGGAAAAGCAAGCCAGGGCTGATCAGCTCTGCAGTCCCAGGTGTAGCTACAGCCACACGCGCTTAATGACATTTCTGCCAAGCAGGGACCTCGTACACAACAGTGCCTTCGACCATGGGACTGTACCGCCTCGTGATATCCTAATTGCTCTACTTTATGCAAGGACACTCTATGATGCCTACAGAAGGGCGAAATGGCCTAACGATGCATTTCTCATCATTAAGGGGCACCACACGAGTACATGCCACAGTTGCCACCTCAGTTACGAGACCTCAGCCTCCTGTCCGCTCATGCAGCAGTTCAGATTTCAGAGACAGAAACTAGACTTTCTTTACTTCTGAAATTTGGGCTGTCATCAAGAAAATAGTTCTGTTCTCACCATAAAGGGGAGACTATATCCTAGCATTTATCCTGTGAGATGATAAAGTACCCAGTTATGAGCTCACTTCATTAACAGGGTGTTTATATAATTAACGCCCTATCATAAAAATTATCTCACTTGGTTCCTCCACATCAAGAAAAAACTCGTGAACAAAACAGAATACCTCTTCTTAAGAATTTACATTATAGGGCTGGGGATTTAGCTCAGTGGTTCCACTGCCTGCCTCGCAAGCGCAAGGACCCGAGTTTGATCCCCGGTACCAAAAAACAAAACATAACAAAACAAAAGACAAAAAAAATTAGCACTCCAAATTTTTATTAAGAAAACTAATAGTAATAGTAATAAAATAACGATGATGATTTTCTAATAAGAGAAGGCTCATTCATGACTAGTTATGGAATTCCTTTCTTTTGCTTTCATTTCTTTTTTGTAGTAGTAGGGATTGAGCACAGGGCCTACACACTAAGTTATATTCCCAGCATGCATATGCGCATATATATATATATATATATATATATATATATATTTTTTTTTTTTTTTTTTTTAAAGACAGGGGTCTCACCAAGTTGTTAAGTTGCCCAGGCTGGGCTCAAACTTGGGATCCTCCTGTCTTATCCTCCCATGGTTCTAGGATTACAGGTGTGCACTACCACAACCGGCTGGAGTTCTGCTTTCTTCTACCATTAGTGACTACCAAAGGGTGGCCCAGGGATAAATGCTGGCTCACATAGTAAACTGTGTTTTCAAAGGCTTACTCCTTTTTGTTTTGTTTTGTTTTTGCTTTTTGAGGCAGGGTCTCACTATATAGCCTAAAGTGGCCTTGAATTCACAGGAATCCTCCTGCCTCGGCGGCTTATTCCATTTTTAAAAGTGTATTTATTTTAACTTTGCATTTTGTTGTCATTCTTTGGAGATAAATTTTCTTTTCAAAAGAATTTAAAGTATGATTAATAGAAAATCGTAACTTTAATATATTCATTTGTCTTTAACAGCAAATTTTTCATACATGTATCAAAAGTCAGGCTGGGGATTTAGCTCAGTGGTTCCGGCGCAAGGTCCTGAGTTCGATCCCTGGTACCAAATAAATAAATAAATAAATAAATAAATAAATAAAAAGCCTAAGTAAAAAATATTTAAACTCAAAGATCATGACACTGTAAGGAGGTTTTTACTTTCCTGAATGGGAGATTTATGGAACTTAATGTAAGAGGACTGAAAGTTACTGTGATGCCTTAAATTTAAAGGAAAGACTGTCAACATACCCTTTACAGACATAAAGATACTTGCTCATATAAGAGTTACTCCATTAATAACAACATCCAGATTCAACCCTACTGGGAGATGATATAAAGCTTTTTAATTCCTTTACTTCAACCTCTTACCCTAAAGGCAGGGTTTGCTCCATGCTCCAGTAAGCATTTTACAGCACCTGCACACAAGTTATATGCTGCAATATGCAGAGCTGTTCCAAAATTAAAGTCACTGCAAGTGTCATCCACATCTGCAATTAAACATGAGAAGTATATTAACTAAGATTTTAAATTTAGCCATTATAATTTAAAAGGAGACAGGAAATTTGTTTGTAGAGGGGAATGCTTTTACAAGACTTAAGTCAACCCACCGGAAACTATTCCACAATGAAACAAAATTTTTGTATTACAATCTGGCTAAAATAATCAGTTACTTATTTTCCTAGTACAATGAAGCTCACTATCGAGTGCAGCCATACTCTTGTGAGTTTTCCAGCTATCAGAAATTATGCCATATTAAAAGCAGTGGATGGCAACAACTCCCACCTGTAAAAGCAACTGCCTTCGCACACTCTCACGGAATCTCTCGCACGTTCTCCATGACAACCACAGTGAGGCAGTAGCAGGGTTTAGCTCAGGGATCAGCAAACTATAATCCCTGGGCCACATCAGCCAGCACCTGTTTGTATAAAGCTTTACAGGAACACAAGCACACACACTCGCTGACACATTCTCTGCAGCTACTTTCATACTGCAACTGTGGAACAGAGTCGTCAAGACAGGGCCCAATGTAGTCTGAAAAGGCTAAAATATGTAGTTGCTATCTGGCTCTTTACAGAAAAAGACTTCCAAACACCCTACTAAGAAAACAATGCCAAATTCCCAAACCAATTACAGACTAAATGTATAAAATAATATTCTATTCAACAAATGAATTTGAACTTCATACTAAGAAAAGGAAGCTTATAATTCTAAGAACAGTCTAAACTTTCATTAAGTCATTATGTTATACTCAAATATAAGAAGCCCTCCAGACTTGGTAATCCCATTTTGAATTTTTCTATAATAAGAATCTAATACACCTCCGATCCTGGAAATCCTACCTTAATCTACAACCACCCCTGTGTGCCCTATCTACAACTGCAAGCACCTCCAGCAGGCTCAAGACAAACACTTTTGAATTACTAAATACATGCTACCATCAACAGAGGATTTCTTCCCAATATCATTCAGAAATGAAAAAGTAGCGTTTTAAAGAGAAAATGGATAATTACATGAATCAGAGCTTGGAAAATAGCATTCTGGGAAGTTTACTGAATCTCTAAAACATATTTTTTACCAGGAGGACAATACTGTACAGTCCCTTTAACTTAAAGAAATGCTCTTTATTTGCTCCGTTTTTTCTCAGAAGAAAACTGACATCCAATAAGAGAACCAGACAGGAAGTTAAAATACCAGGTCAGATATTTAAACATTCTAGTTTTCAGTTTGAATATCACCATCAAGATAGAGGGAAGGGAGACGCCTAGAAATTTTATCTGTTAAGTTGAATCACAGAAATTCAGAAATGAATGCTATCTGAAAGAAATATCCTGTATTATTTCGATGCCTATTTCTGAAGGTTTGATTGTTCTATTCTGGCTACTCAAGCAAGTCAAAAGAATTATATAGTAGATAGAATCAATTAGACATAAAATCTATGTTAGATTGGAGAATTTGCTGAGATAGGAAAACCCAGGAACACTTTGTTTTGTATCTCTTTGTAATAAGCTTTGCATGAAAGAATAGCAATTAATCTTCAATAAAGAAATTCTAAACATCTCAGAAATAAAATGGATAGGAAAGTTCACAAAACAAGATGCATTAATGAAGAAAAATCTCCTTGAACTATAACTTTTATGCCACTACTGATGTGTAATTAGTAATATCTATGGTGATCTGATAGTACTTGCCTTTTGGTTTTGATGTCTTCAAAATCACTCTTATAACTTCTGGGACATCAAAATAAGCAGCATAATGCAAAGCATTCATATTTGTCCAGCGACTCCGCAAACTAACATCTGCTCCCAGATCAATAAGCTGAGCTGCAAATTTCACAGCTGTCTCAACATCACCTACAGGACATTTTCTAAATTATTTTTCTTTATTGCGAATTTCAAATACCAAAGGATGGTTGGCTACAATTTCATTTAAAAAGCTAAAGCAAACAGCACACTGAATATACATTTGTACCTCAAAAATGTCATTTTCAGGAATTTATTCTAAGGAAATAATCGTACTCAGGGATATGAATAAACACTTCTCTGTAAAGGTGTTCCTAACTGTACTGCTTATTATGAATAAAATTCTGAAACCTAAAAGTACAATAATAAAAATTGGTTAAATAAATTGAAATGTCCACATTTTGGAATATTCCACTAAAGCCATTAAAAACAGGGTGCTAGATCAGTGCTGTTCAATGTTCTGTGGACACCATCAGTCCTACACTGCAATCTGTCCGCATTTTTTGTCACTCTTTTTTTCCTCTAATATTTCTTCCAATCAAGTGAAATGTAACTTTATGCCTTTTAAAACATATTTGGGCTTATGTTTTTATTTAGTTCATTTTTATATTATAAATTCATTTTGTTTTATTTTACAAAAGCATCAGGCCATGATGGATTGCAGTGGGGAGAAAGAAGTCCTTCACCACCATAAGAGTTCCAGAAGCTCTGTATCACACTACTGAAACAGGGAGAGACAATCACAAAACATGTTTAAGTCAGAGGGGCAGATTTATAAAACGGTAAAGCATGAGACAATTCCAGTTTTAGAAAATACAGACATATGTATTACAAGTATAGAGTTCACCTAAGCCTAAAGCCTGGAGTCTGTGGGGATTACTATGCCTGGAAAACCGACCATAGATTGACCTTGCTGTAAGCCCTCAGGAACATTCTAGGGCAGTGATGGCAAATCTTTTAGAGCTTTCAATGATAATAAGCAGCCAGCTACAGCATGTGCCATAGGTTCACCATCACTGTTCTGGGTATTACCAGTTGCTTCACCCAGTGAACAGCCTGTTTAAAAAAGTGAGAGGAACTGACAAGATATAAAGGCTTCCCTGAGAAAAGGGAACCAGGTCTTGAAGGACCTAACTACTCCGGCTACATTGTCAGCTAAGTGCCCTCCAGGGTCTCTGGCATACACTGAGATTATTTAAGCACAAAAGCAAGTGATCCAAGCAAGCAAGACGCTGTCACATACTTACCAATACCATGAGCTCCAGACTTGCAAGTATAATGTAAAAGAGTCATATCCGTCAATCCATCTCTGTCATTCACATTGCAACCTCTTTTAAGAATCTAAGAAAACCAAGGAAAATATGATTACAACACAACTACTGAAGTACCAATTACATTCTTTTCTTTTTTTTTGGTACCGGGGATCGAACTGGGTGTCCTTGCACTTGCGAGACAAGCGGCGGAACCACTGAGCTAAATTCCCAGCCCCCAAGTACCAATTACATTCAAACCACTGGAGAAAAAGCCAAGTTAGTCTACCTTATCTGAATTATACTCAACATTGCATCCAACAATTATGGAAATTGAACTTGTCAGGCAGGAGGAAATTCTTAAAAGATTACTCCAAAGCAATCTGTTACTCCAAATATGTTCCTCTCAAAAGTGAGCAAAAATTTTCCCCAGTGGGTATAATGACATTTGAAAAGTGTAAGTGCTCTCTTCCCACAATATGACATATTGGTCAAGAAATCCTCCCTCAAAAATCAAATATTGTTTAAAAATTGTATTTAAACCCCTATCTTTATCAAACCACCCAGAAGTATAGATAGAATGTAATGGGAATCAAATCCCTTCATGCTTGAAAGTTTGCAAAATTAATTTGTACAAGGAAAGAAGTGGTATATAAAGAATCCCTCCCTGCTCCCACCAAAAACCCTGGAAATTAAAAAACAAGACCAGAAAAGCACCTGCAAATATAAAAGCAGAACCTTTGAACGGTTTTGCTTTTATTATTATCTTTCCATTCAGATGGGGGTGGGTGTCTACACCACTAGCAATCCTAACAATGCAAAACTTGAAATGTAAGAACTTTTTTTACCTCGTTTCCAATAAGGTCAATGTTTTGTTGGACCTGAGGAACCCACTGTCTTAAAATGGCAAATAATTCTGAGACTGAAGTTTTGGGATCAAAGAGAATTTCTTGGCATGATGCATCATTAGGATCAAAGAAAGAAAACTCTGTTTGAAATAAAAAATGTAAATTAAATTTATTAAAAGTTTCAAATGAATATATTGAAAATAATAAGACCAAGCTTCAAATAATAACAATGTTTTAAGATGCTAGAAAAAGTAAGTTTACCTTAAGCAAATCTCAAAATCAGTATCAGGACCACTAAAAATGAGGCATGTTTGAATTGTGGGAATGAGATTTTCAAGTATCATATTACACTTTCTTATAGAGGAAACCAGATGTGAGTGTACAGACCTCAAACTCTGAGTTTGCCAAGTGGTAGTATCTTTAAGGCATCGAAAGCCTGTCAAATTTTATCAGCATTCTTTTCTCTCAAAACACACGGATAGAGGGGATAGGGATGGGAGGGAAAGGAAATGAAGAAAGGAATTAAGATATGTTATGTATGTGTACCAACTTCCCACAAGGAATGCAATCATCATGTACTACAAACATCTACTAATAAAGAAAATGATCTGAAAGATTAAAAATTAAAAACACAAATGTAATGAATAATAAATTTACAACTATGATTAAAACATAAATTTTAAAATATGCCAAATATTAAGTGTGGTAGAAAAATTTGTAAATTGAAGTGTTCTTTTTACTTTTCTATATTTCCCTAATTTTCTATAATAAACAAGCATCACTTTTTACCCACTGAAGAAGCAGGAAAGGTAATGTTACTTCAACCAAAAAGGAAGTAATATTTGGCAATGTAAAAATGAAAGAAACCTTGGGATAAAGGTTTTGGAATCTGCAGTAGTAAGATCACGTAATACTAGACAAAACTGAACATTTGATCTAAATAGTTCTTTAAAATGATTTTTCTGAGATTTAGAGAAAAGTCAGATATGGTCCTATAACTAACTAGAGAATAAAAGAGAATGGCTCATGAAGGAAATAAAAATTTCAAAAGAACAAAATTAGATTCTGAAACGAGACATTTAATAGCTAATCATCATCTTATTTTTCTTGTTGAAAACCTGCCTCAATCATAAATGGTAGAGACTATAAAAAGCAGAACTCAGTATCTAAAAAAGAGAAATATTAGAGAACTAACATTTGCTGAGCACATACAATTTGACAAACTCCTTCCAAATCCCCACAACATCTTACCTGCCAGGTATTATTATCCTTATTTTGCATAAGAGGGAATGGAAGCCCATCCTAGATAACACTACCTCAGAGTCACACCACTAGTAAAGGGCAAATCTGGGTAGGAAACTAGGTCTTCTCGAACATCTGTCTTCCATCTTCTATTTCACTGTTTACCTGGGATAACTCACTGTCAAGTTCAGATTCTAACAGCGTAAACAAGTAGTGCAGCTTGGGGTTTTTAAAAAATTTTTCTTCTTTGTACTTTTATATATCTTCCAAAATCATACTAAATACAAATAATTCTTACTTTTATAGTTGGGACAACTAAAAGATGAAGAGGCACAAAACCTCTAAAAGTAGAGTAGTGGCCCATTACAAAACAATCAGCTCTCCAAATGTGTTGTGACTTTTGCTGAAGATTCTCAACTGGTCACTCTTCTCTGTTCAAAATAGGAAGAAGGGAAACATGATTCCCTGAGTTTCAGAACAGTTGCTGAAAAATGGGCCTCTCACAGTTAAGCCCTCTTAGAGAATCTAAAGCAAAGATGGATTCTACCTGGTCCAAAATTCCTATGGACCAAGATCTTGTGCCTTTTTGGAAAAATGTGTGAACCTTACAAAGGATACCAGAGAATTACAATAACCACTTTGGGAAATTGTTAACTTAGATAAGATGGTTCACCTTAGCCCTTGAAAAGAAAGGATCCTGAACGTCCCAAAGACAATAGAATATATTTGATGATTATAGGCAGAAGCTTCTGCTGTCAAAATGACTCAAAAAATAGCTTCTGTAAAATAATGCTTACAGCATGCAAATGAAAAATCTTTGGTAGAAAATTCTGGCCATCTGGGTAGGTAATTCTGATAATCCTGATTTGGTTCCATCTACCTGAGGCACAATGTGAATCCAGCTTCTTTTTTAAACTAGGAAGTTCTGTATTATTATATCTGACACATTGTGAGAATTTTAAAATGAAGCTAAAAATGTGTCTGTATGTTTATTTATACATGTTAAATAGACATAAGTAAAAACAAGTACTTATGTAAATTAAGTGTTTCTTAAACTCTCAGAAAAATAGAAACACAAATGTTTTTCAGAATCATATTACTTCAGGAAATAAAAATACTACTGGTTTACCTTTAAAAAAAGAAGGAAGGAAATCCCAGCATAGTTTTCAGCATTAAATATAATGCAGACATACAACTTTGATTCTACCTAGGTCTACTACTCAAATAAGGCCATGTTATAAAACAAGTCAACTACAAATAAACTTATGCTATCTCAATATTACACAATTTCTCAGCAAGAAAAATAAGTTGATGGTTAGCTAATGTCTCCTGAAATTTTCAAGTATAATTGTTAAAAGCAAATGAATTCAATTAATTTAAGTTCATATAAGACAAACATTAATTAGAGAACATGAGCTTATCTACTTTTGGACAAAAGAATTACAGATGTTTGGTGTTAGCAAACATGCCCTATGGCTAAAAAAACTGTATCACGAGGAAACATATGTTTCTAGAAATTATCAAATGGTGTATTCACAGGTTTGCCAATCTACAAAATGCTAACATAATAGTTTAAAAAAAAAGATTAGGTATGAAGATGTCATTTTTGTTAAAGGAAAATAAAGGACCAAAGTAAATAGCTACAGAAAGTTGGGGAAAATACGGAGTCAAGCTGGTTTTAAAAATTCAATGAATTTAATAACATTAAGTTCAAACTAATGCTAAACTAGAATCTGAGCTCCTCTGTTAAAATAAGAAAATTTTCTTGGAGCAGATTTGTTCTTGATGGAAAGTGTGAAAGGTTTTCAATTTTTGAGTGGTCCTCCTAGGAAACAAAGATTCTGTATCTTGTCAAGGTAATTTCCTGTGATTCATGTTGTCTTTGCCAGATCTTTGATCAGTCAAGCTTTCAATTAAAAGAGCCAACTTGTAACTTTCTGCATTGGCCTTTGACATCTTTGTCACTTTGATTAAAAGGATACTTACGATGCTAATGAAGTGTTTTGAATTTCGACAATTTAAACTGAGACAAATCAGGAAAAAAACTGGTATTCAATTTAGAGAACCACCTCATACAGTTTTTTGAACATAGACTCAGGTGCTTTTCTTATCAAAAGCTGTTACAGAATTTCCTTTTGGTCTAATTCTTTCAGCCAGTTACTATTTAATTATGGAGAGTTAGTAAATATTTTGTATTTAGAAATTTCTAAGTAGACTCTTTTGCATATGTCCACAAGGAGTCATCTACAAAAATGTTTACTTTAACACTGATTTTAGTGGGGGGAAAATTGGTAAACTGAAATGAATCTTCAGAGGAACAGACAGGAATGTCTCTATGCTTATTTACATTAAATAAGTCATGGATTGATAAAGACAGGTCTCAACAACATACTGCTGAATAAATTAAGTTGCAGAATGATATAAACATATCTATCATTTATGTGAAACAGTAAGAAAACAAAACAGTACTTCACATTGTTTACAAACCTTCATATATGTAGTATAACAACAATGTCTGGAATATATGCATTTTAAAAAGTAGTTGCCTCTAGGGAACAAGGAGTACTGTACTAGAAAGGAAAATAGAGGAAATTTCAACTTTATATTTGAGGTTTTATTTGAATTTTTTAAAAGAGCTAAATATGACAAAATGTTGTATTTATTTGTTCCAATGGTAGACTGTGATATGTTTATTATCATTGTTTTCTACATTTTTTTCAACTTTAAAGAAGGAAATACAACAGGAGAAAAGATCCCATACAAAATAATAAAGATAAATGTATCAACCAATGTGTGATGCTTATTTAAAGAAAATTAAAGAGGAAGTGAGGGCTCTTAAATGGAAGGAGAAGCACCATATTCCTGGACTGGAAGATAAACTATTTAAAGCTATCAATTCATTCAAGAACAGATTTTCGGTAATTTCAATTCTAATCAGCACTTCACTGGGACTTATTTGAGGAAGCAGAGAACAGTATCCTCTTCTTCCTTTGTGCCAGAGCTTCTCAAACATAAACAGACAGGAAGCATCTAGAGATCTGTGACAGTGTACATTCCGATCCAGTGCGTCTCTGGAGGAGCCTGAGCCTGCATTTCTAACAAGCTTCCAGGATGCCAATGCTGCTGGACCAAGGATCACACTTGAGTAGCAAAGATCTAGAAAGTAAATGTAAGAAAAATAAACTCTTGACCAATAATAATAATGGGTGGGGGCTGGGAGAAGTAGCTTAAAAATACTAAACTACATAATATTTTGTAATTAAACATATCCAAATGAAAAAATAGCAGATAGCTCATTTAAACAATTTATGCATAGTGCTTAAAGACTTCTCAACAACACAAAAAGGGGCAAAAGGGCACAGAAGGAGGCAAAGAGGACCTCAGAGACCAGGCAACTTAGTCCATGAATCAAGGTAAGAAAAAAATGTGAGAGTGGCCAAGCGTTGCCTTGGTGGTTGAGCTAGGGTCTCGGGTGGGACTGGCGACCCCAGGTGAGGCCGTGATGATCTGGATCAGTTTGGTGTCAGGTCCAGGACAGTCTCGAGTGAGACTAGCAACTTCAGGGGAGGTCACGACAAGCTCAGGGAAGTCTCAGGTGAGACCCTGGTGATTTCAGGTGAAATTGAAAGTGCTCAGGGCAAAACATCTCAGTGCACTCCAAATAAATGCGCTTCCCAGTTAGGATGGATTAGGGAATCAAGGGGCTCAGAGAACAAAACACCCCACTGGTCCCCTCAGACTGATGTTAAGGACCTGGGGCAGCAACCCATGGAGAAAAAACAAAAAGAAAGCTAAAATGATAAAATATTGCAATTTCATTTGACCACAAATTCCCATCCTCGCCCCATCTGTCTTCTGGCCAAAGTTCAGACTGGATGAGGACTAGGTATGTCAATTGTTGATCGAAATTTTTAATGATAAAAGACTAGGGTCTCAGGAAAAGATAGATTACGCCCTGTTCCTCTTTTCCCTAAAAACTCAGGGACTTTACAAGAAAAGACAGGATTTCCCTCTGGTTGCCTCCTCCGCACAAGATCCGGTGGAATCCCTACTTCCGGCCTATATCCCCCAACACCCCTGACCAATGGTCCGTCTCAACTGGAGCTGATGCCGGCCAAGAAGGGCCCAACTCCTGGTGCGGAGGCCGCAGTGGAACGGGCACCTCCACGGGAGCCAGTGTCAGCTGAGGAGACCCAGCCCCTGGTGCCATGGCGTGGCCTCACAAGGGGAGAAAGACTGCCCTATTCCTCAGCTCCGCAGAAATTAGAAAGGCACAACTCCCCATGCCCCGATAAAAACAGTCAATCCTAAAATGTTCGTGCTGCGGTGTGAAGGCCGCCCCAGCATCACAGTAAGAGCCCATTATTACAAATCTTAGCTAACTGATAAATTTACTTTTAGGCTCCCGATTTACGCTGGTATTTTCACTCTATTAATATACTTAACACATTTCTGATGGATTGTAAATTTTTAAACTACAATTACAGGGTTAACTTGCACTTTTCTCGGCGTTCTGTGGGTGCTATTAATTCAAGGTTAATTTAAAGTCTGTTAGAAGCCAGTCAAATTTTAAAATGTAACAATCTGAGACTGAAGGGAAAAAGAGAGGACACTTTAAAATCCAAGCAGCCACAGCTAAGTTTATTATCAAAAGTTTATAACAAGTAGGATAGAGAAAAATATATAAATAAGACTATAAATATGAGAAGGTTTTTTTTTGGTACTGGGGATCGAACTTGGGTCCTTGTGCTTTCGGGGCAGGTGGTGGAACCACTGAGCTAAATCCCTGGCCCTGAGAGATACTTTTGATATGAGAGGATTTTGTATGATAAAAGTTTTACCCTGCCAGAAAGATAGAGACATAGTGGCAGAACTGGAAAGCTCAAGTATGTCGAGGAAAAGCTTGTGAAGGATGCAGTTTATAGAAAGAAATATGTGTTTTACGTGTTGGTTTGATGGAGCCCAGGCTGCTTCTTCTAAAAGCTCCTTGTTGCCCATAAAGATTAGGGGCTATGGAGCTCGCTCTACCAGCTACTCCTTCCCAGGTCTCAGCTCTCCTCTCCATTTGACTTGGTTTGGTCTTTAACACCCAAAGGAAAAAATAACTAAAATTATAGAAAAATAATTTTAAATCAAAAGCTGGCCTAAATATAAAGAAGGGGCAACTTAGACCCTTTAATTTTTTTCTGTTGGTTACCAAAAAGGTAGAGAGCTAAAGGGTAGAGAAGCCTAGTGCTGAAGACCAGCTTGAAATCACGCTGGACAGGCTATGAAATATTATTGAATTAGTTATTGATTAAATTGTGAGTCTGGGGCTGGGGATTTAGCTCAGCACCGTGCCTGCCTCACAAATGCAAGGTCCTGAGTTTGATTCCCAGTATCAAAAAAAAAAAATGTGAGACTGTCCTAGGCCTATGTGACTTGCTGGATGAGCCTTCAGCTGCCATACAGAAACAGAGTTCCCTATGCCAACGGTCACAGTTGAGATTTCAATGGTCAATGAGACTAGCACCACTGACAGCTGAGGACTTCATGACTCTTATACAGCCATTCTCTCAGAACAAATGTTAGCTGAAGAAAACAAGGAGGTTACTCGTTAATCACGACCTGTCTTTTGTAGGAATACATTGCTCCTCTTTTTACAAGCCTGGCTCTCATCAGCGCCTTAGCCCTGCTGTTCCCTACATCTGCCTTTATATCCCTGCAATGTTGTGTGATCAATAAAGACTGGCAAGTCCAGGACCAGGGATTTAGCTCAGTGGTTCTGGTACCTGCCTGAAAAGCGCAAGGTCCTGAGTTCAGTCCCCGGTACCAAAAAAAAAAAAAGAATGGCAAGTCCAGAGCCTCAGGGTCTTAGCCCGACAAGAGCTCTGACTATCCCAGACCCCCATTACACCAGTCAAACCTTTGTCTTGTCTTATTCTTATCCTTACCATACCTTCAGTTAGGTGGCCAGGGGGGTTCCAAATCCCTGAATAGCCTAATGCCTCCCACTGAGGCAGGAGCACGTGGCCCTGCTTTCCTTGATATGTGATCTAGAGTTATATTAAAAGTTGATTTTTTTCTTCCAAAGTTGAATTAGAAAGTAAAAAGACAAAACCTCAAAGCTCTCCCTCACCCTTCTGACTCTTCCTGGTTATAAGTCTATAGTGAGAGGTTTCTCTCTCTCACCTTCTTATTGGTGTTAGTTTATTGCAAGAAATGTCTACACTAATTAGTCATCCAAAAAAGTTTTGACTAGTCAATTTATAATAAACCTACAACAGATTATTATAGCTCAACTTGGCCAATATTTCTAAGAGTGCATTCTAATCTGAAAATAATTGTTTGTGTGTCTGTGTTTTTATTGTGTGTTTAAACTAATTAAGGTACCTAAACTGCTTTGTTAAAACTTTTTGAGCTCATATGAATTTTATTTTTCCTTTCATATTTTTTTCTCTAGCTCTTTTGGCCTCCTACCCCCCAAAAAAGTTATCTAAGTTTTCAGAAATAGCAGAATGCACTTAGAAAGTTATAAGATGAAGGTTAAGAGACTTCAAAGTCATGTGGGACTTACAAATAAAAGCAGAGTTTGAGAAGATAAAGGTTATATATGATTTAAACATATATATATATGTTCCTGTAAACATCTTAAAACATGTTCTAGTAGATTACCTTATAGATAAGTAGACATTCACGATACTAGCTCAAATGCTTGTGGTTCACATAGCATAACAGTAGACTAATTTAAATATTCAGCAGGGATTCAACTTCTAAGACAACCATGATTGGTAAATAACAGTTCCCTGGTAATACTATATATTTCAAGGTGCTTGATAACTAGGTAAAATCATAAGACTAAACCTACTGCTCCCACTGCAATACTGGTTTAACTGATGATCTAGGTGTTCAACAACTGAGGTTTAGAGACCAAAGCTAAAAAGGGACCTGGGCTAAGAGTATAGCCAGTATTTTGGCCCTGGCCCTCCAAGGTCAACAAGGACCCAGTATAGGAGGAGATCTATCCTACAAGACCCTACCACTTCAGTTAGTCACCCAACTTACCAAGGAGATGTTAGACCCAAAAAACAGGAATCAACCAAGGTACAGTGTGCTACAAAGGAGGGTCGTCAAAGAGAGAAATGTCTTCTAAGCTTCCACAGGAAGCTACAAGGTCAAAAAAAGCCATGACCCATCCTGGCATCTAACACTGACAGAGGAGCTGAGACTCTACACATGGTCCCAAAAATAACCCCTAGGAAGCCTTAACTGACCTGAATATTGGGGGAGAGGTGTTAATTTTGATTAACATTGGTCTCACTTTAACTTGGTCTTACACTCCCAGAAGAAAAGTATAACCAAAGATATGAAAGTTACGATAATGTAGACTAGACATAAACAAGGACCTCCAATCACTAACACCTGCTGGGAGATTCCAGCCACACTACGAGACAGGTCTAAGAGCTAGCAAGTTACAAGTGTCCCTTCCATTCTAGTGCTCATGTTTTCGTCACATGTGCCTTAAAGTTTGTTTATTCTTGTCTAGAGACTACCTGTACCAAACTGTCTCCCCCACATCATCTGGCTAACATGTCCTGATGAAGAAACACAACAGACGGAATAAACTTCTGCTCTCAGTTTAAAGAAAAGAGTACGAAGTTATGAGAGGGGGTAATTGTGAGAAACTGTGGCTCCATCTTTTCTATCAAAGGATATAAACAGATGTGCCTCCATCTGAAACTTTACTTCACCCTAGACTGCCCTCCTTCCACCCCAAGCACCAGGGTTGCATTTGTTACAGTTCAAGGAATGTCTGCAACTTGGACTCTGGGAACATCTCATACCAAGGACATTCAGTTCCCCATTCCCCCAACCCTCTTTAGCAACCCTGCCTGGCAATCATTCAGGACTACCCCTCACACCACCCAGATTAGCCAATTGGGACAGACTGTGGGCCTTCAACCCAGCCAATGGGAAAAAGGTCAGCTGCTTCTCATCAGGATATGAAGGGAGCCTGTTGCTGCCTATGTGCCTGCAACCTCACCTTAGGTGTATAGCAGACCCTTCTGCAGAAGTAAACTTGCCTTGTTAGGATTTCTCGGTGTCTGAGTGCTTTATTTCAACATTGACAAATTGAGTTTGGGGCTTACTGCCAACACTATGAACTTCATGCATATTAACTGATTTAATCTTCATAATAATAACCATATGAGGTAGTATGATTATCCTCATTTTATTGAAGAAGAAACAAAGTGACAAAAAATAAGCAATTTGCCAAAGATCACAAACTGATAAGTGGCTAACTAGGATTCAAGCCAGAATGATCCCTTATTTTGCTATAAGGACACCTCATTATACCATAATGGCTATACTATGGTACAACATATCAATATAGCCAACTACATTCAAATTTTAGACTTCTACACAGAAAAAAAATAATTTTAATCCAAAGAAAGTGGGGTGGGGAGAAAATGGGAAAGATGTCTGCTTCAAGCCAAGATGGAGTAATAGGGACCAAGTTTGACCTTTCTTGCGAAATAACCAAAACACCAGAGGAAATAAGCAATGGAAGGGATACAATAGGGTGAGTCCTACAACTGCCCAGGGCACTGGGAAATAAGATCAAGAAGTCACAGGCCAGAATACCAGAGAGAACGCAGGTCCATTCCAAGAGAATCACAGAGATCTGAAGAGGCACCTCTTCAAGTATTCAGCTCATGTTTTTGAGGCAAGCAAACAAACCAAGAAGAATTACAGGAATTAGTGCCTCTTCCCACTAGAAAAACTAATCATCATCCTCCTCATAATTCACAAGGAATGAGTAGAGTCCCAAGTAGTAGGGAATAACTAGCTCTAGAACAAGGCTCAAAAATATTTACAAGAAGACAAAAATATCCAGCACTCAACAAGGTAAAATTCATGATGTTGAGTGTTCAATTAAAGATCACCAAGCATGCAAGGAAAGAGGAAAACATGACTCATAACCTGGGAAATAACAAGCTGAAATACAACGAGAGTTAACAGATACTATAATTAATAGAAAAGGACAATAAAAGACATTATAATTGTATCTTAATGTTCAAAGGTTAGAGAAATGGACGATTTACTTTAAAAAGACAAAAAATAAAACTAATCTAAACCAAACTTTAAGAGATGAAAAAGACCAAAATCTAACTTTAGAGATGAAACTTCATTTGAAATAAAAACTTCACTGCATGAGATCAGCATCTAATTAGACACTGTTGATGAAAAATTAATGAATTTAAAGACAATTCAATACAACTATCCAAAACAAAACACAGAAAAAAAGAGGTTCTAAAATATGAAAAGAAGTATCAGTGAGCTGTGGAACAACTTTAAACAATCTAATATACATGTAATTCGGTCTCTTAAAAATGAGAGGAATAGAAAAAAGATCTGAAATAAATAAAGATCTGAAACTTGATTTCCCAAACTTGAAGAACCAAAACTCACAGGTCCAAGCAGCTCAACAGACCTCAAGCACAAGAATATAAATAAAATTATGCCAAGACATAGCATAGTAAAATTGCCCAAAACCAGTAATAAAAAGAAAATCTTAAAAGTAGCTGGGGGGAAAAAAAAGTAGCTAGGGGAGGAAGAAGACATAAAACTCACAGCAATGACACCACATTCCCCATCAGAAAGAACACAAAAGGGAAGACATTCTCATCACTTAGTGTTGAAAGAAAATTATCAACCTAGAATTCGGTACCCTGAAATACATTTTTCAAAAAAGAAGGTGGAATGAAGATGTTTTCAGACATAAAATACTGAGAAGATTCATCACTAGCAGATCTGCTTGATAAGATAGTTAAAGGGAGTCCCGCAGGCAAAAGGAAAATGGTATCATAGAAATCTGGGTTTAATCTTTGAAAAGTGGGGTGGGCGGACAACCCACTTTCCGGTCCCTCTTCGGTCTCTCTTAGACAGAAGTTTTCTTTCTTTCTTTCTCTCAATAAATTTTTCCTACTCTCAAAACAAAAAAAAGAAACAAACAAACAAATCCGGGTTTACACAAAGAATAAAGAGCACTAGAAATGGTTACTACCCAGGGAGGTAAGATTTTCAAATTATCTAAATTTCTTTAGATAAGTCAAGTTTAAGCAAAAGCAATAATAAAGTATTGGTATTTATAATATATGTAATAAATATTCTGTGGGAACTGTCTGTGAATCTATTTCAGAGCGAAAATTCCAAAAATCTCTGTGTACAGACAGTATATAGTCATGCAGGGTCAGCACTGGGCTGCGGCCCTAAGCCACGGCTTTGTGTGGACTGGTTTACCATGTCTCTTGGTTTTAGTCTCACTAGTGCATCTCACATACAAATCCTGAACAAGGCCTATGTGACCCTGCATGATCTGGCCCTTGCCTCACTCTCCAACCTCATCTCCTCCTATCCTGCCCCTTGGACTAACACTTAGCTCTCAGCCTCAGAGGCCTTCCATCAATTCTCAACACATTCCAAGGTTTTTCCCCAAATCTGTGCCTTTAATTATCCATTTTTTCTAGATCTCTTCTCGCCAGTCTCTTCTTATTACAGCTTCTTCTGAATCTTCAGATGACCACCCATCTAGAATAGAAACCCTGCCACCATGATTAACCACTACCACCCGCTTTTTTTTCTCCGTCAAATGCACCATAATCTGCTCACTTGGTTTGTCTACTTGTTCATTTATTGTACGTCTTCCCACCTAGAAGATCTGTCTTGGTTACTGTGGGATCCTCAGCACACAGGAATGTACTCAGAACATAAGAGTCCCTTGGGCCAGGGATTTAGCTCAGTGGTTCCACCGTCTGCCTCACAAGCACAAGGCCCCGAGTTTGATCCCCAGTACCAAAAGAAAACAAACATAAGAGGCCCTTGATAAATGCTTGCTCAATAAATATAATTCAGTATGACACTTTCTCTTTTTTTTTGGTACTGGGGATCGAACTCGGGTCCTTCCACTTGTGAGGCAGGTGGCAGAACCACTGAGCTAAGTCCTCAGCCCCAGTATGACACATTTTAAGGAGACTCTGATGTCAGATTACTAAGGAATCAAGTAGGATAAAAAGAGTCTGAAATTTTTGACAAGGGATTGGTGAGGGAGTTAGAAACATGTAGTTGAAGGAAGCACAGTCTAAGAAAAATGTTTAAATTATATGCAAATACTTGAAGGCTATCATATAAAGAAATGTTTTTTCAGGGCTGGGGATTTAGCTTAGTGGTTCCACTGCCTGCCTCGCAAGCCCAAGGTCCCAAGTTCAATCCCCGGTGCCAAAAAAAAAAAAAAGAGAGAAAGAAATGGTTTTCCGACAGAGGAGATGAACCTTCCAGGCCACCATACCACCGCCCCTGGTGCACAGGAGCAGAGTTGCCCACAGCACAGAGGAGGTGAGCCACGCAAGTGCCAGCAGCACACCTCCTTTCTTCCCCCCACACACTGAAATGAGAAGACACATAAACAAGTCTCAAAACCAGACTTCCAGATCACCTAAAGCAACCCCAAAGGGAAAGGAGATGGAACAATCTGATACTCAGCCACATGGACTCCCTGAACTGGCAACAAAAGAGGATCTGGAAAAAATGAAATCAGAAATAATTTCTCAGATAAAAACAC
>NW_004624738.1:11005362-11021252 GCF_000247695.1 Heterocephalus glaber | reverse complement strand
TTTTTGTATCCTAGGAAATTCTTGCCTACCCTAAGTTCATGAACATTTTCCCTTATAATTTCTTCTTAAAGTTTTATAGTTTTAGTCTTTCATATTTAGGTTCATAAAGTTATATTTATGTATGGAAATAAAGGGCTGAGGTTACTCTTTTACATATGGATACTAGGCATTCTAGTACCATTTGTTGAAAATACTATCCTTTCCTCTGCTCTTGAGTTGAGTTTATGTTTTATAAAATATTAATGTTAAATAATCTTTCAAAAATCAGTGGACCATATATGTATGGTTTTATTTCTAGATTCTCTGTTTTATTCCATTGATCTATGTTTTTCCTTATGCCAACATTTCCTTCATTACTGTAGCTTTAGAGGAAGTCTTAAAATTAGGTAATAAATGTCTTCCAACTCTGTTTTTTTTTTCTTTTTACTTTTCTAGGTCCTTTTACTCCTACATAACTTTTAAATTTCAATATCCAATTCCTCATTTACAGCAAGTATACATAGACCTGAATTTTTATATATATCTTGTGTTTTCTAATCCTGCTAAATTCAAATACAAGTTCTAGGGGTTCCTAGAGATTTCTTAGTATTTTCTCTGTAGATGATCACTTCATCTACATATAAAGATTTTACTTCTACCTTGCCAATCCTATGCTATTTGTTTCTTTTTATTACCAGACTATTTTGGTTTGGGCCTATGTTTCAAAGTTTGATGGACAGATGAAGAGTAGGCATATCTGCCCTTGTTCTCCTCCTCAGGGAGAAAGCATTGTATCATTTCCATTCATATAAGGCATTTTTGCTGAAAGTATGGAGTATATGTCTTTTATCTGTTGAGAAGGTTCTGTTCTACTTCTAGACTCCTGATAGCTTTTACCATGAACAGCTGTAGAATTTAGTCCAATACTTTTTCTGTAACTACTGACAGGATCATATTTCTTCTATTAAAATGATGACTTTTGGGGGTGGATCTTCCAATGCTGAACCAACACTGCGATCCTTATAATAAAACCACTTTCTACATACTCCCAGATCTGACTTCTAATAGTTTTTGTTAAACAAATTTTTATCTATGTTCATACTTTTTTCTTCTATTATCTTTATCCAGTTTTAGGATTAGCACAATGTTGATTTCCTAAAATGAGGGGAGAAGTGTTCCTTTTTTCTGCTTTAAATGTTTGATACAGTTCATCAGTTAAAATGTGTATGAGCCTGTTGTCATATAGGTAGGTTTTCAAGCTACGAATATACTTTCTTTAATAGGTGCTATTCAAATTTTATATTTCTTCCAGAGTCAGTTTCATTAATTTGTCTTCCAAGGTACTTCATAGGAGGTGGCAAATTTATTTCAAAAAAGTTTTTTGTAATATGCTTTCTATATCCTTTTAAATTCTGTAAAATCTGTGGTAATGTCTTCTAGATCTTGATATTGCAATTTTTAAAATGTATAATTGATATTGTGTAATAGGAAGAAAAGGTCTAAAGGAGTAGGGGAAGTGGGAGGGGTAGGGGAAAGGAAAGAAGGGAAAAGAAAAAACATGAGAAAAGGAAAAAAAAATGGAAACAAAGTCTTTGCAAATAGGGAAGGGTGGAGGGGGTGAAGAGAGGGCAGGGGAAGGGGATAAAAATAAAAACCAAGATACATCATGTAAAGGTACAAGATCCTAATGATGAATGCAACTGTATTGTATACCTAAAATGTACCAATAAACTTAATGGAAAAAAAAAAGAAATGGTTTTTCCACATATCAAATTGGCTAAAACTTCAGCAAGACATTTTTTGACTTTTTTTATTATTGCATGTTTGGAGTTCATAACCATTATTCACCTTGGAGAGTTGGTACATGTACATAATACATCCTAATTCTTTATTCATCCCCATCCTCTTCCCTACTTCCCCCACCCCTTGGTCTACTTCCCTTTTCCAAAAGCTCTATCTCCCTGTTTCCTATTATCTATTGTTTATTTTGCTCTTTAATTTATTTATACTTTGTGTTTCTCATATAAAACAAACCATGCAACATTTAAGCTCATGTGTCTGATTTATTTCACTTAGCATTATGGTCTCCAGGTGGATCATGAAGACATATTTTGAGTTATATTCAAAAATAACTTTAGGGCCAGGGATTTAGCTCAGTAGTGCCGCCACCTGCCTCACAAGCATAAGGTCCCGAGTTGGATCCCTGGTACCAAAATAAATGAATAAATAAATAAATAAATAAATAATGACTTTATTATAACTGAAGCTTTTTAACAATGAAATTGACTATTTTATTAGTTTCTCATTATTGAAGATACAAGTGGCTAAATGGCCATCTGTCAGAGATTCTGCAAATGGAGTTTCTATACTAGGAGCTGTGTGGGGAAATCTGAACTACACGCCCACACAGATTCAAAGACTGTGTCACTCCAAGGTGCTACACCATGCTTAATTTCAGCCATACAAAGGGATCAGTATCCATTACCACCTTTCATTCAATATATTTATCCAAGAAACATTGAGCAACTAACCTCAACAAATGACTATTAGTCTTTATGAGATAAGCAAAAATAAAACATGACTGCTGCTCATTCTAAAAACCTATAGTCTAGGAAAGGAAATAAGAATTCTAATTCAAGACAAAATAAGTGCTATAAGCAATGTACAGTGTGGTTTAGTTCAAGCCCCCCACACATAGCTGACTTTATGATATCTGAAAATAAACCCAGTCAACTTCTGTAAAAGTTGCAAATAACTCCTAGGATTAAGATACTTTGGTATTTAGTATGTAGGTAATACTTTGATGACTGCTACAGGTAAACTATAAAAATCTGAATACAAAAAAGTAGAACATGTGGAGATGAGTACGTACCAGAATGAGTATGAATAAAAAGACAAATACCCAACCCAATAACTTTATATCTATTAATATTTTAAAATTATATTATCCCTATCTCTGAAGATGATTTGAAATGACAACCCAACATTTTACCTGAAAAACTTTTTTGGGGGTACCGGGGATCAAACTTAGGACCTCACACTTGCAAGGAAGGCACGGTGCCACTGAGCAAAATCCCCAGCCCTTTACCTGAAAAACTCTTAATTCGAAATCAAGTTTACCTCTTTTACACATTATCAATTATCTGACAAAATATGTTCCTAGGGAAATAAGTCAAAATATTCAAAAACTAGAATGTTTCCAAATTTACATTTTACAAAGGAGAATTATATGGACCAATTTAAATAGGAACTGATCTCATGCCACATTCCAGGCAAAGGTCTCTTACCACCTAGGCCTAAATTCATGGCTTTTTAGCAAGTCAGCATATTTAACCAAATAAATACATCAATAGCAGAAGAATGCCAAATATCTAAGTATCAGTACATTCTAAAAATAAAATCCTCTAAATCCATCATGGTGCTTAAAATTAACACTTTTACATAATAAAAATGCTGACAGCAGATACAAACCATTTAGCTTAAGAGGCAGAAAATGCAATAAGCAATTGTATTTCTGAAAAAGGAAAACTTTAACAACTTTATAAAACCCATAGCAAATGGTTTCATAAAAAAACATCAGTGTAAAGAGGGCATAAGACACAAGTCAAGTCATCCATTCAGAGAAAACAGGCACTTAACATACCACAGTCTGAAGGCATTGGTGCTGCAGAAATGGAAAAGATAACTGGTGTTTCAGAACCTGGAAATAAAAATGGGTATCTTCCAAGCAAAGGATTCCCTTCTAATGGAAAATCTGGAAGGTCCTCTATGGTCATCTTCTAGAAAGCCGCCTATAATGAAAATGGGAAAAAGCATTTCTACTCTCTATATGTGCAACTTACAATGATTACTTCAATTAAAAAATCCTACAGGTCTTCTAATGTCTAACATACTGCAACCTTCAAGAATCTCTCATGACAGAGAAAAAAATTCCTCTGGACAAACTTGTCTAAGAAACATGTGCTGCCTCTCATTGTTTCTTATATAATCAACAATATAATTAGTCTCTCTAGACAAAACGCAGGAGTAATGCAGTGTAACAGGTGCAAATGTATAAAATGCTGAGCTAATCTGAACAGGTGCCACCTCTTAGGTAACAAAGGAGGGCATATTGGCCCTGTAGCCTGGTCTAACTTCTCAGAAAGTTGACACAGGTCCTATCATTTCTCATCCAGCAGCTGTGCCATGTACTCATCACATGAAAATAATCTACTTTAGACTGTTTCCATTATTTTCTGATGGCCCATAAAATTTTACTGAAAATTAATCATCCACTTCTGCAAGTACAAGAACTTACCGAGATTCCTCCAGTAACGATGTAACAGGGTCTGTTTATTCTATCTTAGTAGAGGATGGAAGGCCATACCTTTTAAACTCTATCACTCATACTACCTCTTTAGCCCAAAAAAACTCAGTGCTTAAATTTTTTTTTAATTTGTACTATCCCCTAGTCTACATCTCAGAAATAACATAAAAAGCAGAGAAAATTCTAAGTTAAACTAAACTTATGAAACTAAAAACTTCATAGTTCTTTAGAATCAGATCTTTTAAGTCTGAAATATTATGAATCCTTATGTCTATTTTTAAATATAAGCAGAAAATCACATTATAAAACAAAATTAAATTATTTTAATTATTTTCAATAGTAAGAATAGAGAAAACTAGTTAATGATAGCTTAATCTAGTAGCAGATCATGCTAGCTATTACTCAATGTGTGCTCAATTATACTTGGTTAACCAATCCTATACTAATAATCACCTTTACCATCCACCCATCCTCCAAGGAAACTGTCACTTCTCTGAGTTAACTGGTTTCTTCCCAATTTGATTCATGTTTTTGTAAAACATACAGTTTTTAGCAAGAACTGGTCAGAATAAGCTACTTTCTTTTTCCTCAAGGAGCATGCATTTACATGGACAGGTATATATTAAATAACCTATTCCACTTGTTATTATTTTACAGCTTTTCTAATTTTCTTGGCTACTAAAATTACTTGCCCCCAATATTCTGAATCATTGTAACATTCACCTTGCCACATAAATAAGAAAATGACAAGGTCAAAGAATGGCGACAAGGTCAGGAGTGGTGACCTTCGCAAACAGAGCCTCTCTCTAATTCAGGATTCTTACTTGCTGGCCTTTACTTTCTTAGGAGTAAATCTGGGCAATATTCTACACAGGGTAAGAGGCTTTTTAAAAAGAAAGGAACAGAAAGTTTAGTAAGTACCTATTAAGGAATCACTATGTACAAAACACTACCCTCATTTCAGAGATTACAAAAATGAGTAACAGATGGCCCATGTATGTTAGCTAGTTTATAATGTACTAAGAAAATCACTGAAAATATGATTATGAATATAAGGAATGTATTCAATCACATGAGTACCAGAAAATGTGCTAGAGGAGCTTCCAAAAATCAGAAGTGATACACTGAAAAAGGTGTGGCCACCAGTAAGTTTCAAAAGATCAGTAGGGAAACTCAGGGGAGAAGTTAAAAAGGCAAGCATGTGAGAGGGACACCAGTTGGAAACCTGGAAACCTGGAATACGGCTGGAAAAGCAGTAAGAGATAAGATTGAAGTAGATTGGGGGGGCCATCCTGAGGAGTTCTTAAATACGTGACTGAAGACTGAACCACCCAATTCCATGAGCACTGGGGAGCTACTGATGTTTTAAAAGGGAGTGGCGTGCTTAAAGTTGTGTTTCAGGAGATTAACTATATTCACACTTTGAAACTCAGAAGGTTTTTGGGGTTTTTTTTTGGTACTGGGGATCGAACTCAGGTCCTTGCACTTGGGCAGCAGGCAATGAAACCACTGAGCTAAATCCCCAGCCCCTCAGAAGTATTTTTAATACTCTTTAATTCTTCAGGAAAAGTGGTTATCTTTCTAAATCAGTTAAGAAATGCCACCAAATTACTTCCCTTTCAAAGGATGGGATGTCTCGTTCAAAAATATGTTTAAAATGTGATTCCCAGATCATCTTAAATTTCCTTATAGATTGCTGAGATCCTTAAAGATAAGAAATGCATCTTCCACAACTACCAGTTACCACAGCAGCAAAACTATGTCCCGCTCATGTTTAACAAATATTCAAATCCTAGGTCCAAAGAGGAAAAATAATCCACCCAATGAGATGTAATCAATTTCATTATTTCACATACTTCAAGCCAGAGAAATTACAATATTATCAGACCAATGTAGTGAACATTCTTTGTATTTTACATCTTCATGGCATTTTTCCTTAGTTCCATTTCTTTTCCTTCATAAAACAAACAAACATTCTACCTTTCATCCACAAAGAAAACTACACACTTACAAACTTTCATATAGTCTCGCAGTGCTTCCCTAAAGGAACTCCTGGATCTGAAGACCTGTAACATCTGGAATCTCTGTCGGATATAGAGGTATACTGATCTAGGATGAATTTTTTCATTCCAAATCCTCCTATAGTTAACCGGTGAAAACTGACCAAACCATGTAAGCCTAGGATAAAAAGTCAGACCTAATTAACTGAGTATAGCTACAGTAATAGTTAAAAAAACTAGAAGCAAATTCCCCACACTTTTAATTATATAGGAATTCTGTCCTACTCCCTCAACCCAAGTTACCTCTGAGCAAAAGCAGGTGGCAACAAGGCTCTAAAATCTCATGATTTTCAAGGATCCCTGGTTCTGCCACAACACAGAAGTGGTAAGAAGTGTCCACCAACTTTGTCAGTGTGGTTCAGGGGTAGAAGGGCCCCAAGAGCCTCACCAAACCCAGGAGATTCCTTCAGATTTACCTGGGATATGGCTCAAGAAAGCATCCTCGAGACCCAAGCTACACCCATGTGCCCACATGGGTTGGAATCGTGAGGCACTTTCGTTCAATTTCCCATAGTAATTTGGCATGAATCTTTATTTTCACAAGATTTCAAAACAAGACTAATGAAATAAGCACGTAAAAAGCACAACTACAACAACTCTTTTATTTGCTACCTACAAAACATCTGCTCACTCATTAAAGAAGTTTTGAAAGTATATGAGTATTTCAGGAGATTCAAAAACAAAACTAAGCCAAGTAAACACGTAAAAAGCATAACTCTAAAGATCTTTTTATTTGCTACCTACAAAATACAGTTCAATCATTAAACAGGCATTGACAGCATTAGACACATAGCCCTAGGCCCTAGAGAGAACATCAAAGGTAAGATACCTGTTCTCAAATTCAGGTATGCATTCAAGTAATATTTGTTTCTTACTAAGTCCTGGGAATACTGGGTAAAGAAAACAGGCCCTGGCCCTCATGTAGATTACAGCCTAGCACTGCAAAGCTGCCACTAGCATACAACAGCAATGAGTGCTGTGACCAAGGACAGCTGGGCACTGTGAGAGCACAGACACAAAACAAGAGATTCCTGGGGCACTAATGACGAAAAGCTGTGGTGTCCAACCACATAGCCACTAGCCATATGTGGCTATTTAAATTAAATTTAAAACACAGTTCTCCATTGCTCTAGTTTTAGATCAAGTGCTCAAAAGCACAAGTTGTAGGTTGGCTAGGGCTACCATACTTCTGTGGTACAGAAAGAACACTTCCTTCCACTTAAGAGAGTTCTACTGAGGGCCGGGATTTAGCTTAGTGGTTCCACCGCCTGCCCGGCAAGCGCAAGGACCTGAGTTCCATCCCCGGTACCAAAAAAAAAAAACAACAGTTCTACGGAAAGGCACAGAAGGAAAAAGTGCAGCTCACTCTCTAGACATGAAAACAATACACAGATGTCTGAGACAAACAAATGAAAAGGCTAATGCACTAAACAAGGCCACAACTGCATAATTATACATAATTAACAAAGGAACAGTAACCCTAAACGTAACCAGATGCATGTAGGTTTAAACAGGGAGACAGAGTGAACTGACCCTATAAATTAAGATTACTAGTATAATTTTCAAAATTTGAGTTGTTGCAAGCAATAAGACACTACATAATATCACTTTTTAATAGGCCTTGCTAGAGGGACTGTGTCTAATGAACTTGAAATGTTGGAAATAAATCCTACAAATAGTGCTAAATCATCTACAAAACAGAAATAAATGCATTCATTGCTTCTGAGATTCAATCTTACAACCCAGATAGTCCATATGAAATGAAAGCATCCCCCCCTCAAAGACACACACACTAAAAAGGCATCACGTTTATTGTTAGCAAGATAAAATGGAACCAGGATCATCTTAAATCTTAAAAATGAAGAAAGCTAGATTTCTGCCACTTTCAGGTCTCTGCTTTCCATCCATAGTTGCTACACGTCCTGCACCACCTGCTCTTCTGCTAAACAACTTCACACTCTGCAGGAGGAGGCTAAGCGACAAACGTCAAAGTGAAAGTGAAGTACAGTTAATGTGTTGGATGTTCCTGAAGGAAGGGTTTCTTTACTGAAACATCTCAAAGGCACTGTTTTATACTATGACATGCTACAATGTAGCCACCGTCTAGCCTGGAACACCCACCACGTTATTAAGCCATCCGAGTATCACTCTCCGATGCTTACATATGAAAACACTGTAACAGAGTTGAGATCCAAGTGGCCTATGGAGTCTCCGGACGAAGTGAACAACCTCACATTTACTCAACAGAACGCTACAAACCCATCAATCTAATCCACAGCGATCGGACAGGTCCCAAACCAAGTGTTCTTGCAACTTCTCTTCCCAACGCAAAGGAGTCAGACTGAAGGGATCTCGGGCCGCAAGGGTCAGGGAGGCGAGTCAAGGTTCAGCTTTGAATACCCACAGGCAAATAAATGGTTTCTCCACGACTCAAGCAAGAAGAGACAAGTGCGAAACGCGAGGAGGCCCGGTGCCCGGAGCGGCGCCCGGGTCCGCGGGCTGTGGGGTGCAGGGGGTGCGCGGCCGCACGGATAGCGGCTCCCACCTACCCCAGAGTACGGGCCAAGGCGTCGGGGCGACAACCGCACCCGGCCGCCCCGGGAGGCCTCGGACTCGCGGCCCACGGGGGGCGCCTGGAACCCCTCGCGGCCGCCCGGCCTGGCCCGCCGCCCGGCCCCACCTGCCTGGTCCGGGTCCTCTCCGAGCGCCGAGTGGGACGCCGGGGCGCGGGCGCGGAGGAAAGGCCGAGCGCGCTCCCTCCCGCCGCGGTTACGTCTCCCGCGCCGCCGCCGACCTCCCCGGGTCCACGCGGGTCGGCGCGCGCGCAGTGCAGCCGCCCGGCCAGCGCGCAGGCCCCGGCCCCGCGCACGCGCCACGCCCTCCTCCCCCCCCCGCGCCCCTCGACAGGCGCTGCAGCTGCTGCGCCGCCGGCCGTCAGAGGAGCCCCGCGGTCGTGCGGCGGCGGCCCGGGGCCCGCGCTGCCCTCCTCTTGAAGGCCCTTAGCTGGCCCCGTCTGGCTCCCGAGCTCACTTCCAGCTCGGGCTTGCAGGGCTCCCACCTGCGCTCGGGAAGGGACTGCGAGTTTAGCTTCAGTGTAGCTGTTCGAGGCCCGGGTAGATCCATCAGTCGCCCATGTGCTGCCCTTGCTGTAAAAAGCCTACTCGGTTGCTGTACTCACGGGGAGCCACTACACAAGGCAAGGTGGCGGGGGGAAAGGGGTTGTCCCGCAGTATGTCCCCTACTCTCCTCCTGCCTCATCCGCCTCCACACCCCCACCGCCCCAGAACCAAACAGTGGTAAAACTGTGACGCCTAACAGACTTATGCACACGGACATCCTGGTTCTCAGTCAAGCAGTGGAAAGAAAAGAGTTGGCACTTAAGGAGTCCCCTTAATGAAGAGCCCTGAGGAGACCCTGACAGGTTAGTAGCAGTGAGTTGTCAGGACTTAGTATCCCTCCTCCCCCTCCCTCTCTGTCTCCTTCTTCCCCTCTCCCTCCCTCCCTCTCCCTCTCTTCCTCTCCTCCACACACTACTGTGCCATCTTCAAAGGTCTGGCAGTAACAGATGCTGAATGAACAAAGGTCTCTCCGTGTCTCTGCAAGAGCGGAGGGAGTGTGCACCGCACACCGAACACCTTTTCCCATTGGAACCATTGATTCCAGGGGGAAAAAAATTTTGCAATTGCTGGAACCCTGCCTATGACATCTTCCTACCAAGTGTCCATGGTTGAATACTACCTAATGAGGAACTCCCAGCTGTTTCATCTTGGACCAGCCTTTTGGGGAATTTCCTTCTTCTTTGGGAGCTGGAGTCCAGCCTCACTGATCTCCTCTTTGGGTTCTGTTTGCACTCTAAGAGCTCAGATCAAGTCTAACCCCAGATATCCAGGACAAGTATTCTGTGTCCTTTGGGCTGCCCCTTCTATGACACGCTCACAGCCCCCACTCACCAGCGTGTTGAAGGACTCTTTAGGGTTCATCCTTGCTTGTCTTGAGCTCTCTTAAATGTGATGCTCAGGAACGAAAGGGTGGCCTGTCAAATGCAGAGAGGAGAGAATGCCACCACTTTCTACGTCCTATGCTTCTGTTAACATAGCTCAAAATAGTTGTTTGTAGCAGTCACATCACATTGTTGAATGGGGTGGAGCACACTGCCAACTAAAACCCACATTGCTTATGCAACATTAAATACCACCACCATCCCACGTCCCTGGTCAGCTGCCAGTTTCTCTGTCCCTACAGGCTGTGCGTCTTCACACCCTCTCAGGGATGCTAATGTGACACAGATACTTCCACCTCCCTTTCCCTTCTCTTATCACACCCTTTTCTTGTCTCACCCATCCCCCTCTTTAACTGGTTAGAAGAAAGGCAGGCAGTCTGCCACTGGTGGGCTTAAACACTCAATACGGTCTGTCATTGAACCACAGAAACTCATAAAGATCTGTTGCTAACGGAAGGCGCTATTGAAGTGTCTGTAGGTACACAGTTCACTTTTATTGCTGACTTAAATTATCCCTTTGAGATACCACCATTGGTAGGTGACAAGGTGTGGCTAGCTGAGTTGTTCTTAGCTATAATAAAGTTCTCTGTTAGAACCAGCCAGGCCACTGGCTTATTCTGCTACACTCAAACACCATACAATATATAGGCAAAGTGCCAGGACACCAAGTCACGGGGAAAGAGTGCCCCACTTGCCTGGTGTCCCACTTGTCTTTATTCCAAAACCTGAAGTTCCTCCCTAGCAGGTATGCAAACACTCACCAGTTACCTCCCTGGAACATCCCCTGCGTCACACATATCTTGGATCTGGGCCTTGCCCTGTTAACAAGAGTGAGACTGGACCATCATCTGTAGCCAGACTTAGAGCTTGAACTATTGGAGTGGGAAGGCACATGGAATATGATCCAGCTGCAGTTGCTAAGATTCAATTACATCTGAAGACTGCAAAGTTCTTGAACAAGACAGAAACAAACCTCAGTGCCAGGAAGGAACCAGTATCGGTGGTCAGTGTTGCAGTGCGAAGAAAAGCCACTTTTCCTTTGTCTACTCTTTGGCACTTTACCTATAGGCTTACCTTGTCTTCTCTTTACAAATGTTGAAACAAGACTCCAGGAAGCTGTACCACTTGCTCCATGTACCCAGGGCAGACATAAGAAGCAAACCCAAGTCTGATTTGAAAGCCTACATTGATCCACTGTTCTACATCATCATATGCAATGTTCTTTTGAACCCAAAAAATGGCTGCCCCTTCTATGACACGCTCACAACCCCACTCAACAGTGTGTTGAGAGACTCATTGCTCTTCCATGGGCTGGGAACTGGACAATTTATTATTCAAAGGGGGAAATAAGGGACTCATTTCCACAGTGTGAAGGTACAGAAGACCAATGCCTTAGGACCATGAGAGACACTCATTTGTCAAAATCGGGGCACCAGATGGGGGCCTCAGCTAGTGAACACCATTAAATGCGGACTGTAAGCATACTGGGAAGCACCCCTGAAATCTTCCTGCCTGTTATGTTTGCAAATGATATGATCATCAACATTAAAATAAACCAAGAAAATCAACAAACTATTTAGAAGTCATAAGTTAGTTAAGCATGGTTGCCAAGTGCAAGATCAATTTATAAAAATCAATAATTTACATCAGCTGCAAGCAAGGAGGAACTAGACAATAATAGACCATTCATAATTGCAATAAAACTTTAAAGTACAATGTCCAGAATCGAGCATGGTGATAATACCTATAATCATAGTGCTCTGGGAAGCTGAGGCAGGAAGACTTCATGTTGGAGCCCAGCCTGGGTAACTTAGGAACACAAAATAAAAAATTTAAAAAGGACTGGGCATATAGCTCAGTGTGAAGGCTTTGGGTTCAATCTCAAGTACCACCACCACCAAAAAAAAAAAAAAAAACAAGCACAATATCCAGAAATTAACCTAACACCTTGCAAGAACTTTATGGAGAAAATTCTAAAACTTTATTTAAGAGCATAAAAGAAGACAGAAAAAGTGAAGCATTGGACACACCATGGATAGTATGATTTTACATTGCAAAAATATTAGTGTAATCCCTGAGTTCAATGTTTTGGTATAACTGAAATGTGCAGAAACTAAAATTTTAAAGAATTCAATTAACTTATGAAATATATAAGGAAAAACATAATTTGAAATTTTGAAATTTTAAATTAAGTCAATTTTGAAAACCAAGAGCAAACAGAGGGGGCCTTGCCCTGGCAGATACTGTGTCATTACTACATAGTAATACAAATGATATGGTACTGCTCTAGAAACAATGAGACAGAATGCAGGACTCAGAAGTAGACTAAAAAATGAGGCATATAACCACAAACCAATTAGATATAAATTATTTAGAAGACGGTGTTGAGGAAACTGGCTTAGTGAAAAGTTGTCATGTACCCCACATGGCTATATACAAAGAGGAACTCCAGATACATTAACTACCGATACATGAAAGATAGAAAAAACACTGGAAGACTCTTTCTACAAATGTGGGGTGAGAATTTCCATCACAAAGCATGACCACAGGACTAGGGTTGTAGCTCAGTGGTAGAGCTCTTTCTGACTATGTGCGAAGCCCTGGGTTCAATCCCCAGCTACACACACACGCAAAAAAAGGGGGGGGGGGGGAATTACTATAGAAGCATAAACCATGAAGCAAAAGATTGAAGTATTTCACTGTACCACAATAAGGCTCCTCTTTAATTAAAAATACCATAGGGCGGGACACCCTACCGAGGTCACGAGTGGAGTGGAACATGCCGAATCAGCCCGCTGCAGACAGACAGGCAGGTCTGCGGACGTCCTACTGAGGTCCCGAGTTGCAAGGAACACGCCGAAACAGCCCGTGCCCCGGTAACAATCCACTGGACCCCCCCCCCCACTCCTCTGTACAGCCACCTGGTTCCACACTACAAAGACGCAGAGGACACCGGACCACCAGACCATGGTACTGAGTCCTGTGGTCTGCTGCTCCTGGCCCAGAGGAAGGGGCTCTTGGGCCACCTTCTGTCCCACTGCTCCTGGCCCAGAGGAAGGGGCTTCCGGGCCACCATCCCTCCCACCGCTCCCGGCCCAGACGTAGGGGCTTCTGAGCCACCATCCCACTGCTCCTGGTCCAGAGGAAGGGGCTTCCCGGCCACCATCCCTCCCGCTGCTCCCAGCCCACAGGAAAGGGCTTTTGGGTCACCATCCCTACTTCTGCTCCCAGCCCCTGTCCCACCTCTCCCAGCTCAGAGGAGGTAATCCGTGCAGGCACCAACAGCCCCCCCGCCCAGTCAAAATGAAAAAACACATAAATAAGTCTAAAAACCAGACTTCCAGATCACCTACAGCAACCCCAAAGGGAAATGAGATGGAACACTCTGATACTCAACCACCTGGACCCACTCAACTGGCAACAAAAGGGGATCTGGAAAAAATGAAATCAGAAATAACAGGAGAAATTGTGCCCCTAGTGCAAGACATGATTAATAAATCTAGAGAGGAGCTGAGGAACATGATGGAATCCCAACATAGGAAACAAATGGAATCCATAAAACAGATGCAAATAGATTTCCAGGACATGAAAAACTCCATTGAAAGTCTACACAGCAGAATGAGCCAATGTGAGGACAGAATTTCAGATATAGAAGATAAGATTGCAATTAGTGACCAGGAAAAGAAAAATTGCTTCAAAATTATAAGGGAACATGAGAAATCAATCCAGCAGCTGCTAGATGATGCAAAGAAGAATAACATAAGACTGATTAGAGTCAATGAAGAAACAGGAGAGAGTGCAGATGACAGAAAAAATCTCTTCACAGAAATAATGGCAGAAAACTTCCCAAGCAGGGGAAAAGAATTTGACATACAGATAAGTGAGGCATATAGGACTCCAACTAGCAGTGATCAAAAAACATCTACACATAGGCATATAATAGTTAGGATTCCTGAAACCCAACAGAAGAGCAAAGTTCTACAAGCAGTTAGAGAAAAGAAACAAATCACATACAAAGGAAAGCCCATCAGAATCACAGCAGACTTCTCAACACAAACAATCAAGGCAAGAAGAGGTTTGACTGACATATTCCAAGTCCTAAAAGAAAACAGCCTCCAACACAGATTGATGTACCCTGCAAAACTGTCTTTCAAAATTGATGGAGAAAAATACCATAGGGAAAAGAGCTGACAAATTGGGAGAAGGTGTGTACAAAAGCAACTAGGAATTCGTATCTGAAATATATAAGGAATTTTTTGTAGAAAACCTACTATAAAAGTGACAAAAGCGTAAGAGTGGGTAATGTATAGAAGAGAAAGCCAGAATGGTAAGCAAGCACAGGAGAGCTGCTCAACCTCAGACGATGGAAATGCAAACAGTATGATACTGCCATAGCCACTGGCACACTGGAATGAATGTAATACCTGCTCTCTGGAGGTAGAGGATGTCCTCAGTTGTAGTATTTGCCAGTTTCTCTGGTGTAAAGACTTTTGCTGACACTGATGCCATGCCACCGGCATGAAATTACTGAACAAGAAGTTGGGAAGAAAGGTGTTCTGTCAGCTCCATATGACACTCCAGCACACATTACTCTACCCTTTGGTGTGGTGAGAAGTCAGAAAGATAATCCCAAATCCTGGCAATGACCTGGGGAAAAAGGAATCCTCATGTGCTGTGGGTGGGAATTTAAGCTGGTAAATACATTCTGTAGAGCAATTTGGCAGCATTTAGGGGGAAAAAAATCAATGTGCTTTATGACTCAGGAAGCAGCCTCCTAGGTACACCTCAGAGAAACCCTTACATCCTGCAAGCTCCTTTTTCATGTGATTCTGGAAAGCCAATATTTCATTCACTAGGTGATTTTTACCCAGTCCATAGCTTTAAATACAATCTCCATTTTCATGGTTCCCGAATTTATATTTCCATCTCTGACTTCAGACATATGAGATATGATAGAAAACTACTATAGTGAATGCTTAAGTTTTTAACAATGTAGTCCAGTAAAAGACATGTTGCCATTAATCTCTCTTAAAATACTACCCCCTTGCTTCAAAAACACTTATCCCATAGCCCTTGCCACTTTTGGAAGTAGTTCCAGAAGTTCTCTTTCATGAGTGTCATTTACTTTGCTGTGGCTGCTTCAATGTCCAGAATCAATTCAAAACATTTATTTGTCATAGTTATCTTGATTCTGGAAAAGACCCAGAAATCATATAGCACCATATCTGGTAAATAAGATGGATGAGGAAGGAAGATCCCCGCCTCCATCCCAGGCTCATAGGGCAGAGAAGCTCAGCCGGTCCCAGCACCTGGAAGGAAGCTCCCCCACCACCATCCCATACTCCTAGGGCAGAGAAGCTGAGCTGGTCCCAGAACCCAGAAGGAAGCTCCCCTGCTGCCATCTCAAGCTCCTAGGGCAGAGAGGATGAGCCGCGTGGGCGCCAGAAGCACCCCCACACACACCGTGGAAATGAGAAGACACATAAACAAGCCTCAAAAACAGACTTCCAGATCACCTACAGCAACCCCAAAGGGAAAGGAGATG
>NW_004624738.1:10975827-10990070 GCF_000247695.1 Heterocephalus glaber | reverse complement strand
AAACAAGAACTAAGATACATCATGTACAGGTACAAGCACCCAATGATAAATGTAAATGTATTGTATACCTAAAATATACCAATAAAAGAATTTAAGCAACAACAACAACAAAAAAGAAATCACATACCCTTAATCCCAGCATCACACACTCTAGATTCAGCCACCTCTGAAAAAGCCACCTATGACTGCATGAGTGTTTGGGGGAACATCTAGACCCAAACCATAATAAAAATGCAATTACCCACAGACAGAATGTGAGAACTTCCACAGGACAAAGAATCAATTCCTACAACCAACAAAATAATGGAAGCTCAAAAGAGATTAAAGAGCTGAGTGTGATGGTACACCCCTATAATCCCAGCATTCTGAGAGGATGAGGCAGGAGGATCACAAGTTTCATCCCAGCCTGGGCAATTTAGGGTCTTAGTGAGACCCTGTTCTCAAAATAAATAATAAACAAATAAATAAATAAGAGAGATTTAAGAGTCCTATCCACAGCCTGTAATGTGCAGATCGTGTTTGGATCTAGATTCAAGCAAATGAAAAAAAAAATACTTGAGATAACTGGGGAAAATTTAACCCACATGAACTATTAAATGATATCAAGAAATTTTTGTTAATGGTGTTGGATATGATAGGGACTTCATGATGTTTTTTTTAAAGCCATATCTGTTAGGTATAAAATATAGTGAATGTTTAAGTAAAAGATTTATTGCATTAAAAGACACAGGGCCGGGGATTTAGCTCAGTGGCACCGTGCCTGCCTCCCAAGCACAAGGTCCCGAGTTCGATCCCTGGTACCAAAAAAAACCAAAACAAAACATTAAAAGACACATTGCCATGAAATCACCCTCAAAATACTCAAAACACTCCCTCACTTCAAATATATTTAATCCATCATTTTAACAATGTATCTTTTATTATAATAAGGTTTTTTAAAATTTAAGGATTCGTCATATTTTTTATCACTCTTTGTATAATAAAATGTTTCATGTCTGGGATTTGTTTTAAGATGCTCTATTAGCAGTTAAGTGTGTGGTGGGAAAGATAAATGAAAAATAAAATGGTAAAATTATTAAAGCTGAATTATGGTATATTATTCTTTCTTATTATGCATGATTGGAAAAACTTTTTCATATGAAAAGAAAAGTTTTTTAAACAAGTTCCAAGAAGGCAAGAATTTTATTTTGTTTCTCCACTTCTATATCCCAAGTACCTAGAATAATATCTGGCACATAGCACAAATTCAGTAAGTATGTGTTGATTGAATGTTGCAGGTTCTTAGGACTTCAGTCTCAGTAAAAACAGATTACTATGTCCACAGCATTTAGAAATCACAGAGGTTGCCTTTATGTCATGTGTAGAAATTTAAAGATGCAAGAAATTCACATATGACCTAAGTTCCCAATCCAGTTGACTATAAACCATCAGTGGTTTTAATAACATCTTGACTGGGAGTCAAAAATCAGACTCACTGGAACTGCCACCAACCTTGCACCTTGTCCCCGATGGATTGAATGAGTCACCTAACCAAAGCAAGCCATTGACAGAACAGTTAGTCTGACTCACGAGAAAGTTGAAAGTCTCCTTTGTGACAAAAACAGCATTGATAAGATTATTTCCGAATCCTTCGCTAACCATATTTGAAACAGCAGATAACAGTCAAGATAAGAAGAAATGAGAATTGCTTTTTTATATTCTTGTGGAGTTCAGTGAAAGAAGAATAACTTATAGTCTTCCTTTTTTTTTTAAGGCCCATCAAAAAAACATCTTTATCATCTTCAAGATAATCACAGTCCTGGGGCACTGAATAGCACTTAGAAAGGCAACCAAATTGCATATTGGTCCATCAAATCACCAGAAATCCATTGAGTACCTCGTACTCAAAGAGCAGTGTGGAAGCTCTAATTGAGTGTTAGATTCACTCCTGGAAAAGAAGGAAGAGTCTCATGGGCGTGATCGTAGGCAGCCTGCGATGGAAGCCCAGGATCATCTTTCACTGAGTCTGCAACCCTAGCATGCCTCTTAACTTCCCTGAGCTTGTTTGCTCCTTTGTAAAGTGAGATAAAGAACAACTACCTCAAACTGTTGTGCACTGAGTACAGGCCCGGCTCAAAGCAACGCTCAATGCATAGCTGTGGTCCTAAGACACAAGGATAAGAAGAAAAGCAACTACCTGCCTAGGAAACAGTGCTGACTCTCAGTATTTCCCAAGGGGGAGCACATTGTGGGATGGGGTGGTCAGGGAAGGCTTCAAGGAACAGACATTAGAGGTAGATGGGGAAAATAATTAGATCTCGATAAGTAAAGGAGGAGCTAGCTAACATTTATTGAATGTTTAATGTGTGCTATGCACTATTTTAAGTACCTTCATTCTTTTATGCCTATAAAATAAGTATCATTAGTTCCATCTTTCCAGTTGGAGAATCAAGGCCTGGAGCAGTTAGGCAACTCGCCCAAGAGTGCACGATGAGTTAGCAGAACCAGAATTTGAACCTAGGCAGTCTAGATTCAGAGATTAAACTCTTAACTATGGTGCTTTGTAAGAGAAAAGGTTTAGAGGCTGAAAAGTTCAACGTGTGTTTGCAATAGAGGAATCTATGCCTTAGTCCACTCAGGCTGCTATGACAGAATTCCACAAACTGGGTGGTTTACAGACGCCAGAGATTTATTCTCAGTTCTGGAGGCTGGATGTCCAAGACCAAGACAGCAGCAGACTCAGTGTCTGGCGAGAATTCTCCTCCTGGTTCACAGGCCACCGTCTATTCATTGTGACCTCACATGGTGGAAGGGGAGGGGAGCATTCTGGGATCTCTTATAAGGGCACCAACTCCCAAAGCTCTCACACTGGGATTAGATTTCAACATATGAACTTTGGGGGAACATAAACATTCAGTCCATAACAGTCTGGAGCAGAGCCTACTGTAAGAAACTAGTAGGAGGTGAGCTAGAAAGTTAGATTAGGGCCAGAATGACCTTGAATGTCACACTAAGAGCCTCACAGACTGTCCTACAGGGCCACAGAAAAGCCAGCATGAGTTTCTAATAAGGGAAAGACTGGAATAGGTCAGCACTCTTCATAATGGAAACTCCTACCTTTATGCCCCATGCTGATTACACTCTCTAATAAGGAAAAAACCTAAATGTTACAAGCAAATAAAAGAATTCAAGTATTTTGAAGTAAATTTAACAGTTAAAAATAAACTTGGCCTTTATCAATTCAGCAAATGCTTTTTAAAAGTGATTTCTCCACAAACAGCTCGGTTTTTATATTTAATGTGTGCACAATAACAAACTCCATTCAAAATAGAGACAAGTTATGCAGATGCCCCTGGGGGATAGAAATCTATTTTTCCTGCCTTTTCTGTCACACTTCATTAACCACTTTGCGGCATAACAATAACACCCACATATCATTTTTTAACTACTAGGCTGTTATATAATAAAGTAATAATATATAGTCTTTGGGATATTTGTCCCATTGAACAAAAAGCATAGCTCCAGCAAAAAATAACAACCATACCCTATGGTAGGGTACTGACCCTTCCAGTAAGGTGCTGACAGATTGGCTGCCCATCCTAGGAACCCCACTTCTCAGGGCACCCTGCCTTTGGTTTCTCCAGCCTCTCTCACTCCTTAACCCAGACTTCCTAGCAGAGAGTCTCTCAAGTTTGAGACACTGCACACCTGGTAGGAAGTTACACTTTCACCAATATAAGAGGGAATGTTGCTAATAGCAATAGCCTAGCAGTGATGGTGCCCAAAGTGCAACCCAAAACCCACTCATTCAGCACAAAATGCCAATTCTGCAATTAAAATTTGAATACTGAGGTTGTAGTTTAGAAAAAACAACTGATACATTAACATCATTTGTCTTATAAGAAAAACAAATAGGCTGGGGATGTGGCTCAATGGCGCCATGCCTTCCTGGCAAGTTCAAGGTGCTGAGTTTGATCCCTGGTACAGAAAGCGAGAGAGAGACAGAGAGAGAGAGACAGAGAGAGAGAGAGAAAGAGAGAGAGAGAGAACACGTGCCATAGGCTCGCCACCACCGGAGTGTCTTTGTAGGCAAATCCAGTGACATTATGAAATGTATGTGCCTCTACTGCAAGGGCACCTGTCATGCTCACATCTTAGCTGTATCTAAGACTGGCCACCCCCAAGCACACTGATCCACACAGTCCTCAGCTCTGCAACCAAAAGAGGCCCAAGAGAAGAGGTTTGGTCAGTGAGGAAGGCATCTACTCCCACTTGTCAAGTAATTCTCAAAATCAGTAAATTCCACTAAATAGTCCCCTGTCCTTAAGGACTTTATAACATAAAGGGGAACAAAATGAAAACTCTAAAGGCTGGGAAGTGGGGCAGAATCCCAGGCTTTGAAGTTAAATATAAAAAATTTGCCCAGAACTGAGAAGGTTCATAGGGTGTATAACTCTAGGTTTTAAAAAACAGAACAGTACCAAGGGAACCAGAAAAAGTTAGTCTCTCTATAGACAAATCAAATTTTAAGTTCTTAATTAGCTTTGGGAGAATGGACAAAATAAAATTAAATAACTTCTCAAAGATTCAGCTCTCTCATTTATAAAATGGGTATCATGTAGTTCCAACTTTATCGCATTACTTTAAGAATTCAATTAACTACTATATAAAAAGCACTTCACACAGTGCCTGATATTGAATATTTGTTCGATAACAGTTGATACTGTATATTTAATTAATAAGTTCAAGATAGCATAAATTGAAAGACTGAATTAAGTGTTTTAGGAACTAAAAATGGAGATAAGAGAAAGTTGAACCATTAAGAATAGATTCCATAGAGGTATAAAATCTGGATTGCTCAATTTAGCTTCAATTTCATACAAATAAGTGGTATTTTAGTATGTCTTATATTGTTAAAGCTTTATTTTTTGTCTGTCTGAAATTTAAATGTAACCTGATATTTTTATGTGCACAAAATGGCAATTGTACATAGAGAAGGTAGAACTTAAATTGTTCTTTAGAGGAAGAGGAAAGAGTAAAATCCCAGACAGAGAAATAAACACGGACAATATCAGACTAAAGAGAGGGGGAATAAGTGGAACAGTCTTATGAGGCTTAAGAAGAGATCCAGGCCAAAGAGTCTAGATTGCCCTGAGTTCGATCCCTGGTACTGGAAAAGAGAAAAATAAGAGTCCAGATTTGATCCAGAATGTGTGGGAGAGTTATAGCCAAAATGCTGTTGTCCTGTGATAGGGAGAGATAATTGTGAAGAATAACGACTAAGACTTCATGAAGAAAAGAATAGATCCAAGCTGACTCTAGTACTCGTTAGTCTGTCTTTTGTGGTACTGGGGATTGAACCCAGGGCCTTCACACTGAACTACATTCCTAGCCCTGGGCCTTTTAATTTTGAATCAGAGCTTTGTGCTAAGTTGCTAAGTTACTGAAGCTGGCCTTGAACTTGCCCGAGCCTCAGCTTGCCAGAGCTCTGAGACTATAGGCATGCACAGCCATGCCCAGTGGAACTGCAATGTTTTGAACTCAGTCACTACAAGATAGATGATAGCTGGGGAGATCAAGTTTGTGGCTGCCCTTAGGATCAAATGGAAGTGGGGACAAAAGAGTTGGGAAAGATTAGGAAGAAAGGTAATGTTTGGGGGGAAAGAGTGATCAAAGTTGAAATATTAGTGTATTCTTTCACTGTCAGAATTTGAGTCCCCGCAGTCTTATTATTACTGATCTGAATAAGCAATTAAATACAAATCTGGAGAGACTTCTGGAAGAAAGTTAACTAAGACCAAGAGGGAAAAATTAGGCATTTATTGTCCTCCTTACTCTTCCTGTAGTAGTGAGATGATATTAAAGCAATGAGATTCATTCAGTTCCCTCATTGCTTCCTCCCCCTACAAAACTCCACAAGGTTCTCTTGCCCAACAGAAATGACAAAAGCTCTCCAAAGACAGTGACTTCAATGCAGGCAAAGAGCCTGGAGAACTCAGGGCAACTCCCCATGGGGTCTGTGTCACAATTTTGTTCTTCCAAATTGGTTGCTTCCTTTTTCATATGTATACACAAAATTCTAGTCTCGTAAATGAAAAAACGATGCCCCCCAAACGGTAACTTCTTCCCCAAAAGGACAATTTTTCTCCTTAGAAATACACCCTGGCATGAGCCTTTCATTATGATTCAAAGAAGCCAAACGTGCAGAGTATCTGCCTAGAGAGATGTGTGAAACCAAAACTCAAAGGGCTTATAAGAACCAGACCAAAAAGATCTGATTAGAAATCCAAATCTAAGCACTTGATCAACTTCCGATTACTCACACCAACATTCAAAATCTCTGGCTGATGTGATAAAATTCATCCCATCAATATTCCTGCCTCAAAATCTTTGTGCATGAGTCGTTCTGCTTACACTTTGCCTATCACCTACCTGAACCTGTCCAAATCCCACCACCCTCCCAGAGCCTTCCTAGCTCTCATTTTCTTTACTATTACTAAAACTACACTAATCTCTCCCCTTTGCTAAGAGAGGACGCCTGCTAAAACCCAATCGTCCATGCGCGACTTCCACTTCCGGTATATGACCCTTTAGCAAGACGCTAGGCTGCGCAGGCGCGGGGAAAACTTCTCCGCACCCCTTCCCATCCTCCGTGTGCCCCACGCGCCTACCTCCGCCTGGCAGTTGGACAGCCACGGGTTGAAAAGATTATCAGCTGGCTGAGCATCCACACACCCACTCAGGAGGTGGAGCCTGGCTCCTGGCCACCACTTGTAAGTCAACATGGCAGAAATGCTGGAGTTCAATGACATCTATCAGGAGGTGAAAGGCTCCATGAAGAAGGGTCATCTAAAATTGAACCACCAGGATATCATCTTCAGGAGCAGCAAGACGGGCAAAGTGAATAACATTCAGGCCTGGGAGCTGACGGAAGGTATCTGGCGACGGGTAGCTCTGGGCCATGGACTTAAACTGCTCACAAGGAATGGCCATGTCTACAAGTATGATGGCTTCCAAGAATCAGTGTTTCAGAAACTCTCTGATTTCTTCAAAACTCACTATCACCTTGAGCTCATGGAGAAGGACCTGTGTGTGAAGGGCTGGAACTGGGGAACAGTAAAGTTTGGTGGGCAACTGCTCTCCTTTGACATTGGTGACCAGCCTGTCTTCGAGATACCCCTCAGCAGTGTGTCCCAGTGCACCACCAGCAAGAATGAAGTGACCCTGGAGTTTCACCAAAATGATAATCCAGAGGTCTCCCTCGTGGAGATGCACTTCTATGTCCCTCCCTCCCAGGAGGAAGGTGTGGACCTGGTGGAGGCCTTCGCCCAGAATGTGCTGTCAAAAGCAGATGCAATCCGGGCCACTGTAGATGCCATCTGCATCTTCCAGGAGCTGCAGTGCCTAACTCCTCGGGGTCGTTATGACATTCGCATCTATCCCACCTTCCTGCACTTGCACGGCAAGACCTTCGACTATAAGATCCCTTACTGCACCATGCTGCACCTCTTCCTGCTACCCCGCAAGGACCAGCGCCAGATGTTCTTTGTGATCAGTCTGGACCCCCCTATCAAGCAGGGCCAGACTTGTTACCACTTCCTCATCCTCCTCTTCTCCAAGGATGAGGACATCTCCTTGACTCTCAACATGAATGAGGAGTTAGAGAAGCGCTTTGAGGGACAGCTCACCAAAGACATGTCAGGCTTGCTCTACGAGGTGTTCAGCCAGATCATGAAAGCACTCGTAAACTGCAAGATCACAGTCCCTGGCAACTTCCAAGGGCACTTGGGGGCCCAGTGCATCACCTGCTCCTACAAGGCCGGCTCAGGGTTGCTGTACCCACTGGAGCAGGGCTTCGTCTACATCCACAGGCCACCCCTCCACATCAGCTTCCAGGAGATCACCTTTGTCAGCTTTGCCCATGGTATCGCCACCACTCGCTTTTTTGACTTGGACATTGAGACCGAGCAGGGCACTCGGTACACCTTCAGCAGCATCCAGAAGGAGGAGTATGGGAAGCTGTTTGATTTCATCAGTGCCAAAAAGCTCAACATCAAAAGCCAAGGGTTGAAAGAAGGCAAGAATCTAAGCTACCACAAATACACTGACGCTGACGAAGACCAACACGATGCCTACTTGGAGAAGATGAAGGAGGAGGGCAAGATCCGGGAAGAGAATGCCAATGGCAGCAGTGATGACTTGGGAGAGGAAATGGATGAGTCATTCTACCCTGGGGAAGAGGAAGAAGATGTGGCAGAGGAGTTTGACAGCAACGCCTCTGCCAGCTCCTCCAGTAATGAAGGCGAGAGTGACCAGGATGAGAAAGAGCAGAAACGCCTCAAAAAGGCCAAGATGGCCAAGGATCCCAAAGGCCACAAGAAGACTGTGGAGGTGAAGAAGGGTAAAGACCCCAGTGTCCCCGAGCAGCCTTTGTCCGCCTACGTGCTATGGCTGAATGCCAGCCGAGAGATGATCAAGTCAGAGCACCCTGGCATCAGCGTCGCGAATCTGTCCAAGAAGGCAGGTGAGATCTGGAAGGGGATGTCCAAAACGATGAAGGAGGAGTGGGGCCACAAGGCTGAGGATGTCAGGTTGGAATATGAAAAAGCTGTGAAAGAATATGAAAGGGGCCTGGGCCGGTCTGCTAAGAAGGACAAGTCAAAGAAGAAGAAAGTCCAAGTAAAGATGGATAAGAAATCCATTTCCTCTCGGGGCTCAGCACCCAAGTCATCATCCAGGCAGCTAGGCAAGAGCCTCAAGAGCAAGGAATTTATGTTCAGGAGAGAACAAGAACAAAAAGAAGAGGTGGCAGAGTGAGAACTCTGAAGAAGAGGAGCTGGCCGGTACCCCTTCCTTTTCAGAGCACTCAGCATCAAGATCTGCTGGGCAGAGGAAAGCTCTTGGGACTTGCCCTGTCTCACTTCCAGGCTCCCACTCATCCTTTGGTACCAGTTTCTCCTCATATGATACATAATCCTGGAATTCTGTGCCTTCCGAGCATGCTGTCCTGGTGGCATGCATATCTCTGGGGCAGCAAGGAGGCTTCTTGATTCTTCTGCCTCCCAAAGATAGCTCCTTGTAACGGGCAGAGAGTGGATGGGAGGCCAGGCAGCGTGGCATCCAAACAACCTGGTCTTCTTCTCCCAACCAGAAGGATATGGCTGCTGCTTGTCCTGTTCACATGGCTGCAGTAGGGGTCAGGTGAGGGCAAGCCTGTGGTTACTGTGGGGCCTGTTTTACTGTTTATTTTGTGTTTCTGGTCTTTGAAACAAATATTTAATAAAGGGAACTAACTTTAGAATACCTCAAAATTTTGTACATTATTTTGTGTTAGTTGCCGATATAGAAGAATTGTGTCCTGGCTCCTTAGTGAGAATGTAAACTCCATGAAGACAAGGAACATGCTTGTACATGCCTAACAGCATTCAGTATGTCCTTGCTGTGTTAACCTTGAAATTTAAAGTGGTAGCCAATGTATCACACTGGTGTAAGATACTAATAGAGAAGCTGTGAGGGAGGGACACATACAAATTCTCTGTACTATCCGCTCAGTTTTCTATAAATTTTAAGTCTGTTACTTTGTAAAACATCTAAAATCTTTCTCAGAATCTTGAGTTCCTCTTTTTAAGAAACAGGAAACAAGAAAAAGGCAAAGAAGTCATTTAGAAAGTGGACAGGTTTACAAAACTTAATTGCTTTCCTACATATCAGCAATGAACAGTTAGAAATTTATTTATTTGGGTTTTTTTTTGAGACAAGAGTCTCACTCTGTTGTGCAGGGTGACCTTGGACTCACTGTATAGCCCAGGTGGACCTCAAACTCACAACAGTCCTCCTGCCTCGCCGCTCAAATGTTAGGATTACAGGCATGTGCCACCATGCCCAGTTTTTAATTTTAAATTTAAAACAACACCATTTACACTATCATAGAAAAAGAAAGAAATACTTGGGTATAAATCTAGGGCCGGGGATTTAGCTCAGTGGTTCCGTCGCCTGCTACGCAAGCACAAAGACCCGAGTTTGAACTCCGATACCAAAAAAAAAATCTAACTGTACAAGTTCTATGTGAGGAAATCTATAAAATTCTGATGAAAAATCAAAGAATAAATGGGGAGATTCCATGTTCATAGATTGGAAGACTCATTATTATTAAGATGCTGGTTCTTTCCCATTTGACTCATTATAATCTCACTCAAAATCCTTCCCAATACTATGTAGATATTGAGGAAGTGATTCTGAAATATATATGAAAAGAGCCAAAGACCAAAATAGCCAACACAAAGTTGAAGAACAAAGCCAGAAAATTGACACTATCAGGCCTAAACATTTACTATAAAACTACAGTAATCAAGAGAAGGTGGCACCCTAAAAGAATAGACAAGTCAAAAGCCCAGAAATATACCCACCTCAGCTTAGACGATGGTTCCTTGACAAATATACCCACACTGTCTAGACAGTGGGTTTTAGTTAATAATAATGCATCAATATATCCACATCAGTATAGACAATTGTTCCTTGACAAAGGAGCAAAGCCAATTCAGTAGAAAAAAGGACTGGGTTTTTTTCCTCCAATAAATGGTGCTAGAACAATAGGACAAACATGCGAAAAAGAAAAAAAAAGACTTCAAACACAGATCTTACTCCCTTTACAAAAATTAATACTAAATGTATCACAGACTGTAATGTAAAATTCAAAACTATAAAATTTCTAGAAGATAGCTATCAAAGGAGAAAATTTAAATGACCTTTGGTTTGGTGGTGACTTTTTAGATGCAACACCAAAGGCAAAATCCTTGAAAAGAAAGAATTGACAAGTTGGATTTCATTAGAAATAAAAATTCCTCCTGTGTAAAAGACCCTGTTGTGTCTGGGAGAAAATCTTGGTAAAACACATATAATAGGAAGTAGGGAGAGAAATCTTTCTCAAAGGGGAAGGGGATCCAGGGGAAGAGAGGAGAAGGAGAGGAATGAAAAAAGGAATTGGGATGTGTTGTGTATCTGTACCAACACCACACAAGAAAGGTAAACATATACTACACATGTGTACTAATAACACATATGACAAAGGACTGTTAACCAGAAATACACCCCAAAATCTTAAAATCCAACAACATGCCCAATATTTAAAATATGCAAAAGATCTGAACTTTACTAAGGAAGCTGTATAGACAGCAAATAAGCACATGAAAAGATGGTCACATCATATGCCATTAGGAAAGTGCAAATTAAGACAAAAATAAATACCATTACATATCAATTAGAATGGCTAAAATTCTAAACACAACAAGCAAATGCTAGTGAAGATGAAGAGCATCATTGCTTGTGGAGGCAATGCAAAATGGTACAGTCACTTTGGAACACAGTTTGGCAGTGTCTTACAAAGCTTAAATATAGTCATACCATATGATCCAGCTACCACACTCCTAGGCATTTGCCCAAGTAATTCGAAAACTTCTGTTCACACAGAAAAAAAAAACCCATATATGAATATTTTAGTAGCTTTATTCATAATCACCAAAAAATTGGAAACAACTAACATGTCCTTTCATAGGTGAATGGATAAACTATAGGAAAATAGAGTATTATTTGGTGATGAAAAGTAATGAGATATTGAGCTACAGAATGACATGGAAAAAGCTTAAATGCACATTGTTAAATGAAAGAAGCCAATATGAAAAGGCTACATATTGTCCGCAGCAGGCTGCTTGAGGTGACTAAGTGCCTTTGGCTATTAGTGGTCATTCCCAGAGGCTCAGCTTTGGAGAGCAAAACAATTCCCATCTTTGCCCAAATTCCAACTATATGACATTCTGGAAAAGGCAAAACAATGAAGGCAATAAAATGGTCAGTAATGGCCAGGGGCTGGGGAAGAAGAAAGGAAGGATAGGTGAAACATATTTTTCTGAGGGCAAGGAAGCTGTTCTGTTTGATACTATAATGGTAGTCAGATGACATTATGCTTTTTCAAAAACTTAAAATGCACAATAGAAGCAGTGAACTATGGGTTTTAGTTAATAATAATGTGTCAGTATCAACTATAACAAGGATAAAAAGTGGATTGTGAGGCATTTTAATACTCCTTTTGGGTGTGTAGCAATGAACTGACTTTTCGATCATGCTATTATGTAGAAAAAGATACATTTCTATAAAATACGTCCAAATTGCCTGACAGTGATGGTGTATATATTCAATTACTGAAACCCACACTCTTTTGACTAAAATAATACTATGCAGAAATGAGTTTCCTCAGAAGTCTGAGTGAGCAGGAGATTCATTTTATAACACTTACCCAAATCATGTGATTGTCTTCTCAGTGTCACCCGGAAGAGGAATTCTCAATCCCTCAGGGGTCTCCCTCAGCAAGAGCACAAATTGTTTAGCGGGTTGGTTGGGAGTGTATGGAAATAGGTGTTTTCATAATGGGCTCCCTGGGGCCCCTATGTGGATTCCAATTACCAAAAGCCAGGTTGGTAATGGCAGGCTTTGGCATGCTTCCCTTGATGGAGTCCTCCTTTGAGGGTCCCAGCCAGCTCCCTAGGGCAACAGTGGATAATAATGACTTGGTCTGTGATGCTATGGATACCGGATTTAAAGGGCCAGAGACTATCAATCATGACCCTTAACCTACCTCTTTGGCTGCCTTGCAGCAGTGGCGCAGGAAGAACCACTAAGAGTTCTGGCCCTTCACTTCATATAGCAAGGAAGACAAGGACATTTCAAGAGATTCTTTCAAAGTCAATGTCAAGTATCAAAGAGCTCAGTGAGTCTGAATTCTCATCCAGGGCCCCCTCCATAAAAGCTTTCCTGAAGCTTTGTCTGGCTTCTTGAGAGGAGTTAAGGAAAAACCGTTTCCACAATTGGGCAATGTATCTATAAGACAAAGTGTCATCGTTCATGCTGTAGAATCCTGGATGGTAAGAACTAAGGGTACAGCAGGTTGCTTGAGGTGACTAAATGCCTCTGGCTATTGGTGGTCATTCCCAGAGGCTCAGCTTTGGAGAGCAAAACAATTCCCACCTTTGCCCGAATTACCACACCACCCAGGACTAGGTTTCAGGGCTTTCTCTGACCAATGAGAGACATGGTTTGTGTGTTTTGAAGCGGTGCTCTCTGACAGGCTCTTAGGAATAGAGCAGAGTAATAGACATCACTGGATCTTTGCTGGATTTCTCTTCTGCAAACAGATCACTTCATGCTCAAGGCAAGAACTGCGCCCCAAAGCCAGGCCCAGAGCTTCTCAGTATGCAGCAAGTCTTTGAAAAGACAATGGTAACTATTCCCTTGAAATCCCCTGCAGTGGCAGTTTTGTCTCCGCACTATAAAAGTGATTCTGACACACAAGACGTAGTTCAAGGCTCTGGCTTCTTAATATATCGTGAGGCTTTTGGACCCAATTGTCATTGCAGTGTCTAGAAGGAAGCTGCTCTGAATAAAAGCAAACAAACAAAATCCTCCACTTAAAGGAGGATTAGAGTGGGATTAGATGGGTGTGGTATTGCACACCTGTAATCCTAGCACACGAGAAGCTGAGGCAGGAGGATCACTTCAAGTTTGAGGCCAGACTGGGCTACATTGTAAATTCAAGACCAGCCTGGACTGCACAGTGAGACCCTGTCTCAAAAAACCAGAATAAATAAATAAATAATAAATAAAGTTGACCTAATGGCAGAAGGAACATTGAAAAACTGAAGAAATGTATCTCTGTCAAGCATATCAAGGTGAAGGAAGACTCAGAGCTTCTGGAACTTTCTCCAAACAAGAAAACATTGGCCAGGAGCTGGAGAGATCACAATTTCTAAGGAAATAACACTGCTGGCTGCATGAACAGAGGCTGAACATGTCAAATGACTTCTTTCTTCCCAGGCAGGAGATTAGGGTGTGGCAAAGTGGCCAGGCAAATGGGTGTGAATCACAGATATTCAGTATATGTGCAGGAAAACAGTGCTCTTTGATTCTCACTCAAACTCAAGCAGGTTTTTGACATCAGCCTGAGGAGTGGGGAGTACAAAAGATTGCCACCATGAAGCTCTCAGCCCCTGTGTTCTCACAGTGGTTGGCTCTCAGCCTGGAGAGTGTACTTTTTTCCAACTCTAATTGGTCCACACTTGCTCTGCAGAGCGTATTTCATTTCCTACCTTTAATAAATGTAAAACTTGCTATCTAGGGGAAAAGAGCTTGACATACAGATAAGTGAGGCATATAGGACTCCAAATAGCCTTGATCAAAAAAAATCTACACATAGGCATATAATTGTTAAGATTCCA
>NW_004624738.1:10948359-10971272 GCF_000247695.1 Heterocephalus glaber | reverse complement strand
AGATGCATTATGTAAAAGTACAATTCCCAGTGAGAAATGTAATTGTGTTGTATACCTACAATGTACCAATAAAAGAATTTAATACAAAAAAAAAATCTTGCTATCTTTTGCACTTGTGTTAACCAATCCTTTGTTCAGGACACCAAAAAAACTAGAAATAATCTCCAGAAAGAGTCCCAGCCCCTAAAACTCCAATAATATTTCTCTCTTTTCAATCCAAGCATGAATTTTCAGCCGTTGTCTACCTATTAAAAACCCATAGCATAGAAGTGCTTTCTTCTGCTCTAAAAAGAACAACTAGCCCCTTAGTATCCAAAAGTTTCTACTGATTATCATTTTTTCACATCCACAGCAATAATCACTATAATGAAGACACTAAGACTTGAAAGATCTAGAAGTACAACCAGAATCATGCACCAAAGACTGGAACTTGCTTACAAGTAGGCATGTCACATAAGAAATCATTAGTCCTTCTCAGTCAAGGCTGCACAGGGGAAACATGCCCTCTATATCATAGATATCACCATGGTCCACTCCCCATACTCATGCAGATGGCACGTAACTTTCTATAACTGCCCCAATCCATCAGCCAAGAACACCACAGTAGACTCAGCAAGTCATTAGAGAGGTGTTTAACAAAGGCAATCATTTTCAAGGGTGTGGGTAAAGTCTTCAGAGACCCTCCAAGGAAAAGAGCAACACTCTTGGGCAGTTCATTACTACCCTGGCCTGCAAACCGGGAGAGTGGTTGTTGGAACCCAGAAAGGGTAGCTGTGTAGAAAGGGTTGCCTGACAGGAACTGTGCCCTTCCAGATAGAGCTACAGCCCACCCATTGGGGACCAGGATGGGAAGAAGGGGAATTAATATCCCAACTCACTCTTCTTCCTTCCTCTTTGCTCCTTCCTGCCAATGCATTTCAACAACAGGAGCCCTAGTGATGCATCCACAGGGATCTGCTTCCAAGGACAGGAGAGAGCTGGGGACAGAGACGTAGAGAGTGGATCTGCAGGGGCAAAAAGAGATACCCAGCCCCACCTCCAACTTTACATTTTCCTCCTTTTGGCAATAGGGTTATAATCTGGACTGGACTGCCTCGGCTCTGCAAAATATTTTTCTACCTCACAAGACTTGGCTATGCATTCTGATATAAAGGGAACCTTTTGAATAAAAAGTTGAGTGAGCTTCATCATGATTCCTGATGATAAGGCACTGACTGTGTTGACCTTTTAAGCTATTGGTGAGATCAGGTAATAACTTGGAAGCAGAGCACATAATGATTCCTTGTTCTGTTCTTGAGATTTTACTGACACCTGGCTGCCTGTAATTGTTAGAGCCAGTACAAATTTCACAGTCACTGACTTAAGTGTGCAAAAATGTAATTTTCTCTCTTCTCCTATAATTGAGTGTAATTTCTGTCTTGAGCCTCCATTCTGCCTCAAAGCAGAGAAAATTTAATCTTGTCACTTTCAGATAAATTCATTCAAATTCAGTCGTGTCTTAGTCAATTCAAGTTTATAATTCAGTCACAACTGAGTTTAAAATTCTTTCCTCTCTTTTTTTCTCCTCTTCCTGTCTTCCCTGGAATTGAATCTGAGCTCCTCAGGGGTTACCTAAGAGCTACCCTTCTTGGTGATAATTTGTTCCATCTGCCTCTAGGCATTACCACGTCAGGCGCTCCCTTGAAAATGACCTGGGTGGCCAGGGATTTAGCTCAGTGGTTTCACCGCCTGCTGAGTGAGCACAAGGACCCGAATTTGATCTCAGGTACCAAAAAAAAAAAAATGACCTGGGTGGGCCATGGTGAATGCACCTCTGTCTTCAACTGGTTCTCACACCTCATCCTTGGCAGACTCCCTGCTGCTGTTTCTTTGCAAAATTTTATCCTATATGGAATCTTTCTGGACAGTGTGAAAGACTTCCTATGCCACGGTGACCTGTGGGGGAACGGCTGGGCAGCTTCCCATCCTCTGCATCTGTACCTAGACGTCATTCCTTCCCTGCCACATCAATGTGACGTGATGCATTTCTTCCAGAGGTTTTCCAGCCTACTCTCTCCCCAGCTTCAGGCTGTGGCCAGGAATTGAGGCACAAGCACCTCCTCTTCTCAGGCCCCTATCGATGAGGCCTTGGGCTCAGAGGTGGGACACAGAGAGCCCACATCCACATGTGACCCTGTGGCTTCTCTCCAAACTCTTCACTCACCCGGATTCTTCTGTCTGCCCCCATCCCCTTCTGGGTCTTTCCTGTCTTACACCTGAGTGGACCCTTTTGTTTTAGAAGTCAAAGTTCCACAGACTTTGCTTCTGGTGCCTCACTGGACTGCTTCACCCAAAACTGTGGCTGCCAGGATTACGTGGAAAGGTGCCTGAGAGACAGGAGGAAATCTGATGAGCAGAAGGAGACAGAAAAGGGAGATGACAGCCATCTATGATCCAAGGAATGAGGCCTTGGAAGAAATCGACCTTGCCAACATCTTAATCTCAGATTTCCAGAACAGTGGAGACGGAAATCTTGTTTGTAAACTGCCCAGTCTATGCACTGTGTCACAGCAAGCTAATAGAGGTGGTGAGAACATTAGCCTTATTCTTCACAAGCACTGCTCTTGGTCCTGGATCCTCTGAGGTTCGTTGGTTAAACACATGTTTTCAAGATGCCTATTATGGTAGTCTACTGTTTTGGGGTTTTTTGGCCCAAGAATTTAGGGTCATATATCAGCCAGTTCAGTTCCACTTTGAGATTCTTCAAAATGTTAAAAATAATCCCAGAATCCCTTGAGACCACAGTTTACTGTTATCCATGTTGAAATGTATCCAGTGGTGCTCTTTCCAACGCAAAGTTCAGTCCAGTCAAATCAAGGCCACCCATCATCTGGATATTTTGCAAAATATAAATTTAGACTTGCTAAACATGACAACAAAGATATAAAGTACAAAGAAAAAGAACCTACAGAGCCAATTACATAAAATGAAAATTCTGTACCATAATACAGTTTAAAGGCAAAAGGAAAACTTTTTTGAAGGGCTAGTAACACAAGTGACCAGACAAAATGTTGTTATTCTGAAAAGTAGTAAAACAAAGACAAGCATCTTAATTTCTAAAAATGAACAAAGGATATGTGCAGGGAATCTCTGAAAGAAAATATACAAATGACCATCACATATTATTTTAAGTATATAAACTCTCTAATAAACCAGTAAATACAAATTAATAAGCAATGCCATTTTTCCCCTTTCAAATCATCAGACTATTTATTTATTTATTATTTTTGAGACCAGGTCTTCCTATGCATCCCAGGCTGGCTTTCAACTCATGATGCTCCTGCCTTAGCCTCCCAAGTGCTGGGATTACAGGTGTGTGCTACCACACCAGACTCAGCAAAGATTTCTAAAGGCTAATGGCTAATGCTGACAAGCTTGCAATAAAGTGAATGTTTTTATGCTGCTGGGAATAAAAACTAAAATAATCTTTCTGGAAAGTGATGTCACTATTTGTAGCAAATGCTTTAAAAACATTTGCATTTGGCACTCTTAAGTGTAGGTGCACAAAGTGACATACCTGCAGAGGACAGGCTAGGGAAGGAGGGTGGAGTAACCTTAAGTGACAAATCTTGACAAACAGTACCGCAGCAAGATGACAAGGTCAACACCAATAGTCATAATTCGGGTTGGTAATACATACCCATGAGATGATGGGAAGAAAACAGCTCACGGTCTCTCTGCTTTTCCTCCCCCAAATCCATTGCCCCAGTTTAGTCATGAGAAAAACATCAGACAAATCTCAGTTGAGAGATAGCCCACAATAACTTGATTGATACTCCTCAAAATTCCAGATCATCAAAATAAAGGAAAGTCTGAGAAAATGTCATTACCAGGAGATCTGGCCATTAAAGGTAATGTGGTGTCCTGGGTAGGATCCTGGAATAAAAGGGGGCACAGATAAAACCTAAGGAAGTCTGACCAAAGTGTGGGCTTTAGTAAATAATCATGTATCTATATGGACACGTTAATTATAAGAAAAGAGCGAGGTGTCGTGGTGCATTCCTGTAATCCCAGAATTCTGGGAGCCTGGGGCTAGAGGATTTCCAGTGTGAGCCCAGCCTGAGCAATTTATAGACTCAGCAAGTCTCTTTCTCAAAATAAAAAATAAAAAAGACCTGGGGATGTAGCTCAGTATGAAGGTCCTGAGTTCAATCCCTAGTCCCACAAAACAAAACAAAGCAGAATTATTCCAAAATATCATAGTAACATAAGATGTTAATAATAAGGGATCTCCGGTAGCAAAAAAAAAGATAATAATAATAAGGGAAGCACTGTGGGAGAGAAAAACATATAGGCATTCTGTGCTTGTTTTTTGTTTTGGGGTTTTTTTTCCAAATCTACAACTCTTCTAAAAAGAGTATCACTTTTCTTAATGTTTACATTATTTAGCTAAATAAATTCACATCACAGAATTTATCCTGAGAAAATAATCCCAAATGTTGCAAAAATTTATCTACAGAGATATTTCAGTATTATTTACAATAGATTTAACCTAACTGTTCAGTAATAAGAATCTGACCAAAGAAAATGCCTTTCCTCAAGTCAACAGAATATTATAGCCATTAAAGTTCTGTAAAGCATATTTGATGTGAACATAAATTTATGACATATTAAACTAGGTTACAAATTGTATGTAGAACAAATTCTGTCTGTATTGAGTCCGAAAGAGATAGAATGAGTAGACAGATATAGATAAGAGATTTTTATTTCACCTTGTTTATCTATATGTTCTAAGTTTTTATATGGCATATATTACTATTGTCATGGTGAAATACATATAACATAAAATTTACCATTTTAACCATTTCAAGTGTACATTTCAATGGCATTTAGTACAGGCACAATGTTATAGCATGTCAGTGTTTCATACCCTTTTATGGTTGAATAATTTTCCATTTATTTGTATCTACCACATTTTAGTTATCCATCAGTTGATGAATACTTGGGTTGTTTTCATCTTTATTTTAAATAGTACTGCTGTGAACATTCAAAAACAGAGCTAATCATAGTACTCAGCAATAAAAAGCTATGAATTGTTGATATATACACTGTGACATGAAAGACTCTCAATATTAACTATATTGAGGGAAAAAGTTAACCAAAACATTAAATGCTATATGACTCCATCTATATAAAAGTCTAGACAATGTTTAAATAATATTCAGTCTTGGCTCAAAATTGATGCCACAAAAATGGTTAAAATGGAACCATCTCTTGCTGATACATTTAGTTCAGGACCACATGAGTCAAAATGGAGTTTTTTAAATGTGCTGAACCGCAAGGAGTAGCACCTTAATAAACTAATATTTATTATACCCAATTATATAGGGTATCAGCTTGACCTGTGATATGGCCAGGTCTTTTTTAAAGTGATTTTTGAAGGTGGAACCTAATTTTCTTTCCTAGAGTATAACTGTCTCAAGTTAGTTTGTCTTTGCTGAGACACAATACTGGATACCCACAACTTAAAGGAAGAAAGGATTATTTTGGCTCATAGTTTGTAGAAGTTTCAGTCCATAGTCCACTGGTCCAAAGCAGAGCAGCATGGCAGAGGAGAAACAGCTCATGGCATGGCAGCAGGAAGCAGAGTGATGGAGGGAGGAGGGGAGGAGAGAGACACTTCCAGCCCCTCCTAGTGACCCACCTGTGACCAGGTCTCACCTCCTAGCAGCACATACAGCTCCTGAGCTCATTAACAGATGGATTCACTGATGAGTACAGCACCTCCAGGAGCCAATCACCTTCCAGACACACGAGTCTTCGGGAGAACATTTTAGATATAAACCATAACACTGGCTTAAAATAAAATGTGGAGAAAGCAAAGATGACTTCTAAGATCAGGACATACATAGCAGCCTCCTTCTTGCTTTCTCTTGGACCACTTGCTCCAGGGGAAGCCAGCTTCCATGTTTAAGGGCTCTGGGGAAACCCTATGGAGAGCCCCAAGTCATGAGCAACTGAGGCCTCCTGCAAACAGTTTGCAAGGCATCTACAGCAGCCCTGGGAAGCCTTCAGATGTCTGCATCCCTGGCTGGCATCTGGACTGAAATCTCACAAGAGACCCATAGCCAGAACCACCCAGCTCAGTTGCTCCCAAATTTCTAATCCATAGAAACTGTGAGATAATATCTGATATATTTGGGACAATTCATTATGCAACAACAGAAAACTAATACAGGGAGCCTTAGCTAAGACTGATAGCATCATAGCTAGAATTGCCTGAGGCATAAAACAAAGTATACAACACTGTATTTTAATTAGGGGTATGTGTGTAACAGACATAAAGTATACAACTTAATTGTCCAACTCAAACAAGTTTTACATGTCATTATAACCACCAGCCAGATCAATATATGAACTATTTCCAGCACCCTAAGAAAGCCCTTCATCTCCATAATCAATCAATAGCTGCTTGCAGAGATAATCCCTCTTTTGAGTTCTATAACCCCATAGATTAGTTTTGCCTGTTCTTGAACTCCATATAAGTAGAATGTTTCTGTATTGTACTCTTTTGTGCCTTTCACTTATCATAATTATTTTAAAATTTAACCAAGTTGTTATGTTTCAGTAGTTTGTTCTTTTTATGGTGGGGGAGTATTCCATTGTATAATTATATTGTTGATTTCCTTATTGATAGACATTTAGATTATTTCTAAATTGAGAATAGTATGAATAGAGTTACCATGAATATTCTTGTACCAGTCTCTTTGAGGTGTATGATTTACTCTTAGAGTGGAATTGATGGGTCCTAAGGTGTATGTATTGATGTCAGTTTTCCAAAGTAATACCACTTTACATTTCCACCCAAAGAGGTCTTTTTCCATTTGAAACAAGCCCAGTTTAAAAAGAAAAAAAAAGTTGGTCTTAATGAAAAAATGAATGGCAATATATAAACACCTTATTTTGAATTATTTGTAGTAGTCCTGAAACCAGTCTAAAAGGTACAGAGCTCTCTGGCAGCTGATCCTCTAGGCAAATACTTTGATTCTAATCATTGGTTTAGAAATAATTTTAGTACTTAGATCAAAGGATTTTACAAAGATAATTCAAGCAGAGGCCCAAATCCCAAGAGCAGAAGAATTTACATAAGGCATCCTTCAGATGAGCTTTCATTCTGTTCCATGCAAGACCCGGAGGGGGAGAACAGACTCGGCACATAGCGTCCCTGTTTACCAGCCAGCCCAGCATGGTGACAAATGAAACAACAGCTTGATGCTTAACATTGTTCCCCCCCAGGCACTGATTTAGCTTGGGTTTCCCCTGAGTTCTGCTTCACATAAACAGATCGGGGAACTTTATTAATGATGCACTCTGGGGCATTGGGCTGTGACCAGCATCAGGCTCCGCACACAGCCCCAGTAGTCAGTCTCCAGCTTGCCCGCAGCACAGGAGATGGCTCTAAATCCTCCTGTCTCTGAGACATACTGACACCCACAGTGTTATGATTACCGCTGTACAGAACTCCAGAGGGAAAACGAAGAGCATAAAGCCAGAATATTAACTCCGATCTCGACACCTTCAGATCTCAGCAATGCTCAAGACAGTATTTTTTTCTATTAGGAATATTCAACACTGGCAACAAACCAGATGTCCAAAAGTTGGAAATGGTTAAATAAAAGCCTTTTTCAGACTTGGGGAATCACTGTGCTTAACAGCAGAGTAATTACACATTGAAGCCTCCGTCAGGGTCAATCTGACCAGACACGGGATGACAAATGAACAAGCAAGCCAAATTTAGAGGACTCCAAGATCAATAATTGAAAATTATCTCCAGATAATTCAGGGAAGGACCAGGGTTTGCTTTAGCTTCTGGGGGGAAAGGAGTAAGAACAAATTGTTTAACGCCTATCCTGTTCAGGTACCAAGTAAAGCACTTGCCAAACATTGATTGACTTCATCCCCACAAAAGCTCAGTATGTAGGCACGGTGATCTCTGCCTCAGTGAAGCGCCCCAACTCCAACGATAAGGAGTCGAGATCTAAACCCACGTTTCCCTACTCTAAATTCTTGCTCCAGACTTTACTGACAGCAAATATGGTTTATAAAAGGAATTTTAAGCAGGCAGCTGGTGCCCTTGGCCAAGGGCAACAGTGCTCTGCTCAGCATGAGCAGAAAGATGTGCTTGAAAATAAAAACACATTTTCCCCTTGAGTTCTACTCCTAATGACTGAATAACTCTCCACTGCCTAGCTGTAGCTTGTTTTCCTAGGAGAAAGGTTTAATAAAAAGCCTCTTCCCAGAAGAGCACTGGCCCCTGAGTCACTGTGGTCCATGGTGACTGGCATTAAACTTTACATGGCAGTAAGTTTTCCTGTCTTCTCCCTCCAAACCAGGAAAGATGGCTTTCTTGCTAGCTAACTCAATGTGCTAATACAGAGGAAAGCAATCCTGTCTTCTTCATTCACTGCCTTACTATTTAAAGATGTCCATCGCTATGGCCGCAGGGTTTTACAAGCCCCACAGACAACAATGCACTGCTTGGTTGCTGTCTGTTGTGTGTTCGGGGGCCTTCTCAATAGCAGCAGATTGGAGCACACCCCACTGGTTTGCCCTTATTAAGCTGTGAAGGTCACTTTTCTTCTGGGGTCTGTAATTGTCAAGCCCTCTCTTCTCTTCCACAAATGCATCTCTTCCAGAGGCTTTCACAATCACAGCTAATTTCTCTAGGTTTCATATGGCAGGCATCTGAACAGAATTAAAAGCATAAGCACATGCAAAAATAATCTGCTTCCCAAGATAGTAAATGCTGAGAAGTTCCATATTAGAACACACTGTGAGTGCTGACTGGCTAGGGCATGATTAACCTAATAGGCTTAAAGCTCCACTTGCCATCCACATCTGTTGGGATACAAGCAAAACACAGGCCCGTAATCCGTGTGACTAGGTGCTTTGGAATTGTCCCACTTCTCACTAACAGCAGAAGGTTCCAAACTTAGAAGGACACAGGATGTCAGGCACTCCTTCTTCACACTGGGTTCTTCACATCTAGGACCTTACACCATGGACTTCAAAGGACCCTGCCCTGGAATTGCCTGGATGGACCAGTAAAACTGCCTTTTGTTCCTGTTTCCAAGATGATTCTCAGAAAACTGTGAAGGTTGCAAGTGGAAGACAACTACAAGCTGAAATCATGGGCTGTACACCTTCACACAGTGACATTGTAAACAGCGTCGCAAAGAGTGGCATTCAGTTTTTGAAAAAGCCCAAAGAGGTTTTGCCAGGACATCAGGGAAGCCGTAAAAAGGGCTCTGCCCCATGGCTGGTTAAAAGTTCTACCTGCCTTGATGCTGTGGAAAGCCTGTCCCAGGGACGGAGGCTGGCAGAGGAGCTGCCGAGTTCCAAGAGGACTCAAACTGCAGCTGAAGGTCTCTGTCAGCTCTTGGGAGGCATGGAGGGACTGATGCCAGAGACCCAAACCTCCCACGTGGCTGAAGACATTCCATTCAATACACCAGGCTCCCATGGGACACACGGGGCAGCTTTTCCCGGGAAAGAGAGTGTGCAAAGCACTACCCAAGAGACCTCCAGACCGGGCCACTGCTGCCAAACCATCCCCCCTGCCCCTGGGTCAGCAGGCAAAGTGGACTTCCCCGAGCACCTGGTAAAGGCTCACCAGCATGCTTACACCTACCTGCACTCCAGCCTCTCCAAGTATGAAGTGATCCTGTGCCTCATCCATCAGGCCACCCAGACCCGGGAGCTGCTGCAGCCAATGCTCCACTTCCTGCTGCTGTGCTTTGAGGAGGTCACCCAGCTCTTGGGGGAGATCTCTAGGGATGGAGAAGTGCTCCTCCAGGAGCTTAGGGATGATCTAGCTTGGCCATCAAGGAAAGGGAAGCCCCAGGAGCAGCCAGACCTCTTGCAACAGCTGCTGCAGTACACAGTCAGCAAGCTACAGGTGCTCCATGGCATGGTGGCCTCCCTCACCGGCAGCTTCCTGGAGGGCTCCAGTGGCTACTTCTATTCCACTGCAACCCACTTGGGAAATAAGCTGAGCACAAAGATGGGTGTGGAGGAACGCCTCCTAAGGGCACTGGTCCAGCTGGAGAGCCTCGCAAGTGGCCATGGTGACCCTGGGCTGCAAGATCTACCCTTGTGCTCTGAGGACAGTGGCATTGGTGCTGACGAGTCCGTGCAGTCCTTGGACAAGCTGGGGAAGCAAGCCAGCTGGGACTTCACCCCGGAGCCTATAGAATGGAAGCTGGGGACTTCACCCCAGATGGAGGCCAGTCTGTCAGAACTGGCCTGGCAGCAAAGTCCATTCTGGATGGGTCCGGACAGAGCCCCAGGCTGCCCACTGTCAAGGGCCCCCATGAGCAAGGTCCAGCCAGCAACACAGGGTGAAGCAAGGAGGCCATGCTTCTCCAGCACAGGTCCAGAAACAACCACCTCCAGGCCTTTGGCGGTATCCAGGAGCATGCCACAGGACTCCCTGGGAACCACAGCCTCCACAAAAGCACATCTTCCTAAGAGCTCCAGGCTGATGGCTACTCCATGCCTCAGTGAAAGTGAGGATAGCAGCCCGGAGGAGGAGGACAACAAAGTCAGCCGCATGAGTCTGTGCACAGGGCAGGAGAGAGCTCCACGTTCAAGGCCACAGTCTTCACCCGCTGACAGGGAAAGCCCCTTTCAGCCACGCTCCAGGAAGCTCAGGGGCCCTCAGGCCCAGGAGATGGTTCTGAAGATGAAGGAAGCCATCAGTGAAAGGATCAAGTTTGTCCCTGTCCCCTGTGGACATCAAGACTGGGCTGAGGAAGAGGAGGGAGGGACAATGGTCCCGCCAAGACCTAGCACGGTCAGTGTCAGCAGGAGGGCCCCCGAGAGGCGGAGGAGGACCCAGTCGGAGGGGTGTCTTAAGAGCCACGCGGAGGACCCTACGCTCCAGGAGCTGCGCAGGGTCCAGAGAGATCTCAATCAGAGGCTGGAGGTGTTTTATGCCTTGGGAGCCAAACGGCAGGGGCAGAACAAGGAGCAGATTCTGCTACCCAGAGCAGCAGCCCTGTGGCCCACCAGCAACTGCAGGGTGAGCTGCAGCAGCACCATCAGCAAGCTCAAGGCATCCCTCACCAAGGACTTCAGCATCTTGCCAAATCAGGACAAGAACATTGGGCAGCGATGTCATCCCCACCCTGAAGGTGAACAGCTCAGGCAGGAGAACACTGAGAAACTGCCAAGCACCATCCCATCGGGTGAGGACGGTGAGGCATCCAGGGCCAAGGACTGCATCGTCGGGGGCTGTCCCACCAGAACATCAGTCAAAAAGCTTATTGAAACTTTCAGTCCTGCTGAGAGTATGAGGACACCAGGGGACTCAAAGAACTCGGGGTCAAGCCCCTGCCTCAGAAGGTGGGGGATCCCCCCCATGCCTCCAAGATTTCCCATCTTTCGGGGGCTTGCTCCTTTGTATCCCAAGCCCCAAATTTCTCCAGTAGCAGGCAGCTATCTCAACGCAGACATGGGCTGGAGGCCCTTGGCACCTGTCATTCTTCCCTTGCCTGCAGCAGAAGCATCCGAGAGTGAGGACACTCACTTCGGAACAGAGGGGGACTCAGAGCATCTCCCTCCCCCACCTCTGGAAATCCTGATGGACAAATCATTCACTTCTCTGGAGCCCCCAGAAAGCAGCAATCCAGCAGGGAGCTCCCCTGAAGGGACCCCAGTCCCAGGGCTGGGAGGGTCTGGTTCCACCAGAGGAACATGGGTTTCCTCAAAGCTGAGAGCCTCCGTGAGCCCCATCGACTTGCTGCCCAGCAAGTGCACTGCCAGCCCCACCAAGCTGTGCAGCACAGGGCTGGGGAGCACCAAGAGGGGCAGCAATCCCAGAATGCTTGCCTTGGACCCCAGCCTCCCACCAGCAGCCAGCCCAGACTCAGAGCAGGAGGGCAGGGCTCAGAGTCAGGCACAAGCAGCAAAGGCCACAGGCCCTTCCAAGCAACCCCGGAAGGCAGTCGCCTGGCACCACACCAGCCTTCCATCTGGACAAAGCAGGACCTCGGAACCCAGCCTGGCCAGATCCACAAGAGGAACACATTCTACACAGGCATCCAGGCTGAGCCGAGAGAGAAGTCCCCCGGTGATCAGAAAAACCTCTCCCACAAAGGCACACTGGGTGCCCCAAGCAGACAAGAGACAGCATAGCCCGCCCTCCTCCCAGGGACCTGCCCAGCCAAGTCTCCCCACTGCAGTCAGCTCCCCCAGCCCACCACTCAGCCCTGGAGCTGCCAGCCCACCGGTGAGCCCCAAGGTGCTAAGTCCACCACCAGTGAAGAAGGGACCTTCACCACCCCAACACAAGTCTCCCGCCCTGCCTCCCGGGAGTCCTCCTGCCCAGCGCAGAGAAGCAAGCTCCCCTTCCTCTGTGTCCTCCCTGTCCCCTGCACCGACCGCATCTCAGGGACAGAGGGAGACAAGAGACTCCAAAGACACTCAAGCCCCCTCAGCCAAGGCATCTGCTGTATTCTGCCCGGCCACACTGTCTCTGTTTGAAGCCAAATCACTTTTCTCAACTGCTGGACCGCTGAACCCAGAATTACTGCCACCAGAGCCTGGGGCCCCTCTAGGGACCCCAGCAGCATGCTGGAGGAGCAGTTCAGGGTCGCGGATGAGAGCAGACTCACAGAGGAGAATAGCTCTGTGTTCCCTCAACCCCCTGCCTTTCGTCAGGAGGACAACTCCCCGGCACCAGCTGGGTGTCCAACTTCAGCTGCCCAGTTCCAGCCTCACTGGTCCCTCTTGGGAATCCCAGCCCAGCCAAAGCAGGTAAGAAGAGTCCTCGAGCTGCTGCCCTTTGGGTACTTGGAAGGGACAAGAGCACAGGGAGTGAGCCCTATGGGTTGTCTGGGTCAATCGTTCTCAAACTGTGCTCCAAGACAAGAGTCAAATGGGAAAGAGAGGTGTGGGGAACAGTGTGTCTCCCCTCCACCATGAGCGATGGAGCTTTTACCTGGCACGCATTGGGCTCCTGAGAAAGATTTTTTTTTTTTTGGTACTGGAGATTGAACTTGGGACCTTGTGCTTGCAAGGCAGGCGGCAGAACCGCTGAGCTAAATCCCCAGCCCGAAAGATTTTAATTGAAAAGAGGCTCTGCTGTATTTTTTTTTAAGTTTATATCCACCAAATTAGCCCTAACCCCCACCTCTTAGCCTATAGATGGGAGAATGAGTGAAACAGCTCGTGCCAGGCCTTTTTGAGCCCAGGAGCTGGATTCTGTTGCTTCTTATTCACTGGGCCCAGTGTACTATCCAGTCACTATCTGGTCTCAAGAACCCTTCAACTGTTAAAAATTATGGGAACCCAAAAAGCCTCTGTGTGGGGGCCACATTCCACACCTTTTTCACCAAAATAGAAGTTAAAACTGGGAAATGTGTATAACATGTATTAGTTATTTATTAAAGAATAAATCATTTCCATACTAACACAAAGAATACATTCCTGTGAAAAGCCTGTTTCCTGCAATAACAAAAAGTAGTCAAAGGAGGGGCGCTGTCTTGCATTTTTGTAAATCTTGCTGGTGTCTGGCTCAACAGCCAGGAAGGCTGATCCCTGCAATCTGCTCCTGCAGCCAGTCTGCAGTGATATCACCTGGTTCGTGGGCTCTGGAAACTGAGAAGGGGCTAAAAGGGCAAGTAACATCTTCAGACTGTGAAGGAAATAAGCTGGCGCTGACAGCCAGCCTGGAAGCATCTTGGGGTGCTCGGGAGTCTGCAGGCCACACCTGCACAATGGCCTGTCCTGGCGGCATAGAATATAAGTGTCTGGCTTCCCATTCCCCCAAGCACCTAGCTCCACTCCTCCACCGACTTTGGAGGTTTGTGGACTGAGAACAAGATGCCTCCTGAGTGCCAAGTATCAGAATCTAGGCAAAGAGCTGCTGTCCCTGCCCTCTGCAAACCGAGTTCTGCCTGTGCCTCTCTCCATAGGAGCAAGTGACTTGCTCATGACAGGCCCAGCCTGCAGACAGACGAGACACACAGCCGCAAGGGACATGAGTCAGTACAGCCACTGTGTGAGCACTGCAAGGTCCAGTGGTTATTTTATAGAATATATGAGAAAAATGTCAATCAGAAGCCTATTAGAAAAGAATTCTTATCAATGTGTCTTGACAACAAGTCAGACTGGGCTGGGGATTGATTTAGCTCAGTGGTTCCACTGCCTGCCTTGCAAGCACAAGGTCCTGAGTTTGATCCCCAGTACAAAAAAAAAAAAAAAAAAGAACCTGGATAACAAGTCAGACAAATCTCAACCAACCAATAGCAATTTTGCTATCGCTGCCTTGCCCACAGTTGTGTAAATCTGTGGTTAATTTCTGCACGTGTGATCCATGTTACAGCCCTCACAATCTGTCCAGGCATAAATGGTCATTTTTTACAAAGTACTTGGCAGTCAATTTTAAGTAAAGATGTTATCTCAGGAAAGTTGTGCATGATAATAGTTATATAAACTTCCCCAGCCACTTGAAAGAAATGAAATATTGATTATTTTTGCAAGAATCTTAATGTAACATTGCTCTTTTCTTAAATCTAAAATGAGCTTCCTACAGCATAGTGGCTTTCATCTAAGAACTTCTATAAATGTTAATGCATTATTCCTCATACTAGCTACTTATTCAGTTATTAGATTTCTAAAACTGCCCTTCAGGAGAAGAGCTTGAGAGAACAGGGACAATAAAATGGCATTAATTAAAAACACTAACATTTTAAAACAGCGGGAGCTATAAAGTTGTTCAAGAACATAAAATCATTCAAGAAGAAAATAAAGCCCTTCTCTCAGGCTTCTCCTTGGAAAAGAGCAGCCTAAACGGTTGTTTTATGCCCCGAATCTCAATCTTTGAGGGGAGAGGAGGGTCCTTATAGCTTGAAAGAGGAGCCTGCCCAAGGTCACATGGAAGGTCAATGATTTGCACCCATTCCTCTGCCTCTGGGTGTGGCCGCACATCTAAGCCATTCCAAACAACAAGCCCGTGACAGGAAAATGCACAGCCCCACCCCCAAGGTGTGAATTTGGTATCTGGAAGCAGAAACATCAGCTGTAAGAGCACCAAGCCTTTGCCTCTCTGTAGAGGCCAAGCATATTTTTCTGCCATTCTGCACAGGGAGAAACACCAGGGACCTGGACATGGATTTTCCAAGATCATGAACAGGGGCTTGCAAGGACACAATCATGCCCACTGGGTCTTCCAGTGAAGCAGGCTTGCAGGATCAACTGGCCTGGCAATGGGCTTTGATTCCTGTCTGTCACCCTGTGCTAGGCATGTTTATATCCTCCTGATCGTGGGGCCCTGGGGATCAGGAACAGTCCTTGGAGGTATCCTCAGGAAGCTCAATTACTGAGCTCCAGCTGTTATATATGTGTTGACTCCCTATGAGGTGCCAGTCTCTAGGTCTGAGACTGTTAGGGCACTGTGTGCCCCCAAAGGGTCCCCACTGCCTCCTCTAAGTTCAGTGCCTTTCACCTTTTCCTGGCTCAAGCTAGTAAGGTGGCGGCTCTCTGCAGCCCCCACTCAGTTCCTGGTTCAGGCTGCCCTGTGGCCAGCAGTTCCAGGAAGAGGTAAAACCACAGCCACAGGGTGACACTGAGGAAAATCAGCCTCCTGGCCTGAGCTTCAGGTTCATGAGGAACCTGGGTGGAGGTAAGAGAGTTCTGGTCCAAACGGTTTGCCAGGCCACACTGTCGGTCCCAGAGCAGCAAGCCTCAGGCTTTCCCTCAGGCTTCCCTTCCACTTCCTGCCAGCCACTCCCCAGGGTAAGGGAAAAGTACAGAAGGGCAACTGTAGCCCACAAATTACACTGGGCCCTGAACACCTGCAGTGATCTGAGGCCAGAAGTCGACACAGATGGGACAGGCTAAAGGCACATGGGAGGCTCCTCACTGCCCAAAAGCCATGGGCCTGTGCCACCCCACCCCCACCACCTGATCTTGTCCAGATCTAAACACAAACTTCCTCCACTGGTTTGGCACCGCAGGCACGGAGCTGAGCACACTTCACTCTAAAGCTCACAGAAAAACAAGCACATGCTGTTACAGGCTGAGAGAGGCCTTCTGGTCTATCCAGGTGGAAAGCAGGGCCCTTGTCCTGGGTCCTGGGGTGACTGCTTAATAGTTCTGACCAAGTCCTTAACTCTCTTCATCCCAGGCATCTACCTAGAGCATGATAGGGTAGTCCCTAGGGTCTGTTCCAGATGTGAATTCCTATCAAGTTTACAAAGGTGCACCATAGTGACAGCTCCCCATTTCCTGAGCACTTAGGTGCTAGTTACCCACTGTGAGTTTGACATGCTTTGTCCAATATTGATACCTATGAGATGGGTCCTCTTATGATTTCCATTTTACAAAGGAGGAAATGAAGACTGTAGGATCATTTAGCATGCTACAGGGTACACAGCTGGTGAGTGGAAGAGCTAGGATTTGAAACCCTGGAGCCAGACACCAGGTATCTGGAGGCCAGCCTGCCAGCAGACAGCCAATGTGGCTGTCAGAGTTGGTCTCTTCTATCTGATTTATTCCCTGTTTCACGCCAACCTCCATTCTGCTCCTCCAACGCTTGCCTGGTCAGATCGAGGATCGTGTGGAGGTCCCCACTACAAACACAGCCCCCCTGGTCATGTCCCTCAGCAGCTGGGAAACTGTTCTAGCCAAAATATTGGGCAGGGCTGGGCCAGGCAGTTTCCATTTCACTCCATTCAGGAAAATGGCAGCTGTGCAAAGCAGGGTTTTGTTTTGTTTTTCTCCTTTGCTGTTGCTGTTGTTGTTAATTCAACTAGCTTAGCCTAGTCCTTTATTAAACAAGAAGTCCTTTAGAAACAAAAACAAAATAAAGGCCCAGCTCCCAGAGCTCCTGAGGGGGTTGCTTTGTTCAGAGCAGCAGGATCTTGGGCATGGGAAAGAACAAGATTCAGCCTGTCCACTGGTTCCCACCAGGCCCAACCACAGCAGGTGGGCAGGCGGGCACACGGCAAGGACAGCCCAGCCAGACAAGCCTGACATGGAAAGACAGAGGCCCGGTGCCAAGGGTGAGCCACTGGGCTTTGTGAGAGAGCTGGGGAGGAACACACAGAAGCCAGAGGAATGGGGAGGGAGCCAGGAAGAGGAGCAGCACACGAGGGTCCGATCTGACCTTGTTCTTTCTCCCCGGAGCAGCAGCAGCAGTGAGGACAGCCCCAAGCAGGATGTGGCACCTTGGAGCAGCCCCCATGTCCCAGAATTGCAGGGAGGCGGCGGCAGCTGGGCATCTCCCCCAGAGCTCTACGTGCTTGGCCACAGGCTGCAGCCAGAGGCCCGCACCAGCTGTGCCCAGAACAAAGCTCAGCCAGAGGAACAGCCCCAGCAGAAGGAGGTGACTCCAGTCACCCCAGCAGGCAGAAGGTGACAGCCAAGGACCTACACTGCGCCTAGATGGTAAGCACACCAACCCCCATGGCAGTACCCAGACGTACCACCGTTCAGCGGTCTGACAAACTTTAAACAATGGCAGTCTTCACTTCCAAATCCTGCTTTGCCTTGGGGCTCAAAGGTTAGCCAAAACTTTAGACCCCCACAATGGCATTTTTAATCCTTCAGGGGCTAGCCTTAACTTAGGAGAGGAATCTAGTCCATGCTCAATGGGCCAGGTAATTTACATGGTAACCCATGGTAATCACAAAATTGGTCCATCCTCACAACAGTGAATGAAATAGGTAGCATCCTCCAGTTTTGCAAATAAGAAAACCCAAGTGTCTTGTCAGAGTCAAACAGGTAAGACGAGAATAGAGAAAAACTTGGCACAGATGCAACTGGCCCTGGAATCTCTGCTGTTCTCGTTACATTTCCTTTGCCTCATTACTTCACCACCCCACCTGCCTACAGCGCATGCAATTATATGAATGGTGGGAAAGCTTTGTTTCTAGAAGGTTGAGTGATGCCAGAGCACTGAAGTTCCCATTAGGAGCTTTGTTTATGAGGCTAAGTGCTCCTGACATGAGGTGACTGTGTAGATGCAAACACACAGTGCCACCCACTCTCCGCTCCTGCTTCCTGAGTTCAGCCGGATGCCCTTGGTTTAGAGCTTTCAGCTCCCAGCGCCAGCCATGCCGCCCTTGGCCTCTGCACATATCAAGTGCTCCTGCCGCCCAGCACACCCGCACAGCCCAGCCCGCCAGACAAGGCAGCTATTCTCTGCACCAGGTGGCCACTGGGGCTCGTGATGCCGAGTGGATGAGGCTCACACACTCCTGTGTCTGTCTCCCCCTGAGGCTTCGTGGCCGTTTATTCCTAGGTCATCTGCAAAATTTCTGCTGGAGCTCAAACGAAAGCCAAGAATGGTGGTTCATGCCAAAATCCTGGTTCTGCCAATGAGCTAGATATTTGCTGCAGATCTTGGAATTTTTCCATCAGAGGCTGTGGAGTACTTTCTACTTGGAAAAGAATTTTCAATAATTGAGTGAGTCTGTGCCAGCTCAGTGGGTTGTCAAAGACAAGAATTCTCACCCACGAGTACAGCTAAGGGGCAGTCCTCCAGATCTGCTGCAGAGCTGATTTTTTAAATTTGGGGAAATTATAGACCTCAAATCTTTTCTTGTTGAAATAGATTGTGGGCTCAAGAACATGTTAGCCTGCGTCCTAGGGACTCCAGCTAGCTTCCCCAGGTTCGGGCAATGATTAAATGAATCTCATCTGACTTGTTATTAAAGTTATTAAATCTCATCTGACAGTTACTAAAATGGGGGCGGGGGTGACAGAGCTGATCTCTTCAAAGAACAGAGGGTCCTAACTCACCCTCTGTATTGGAAAATGTCTGCGCATGCTCAGCTATTTGCTCACCTTTGTTAGAGTGGCTGCATCAATCTCAGAGCAGTGCTCAGGTCACACCCAAACTGAGTGGATGCCTGGGAGCCGCCCGGGCTGCAGGCAATGGGAGCAGCTGAGGATGAGGCAAGTGCCTGAGAATAAAGCCGGTTTAGGAAACCTGCTTGCTGCAGAGCCAGGCGCTGTCCCTAAATGGTTAGGCAGGCAGCAGGGGAAGCAAGGGAGTGGGCCCTGGGGGAGCTGGGCCCAGCTGAGCAAGCAAGAGGCAAATGCCTGGGTGGCCTGCGAGCCAGCTCACAGGTGAGTGACTTCAGAAAGCCCTGGTCAGAAAATGTTTGCACCCCTTGCCAGAGTTTAGGGAAGTCACAGGCCAAAGCCCAGCTGCAGGGGGTGCACAGAATCCTGGTGGATGAAACTGGGGTACTAGGCGGGGTGTAATCTGAAACCAGGATTTGCAGCAAAGCCAGATCAGCCGGAAGTGGGATGAGTCGCCTGCCTGCCTGGGCCACCCTCCTCCGTGGTAGGGGGAGGTTGAGTGCATTGTTGCCTGAGCCTCCTTCGCACTCGTCTGTGGTGAGAAGAGCTAGACAAGGCAGCTAGGAGCTGGCTAGCGTTTTACATCATAGAGGCGCCAGCACCATAGAGAACCCCCGAGGAGAGCCCAGCATGATCTACTACCGCCCTCTGTGAGTGTGCACGGCAGGAGGCTCCCCGGAGCTAGGGGCTGCTCCTTCCCCTGGCTAGGCTGGTAAGGATCACACTCAGCTCTGCCAGGTTGCAGTCAGCAGAGAAGGGGACAACGGCTTCTGGTTCCTCCTGGTTTCTCCATCACCGGTGGAGCAGCCAGTGATGCCTCCTTATCCCTCTGGAGGACTTCTTCCCTTACTGCGAGCTTTCCTGCACCAAGATGGAGCTGGCTTCCTGCCATCTGTCCCTCCGTGTGATATCATGAGAGGCCCAGAATGCCACCACGTCCAGGCAACAGGGACGATGCCCTGGTATAGCCCCTTGTGTGGCCCTGTGGCCCACCGGCCTTGGGAATTCCAGGTCAGTTTCTCCTGGGAAAGGTGGAGAAGGTTACCAAGGCCCAGGAGCTGGGCCCTGGAGACAATAAAGGTCAAAATTAAAGCAGTGCTGGCAGGAATTTAGCTCAGCAGTTTCACCGCCTGCCTCACAAGCACAAGGACCCAAGTTCGATCCCCGGTACCAAAAAAACAAAAAGAATAAAAATGAAAGCAATACTGAGCTGGCACAGGAGCAGATATTTCAAAGATGTGGGTGGCTTGGGGTTTGTTTGTTTATTGTAGGGCTGCTTTGCCACCATGCTAACTTCACCTGGCATAACTTACATGTGAATCAGACTTTGCACAAGAGAAATTAAATCCACCACAACAGACCAGTTTCTTTGGCATTAATTCATCATCCGAGCCAGGCCTTTCCCCAAACCCATATCTATGTTTCTGCCTTGGAGAGCCCATTACTGGTGGCCATGAGGGGTAAGCTCAATGCCACACTTGTCAGGTGGGCCATTCTTCTTCACCCTGTCCCCCTCCACCAAAGAACCTTATCCTTGCTAGGCCAAATCTACTTCCTTTACTTTGTTTTTCAGTTAAACCAATGGACCCAACCCTCAAGTATGCATGAGTCTGTACATTTTCTCCTTAGAGTTAGAAAACAAGAAGGAACACTGGGGGTAAAGACAAGGAAGAGGCTCCACAGATCAATTAGAGAGGTATACATCATGCCCATATTCTTGTTTGGGCCAGCTTTTTCCGGGGGTGTACAGTCTTCAACCTCCATGCTCAAGGGAACCCCAGAGCTGTTGAGAGAGAGGCGCTTAGCCCAGCCTTTATCCAACACATGAGTAACATAGCAAACAGATCTGCCCCAGGGGGAAAGCACAATTTTCTGTTTCCATCAAAAGGATTCATGGAGGAAAAAAAGTAAATATAATGGTCTGGCAGAACAGTGACAGCTTTTTAGAAGTATAAATACAACCCTCCCGATGAAATATAACCTTTCTCTGCGGCTTGAGTCTGTGCTGTTGTTTACAGTAAGCAGCATTTATTTTCCTTCCTCATATCACACACCCCGTCCAACACCTAAAACAATCCATGTGGATAGACAATGAGGGCAGACAGGCCAAAGAGACACTTCTTTCCTTCATGATTTCCTTCTTTCTGATATGATTTGCTTCCTAAATCCTACAATGTGAATGAAAAGGATTCCAACAAATATATTCTTTTTCTAAAATAAGCCAGCATTTTACATGTATCAGGGGAGCCAGTACAGTGAATTATACCTGTTGACATGTTTGTCAATTGATCATCTGGCTGAAGGCTTACAAAGCTGCCAGGCTCCTATTCTATCTTCCAGAGGAAATCTTTTCAAAGGTAATATATTTTTAAGTAGCCCCACATCAAAGATTCTGTTGAACTGCCATAAAGTAAATGTGTTCTGAGCCTACATTAACAGAACATGTTATATTGCACCATCATTTACTCCCTGTACCTACCTGAAGTTTAAATAAAATCCCATCAATCCATCCAGACATTTTTATGAAATGTAATTAAAAATGCATTGCACACGAAGAGGAGCAAACAGTTAATTCACTCGGCACTCTAATTCAGTTTTATGGAGAACCCTGGACTCTGCTGGCTTGATTACACTCATGGAGTCCAGAAAGCAACTTCACTGAGAAGCCTACGGACGCTGCGTCCGGTGAAGACTGTCTCTTACAGAACTAGCCACTGCTCCAAGGCTGCCATCTCAGATGCCCCTGAAGTCTAGCACATGGGGGCAGGCCCTGGTTTTGGCTCAAGTGAGCTCATCAGGGCTCAGTTAGTGCCCTTGGACACCACTGCTATTCTCAAAGGGAGGAAAAAGAACCACAAAAGGAGAGGCATTAGAGGAGAAAGAGAAAGAGAGGAAGGTTGTGGCGAAAGTGCAGTTACCTATACCCCTCTGGAAAACTAGGATTAGGACACAGGAGCCTGGGTCCTGAAACCTCCCTGACCCCACTCTGACCTGGCTTCTCTGGATCCGACTCTTCACCTGGAAAGCAGTGATAACAATACAGCCTACTTCTCCTGCCACGTGCAAGACCTGGCCACAACAGTCTCATCCTAAACCACCTTGGTGAGCCATCTTGGGGACCTGAATTCCGAATCCCCTTGTCCATTTTTATCATTTTTCTTTGATTTTGTTTTTAATGTTCACCTCTGCCCATCTCTGCACTTTAAGATTCTAATTAAGAAAAGAACTCTGTTTCATTTCCCCCTCGTTCTAGAGCTGCTCGTTGATCCTTAGAGAAAGTTAAGAACAGCTGTCAAACTCAGCAAGAATTGACTTCCTCCTTTGAAGGTCTCCATGTCTTTCAAAGTGAAAGGGAAAGACTTTAAAACATTTTGCTGCCAATCACTAGTCCATGTGTCAAATATACCAAATGGAAAAAAAACCACCCAAAAACCCAAATTAAGCTTCAGAATCTCATTCATCCCCACGTGGGGTCTCGGGATTGTCTGTCAGGTAGACGGTGGGCAATTACTTCAGGTCCTAAACAGCAGGTCTGACAGAGCTGAAGCTTGAGTCGATAATCATTAGACTTTTCCTTTCAGGCAAAGCTCCACTCTTCCAGAATACAATTGTCTACATAGTTTCATTAAATTTTGGAGGAAAATCCTATGAGATTACAAACAAAGTATTTTTTTCAATACCTTTTCAAATGAATAAAAGCAAACGAGGCTGAGAGCTGGTCTAGAACATACCACCAACTAGTGGCACAAGGAGCCTCCCAGACTCCGGCCAGGTTCCGTTCTGACATGAAAGCAAGCAGCATTCAATTCGGGTCATGGCGGGTGGGGGACTCTCAAGGAGATAGCGCAGTCTGATTTGGAGGAAAAAAAAATCTCCATTTTCTCCAGTATTTAGAAACAGGAAATTATTTTTCATATCCAACCAAATTCCAGCTATAATTTTAACCATTCCTCTGAAACTAGTTTGAATGGAAACTCAAAATTCCCGAGGGAGTTTTAAACAGTAATCATCTCTGCAAATTTTGCCACTCCCTCCTCTCTGCCTCCCAGACCCACCCA
>NW_004624738.1:10869941-10948259 GCF_000247695.1 Heterocephalus glaber | reverse complement strand
CGCCCACCCACCCACACACACACACACACACACACACACACACACACACACACACACATGCCAAACTGCTTCTGGCCTTAAGGGAAAATAAAGAAAAATCTTTCCCCAAAAGATCTTTGCTCCTCATTGCCGTGAACCCCTGCAGTGGCTTCCAGGTGGAAATCCCCCAGCAACAGCAGCTGCAGCCTCCTTTCAGAGCCCGTGCTGACTTTATTGCAATGCCCCAGAGTGGTGAAAGCCTGTGGAGGAGACAGAGGAAATACAGACCCCGGGAAACAAATTGCCTTCATGAAAATTATTTATCTTTTTTTCTTCTTCGGAAGGGGACAGGATTGGCTGTGTTTACAAAACCTGGTGACTTTTGAAAGCTATTGTTTAGCTAACAGCTTCTGACACCAGTCCCAAAGGTGCTGGATCACTTTCTGGATGTAAAAATTCTCAAGGAGAACCCAAGGTGATGCTAATAACAGCTGTCAACCCACAGAGAGGTAATTACAAAGCCATGATTAAAACAAAAAAAAAACCTTCCAATGTGATAGCCATTCACTGAAACACTGGGTGACAGGATGCTGGAAACCAGACCACTTCCTGAACAGACTCCAGGAATGATGACCAAACAGCCTCCACATTGTCCCTCGCTCAGAAACACCGACCCTGACAGTGCTGTGCGCAGCTGACGCTGCCATCCTCCCCGGAGCTCGGCTAGGAGCAAGCAGCGCAGCTTCTCAAACTGCCGAATCATTGGAACCACCACCAGGGCTGCCAGGTCCTTTGCAGATGCCAGTTCCTTCCCTCCAGAGACAGCATCTCCTCCACTCCTCCCCACAAGCAATTCTTTCCTTCAACCACTTGTGGGAATTCTGGTTTAGGGTAGGCAGCTCCCAGGTGGGGGCTCAGCCAGAGCATTGAGACTGGAGCAGAGGCCTTCAACCCTGGGGGCTGAAGAACAACTGGGGTTCTCATCCGGCACGTCTAGTACACAACCCATGGATCTGCACCTTACTGAGCACCGTGGGTGAAGCAAGCGACCCATCAGACTCAGTGCTTGCACCTTCTCCATGCCAGCAGCCCCCACTAGAAGCACACCGGAAGCTGTTCCTTTCCAAAGCCACTATAAAGCTTTCGCTCTCCTGCCTGCCTTTGAGTCTCTGCCAGCATGGTAGGAAGCTAGGGCAAGTCTGAGGTCTGCTTTCCCCATCTAGTTGGTCTTCATTATTTGCACAAATCCTATCCCCACCAGAGGCCATGTTTGGACAGCCAGGTGCCCACAGCACATCCTGATGACCAATTGATCCTCTCGAAAAGCTCCAACGGGCCCAGGGGGAGGCAAGCTCTTGGAGCAATAGAGCTTCCTGGAATAGACGGTAGGGGCTTTAGAGTCAAAGGGGCCTGAACATGTCCCAAGCTCCAGCCAATCTCTCACTAAGTCTTGGGGCCTGACTCCCAAGGCGAGGTTTCCACCACCAGACCTGCAGCATCTGCATCATGGGGAGCTCATTGGAAATGCAGAATCTCAATCCTCACCCATTCCTGCCAAATCCGAGTCTACAACTTAGCAAGACTCCCAAGAGGCTCTGGGCCCTGGCTGAGGCTGCTGACTAAGCATTTCTGAGGCTTAGTTTCCTCCTAAGGAAATAGGAGATATAATCTCTTCCTTCAAAGATGTCGAGAAGAATGACAGACCCAGAACATGAGGGACATTCAATTCTGAGCCTAGCTCTTCCTCCCGTCTCTCCTTTCTGGTCTCCATCTTCCTCCTTCCACCAAGCACAGAAGACCTGCCATTACCCTCCTCTGCTCCCCTTTTCTTGACTAGTGGCAGAACTGAGTATAATAAAAAGAAAATGCTTTAGGTTAAAAAGCTCTCTGCTTTCCAAACTCTCCCACCTCAGCTGCAAGACAGTCCAAGAGGAATGGAGGGAGCAACCAAGAAGGGAGAAGGGCACCCAGTTTCCTTCCATGGTGGAAGGGATGGGAATGGGAAATGCCAAGGGTGACTGTGAGGAAAAGGGATAGGGGACTGGAGAGATGACAGGTCCTAAAGATGGGAAGGGTTCTAACTTCCTAGCAGAGAGGGCAAAACAAGCCCATTCTGGAAGACAAGCCTCCACAGGCTACCAGTGCGCCTCAGGTTCCATGAAGCCCCAGCACAATCTCTCTCCTTCCAAGGCCGAGGACAACAGAGCCCCCACAAGACCCTATCACTAGCGGCTCCTGAAGCAATGACCCTCTAAACATCATGATCACGTTCACCAAGTCCTCCTGTGCCCCTGGCCTTGTGCTAAGTAATTTGCAAAACCATCTAATTCGTCTGTACAGCAGCCAGGTCAAGGTGGGGATTGTTGTCACACATCAGCATCACCACTTGGCCCTGTAAGCTGATGAGGAAGATAAAGATCAGAGAGCTTGACAAAAGGGTCCAAAGCCACATTCCAGCAAGCCACAGTACATGGACTTGACCCCAGGCCTCTCTGACTCCAGCATCCAGTCTCAGCCTCCCACTCCCAGCTCTGAAGGGAGAGAAGCTGGCAGGCCTGGGGCCTACAGGGCCAGAGCCATTGTGGTTTCTGAACTTGATCACAGAGAGAATCACCTGAATGTCAGAGGGAAGAGGAAGAGGGGGAGAGAGAGGGAGGGGGAAGGGGAAAGGGGAAGAAAAGGGGGAAGAGAAGGAAGAAGAGGGAGGCAGGGCAGCGGGAGAGAAACAGAGAGAAAGCTAACTGCCTGGGCCCCACCCCTGGCCAGCTGAATCAAACCCCCTAGGGGAAGGGACCCAACAGATGCAGTATTCCGTAACTCTTTCCAGATGATTCTGCAGCACAGTGCAAGTAAAAACTCACTCCCTAGCCTAAAAGACAGGCGATGGAAAAAAGGAAGAGAAAAGGAGAGGCAGGCTAAAGGCAAAGTTTCCCAAAATCTCAAAAATGCCACTTGGTACAACAGGAAGGCCTGGCCGTTGCAGTCCTCAGACAACTCTTGGTCTATCATTCCCACACTGAGAGGGGAGGGCGGGGAGGAAGAAGAGGCAGAGAGGAAAAGAGAAAGAACGGGAGAAGGAGAAGGCCAGGGAGAGACTGTCAGCCAGAGACCGTGTCCCCAGGAGCATTTCGGTAAGCAGAGCTTCTCACTCACACACAGCCAAGCAAAGAACGAGGTGGGCTCAGCTCCCGTCCACCCGGGCTGGCTCACCAGAGCTGGCCTCCCACTGTCCTCACAGGCCTTCCCAACGGGCCCAAGGCTAGGTTACCCGTGTGCTGTCCTCCCTGTTTCCATGATGTGGGGGAGATGCCCCAATCTACACCACACCCCAGTCCTTCCCAACAGCAGTGCAGGGCTGGGGTGCAACTGGCTGCCCACAATAGATTAAAACCTAGAATAATGAAGGGAACGCGAACTGTGCAAAGATCTATTCTTGGCTTTTATAGTAGTTTTAGTTTTCGGTTATTTACCCACCTCTACCCACGAGGAAGGGTCCAGAACTGGGGGAAGCTCTATATTTGAGGACGGAGATAGAAGATAGGAAGACAGGAAAGCGCAGTTGGAATTAATTTCTGCCTTCAAAATCCTAGCCAGTCTCTGTGTTTCCTGGTTCTTTCAGTTCTGAAACTCCTGAAATATTCTGATCTGTTTTTGGATCATGACAAGCAGAAAATGCAGGTCTCCCAACCAAACCCCAAAAGCCCAGAAGCAAACACAATTAATCAAATTGTATAAAACCTTTAAAACCTTTTAAACCAGCCTCTTGAGTCTCTTTGGATGGCTCCCCCCATAGCAGATCTTTAGCCTGGCTCAGCCAGAACTGACAAAAAGTAAGGTGGTCACAGAGAATCCCTGCAGGTGAGCAGCCAGAATAACTGTGTTGGGCTCAAGCAGCCTGTTAAAAGCCAGGCACAGGTGACTTGCAAGTGCCCCTCCTCAGCCCAGCATGCAGGGGCGACCTGGCCTAACTCCACCTGACCACAAAGCTTCCAAGGCCAGGCTTCCCAGGACGGGCTCAGAATGATGTGGAATCCTTGTCATACCTGGAGTCACGTGAGAGTGGACAGGGGTTCTCATGGTGGGGCTTGCCAGAAAACCTGCTGGTATGGGCTTGCCAGGTCTCAGCCATCTGGAACTGTCCCTGGTGTTGCCTCCCCTCTCCTTACCAGTCTGCTTTGCCCGTGTTGAGGTAATGACCTGCTCTCTAACTCTGGTCACACCATTGGTAACCTACGACTGCCCCAGGCCAAGACAAAACGTCCCCATAGCCTGAGCCCAAGACAGCCCCCTCCCCTGCCAGGACCACATTCGCCAGCTTCTCCACCAGGGCCAACACCTCCCTCTGCTTCCTCACCTCCTGCATTGCTGCCCCTCTCGAGCATCATGATTGAGCCAGCTCCAGCAGCCTGTGTGACTTCAGAGCTTCCGCTTGGCATCAGAGTGATGTGCAGCCTCCATGCTCTACCGAGTGCTCCACTTACCGCGTTTCAGGTGTGAAGCATCTAATCCTCGTCAGAGCAAGCCAAGCTTCTAGAGTAGCTGCAGTGATTCACACGTCAAGCTCCCCTTGCCTCTTGACAAGCTGGGAAGAAAGATCTTGCCAGAAGGTTCCACTGGACCAGCAGACACTGTGCTGAGGATTTCGCAGGGCCGAAGTGCCCTGTGCTCAGAGAAGTTTGTCACACTCACCTCTAACAGACCAGTGGCAAAAGGACTGGATTTGAGTGACCAGCCCAGCAGGGCTCTGGGTCCCAGGGGTCTTGTCACACACTGCTCGAGGTGGGGACTCGACCCCTGAATGGGCCACTGCACATGGGCTCTTACTCCCTCACTCTTCCACTCAACCTCGTCTGTAACAAGTTCGGTTGTTGTCATGTTTTATTTTTATTTGGGAGGCATGTCTTATTTTATTTGCATCACAATCCTACCTACTAGAAAATTCTCCAAAGTCACAAAAATGCAAGATAAGAAAACCTTAGAAAAATAAGTAATTCTTTTATTTCTACTTCAAAATAGGCTATATACATCCAGAATTCTACGTGGGAGATACTATTCCATCATAAAAATAAAATAAGATAAAAAATAATAATCGCCTATTTGGGGCCCTTCTTGAATCCAGCGAAAGGAAAGGGCGCTGCGAGTTGTCTAGCTGTCAGGTGGCGCCTCTCTCGGTAACCTCATGGGGGCCTCCCGGGGACTCTGTGTTGAGTTCCTGGAGCATTCTGAGGACTTGCTTTGGCTGGGCAGTGGCAAAGTCCTGCAGCCGGGTACCCATTTGCTGCTGCAGGGTCCTGGACAGCTGGCACACCACTGTGCGGACGTTCCCGCCAAGCCCTGGCAGCGTGCCACTCCTGATCATGTTGTTTAGGAAGTACCAGAGGACAGGGAGGACGTGGCGTTCCACGGCCTGAGGTTTCTGAGGGTAAACTGAGGCCACCAGCACTGTCAGGAAAAAAAGAAAGAGGGTCACTGGGACTGGGCACTCTCTCCCCTCCCACCACCCGCTCTTGGGGCACCAACCCCACCCTCCCCAGGCCGGCAGCCCGGCACAGGACCCAAGGATTGTAACACATGTAGCAGCCCATGAAAATGTTTTCATTTCTTTTAACAACAAAAGAAAAACTATGGGGCTGGGGATTTAGCTCAGTGGTTTCGCCACCTGCTGCGCAGGCACAAGGACCTGAGTTCGATCCCCAGTACCCCCCCCAAAAAAAAAAGAAAAGAAAAGCTATGACTATATCTAGCCTGATTTCTAGTCATGTTTGCACCAATACAATTTTGATTTTTTTTGTGGAATAGGGGGCATGCAAAGACAAAAGTGCATGAGGTCCATGACAATCACGATGGGTCCCTGCAACCCAGGGGAGAGCAAAGAGGCTGATGCCCTAATTATAACCCTGCCTCTGCTCTCTGAGCCATGCGAACCTGAAAGGGATGCTCAACCTTTCTCAGCCTTTTCCATATCTGTAAAGTAACGGTAATAATGGTGAACCGAGCCCTCAAGATTGTTAGAGACTCAATAAATATATGTCAGGTGTCTCTACCTTTAGGTAGGCGGGTGACAAATAATAGCTAGTATTAATATTGCATCGATATATTGCCACTTATGAAAGTCCACACAAATACAGAGAAAAACTCTACTAGGGAGAGAGGTAAAGCCTTCTTTCTGTACATCAAACAGCTCGCAAGGGACAAGACCAGAAATGGCCTCCCCAGCACCTGGGCCATCAATGGGTCATAAACCACCACACTCTGCACAGGCCCTCGGCTCAGTGATGGACCCCTGAATCTGATTGTCCAAACCCCCCAGCCCGTTAAACCCAAGAATACCCAGCAGCCAGCCTACCCTGCATCCCAGGTCACCAGAAGGCCTATGGCCAAGGTATGCTAAGTGTATTAGTGCCGATGGTGCCTGTTTCACAAAAAGACCATCCTGCCAGATGTCCTACCAAAAAGCAAGTGCTGGCAAAGGCAAACAACAGCGGGAGCAGTGTTGATTCAAGGGATCAAGAAACTGGTGACATGGGCTGGGCCACACTCCGGGAACCGCCTGAGTCTGGGGCTCAGAGATTCAAGGTGTGGCCCCATTTCATCTTTGTGGTCCCCCCGAGAGGAAGGATACACATCCATTTCACAGGGTAGGAAAGCAAGACTCACCAAGGAGCTTGGTTTCATAAAAGTGGCACTGAGGACAGGGGCAAGTCTGCCTCATCTCCGAAGCCTCCACCCTGTGCTGCACCCCAACCTCTAGGGTTTCTACACCTCAGAGTCCGGTCTGGAGCCTTGCTTTATTTTATCGAAATACCCAACTGTCCTTCTCTTATCAGCTGAAAACCATCCAAGTCCCCAAGAACCCAGGGGGTCCCTTTGATTTCAGAGCCAGCCTGGGACCACGGGAAACCAGACAAGATGGCCCGGGTCCCCTCTCTGTTCAGCCTGACACTCAGTGGCATTTCCCATGGTGTGAATGCTGACTGTTAGGCCATAACCAGGGCTCCTGCACCTCAACCTGTGGGGCCCCCATGGGATCCTCCAGGGGCCACAGATCCCTCAGAAGCCAAGGTGAATGCTGGAAAAGCAGGGCTGTACTCTCCGGGTCAACCCAGCCACAGCAGTTCCAATAGGAGGGAAGGCTCCCAGGGCAGAAAGGCTTGGAACAGCTTTATCAAGTGACAGAAAGAGGCGCACTGGCCGGAAAGGGCTGAGGGTTGTGTTCTGAGATCGACACAGGCTGCATAGGAAGCATACAGTAACCAGAAAGCAGACAAGTGGCCCCAGTCAGCTCCAAGGTGGGGAACAGGGGGGCAGATGAAGAAAGGGAGCTAGGAAGAAGGGACAGAAAGGAATCACACAATCCTGATCAGCTACCTAGGCCAAACAACTATAACTCAATGTTTTCCCAAATCTCCATGAAATCTCACCCACAGAAAAAAGGTGAGACCATGAAGAAATATGTGTGCATCCATGTTCATAGCAGTGGTATTCACAAGAACCAAGAGGTCGAAGCAACCCAAGTATCCCTGATTCGATGCATGAATAGGCAAAATGTGGTCCACCCATTCGATGGAATATCATTCAGCTTTAAAAAGAAGGAAATGCTGACACATGCTTCGGCATGAATGAACCTCAAGGACATTACGCGGAGTGAAACAACTCAGTCATGAGAGGACAAATACTATAGGCGTCCACCTTTCTCAGGTACCTAGCGGAGTCAGTCTCACAGAGATGGAAGGGAAAATGGCGGTTGCAGGGGTTGAGGGGGTAGGGGATGGAGAGTTATTGTTTGATGGTGACAAAGTTTCAGCTTTCCAAGATGAAAAGCAATGCACAGTGGTGATGGTTACACAACATTGTGAAAGTGCTTAATACCACTGAACTGTACACTTCAGACTGGTTCAGATAGTAAATTTTATGTTATATGTATTTTAACACAATAAAAATGGGGGAGGGAAGGTAAGAACAATCCCCCCCAGAGGCTCACCTGTCCCTAACAGAGCCTCCTTCCCCATCTGGTCTTGCCTTCTCCCTCTAACCACCCAGCAGGGAGCTGCTGTACTCCAGCCCCGGGCAGCTCCCTCCTCAGAAGCAGAGCAACCCCGCCCAGCTCAGCTCCACTCCACAGCCCACACGGTTGCTCACGTCTTCCGGGATGACAGAGTTCCAGCTGCCTCAGAGCCAGTCCCCAGGTACAGGCATGTGGAGGTCACCTGGCTGGTTGGGTCTGTCTCTCAAGTTGCCAAAAGCACAGAAGCCCTTCTGGGATCCATCATGAAGGAGTGAACCCCATTAAACTCACTCTGAAAAGGCAGCTGGAGTAATTAGCAAAAGATTTACTCCTATTAAGCTGTGCTATTATTAGTCCACGCTTTCTGTCAAAGGAAATTTTCTCCTCTGTTCCTAGCTGACACCAAGTTAAGAGAAGAGCTCTGAAGAAGCTCTTGCTTTTGAGGCCTCTTAGAAATAGGAAAAAATTATAGTAAGTAAAAATCTAAAATGAGGCTACATCCCCATCCTGGGGCCCCTGTATCACCTTCACAAGGACAAGGAAGGTTTCCCTCAGAGAACACTGATTTGGAGCAGCAGAGAAGGGTTCTCGCCTGGTCTCCTGACGGTCTTAGTACCATGGCCCTGTTCTCGCCACAGGACTCCCTAGCACCACAGCAGCCAGACTCCTGGGGACAAATCCTGGGTGACTCACCACGGACCTTGGGCACTTAACTTTTCTGAGCCCCGTTTTCCTTGTCTCTAACAAAGGGACACTCATAGGACCCACATCCTCCTTGCGGGGCTGTTTGGATGGTTAAATGATCCAAGGCATGAAGACAGTTCAGGAGCCCCTCAAGTTTAAGCAGGGACACAGCATGATCCATCTGCATTTTAGGGGGATCTCTGGGGTCCTGGGGACACAATGAGTCCTCCTGCCTCCTCCCAAGATGTCGAGGAGGATTTGACAAGTGAGAAGGATAATAAAACTCAGCCCACGAAAACACTCAGACCCCCCAAATTCAAAGACCCAATTCAAAAATGGGCATCTGAAATGAACAGACATTTCTCAGACAAAAGTAAAAGCAGCAAATAAATACATGAAAAAATGCCAGCAGGTAAAGGAAAGCTATCTTTTCACAGCAAATCACCTTGTTCCCCCTGTACTAGGGAATTAGGCAGAAATTAGGCAAAGTTTGTTTCGCCAACCTTCAGGAAAGGGAGAAAGCGAGGCGTAGGAGGGATCAGGGAAGGCAGGAGAGAAAAAGGAAGAGAAATAGAAGGAAAAGGAGGAGGTAGGTAGAGAGGAGGAAGACATAGGAAATAGTGTATTTAATGTTTGAGTCCTTGAATTGCAAAGGCAATTAATTTCCCATACTGCTTGAGGCTAGAATTTTGCTTGATATTGTAGCTAGTACTTCTGCATGCAGAATTTAAAAAGCCATAATGTTAAATATTTTGACATTGAGCTTTACAAAACAATAACAGGCACAACTAGAGCTCTATTTTTTTTATTTTTGTGGATAGTTCATTTCTATGATTTCCAGCACAATTCCCTGCTGGGTATCTTCCCCAAAGAATTAAAAGAATCATACCACAGCGATATATGTCCATCCATGTTTATAGCGGCACAGTTTGTAATAGCTAAAGCTTGGAAACAGCCCAAGTGTCCACCAACTGGAGACTGGATAAAGAAGATGTGGTTTTTTTATAAAATGGAGTACTACTCAGCCATAAAGAACGAAAAACTAGAGACATTTATAGCTAAATGGATGCATATTGAGGCCATCCTCTTAAGTGAAATAAATAGGACACACACGTGTAAATACCAAATAGTTTCTCTAGTGTGAGAAACTAAGAGTGTAAATGAGGATTAAAATGATTAAAATGAATAATTGATAATTTGAAATATGAAGAAAAGGCTCAAAGGGGTAGGGGTGGCAGGAAGGGAAGGGGAGAGATCAGTTACAGGCTGGAATCTGGAAAGAATCCATATATAGATTGTGTTTAAAGCTATAGGAAGAGATGTAGATAGAGACTAGGCTGGAGCTCATCAGTGGGTTGGGAAGGAAGAGTCACTGAGATCAAAGGAGAGAAGAGTGTGTTTCCAGAAGAAGCACATACAGCTATGTACAGTACACAGTACTCGATAGTGTGATAAATGACTGTTACTGTTTTAGGTACTTATCATAACATGCTGTGCTTTTCATCCATTAGAGCATAATCCTACTTATATAAAAGAGTTTACTGTAAAACAGTGTGCTGCTATGCCAGTGGTGGCCTCATGTCTCTCATGTTTAACTGCATATTTGGATAATATAAAGGGGCCATCACAGATGATTGACATATACCTTCTCAGTTTGCACTTAGAAGTTGGCACTGTGTGGTACTTTGCAATACACACGGATGAAATTGCCTAATAACATATTTCTCTGATTATATTTCCATCACGTGTCACATGACTGTATTGAAATTTAAATTTTTAAAAAAATTTGGCCTCTGTGGAGTCTACTAGCTAATTAGAATTTTTTTTCCAGACCACTATGTGTTCAATATTAGTTTTGAAAATCTTTCTAAAACAAATCACATCCTCTGATGTCTTGTTAACGCTTGAGATGTTTTTTTAAATTATATGGAAAAATGTTTAAGTACTTTTGGGTTTTGCTTTGGTTGAGTTCTATTGTATTTGAATATTATTATAGTTTTTCCCTTGCATTGCTTTTCTTTGAATAATTTTAATTTTTGCATATGTGTGTGTTTAGTGAATAATAATAAAGTTATACATTTAAAAAAAAACTCAGCCCAAGGTCAGTGTGGGCGGATGGCAAATGGGCCTATGGACCTCAAAGCCTGGGCCTTTTCCATGTTGCCACCTCAAGGGCCCTGGGAGCAGGGATTGATCCTGGAATGAAGCCACTGAAGGCTTCTCCTGCAGGCTCAAGAAGAAATCGGATTGATAAGAGCCATCTGCTTGAACAAGGCAGAGATCCAGGCCAAGGCCAGCACCCAGCCGAGAGCCAAGTGGCATTGAAAGCCAGCCTGCACCCTGTTCGCCAGGCCACAGACAGGGCAGCTTCGAATTCTCACAACCATGTTGTCTGCCAGCCGAGCAGTACACTCAGCAGGCAGTGTCTACCTGAACACTTTTCCTGGTTCCCACAGAGGCATGGGACAGGCTACAGGAAGATCCCTTTGCAAAGAGGAAGAAATGCATTGTCGTTTCTTAGAAACTATTTAGCTACATACATTCCTGCCTCCTTGGACTGAAAAGAAAGATTGTCTTCCTGGGAATGTGGAGATTGTCACAAAGAGCAAATGATCAAAACTTTTCAATGACCCGAGGGATTATTTGCAGTCTCGGAGAGGAGGACAGAGCCCGCAGGGAGGGGTTGCTCACCCGACAGGCGTTCCGTGATGTCCAGCACTGCACGGCCGCTCAGGAAGCGCACCCGCCCAGCAAACGCTTGGAGGAGGACGAGGTGGTCTGCAAGACATGGAGGTGTCAGTGGTCGCCAAGCATTGGGCTAAATTCCCAAGCCAGGTACCCACACGCCTGCATAAGGAAGAAGCCCTTTGGGGCTGATTTAATTTCTCCAGGTCTTGGTGGGGCCACTTTGAAGAGCAAATGGGCACAGGGTGTTTGAGGAACAGTGCCCAACTGGCTCCCAAGCAAGCTGCATTTATTTCCACGGGTCTGGTTCATGTTGTCTGTGATTCTCAAAGTTGCCATGAAGTTCGGGGCAAAAGAGTGTGTAGATGGAGGATGGACAGACAGAGATGGGTAGATGCATATGGGGATATAAAAATATATTTACAGTTTTAGAAGACACTGAAATACTGAACAATTGTCACACAAAAGCCAACACAGAGTTGGGGTTAGAACCAGGCATCATGGCACATGTTCTCTGCACTCTGGGAGGCCGGGGCAGGAGGATTACAAGTCCAAGCTCAGCCTGGGTAACTTAGCACCTTAGTGAAATAATGTCTCAAAATAAAGAAGGGTTGGGGATGTAACTCAATGAAAAGGTATGGAGCTGAGAATGGAGCTGGGAACCAAGACAAGCTCCTTCATCCGCCCCCTCCAGGGAGGCCACTTTGAGAAACAGACACTTTAGCCATAAACCTGGCCCAAGGTGGAAAGCTCCATGCTCCTGTTGTTTCTCCCCGTTCTAGTTGCTATCTCCTGGCTTCTCAAACTGTTAAACTTGGAGGCCTGCATTCCTCACAAAAACACGCAAGGTGAGGAAAGCCGCCCCTGTCTGAGAAAGCTGTGGTGACCTTGCGAATCCACCAGGCCTGACGGCTCTCCTTTTGTCTCCACAGCACCTGTGCCTCAAACTGCAGAGGCCCCAGTGTGCCCAGCTCCTGGCATTCTGCAACCCCGGCAGTCAATGCACCGTTCAGTGGGAGGTGGGGCAAGAAACTAGAGGCCTCTGTCAGGGGTGTGGCTGCAGGACTTGCCCGCACCTGTCAGGAACAGAGGACGGGAGGCTCAACACCTGTCACCAAAGCAGCCCGGCAAGTGCATCTTGATGTCTGAGTCCATTTTCTGCTGCCATAACAGAAAACCACAGTCTGGTAATTTATGAACAATACAAGTTAATCTGGCGCAGGGTTCCAAAGGCTGCAAAGTCTAACAGCATGGTGCCAGGGGTGGGAGACAGAAGGGCAAACGCTTGTGTGATAGACAGAAAGGGCCAAGTCACTCTCTTTACCAGGAACCCACCCCCACAGTAAGTAACCCACTCCCTGCAGGAGCATCGTTAATCTATTCATGAGCAGCACCTTCTGATCTAATCACCTCTCCGTGGTTAAGAGGATTACCGCTTAGTCCTGCCCAGTGGCTAGTCAGTTCAGCGTGGATTTTAGAGGGAGCATCCAAACCATGGCACCAGGGCTGTGGGCCCCTGACATCTCGGGGCCAGACCTGTACCCCCAGGGACAGTCTAGAGACCAGCCTGAGGAGCTCTTCCCAGATATCCCACCTCTCCCAGGGTGATGTCACAGCTCCAACGTTGCCCACACAGCCACAAATCCAGCTAAGAGCTAATTCCTGCTTGCCTTGCTCCCTTGCTGAGGCCCATGAGGGATACAGAAGAGAAAATGTACATGTTTATCTCTGCTGTTTGCAAAAGCTCCATCCACAAGGCAGCAGTCTTTAATTTGTCCAGGGACATGAAAGAGATGCCTGCTTCTAGAATACTGCACTTAGCAAGAAGTGGTCTCAGAGGGTCTTGGTAAAATTGTAATTGTGTAAGAATAGGTTTTGTGTCAACATCACCTGTATTATGATTTCCATGTGCTTCTGTTTGTTCCATACCCCTCCCCTCATCGTTCGAAATGAATTCACATTTGAAGACAGAGGATTTCTCTCTCCTGGATCACCTCTTACGATGCCCAATCTAGCTCCTGCTCAGAGCCAGAAGGAAGTGAACTTGGGGAGTACTTGAAAATGCATGTCCAGGACAGCCTGTTCCCACAGCATGTAGTTCACAACAGGTTCTTGATAAATGCTTGTGGAATGCAGGACAATATCAGAACCAAATATGTTTTCCCAAGCTGGTTTATGAACCCCAGCACACTAAAGCCAGGCAGCTGGCCTGTCTTCCTCTGACCACTTCTAGAGTAAAGACTCAACTTTTAGGGCATGCTCAGGTTTAATGGGAGGCAATAAAACATAGTGATGAAGAGTATGGGCTCTGAGTGCAGACTGCCTAGGTTTAAATCTGGCTCTTCCATATTTTACTATGTTACACTGGAGATGCCACTTATTGTCTCTGTGCCTCAGTTTACACATTCATAAAATGAGGATGATCCTAGAACCTTTCTCAAAGAGTTGCTGTGATAATTAAATGATTAGCATAATGCTTAAGATCATGCCTAGAGCATGTAATTACTATGTATCTGCTATTTTTGTTATGATTATTATTACCCTAAAATTCTCGGAAATCCCAGCATGCTTAATGGTAGAGAGACCAGTTAAGAGGCCAGAACCTAACTTTTGAAAGTTTAAAATCGGTGCTTTGTTAGCCTAGAATGAGTTTTCATAATCTCCTCTTCTGCCTTACAAGAAAGCCGAGACTGGCCTTGCAATGAAAAGAATGTCTTAAAAGCCATGCAGGGCCGGGGATTTAGCTCAGTAGTTCTGCCGCCTGCCTCACAAGCATAAGGTCCCGAGTTCGATCCCCAGTACCGAAAAAAAAAAAAAAAAAAAAGAGAAGTAAAAGCCATGCAATGAGGAGAAATAGCCACTGGCTGGTAGGCCACAAACCCTGCCTCCTGGCCCAGGCTCACCTCTCCATAATGGGGCCAAGGTCTAGAGGACCTCACATCTGTCCCATCCAGCCGAGCTCATTGGTCACCTGCTTACCCTCAGGGTTATCCTCAAGCAGAGAAGAGTCTTTAAGAAACTATAAAGCCAGGTGTGGTGGCACATGCCTGTAATCCCAGCACTTGGGAGACAGAGGCAGGAGAATTGCTGCAAATTTGAGGCCAGCCTGAGCTACAGAGTGAGTTCAAGGTCAGCATGAACTACATAGTGAGACCCTGTCTCAAAACACACACACACACACACACACACACACACACAAACAGCAACAACAACAAAACTGCAGCATGGATAGTGGCAACAAAGAAACTCAAGTTGAGCTGGACTCCCCACAATAAGCACAATACTCAGTAAATTATAATATGCCAGAGCCTCCGTGGCTGTTAAGACCGGGTAGGTTCCTCTCAGGAAAAGATGGGAAGTGATCCACCTGCATAGAAACATGCAGACAGCCACAGGATGGAGCTGCTAAGATTGCAATCATATGTAAATGTTCATTCTCTGATTCCTTTAAAGAAGGATGCAAAGTCAAATTTATGGTCACAACTAGGTACACAGATATGCACAGGAAAAAAGTCTGAAATGAAGAATGCCAAATGTTAACAATGATTTCTCTTAGCAGTTGGAACTCATTTAAGAGAGTTATTTTTTTCTTTTCAAATGCTTCATGTTTTCCATTTTCTCATTAATTAATAACTATGTATTTTACAGTGCTGAAATAGACCTTATATTTTTTAATTAACTAGAGAGACTACACATTAGCACGGGAAAGTGGATAGTATTAAAGAAGCAAAATCAAAATTGTATTCACATTATAGTTTTTAACTAGGGAAATGTGTATACGTGTAGACAAAAAATAGAAGATTACAGATATGTTAAGCAGTCAGTATAATGGAGATGCATCATGGTGAATTTTTAATTCCATTGACACTATAATGTTGGTCATATGATTTACATAAGGTAAAAAGTTTAAAGTCAAAGAGCAAAATAGGGGAAGTAGATCTGAAGCCACGCCCCTTCCAAGCTTATCTGCAGTCTCCAGCCCTGGCCAGGGGCTGGGCTAAATTAAGAGAGCTCCCTTGGGCTCTGAGAAGCCTGAATGTGAAGGTCATCTGGGAGAGGCTGAGCTGTCAGCCACCTGTAGGGAAGATCCTTTTGTAACTAACCCAGTAACAGAGCCCAAAGACAGGGTCAGTGAGTCCATCAGAAACTTAATTAAGTCCCAGAATAATGCCCCTGAAATCAAGAAGCCTTGGCAAGGAGTAGGAGGAATGCCGCAACCTGAAGCCTGGAGAGAACCCAAGGCAGCCAGTGACAAATGGCAGAGGTTGGGGAACAAGGTGCCTTACATATCTCCTCTCTCACCATCCCCCCCAAAAGAGGACAGTAGCAGAAATCCTCCCCTGCGCTGTCAACCAACATATCTCTCAGCCCCACCCACTCTCAGGAAAACCAGGGAACTAGAAGAGATGACTTTGGCTGATGAGTCCACTTAGCACTCACTTTCAGAATCGAGGGGAATCAGGAGGCTCCCTAAGCGGGCCCACCTCTCCTTTGGTTGCGCCATCTGGACTCCGTGCCAGAAGATGGCCTGATGACCTCATCTGACATCATTTTTGATCCCCTTGGCCACACAATTAGCAAGAAATGAAAAAGAACATGCTGATCCAATGCTTTGTGACTTCCACATTTGAGCATTTCACATCATTTACCAGTCCTGGAGCCCAGAATCCCCAAGAGGACATGAAGAAGCAGGGTCAGAGAAAGCTCTGTCCATCAAAGTGCTCCAAGGCACTTCCAGGAAGAAGCTTGGAGTGCTAATTTCCCCCCATCCTTACCCAAGGATACCACTAGAGCCACCAGGCCCAACTTGAGTGATCTGGGAAGGCTATGCCCCTTCTCTCCTGTCTCAGCTGGCCCCCCACCGGTAGTGGGAAGCTAAGTTATTTGCACACATTTATCCCTGTGGCCCAGGCTCGGAGCATTCCAGGCAGATGAGAGCCATTCCTAGGGACAACTTGACAACAATGATGAACTCTTGGTCTAGCTTAAATCCCTCCAGCTCTGGCCTCAATGGATGTAGAAATCAGCTTGCCCCTTCATAGTTAAAATTCTCTTAACTTTAAAAAAAAAATAGTTCTATTTTTTTGCTGATTGGACTGAGAGGGTCTGGCACACAGCCAAGTCATCTGGCCCAGAAAGCTCAAGATCACCTGCCTCTAAGACAGTGTACTGTATTCCGCTTCCAAGGGACGTAATCAGGTCACTGGGCTCATGGCCCTAAGGAATGAGTGAGTTAGTTCCCATGAGAGTGGTTGTTTGCTATAAAGAAAGACAAGCCTCTACCTGGTTTCTGACTTCCTACTTCACCACAGAATCTCTTCTTTGTCTGCTCTCAGGATCGTGATACCATCTGCCATGAGGTCCTCACCACAGGAGCTGAGCAGAAGCTGATGCCATGCTCTTGGGCTTCCAGAACTGTGAGCTTAAAAAACCTCTTTTCTTTCTGAAGATTCCAGCCTCAGCTATTTTGTTATAGCAGTAGAAAATGGACGAATACTCAGGCCATCCCCAAGTCCCCTGCTTTCCAGGGTGCCCAGCCCAGATGGGTATGGTGGGCCCAAGTAAAGGAGACCATGGGAGACACCAGATTCTGTAGCCCAAAGCTCCAGGCTCCACCATGTCCCGGGAGACTGGCCCAGTGCCAAAGAGCAGAAGCTGAAGCACCCAGGGGAAGAAGAGTTAAAACCTCTCTCCCTAGACGTGGATGCTCATCCTCTTCAAATATCTAAAGCCCATTCTGCTTGGTGCCGGTTTTCTCAATAAATCCAAGGCCCACAGTGATTTACCAAGAGCTTTGGTTATTGGCAACAACAATCTCACTTACCCAGAGCAGCGCTGAGAACAAGCCATAATTTAGAACTGGATTTATATTGTTTGTTCTACAGCAACGAACTCAGCAAATCATAAATTCCCTCTGAGATGAGAAGAGGAAATTGACAATATTTATGGACTTAAAAGGCAGAGAAGGGCTTGACCAAGCCTCTGATTTGTAACTGTAACTCCTCCTGGTGGCTCCGCCAAGGACGCAGCTGCTGTCCCAGTCCTAGCAGCTGGGCTCGGGCCACGGCAGGGAGATGGGGAGGGGAGAGTGTGCCAAGAGGTGCATCCAGCCTGCTGTGGGCTGGTCTATGATGCCGCAGGAAGGCAGGCCCTGTGCCAGTGGGGACATACAGCAGCAAGGGAAACGAAGCCCAGTGTTCAGCTCAGGAGCTCCTCCCACGGCGGTGAGACCTGTTTGCAAAAACTCATCAATCTGCCATCCAGGACATAAGGCTACACATGTACCACTTTCTGGGTGCACTTTCATCTATATACTGGGTGCACCAAATATCAACTATGAAAGGAAAAGGACAGGCAATGGATGCACTGAGAATTCCACCTAATGTTGGAGAATTGAAATGTAATGCAGCAAAGCACATAGGAGGTGAGAGGTTCTCGCTTTTCCTGATAGCTCCTCCATAGCTCCTTCCATTTGTTTTATTTTTTTTTTTTAGTTCCCTTTTCCAACTCTCCATTCTCCCTCCTGTCCATCACCAAGCCCTGGACCTTTAGTCCTTGCCCTGCCCTCCTTTCTCACCCTCTGAGAGGCTGTGTGGCCCAGGGAGTTATTCCCCTGGTATAGCCATGAGGAGGCCAGGCCAGGTCATCTCCACATCATCGCCCCTCTTAACCACCCAGTACCCAAGTGGATGGGACATGGAGAGGCCTCCAGCCAAGAGCCTCAGAGGCCCTGGGATGCCAATGTCTGTCCTGAGCAGGCTCTGAAGAGACGTTTGGCCCAAGAACCAACCAGGGCCATTCACCACTGTGTTGACTCCCAAGCAACGTGGTGACCCGGGAGCCAGCTGCCTCCCACTCACCCAGGCTCTCTGTCATTGCATCCAGCACAGAGGTGGCAGCAGTGGTGATCCCCAAGTTCTTGGAGTTGAGGTTGTCTGCAACAGCGATGATGAGGGAGAGCAGCATGGGGTGCACACTGTCCTTGAGGAGGGGGATCATCTTGGCGAGAGACTCCAGAGCCCACTGGTTCACTTTCTTGTTGGAATCCTGAAGCCTTGGGGTGAAAGCATCAAAGACCTATTGAGAGAACAGAACCAGGAGCCCACCATAAATCTGCCAGAAGGACAAGAGAAGCAGAGACGGCATTTCCAAGGTGTGCTTAGCCCCTTGGCCACATCCAGGTACGCTTTTGGCATCACAAAGGCCAAATGGAAGCAAGTGTTTCCGAGGCTCCTGCTCCCCTGGGAGTTCTGGCACAACATCTGACCTGGTTCAGTTTTCCAAATTGAAGTTGTGCCCACCAGGGACAGATAGGGGAGAGGAAAGAGGTGAGCAGCACTCACCTGGACCAGGTTGGCGATGATGAGCTCTGGCTTGGTCTTGCAGTGCTCAAGGAGCCGCGCCACGCCTTCCATCCGAGACTGGTACTCTCTGGCCTCCAGCAGCCTCCTCAGCTCCCGAAGTTGTTCTGCTATTTCCACGCCACCCGGCAGGGAGGAGCGTACTGCCAGCCACGGGCCATTGGAGCCAACCCTAGGGGAAGGAGGGTTTGACCCCTGGGGAAGAGCCCCAGTAGATAAGCACAGCACCTGCCCTATGCTCCCTCTCACTGGCAGGTGGGGCAGAGACAACTGTGTCACCTGTGGCTCAGCTGACACCCAGTTCTCCTCTACTTGCTGCTTGGGGACACTGGCCTTGGGAAGCCTGGAAGTCTCTCTTCCCCCACCTTCCGCCTGATGCCTATATCCTGTGCCTGGTTGGCTAGGCTCTGCTCACTCCTCCAGCACCTGGGGAAATGTTAAGAAGCCCTGTCCCCTGCCATTGGGTCACATGCCCATCAGAGTCCCCATGGGCATTCCAGCCAGTATGAGAGCAGCTCCATATAGACCTCCTATCTTCCACCCTGTGTTCAAAGCCAGGGCCACTGAGTTCATGCCCTACCCCAAGGTCCCACCTAACAAGACCCAACAGCGTCCATCTGCCCTTCATTCCTACATCCCACGCTCTTGCCTACCAAGAGTTGTGCTGCACTCTTGACAAGGAGGTAAGAAATGTGGTCTTTGCCTTAAGGAACTCATGGACCAATGGAAGGCAGAGTTACAAAGAACAAGGAGCAGCCATCCACTCTGAGAACATGGGGCACAGAGTGTCATAGTGCCATCTGGAAGAAGGTGACAGGTGAGCTGACTCTTGTAGAATCAACAGGCATGCTCCAAGTGAAGACTGGGCAGCATAAAGAAAGGCACAACAGGGAGAGAGGGTGCAGAGGGGCAGGAGCTGCTATGGCCTGGCTGAGAGAAGATGAGAGGGAGAGTACAGGAAGTCACTACTGCAGGGGTGGGCTTTAGCTGTCACCTTGCTAAGGAGTCAGATACGATCATCCCAAGACACTGCAGAAGACTTTAAATTTTAACCACAGGCGTAACCATTGGCTTCCTGCTTGGTTTCTAGATGCTCCTGGCACCACCCTCCAGCCCTTCTGCCAGACCTTCTGGTCTGCCTGTGCTCCAGCTCTGCCTCTGAACCAGTCCCAGGCTGGCCATTCTGGTGGCTGAAGGATCTACTGATCTAAGTGAAGACTGCAAGCCTGACCAACACCACATCTCACCTATAATAATGGAATGGCACTCCCCTGGCCAAGACTGCAGGAACCAACTCTACTGGTGGATGTTCTCGAGGCCAGGATTTGGTCTGCCCGAGATGTGGGTGGAGGACACATCCTATAAATCCATCCATTCCTACTGCTGAACCAAGTAGGTCTCAGCCATACCCCAAACACACAATCCACCCCAGATCTGCCCATGGCCTTGGGGAAGCAAGTTACCTCGAAGGCAGTGTTAGACATGGAGCCCCAGAGAGACGAGAGCAGCCATGCCCCTCCTCGATGAGCAGCCCGTTCTCACATGCCACCAGACTCCTTGACACCTTACGGCCTTTGGCAGATGGAAGTTCATGGTTATCTTCTAGTCCCTTGAAAAATACATGCAGAACTTGAGCCAAAAGAAGCAACCCTCTAGGGGACTGCCTAACATTCCAGTAGAAGCCCTGACAAGAGGAACAACCCCTTCCCCCTGGGAGAGCTCCAGAGGGCACAGTGGAGCCTTCCAGAACCCTGGAAATGGCCGGGGCAGAGACCAAGATCCCCACTGAAAAGATGAAGGTGTAGAAGCCCGGGGAGCTCAAGGAACTTGGGTAGTGAGGGTAGGACCAGGGAGTAGCACAGGGGACAGCACCACTTTGCCCTCCCCAGCAACACTGGCGGAATCCAGTCCCCACTCCACTGGCCCACACAAGGGCTGGCGGGCTCCACTCTGACCCACCCCGGAAGACTGCAACTCAATGCCACCTGCTCACCCGCTGCTTGATGGCCGCCATGACTTTCCGCAAGTCATGAGATGGAAGGGACTGCTTCAGAAACACGTCGAACTTAGCATTTGCCATCAAGATGGTCACCATCTTCCGGCCATAAAACCTGCAAGGGAGAAGGAGCAAGATGGAGGAACAGCATAGAAGTGCATGATAAATTTTCTCTACAGCTTCACGTACGTTTCCTAACTTACATACAAAAGTTGTTAACACTTTGTTGTAATTATAAAAGCAATCCCTACATAGTTAAAAATTTGATTCATAAAAGATGAATATCATCCACAATGCCATTATCGAGAAAAAATTACTATTAAAAGTTTCCATATTTTCAGCCAGGTATGGTTGCACACACCTATAATCCTAGCACTCTGGGAGGCTGAGGCAGGAGGATTGCAAGTTCAAGCCCAGCCTGCGAAATTTAATAACTTAGCAAAATCCTCAAATTAAAAAAAAAAAATTAAACTTGCTGGGTTTAACCCCCAGTACTGCCAAAAATTTTTTTTTTTGGTACCGGGGATTGAACTCGGGTCCTTGCGCTTGTGCAGCAGGCGGCGAAACCACTGCGGTAAATCCCCAGCCCTATAAAAAAATTGTTGTACAGTCTGTTTTCCATGCACATACATTCTAGTTGATAGCAGAATTGTATGCATGACACATACTAAGTCATTTCATTTTATCATTAATTTTCCCTCCGTGTCACTTAAAACTCTTTATAAGCATCCATTTAACTACTCAATATTCTGTTCATTGGCTACACTGACATAGATCTGACTTCTTTCCAATGTGGGGAATTCAGGAGTCTGAGGAAGCATTCCAGGGGACAGTGTAGGAGAGGAGTGGTCAGCTCTACTTAGTGTGCAGTGGTCGTTGGGGGAGCGAATCAAGACGGGGGCCTATGGAGGCGGTGACTCTATGACTGGGATTCACAGGCAGAGTAGGAGGTCACAAGCAAGGCAGGGCTAGGGAGTAGGTAGGGAGCAGGGCCATCCAGGGCTCATAACATAGCCCCAGGCATGGGATGGTGAGCAGAGCTTCCACGCAGGGCGAGAACAGGCTGGGGAAGAAGGTAGGACCCTGTCTGGGGAGACATGAAGGAACCAGGCTAAGGCCTGCAGGCACCTGGGGAGCTGAGGAATGATCCCATCAGGACGCTAGTCAGCCTGTCTCTGGCAGTGGTGTGGACGGCAATTGGTGGGGGCAAAGCTAGGGTCCAGGAGACCAGTTAGGAAGCCACTGTCACAGTCCAGGCAAGAGCCCAAGACCTGAAATAAGGCAGAAGAATGGGATCCGAAAGGGTGGCCACATTCGAGAGCTGCTAACAGGACTGAAACCACAGGATTTTGTAGCTGGTCAGATGAGGAGCAGGAAGTGCCTAGAAATGCCATATTTCATCCAACCTAAGAATCTACTGATGGTAAAATACATCATTGCTTTTTTTTTCACTAAAGTAAAGCAGAAAGAGAAAATGCTGGCAATTTCCACTGCCTTCCAGACACTGCACCATGCCCAGGAGGTAGTGAGTGCTACTTGTATTTTTTCCTTCCTTGGGTCAGGTAAAGTTTTGGGCAGTTGCTTTGCAATACAGTGTGGAATTTTGGTCATTCCTTCAAAAACATTTGCTTCCTTGATGTCTAATTTATATCATACTGTTTTATTTCCATGCCTCTTCTCATACATAATAACTTTTCATTTTGATGCCAAACAATAGTATAATATTTCTAAGACATTCAAAATTGTAGTGAAACTCAACAATTCTCTGCAGAGTATCCAAAATGATTTCTGAAAATGAGTAAAAAGGTTGGCAAGCAAAGAAAAGGGTACACCATAGTTTCTATGATGCAAATTTAATTTAAAATTTATACTAGCAACAACAACAACCAAGTCTGCAAATGTGTAAATAGTAACATGCCAACCAGAATCACAGCCTAGCCAACAGTGACTGAGAATGAAATTATAGTGTGGAGGGAAATGTATCTTAGGCTCATGACATACAGGGATCCCGGTCTTGCATCTTGGGTGACTTGGTAAATAATGGTGACTTTGTACAACAGTGGGAACACAGAGAAGCAAACCTGGGGAGAACATAATGAGTTTCTTTAGGAACACTTTGCACTGAGGACAGCAATGAAACACTTGGTGACAGGTCCTCTAGAGATATTAGAGGTTTGGGACTGGCATTCAAAAAAGGGTCTGGGCTGGAGAAAGAGATGGGGAACCCTCAAAGTTTGTTGGTGGCTGGAGCCAAGACAGGTGAGAGCCAGAAAAGGAGGAGCCTGGATAACTAAAGACACTCCACCACCACCTCCATTCACACTGAGGGCAGGGTAGAGATGACATGGAAAAGTTTTAGATAACTTAATAGATTGAATATTAAGGTAGTTGTAGAAGCAAAATAAGTAATGTGTTCTTTTAAGATTTGCTTTTCCTGTAACTCCTTGTCTAAGGTGAGGATTATCTGACTCTAACCAGAAACTTCATTAACCTAACAAAGCTACCATGCCAGGGTGAATTTACAATGTATATGGCCTATGTTGTGGCTGTGACTTGTAAATAGGAACTGGAATTGTATTTACATATCAAAGACCACTAAGGATGAGATAATGGCTAAAAAGGATATAAAAAGGGAAACGCTGAACAAAGGGCAAAGATATTGACCAGACTGGTTTCTGGCATGCCCGTCTGCTCGCGAGAAGAAATTTTATTATTTTATCCGAATTCTGTGTCTCTGTGTATTTCTTTCCGAGATTTCTGCAACAGAGACACGGCCCCTGGCTGCAAGGATAAACCAGAGCCCAGTGACACAGAATCCAAACTGGGATACACATGGTTCCAAAAAGGAAAATGAAACATAGTCAGCATCATCCGAAGTGAGAGGGGCCTCAGACAGGAGAGGGATATTAATCTGGGTCATATTAGGTCTTGACATCCATCCCTCTACCAAGAAATACAAAAAAATAAACAGTCTAAAACCTTCCTCTCCACCACTAGCCCTCATTTCAGTAAACAGCCCTACCATTCACTCAGGTGTTCTCTTTAAATGCCCAAGTGGCATCTTTTGTCTTTGAAACCCTCACCGCCCGTAGGCTGTTAGCTGTGCCTTCGCGGTATACCAAAGCCATCCACTTTCATGGCCATCTGCTTGCTGTCCCCTGCACCCAGCCCCTCTCCCACCATCAGTCCTCCACTGAGCAGCCAGAGAGATTTTTTATTGAAAAAAAAACAAGACTCAACAATCAGAGAAAAGTCTCTCTGAAAACAATAAGCATCACTTTTACCCATTACATTGCCGCATAACTGAGGGGTTCCCCCAAGCCTGGCCATCGTCTGTCTTCCTCCAACCCCAAGCTGCTCCCCTCCAGAAGCCCTTGTCCCACTTCCTTCGCCTGGATCACACACCCTGGTCCTCAGAGAGGCCTCCGTGTGGCTGGTCAGTCCTCAGCTCTCCCACTCCATCCTCCATTCCGACTTCACAGCATCTCACCTACATGTCCCTTATGTGTCTCAGATGACCACAATATTTACTTGTTTGTTATCTATCTCCCACACCTAGGAGGTGAGCTCCAAGATCACAAGGGCTTAATTTTTCTTATTTACCTCTGTATCTATAGTAACAAAATTAATGCCCATCAAATACCTTGAGAAAATGCTTGCATGGTTTTACAGAGAATGAGGCTGGGTGGGTGGAGACAAGAACGAGGTCACATCAAGTCGAGGGCGAGGGAAGGGGAGAGAGTGGAGGCAGGGGGCACTGAGCACTCCCTGACGGGGTCTGGTAGGACACTGGAGAGAGATAGGACAACAGCTGGACGGGAAGGACCCAGCTTCTGTCCATCTCACTGTTCCTTTGCAGACCCCAGGGAAGCTGCACTGAGGGCCTGGTCCCTCGTGGCTGGCCAGCTGCCCTGCCTGCCCCAGACCCTGGCTCCAGCCTACCTGGTGTCCTGGTTGGAGTCCTGGGCCAGCCTCACCAGCGTGTGCACCAGCATGTCTATGCTGTCCCTGCTGCCCGAGAGAAGCTTCTCAGCGCCAATCTGCTCCAGGACAGCTGAGAGGTGCTCGGCAGTGCATTTCCGGACTAAGGGGTTTCGGTGGCTGAAAGGAAAACCCAATCACACCCAGGGAGTCAGGCACAGGATAAGGATGGGAGGCCCAAGACTGGTGCACACAGAAGCCATGGCTCCAAAAGCTGTTCAACAGGGGCTAGGGAGTCTTTGACGAAAGGCAGTCAGTTCCTAACCACGGGACTACAAGTGACAACAGGAACAAAAAGACAGCAAGCAAGGTGCTGTCCCCTAAATACAGCCTGTGCTCAGCCTTCTCGGGCCTTCCCAAGCACTTCCCCATCTTTCCTACACCTGGAAAAATCCTCCTCCATGTGTATCTCCTCTTCCTTCCCCAGACCCACAGCAGAATTAGATACTGCTCCTCCTGAGCTGGTGCTTTCTTTGTTCCTAGGATGCATGGTGACACCCTTGTGCCCCTGGGAACAAGGATCGATCTCCCTCCCTCATGCCCACTAAATGCCTGACATTCAGCAGGAGCTTAACGCAAGTTTGTTGAACTGAATGGGGTGATTCAGTCACTGTAACAGGTGCAACCTGAACCCTGCTAAGAGAAACTCATCAGAATGCCGCCTCTTTCGAGCAGGGTCTCTATGTCCACATCACAGCGGGCAGTACTGACCCTTTGCCCCCAAGATCCTACGCCAGTGGAACACAAAGGCCATCAGAGCCTTCCCTGCTCAGTGTGGGCCAGCAACACTGGCAGTTGAAGGAAAATCTGCATTGCAGCAAGATCCTCCGGGGATTCAAACACACAAGCCCGGGGACACCCAACCCTGGTTCTTGTTGACAATGATCAATGGCCCCATGCTCTGTGCCAACCACTATGCTGAGCTCCTTCTATCCCTTGTCTCACATCAACTCCACAAGCACTATTATCATCCTCATTCTGTAGGTGAAGAAGCCGAGGTAAAGGGAGGAACCCAGAAAAAGTACAATTATTGCCCAATTCAGCCACAGTAAGCGCTCAGCAAATATTGGGCAGAGACAGGCACTGTTCCAAGCACTCTCTCACCAATCAATTCATTGGCTCCACGTTTTATCATTTTATCCCCATTTTACAGATGAAGAGACCAGGCCCGGGGAGGTGGAGGCACAATCCCATACATGAACTCAGGCAATGTGGCTCCGAGCGCCCCACCCTTGGGGCACAATTAGCAAAGGTCTGGGGCTGGTGCCGCAGGCTGGGGTCGGCTGAGAAGCCCCATGCGTCTGTGTGATTACAGTAGTGGGGCAGAGGGGTGTTCGGCCCTGGGAGAGAAAGGGCTGGGGAAATGCCTTTGGTTCGCTGTTGGTTTGGCTTTGATAAAAGAGGAAAGCAAATCCGGCTCCAGCAGTAGCCCAGCCCCTCAGCTCTCCCCAGGAGAAGAGAAGCTGTGTGCTTCACTCTCCACACGGGCCCAGATTTCATCAGAAAGAAGCAGGGCTCCCCTGAGAGGGGAAGGAGCCCCTGGGCACAGCTTAGGCTGCCCTGCAGCCCGGTCTCCGGGGACGTTACCATGGCCACCGTGCACTTCCTGGCCTCGGAGCGGAACGACAGCATCCCGGCTTCTCTAGCCAGGCTCACCCCACTCTCACCCAGGGAGGTGAGGAAAGGCCCAGGGGCAAGCAGGGTCTCCCTCCCACAGCCAAGCGCGCCGGGCCTGAACCCTAACAAGAGAAACGAGCGTGCGCTCTGGGCCTCTGCTAGCCTCTATCCCGGGACGCTCCGCAGCCTCCCTTCCGGCTTCCCATTCGCCCCCAGCCCGCCCGGCTCCCACCCTTCCACATCCCAGGGCCCCTCCTGCCTCCCCTCCCTGACCACCCCCACACCTCAGACAGCGCAGCCACCTACTAGACGCCTGCTGAGGTGAGGGCCGTCAGGGCCCGGGCCGGGGTCACGGTCTCCACCATGGCGCCCAGGGCCCGGCTGGCAGCGCGCTGGATGAACTCGCTGGCGTTCCCCATCTTCTGCAGCAGGCAGCGGGTGACCCCCTCAGCCTCCTGGTCCATGTTCTTCTTCAAAGCCCGGAAAAGGTCTCCCAGGGTGCTGATGGCCAGGCGGGACACCTTGGAGCGGAGGTTGGTGACCTGGGAGACAGGGAGGAGAGGGGCCCTCCAGGACTGCTGGCCCCTGCCAAGGCCTGGGGGAAACGTGGGGGATGGAACTACCCCACCCCTCAGCCGCCCCGGCCCTCACCCCTCGCCACACCGCAAGGGAGGACCCGACAGCGGCTCTGGGCCAGCAGGCCCATTTAGTAAGCATCAAAATTATGAATCCCATCACTATCATCTGAAATTGGGATCATTCTGTCTTCAAAGCATGTTTGTGAGAAGTGTCCAATTTGACCTGCAAACTATGAGAAGGCAGCAGCGGACACGGGAGGACACAGAGCCCGAGCCACACGCAGGAAGCCACAGCCCCGGGCAGCCCGTGTCAACACAGCGTGCTCTGTGCTCTGTGCTCAAGCCCTCAACCCCACAGCAGCTGTCCGCTCCCGGTGCATTCCACCGCCTCTCTCTGGGGACCTGGGGACAGGCGGGGGACCTGGCCCAGAACAATCTCCTCAGACATTTTGGGGCCAGAGGACAAATGGGACATCAGACATTTTGAGTCTGTGACAAAAGGACACGTGAGACTCCAGATGTTTCAATTTGCAGAGACTGCAAATAAGGAAGGCCCCGGCCCCAGCTTCGCCCTGTGAAGAACCGGGGCCCCTCCTACCCTGGTGGCTGAGGGCTGAGAAATGGGCAGGCCCAAGCACGCTCTGGGGAGCCTCAGCTCCCATCACAGCTGCCGCGGAACCCACCTCGAAGCCCTGCACCAGGGAAAGGAAGGAAGCTGGGGCGGGGGCACAGCACACGGGCTGCGGAGAGGCCTCACCTCCCCGGTCACTGCCACCGACACGTCGTGCAGCCTCCCAGCCAGGACCTCTGGGTGACAGGCTGCCAGGCGCTGGATGCTCACCAGGCTCTTCTGCTTCACCTGCCTGAGAAGCAAGGCCAGGCTTGTCACAGGCAGCTGAGGAGGGAGGAACCCACTTCCTCTGCAGACCAGGATCCTTCCCCACCCCACACCCCACAGCAGGGTGGGGGTCCTCACAGGCAGAGCCTCCTGGGGCGACACCTAGGCCTGAAGTCCTAACCATTCCTTTGGCATAAACCTTGTTTTTGGCAGTGGACATTGAACCCAGGGCCTTTGCGTTGAACTGCATGCCCAGCCTGCCCAGCCCCACCCCCTTATTTTGAGGTAGGGTCTTCTGAGTTACTAAGTTGCCCGTGCTGGACTTGAACCCATGATCCTCTTGCCTCAACCTCCCACAGTGTTCCCCCCAGCAGTCTTCAGTTCTGGCAGTTCTGGGATTGAAGCCATCCGGGACCTGTTCGGGCCCCCGACACAAAGCAGACACTTTTTCTAGAGGGCTTTGTGTGAGAGTTCTGGACCCTGGGTCGCCACTTATGATGAAGATGGTGTGTCCCATGGTGCAGCGGGAGGTGCACTCAGAGCAGATTAATTTGATCTAGAGAAATAAGGAGCTTCGACTCTTGATCCCCACATTCTGAAGCCAAATTCGTACTTGTTTTGCCTGGCTCTAGCACTTCACCAAACAACGCCCAGGGCCACTTGGGAACCCAGGCCATTCACAGGAAACCAGAGATACCACGCACGCATGCACTGATGCACACACGCACACATGTACGCACGCACACAAATGCCTTTTCCTTCCATGGTACCAGGGCCCAGGGAGAGAAGGGCAGCTTGGGGAGGAGCTCTTCTGCAAACCCAACACCCCTCCCGGGCCACAGGGCACACAGGGAGGGGTCACCTCACCAGTCACTGCTGCTGAGGCCCTGAAGGGCATCCATCAACCCCAGCTCCGGGTTCGAGAAAGGCCGCAATTCCTTGAAGGTTCTGAGGTCCATCTCCTCCTCCTCTGCCTCCCATTCAGGAGACCCCAAAGTGAGCACCGCAGGTAACGAGTTAGCTGCATTCACAGAAAAGGAAAGATACAGCAAGCTCACCCAGGAGGACAGGCAGGCTCCCCTGGAGGCTGCCCTTCCCAACCCTCCCTTCCAGGCCTGGCCTGTGGCGCGGAGCCCGCCCTGCAGGGAGAAGGACCAGGGAGGGCCAGGAAGCCAGTGCCCAGGGCTCACCCCCACGCAGGGACCCAAGGGGACCACCTAACCCTCCACCTTTTGTTGACTTTCGCCATTCCCACCCTTGCCAGCCTGACCATTGCAAACACTAGTGTGTGACACGCTGTCTGATGCCACGTGACAGCGCCCACCGGGCCTGTGACTCACTCCAGTCTTCCCCTCCCTGAGACCCATCCAGCTGCTCGTGAATGACTCTCTACTCTGGTGGCTGTTCTGACCTCGCTCCTACCCAGAGCCTCTGCTCCTGCCCTCCTCCATCCACCGTCCTGTGAGGCGGCCTGAACAGGAAAATGGACAGCTGGCTGGAGGAAGGCAGGGACAGTAAAAGCACCAAGGAGACAATATAGGGTCAAGATAGGGCCACCCTTGCAGGGATTGATATCAGGCAAGAAAGTGATTCAATACCGGGGCCTGTTTTCTAGTCTCTCCTTCCTTGTGGCGCAGACACTAGAAGCCTAAATCCTGAGAAGAGGAAGGAACTGCAGAGGCCCTAAGCACACTGAGGTAGTGGAGACTGGGAGGCTGAGGGACCCACCATCACCCCTAAGATCCTCTAGCACACAGCAAGGAAGGGAGGCCTCCTCCAGACCAGAGCTCCCACTACCACGTTGCCCTTCCTGGCTGGTTGTTCTCAGAGGTCCACCTCCCTGGGGATGACTTTCCCTACACACATTCAGGAGGTCTTGGGCAAATCTAGGTGGAGAGGCAACCCTTTACTTAAAGCCAAGGCACCAAGCCCTCCTTCCCCATGCTCATCTCAGCTCTGCCATTAGCATGTGAAATGGTCCCTTGATCAGTCCTTCATCACCTTCTAGCATCAAGAGGTAACAGCCAACCTCCCATCCTTCCTGGACAACATGACACAAACTACGCTGTCTGGGAGGCTGCCAAAGCACGGGTCTGCTCAGCGGAACACATGTGCTAGCCTCCTACTGCCCATCCTGCCTCCACCTCATCCTCCAGTGGCGCTGAGCATCCACCTAGATGTTCAAACAAATACATGAAAGGCCCCTGCTGGGCCACTCCAGCCTCTAGGCTCTTAGGGATTCTGTTGACTTTATCTATGCCTACCCCTACCCTGACAGCTTCTCATTAATGTCCATACATCTGCCTTGAGGTCCAGGAATTTCCATTCTTGGCACATGTGAAAGAAAGCATTTAGTAGACACAGCAGACCTCCCCTGAAGCCATCTGCTCCCTGAATAAGGCTAGACGTTAGTAGAAAATCAGGAGTACACCCAAGCTCACAGTCCTGAAATTCTATCATTTCCAGCCAGAAGAAAGAGTAGATGTGAGTGCAAACTAGGAAGCAATATAAGGTGATTCTAGACTGTCAGGAGAGAGGAAGAGGAATGAGGGAAGGGTTCAAAGTCAGTGTCCAAGGAGTTCGTAGGAGGAAAGTGCTGGCTTTTCTTCTCAACTCCAACAGCCCAACCTACTCACAGACCTTACTCACCAACACAAACACACACAAGGCAATAACAGACCATGCTGCGCGAGGGTCATCCGCCAAGGTCTCAGTCCTGTGGGCCACCATCACTTTGGGTGACTTTGGCTGACCTTGAGTCTCTGAGTTTCAGTTCTGCTCTTGATAAAGTGAGGGGATTGGGTTGGATGGACCAATATTTCCCAGTATCAATCATTCAGTTACCATTTTCATGATCTTTCTGCCATACTCCTATCTGTAAGTTACTGACTTTGTACTTTAAATCCAACCTCTTTGCAAATCCTGAATAAATTTATTTTAAAGGGATTTTAAGTACCACACTGAACATGGTATTTACAATAAAAGTAAGTATTTAAAACTCCAGCTATAAAATTACAGCCAGCTTCTGACATCTTCAAGCCTGCAGGAAGGTCACTTCGTTAAAAAAGAGAAACACTATTTGACACAATCAAAAAGACAGAATTGAAAAAAGAGATGAGTCCCTATTATGTATAGCACCCAAATTATCCCTGAGTCTACCATCATTGTCTACCACTTCCCATACTAAGGGAAACTCTGGACCAGATCGATTATCGATTATATTCAAATGTGTTTTAGTAACGAAACCTTTTCAAATGAAAGCTCTCAAATACAAAAAACAAAAAAAAAGAAGCAAAATAGAAGCTCCTCTGGTAGATGAAGGACAGAGCCTCCCCTTGTCCCTTGGCACCTCTCCCAGTCTATACCCAGCTCTGGGGAGCCCTGACAGCACAAAGCAATAAGCAGGCATCCAGGGCTTCCCAGAATCCTCTCTTTCTTCCCCTGGTGTTTACAGTTACTTCCTTGGATGCTGCTTGCCAGCGCCTTTGGTTCTGGGACCCTAGTGACTCCTGTAGGACAAGTCACACCAGTGGCACCCCTGCCTAGCCATCCACTAGCCCAGATGTGGTGCCATGGTCTGCAGCCTGGCCCACAGACAATTATGGGTCCCAGAGGCGGCTTCTCTCTCTGCCAAGGTGCCAGCGCCCCCAGCTTTCCCCCTAGTCTAACATGGGCAATGGGCCTAGGCAGAGCGGCCGAGGTCCCCCGGCCGTGAGAGGAGCATCCCAAGGCCACACAGGCAGAGGTCTGGGCCCACCTGACGCGTGGCGGGCAAAGCTGGGCTCCTGCTTGCCGACAGGGATGCTGGGTAGAGAAGACCGGTTGGCCCGCTTCCTCAGGGGGATGCCGCTGCTGTTTCTGCAGGGGCTGCTCAGCCTGCTGGGCATAGACTGCGTCCCACTGCCCCGGAGGGGAAGGAGACCTGTGGAGGCAGAGCAGGGTTAGGACTGGCCGCAGTGTCCCCTGTGGAAATGGGCCTATCGGTGGGCTCAGAGACAGTGCACATGGCTCCCTGGCTGGGCAGAAGGGGCGGGTGTGGGAAGCTGCAGACGGGCCCCTCCTTTGCCAGGCTGCGCACCCAGGAGTGGGCCGAGAAGCTTCCCCTGCCTGAGGGACTCCCGCCCCCTGCCCCCAGTACCTTCCTTCACGAAGGTTCTCCTGGAGCCCAGGCCCTGGGGAGCGAGCGCCCACTCCCTCTCTGGTTCCTTCGCCCTCTGGAGCGACTCCATCTCCTTCATCTGCTTCAGCCGCATCTTCTCCTGGGCAGACCTGGAGATGGTGACTTGGAACTGGCACAAGGTCAAAGCAAACTCCATTAGCCTGGGGGTCCAGCGGCGCTTTCTACACCTTCATTCATTCAATCATCAAAACTGTGAGTGCCTCCCTGTGCCAGTCACTGTTCTGGGAGGACACAAAAAAGATGAAGTCCTGCCCCCCGCCCAAGAGCTGCGTAAGATGAGAAGACAGACAATAAACAGACCAATCTCTAATGTCAGAAAGTGTGTTAAAAGTAAGGGGATAGATGCGATGGTAGCCTTTGCTTTAGATAAAGAAAGCCCAGAGAGAGACTCCTGCAGAGGGGAAATTTAAGTGGAAACATAAATGAAGGGAGAGAGTGAGCCATGTAGTTTCCAAGGAAGAAGTGTTCTTAGCCTAGCGTGTGCAAAGGCCCTGAGGCCAGTGTGCCTGCGTGGGCAGGGACTGTGGCAAGGACACTGGCCAGAGCAATGTGAGTCAGAGCAGGGATAGGACACAAGGTTGGGACGATGAAGTGACTTCCATTTGGGGGTAGTGGCTTCACTGAGGATCATTTCTCATTGCTTTTTATTTGAAATGCTTTGAGCCTCATAGAACGTATGGAAACAGGACCAAGAGCTCCTGTGCCTCCCACAACAGTGTTGTCTTTACAGCCACAAAGTCGCTGGCTTCCATGCCCCAGGGATCAGGCTGGCTGCTGCGAGGTCGAGCAGGAGTAGCAGTCAGAAGACAACTGAACACTCAAGCAAGAGGTGAGGGCCCTGGGACGACAGAGGGTTGGGGACAGCGGACCCATCTTTGCTGATCCTTGAGGTGTGGGGGAGAGAATGGGATCAGGATGGGCTGGGCCTGGGGGCCGCGTGACCAGAAGGCAGGGCTGCCTTTCGCTGCTGATCAGTCAGTGAGCAGGGACATCGGAGACAGGGAGGACTCAGCTGAGTTTTAGGCCAGGCGGGTTTGAAATACAGCGAGGGAGCTGAGTGGAGATGTTGAGCGGCAACTAAGTAAGGGAGTGTGGAGGCCGGGAGAAGGTGTGAGCTGTCAGGGGAGTCCGGGGATCCTCAGCACAGAGCAGGCCCTCGGGGGAGGTGACGAACCAGGGCCCAGAGGATCGACCCCCAGGTCCTCGGCATCTGGAGGAGCCAGCAAGAAAGAGGGGAAGAAGCTGCCTGTCACGGAGGCAGAGAACCTCCATCCCTGCATGGAGAACTCCGGGGGACACACCCCGAGCTGAGTCAGAGCTGCCCCTGGGACAAGGAAGAACTGAGATGTGGCTGTGCCAGGAGTGGTGACCTGGGTGTGGGCAGTGGGGACTCAGTGGGGTGGTAGGGACTCAGCCGGCTGGGGGGCGCTTGGGAGAGACGGGGAGAGATACAGGTGCAATAGCTTTGTTTTGCTTTTGCCACACGCTTAAGATGAAAAAAGCAATATGTGAAGCACGATCCAATCTCAAGGAGCATGTTGTTGGTGCAGGAAAGCACACAGACGCTGGGGTTGGAGCACTGGGTAGACTGAGTCAGAATGACGGGAGGGGTGGGGACCTTCAGAACGGGGCTGCTGTGGAGGGAAATGATTTGTAGCAGGCAGTCGGTGGAATGGCCAAGCGTGAGCTGCCCAGGCGCCACAGGGGATGGAGTCGTTTCGATGCCCGGAATTATCAGGACAGTGGGCCTTCATCATGGTGGTCACAGGGTCCCGCCTCTCACCCAGGACATGCACGGAGCAGGCCTGCTAGGTATTTCACTGGGCTGAACTGTTCTATCTCTGTGTCAAAGAATAAGCCCCGCTGTCCAGTTTTACTAAACTCATCCCAACCAGGGAAGGGAAGGCACCTCCCCAAGGTCACCTTACAAGTGCAAGGAATTCGGGAGCAGGTCCAGCACGGCCCCTGGCCCGTCTGCCTGAGTCAGCTGCCTCTCTGCTGCTATACTGGGGGTTGGTTCAGATTACTCAGCTTGGCTCACTTAAGCCCTCCGTCCTCTCCCTTACATCCTGCTTCCTCCTGGCCCACAAGTGACCTCCTCTGGCCTTCTCCCCGACCTCTGCCCCTCAGCAGCCCTCTGTACCTTTCCCTTCCCCCAGTCTGCGCCCACCTCGCCCTGACCTTGTTTCCTCAGCCCTCAGGCAGACCTGGGGACAGCTCCCAGCCCTCAGCTCTGCAGGCCTCTGCTGTCTCCCATCTGTCTCCCACACTTGCTTCCAATCCACTGGTGGTCCACTTGCGCCTGATTTCCTCCTCCTCTCACCGCTCAGGTACCTTGGTGCCGGATTCCTTCTGGTCTTCTTCTTTCACCAAGGTGTGGTCTTCTTCGGCATGGCTCAAGGAGAAGGCTGTCAGCACGGGAGCAGACTGTGAGGAGGCCAGGGGCTTCTTGGAGGCAGCAGTGGCAGACCCCTCCCTCATGAGTGGGGCCAAAGGTTTGGGCTCTGAGGAGTCAGAAGCAGAGATGGAGTTGAGGACACCCGTGGCTGATGTGCCCGAGTCCTCCAGCCTCCATTCTCCTGACCAACACTTCCGTGAGAGAGCAAGTCAGATTCACTCTACAGAGCGGCTTTGCAAAGGATGCTGGGAGACCGTGTCATCCCCCATTCATTCATTTATTCATTTTTTCCTTCATTCATTCATTCTGCGAGTACGGGGCACCTTACTCTATGATGAGGGCTGAGCAGGAAACAGGGTCAGGAAGAGAAACAAGACGACCATTTTATATCTGTAGAGCAGAGCTGGAAGGGGCCAGAGAACTAACTAATGCTAGTCCAATCCTCTCAGCTCACAGATGGGAAAGCCGAGCCCCTACAACCTTCAGATACCCTTGTGATTGATAAAATACAAATTCACCCCCAAAACTCATCAAATCCATAGAGTATCTTTTTGTCCCTCTGTATATTCCCAATCAGTGGATTTAAAGTATATTTATTATTATGGAGTCAGGGCAGGAATGGGTTCCTTAATTTCCTCCTGGACTCCAGGTTTCAAGCTCACTGTCCTTGAGAGAACCCGCAGAGCAGGGGTCCCCTAGGGTGGCGGCCACCATGTGGGGCTGTCCCCAACTTCAGAGGGCATCTTGAGCCAGGGGCTTCTGTCTGGCGCTCTGCTTACCTGCTCCTCCACCTTCTGCAAAGGGTCCCTCTGCTTGGGGCAGGGAGAAGGGTCAGGGCCAAGGGGAAAAGGACTCAGAAGTGAAGGGCAGGGCAGAGGGCCAAGTGGCCAGCGTGAGGTCTGCAGGAATGCCACAAGGTCTGGAGTCCCCTGGGCTGCGGGTAACTGTGTGCTTGGCGTGTAACACATACTGTACAATGTCACCTCCGGGGGGCAGGCTGGATGGAGGTCAGAGACAGTCCTCTAAGGACTTTGCTATCTTGTAACTCACATCCTTACCTACACCCCCAAGACACCCAGGAAAGCCCGTCTGAGCAGCCTTCCAAGGCCCCCAGTGATGGGGTCTCCTGGCCCAAGGGTAGCTCATGTGTCACCTGGGGTCACCCCACCACAGCCCGCCAGAGAGCAGGGGAGAAGGGGCTGCCACTGCACAGCCCAGCTCCATATCCTGATCCTTCTTGGGGAGCAGCCTGCTGCTGGCTGGACAGTGACACACTTGCGGAGCTGATTAGCAAGGACCTGCCGGGAGCCGGTCACCTCCTGCGGGTCAGCACCGAAGCTGCAGCTGCCGTGATTCCCAGGGCTCAGGCGCTTCCCGGGCCCAGCCTGCAGGGGGAGCTGCGTGGCCTCCTCCCGTCCCTGTCCACAGAACCAGGTCCTCAGGCCCCTACCACAGGCCCCTGGCCCCGCCTGCCTCCTCCCTGCTCTGACCGCCTCCTGCTCCGCCCTTCCTCACCCTCATCCTGGAGCTGGTCTGTTCCCCCGACGGACTCCCTGGGGCCCGCGGACCGAAGGCTTTGTGGGATGTGGTTTAACTGCTCACTCTGTCCAGTGCGAAAACAGAGCACAGGGCCGCAGCGTCGGTGTGCAGTGCCCAGGGCGAGTGCAACAGGGAACAGGGATAATGTGGCCCTGCCCGGGCCTAGCCATCCTTCATCCGTCACACAGGACAGCGTGGTCTCTCCTGTCTTGGCCTGCACAAGCTACGTGAGCCACTGTGTCCCTTGCCTGGCAGAGCTGGTGCCACCGCCACTGCTTCTTTCCTGCCCCCCTGCAACGTGGGGCCGCAGGTGACCTCAGCTTCCCTGTCTGTGAAGTGAGGCTCGCACACGAGCACCCTCGGGTTCCATCCCATAGCCCTGCCCAGGGCAGAAGAGTCAAGAACAAGGGTGGGGCGCTGCTTGCAGAGAATACGTACCTGGAGATTTAGGGGTCTTCTCTCGCAGCCCACTCTCCTGGAGCAGTCTTAAAAGAAAGGGGGGAAGAAGCAGCGTGAGAGGCAGTAGGCAGAGGTGACTGGGGGCTGCCAGGGGCTTCCTGGGCCACAGGCAGCAGGGCAGCAGCTGCACGGAGGAGGGTAAATTGTCCCCGTGCTCAGAGCTCGAGTCCTGTAAACACCCTACCCAGGAGAGCTCAGTGGCCCTGAATATGCCTCCTCCCTCTGCCTTCCTTCACCTTCACGGGAATCAGAAGGGATTGGGCCTTCTGCTGGGACAAAATCGCCATTGTTTGCTCATACTAGGAATTCAAACTTGATCAGCCACAGGAAGGGAAGGTGCGAACATTCCTGACACTAGTTTTGCTTGTCATGTTTTAAAGGGAAAGCACCACTTACTCATTCAGTAGATGTTTACTGAAGAGCTACTATGCGCCAGATGATTGCTGAACTGCTACTATGTGCCAAACACTGTTCAGACACTGGCAATCGAGCATCCAGATGACAGACCGCGATGCTTGCTCTCATGGAGGTTAGAGTCCCAGGGCAGCCAGCTGGGTGGTACCCAATAGGATTTCCCTACTCATCAGGCAAGTTCGTAGGCTTCAGGACCCGCTGGGGCTGTCAGGGTAAGGCTGCTTTTCCTCCCATTCTGAGGGAGGGATTTGGTCTCAGAGGACCTGGCTCTGCTTCTTTCACCTTCTCCTTCCTAGAGACCCCATAGCAGAAGGACTGAAGCCAAGATAGACCCTGCCCATCAAGGTTCCTCAACACGCAGTGTCCTGCCTCCTTCTCCCTTCTGCCACGCTGCTCTTCCCCTCCCCACCGAGCCTAGGCCACACACCATGGTGAGGCAGGTCCCAGGCCGCCATGAGCTGAGCCCCCCCAAGGGCAGCCTCCCCACTGGGCCCAGCTGCAGTCTCCTCCCCTTCCCTGCCTCCCTGTGGGATCCCAGCACCCGTCCGATGCAGGGCTTTGCTCCTCTCTCCGACCCACACTCAGGCCGCCCACCCTCCCTCCCTTGCCTGCCCTTGCACCTGCAGACCCAGCCATGCGCTGCCCTCTTCAGGCGCCTGTGGCTTCTCCCCCCAGTTCCGGCCACAGCCCCATCCCAGCATGCACTGCCACACCACTCTGTGGTGACCAGAATGGCCTTTTGAAAGCAGTTTACATCCCCTCCACACACCTCAGCCCTCTGGGACAGAGCTCATGCCCACCAGCTGAACACGTGGGGCCCTTCAGCCCTGCTCACGCAAAGCCTGTCTCACAAGTGCAGGGGCACACCCCTCGTTCACACCCTGCAGCACCCTAGGCACCTCAGTCTCGCCTCCTTGGGTCTCCCTCCTCCATCTCACAAACTCTCCCTCAACCTTCAAAATTCCCCCAAGAAGTCTTCCCAGCAGGACTCAGAATCATTTCCTGCTGGGCTTCCCAATAGGAGAGGCAGCTTCACTCCCACCTCTCTGGACTTGCACTCAATGAATCTCTCTCTGAAGTGCACTTACTCCATCCCACTCATCTTTGGTTCTGAGTCAGTGCTTAATGGCCCACACAGTAAAAGGGTGGATGGGTGAATGAATGAAGTGGAAGTGGAGTCTCCTTCCCATCCATTTGCTGGAGAGACTCACAGAGCTCATGACAAGAAATCCCAGTGCCAACCCAACAGCATGGGGCAGATATTTATTATGTAACTAATCCATGCCAGAGGCCAGTGTATGATGGGGCACACCTGTTATCCCAGAACATGAGAGGCTGAAACAGGAGGATTACTGTGAGTTTGAGGCCAGCCTGAACTACATAGCAACAGCCTGTCTCAAATAGCAAAAAGCAAAACAAAAAATAATAATATTCCAGGGCCAGGGATTTAGCTCAGGGGTTCTGCCGCATGCCTCGCAAGCGCAAGGACCTGAGTTCGAACCCTGGTACCAAAAAAAAGAAGAAGAATCCATGCCAGGGACAAAGGCATCATGAGAGCCGCAGAAACTTTTGAGATGGGGTCCCTGCGCCACCATGCTCCAAGTTAAAGAACAGAATGAGGTTTAAATGAGACAAAATATGCAAATATGAAAAACACAAAATATATTTACATAGCAAATGCTTGATATTTAAATAAAATAATGAAAGGAGATGGACATGGAACGGTAGAGGTGGCGTGGGTGCAGCAGGGAGTAGAAGAGAGGTGTGGGGCAGCAGAAATGGGAAAGGGCAGCGCCATCTGGGGACACAAGGCTCCCATTCTGCAGACAGCACAGGCACAGAGGGGTGAAGCTCCACAGTGCAGCACAGGAGGAAAAGCTGGAGGAGAGAGCACTCCCCGAAGTCCCGACCAAGGAAAACCATCTTAAAGGCAGCAGAGGTCCATAAAGGCACGTAAGAGAGCTGTATGGGGGTGGAGGTGGGAACAGGGAGCAAAGGGTGCAGAGGGCAGATTGGGAGTGGTTGGGGAGTAAGAAGGAGCCAGCAGGTGAGAGGAAAGGCCCGTGGGCAAGTCCAGGTGGAGCTTCCCTTTGTTGTCGCTGTTGCAGGAAAGACTTGAGGGGACGTGGCAGTCCGCAACAGAAAGCACCGGGAGGAAGAGTCCCAGAGCTGCTGAGAGCTGGAGACCAAGACGCAAGCCCGCACCTTGGTGGAATCCAGAGGGCCCGGGAGGGGCTGGTCCTGGGCCCCTCTGGCCATCACACTTCGCACCCCCCCCCCATGCTCATTTGTATCAGTCATGAGGAACGGGAACTGGAAATACCCAGCTCCTCGGGGGAGACCTCTGGAAAGATGTCAGGGCCAGGGCAGGAGACACAAAGCCACCCAGACCGTGTGACCCTGGAGGCCACACGCACTGATGAGAGCCTCAGGAGAAAATAAGGCAGGCCCTGGAACGCAGTGCAGGAATAGCCAGGCTCAACAATGGGTGAAAGGGGACATGCAGGAGACCCTCTGGAAGACGAAGAGCTAGTACAACATCAGGAAGGCAAGGAAGGAGCAAAGTTCCAGGGCCATCAATGATCCAAAGAGTCAAAAGAAAGTCAAGAGTAATGAGGTGAGAGAAAAAACCAAAGAGTCATTGCTACCACTGATAGTACTGTGCAGAGCGAGGAAGAGGCAAACGTCTGAGCAGGGAAGGACATGTCCGATGGGGGGTGGGCAATGGAGCAGGCCACAGCCTGAGGAGGCTGATGGTGAATCAAGTGGAGAACTCACTTCTGGGAGCAGGCAGTGGACAGGGGACCACACCCCACCAGGACTGCAGAAATGGAGGAACAGGAGTACGGACAGAAGAGAAGACAGACAGGAGGTGAGTGAGGGAGAATTCAGAACACCAGGCTGAAAAAGTGGGGGAGCGGGAAGTCACAGCAGGAACTCAGTTGTGACTGGGGAGGCACGCCCATGGGCTGTGTGCACACACTCACACTCACACGCGCACACACGCCTGCACTCAGACACGTGCAGTATCCACATCGACAGGGCACGCACAGACACGCTCACGCAGGCATTTCTCAGCGCACACGTATACTGCGCACAGGCACACGCTCACAGACACACATGTACTCGCACACCCACTTGCTCTGGTGTCGGTTTACATTGACCACAGGGATGTGTTGCCTGCCTAGGGCATGCTGTCTACCCTGCTGACGAGCCATAAACCAGACTCATTGCAGCGAGAGGATCCCTTACCCCACTGAATCCCTGCCTTTCAGGGTGTGAAGACACCTTAAGCCCAAAGTCCAACACAATAACTGTTATGCTTTTAGTATCCAACAATTAAGAAATTACATAACAACAGAGAGCTCCCATGCATTCAGTTGTACTCCAAAATAATTTGTGTTTCATTATCATCACAGCGACCAGACATGAAGGAAAGACGCTGTAACGTCACACCCAGCCTGCTGGAGCCCACGACCAGAGACTCCCCAGCAACAGTGCCGTGGCCTCCCCCTCTGCCTCCCACTTGCTGTGACCCCAGAGCTGAGCCCCCGCAAGGCACGGAGGGTTGGCCGTGAGGAGCCCCGGTGGGCCCTGGGGGTGGAGGGAGAGAGCACTGCAAGGCTTGGCTGGGGCTCTTACCGTGTGTGGAGGGGCCTTGTTCCTGTGAGGATGTCCTGGCCTGGAGCCGAGGGACTGGGAAGGGGGCCAGGCCTGCGGGGAGAGGTCCCCACGGACACCCCTGCCTTCGGAATCGGGGGGATCACGATGCCTCCCAGGCTCTTCTGCATCTTCTCATCATTGCAGTGCAGGTATTGTGGGGAGATCTGCACCTGGGAGTGGAGGGGTCTGGTCCATGGAAGCCCCCTACTCTGGATGCTCAGCTCCGAGCCCCTCACACAGGCTGGGGCCAAGTGTGAGGGGGTCCCTTTTAGCCACACAGGGACCCCCAGAAAGCTCACTGTCTCCATACCACTCCAGCTGAGAAGCCTGGCAAGCTTTCTTGTTATTATTACTATTTGGGCTTTTTGTTCTTCTCGTTTCAGAAACAGCCTAGAACATCAGAGCCGGAAGGACTCTCAGAAACATCTGGTCCAAACCTCTACTTTTTAATAGATGGGCAAACTCAAACCCAAGGAGGGCCACCCCGCACCGCCCTGAGGGCAGAGCCCAAACTCCGCCTGCCTCAGCGTAGCTTTCTTCCCCTCTGCCACCCTCCCTGAATTAAAAGGAGAGGGCCAGAAGAGAGGAGGATCTTAGCATGTTAAGACAGAAGAAGCCCCGGGGACTGCAGACTCTAGGACAGGGGTCATGCGGGCTTCCGATGCTGGGCGGGGGGCGGGGGGGGGGGCAATGAAATGAGGCCTCTTCCAACGTCACTGTCATCCTGAGAGGGGCATGCAGGACACCTGCAGCGATGCTCAGAGTGCAAGCAGGGGTTTGTAGAGGATGGAAAGACAGAGGACAGCTGCGGGCAAGACCGTGGAACCACCTTACCTCCTGAGCACCAGCTCTCAGCTCCTGGGCCCCCTGCCCGCTCCCGGGGGGGTCCAGGCCCTTCTCCTTGGCTCCACTGGCCTCAGGGGTGGTAGGGATGCTCTGGATGGGGGGCATCGGCCTGGGCACCCTCAGCAGCCTCTGGGAAGTGGTGCGGGGCACGGTGCTCCGCAGAGGGGCTCCGCGGGGGCCTCCCCCGGGATCCAGAGAGGCTGCACCGGGGAGAAGGGATGAGTTAGCCTGAGGGAATGCAGAGTGGCTTGGCCACACCGAGTGAGCGTGATGTTCTGGGGAGGGCAGGCCTGCCCCGACCCCACCCCCAGCAGAGACCAATGGGGCTGAGTGTCCTTGTTCCATCACAGCCACCCATTTACAATTCAGGGGCAGTGTGGGAAGGAAGGGGAACCAAACCAGTTCTCAGTTAGGACTGAGGACAGCAAGTTCGGCCCCAGAAAGAAGCTCGTGTGACTTTGGGCAAGTCACTGTGTCCCTGATGCCACTGGTGAAATGGGCTATTCACAAGGACTCGCTGACCCCCCCTTATAAAATACCAGGCCAGCGCCTGGCCTAGGACGGGTGTCAAGCAATTCCTTCTGTTCCCCTCCCTTTGTAGTTAATGCAGTGCAGCTGCCTGGACACTTCTAACAGCCTGAAAGGCAGATCACCACGCTCCGGCCTTAGGCTAATCCTTTATGCACCCAGCGGGCCCCTCCAGTGCCCCTCCATCCCATCCTGCAGCACCCCCAGGGCAGGTACACAGTGACCAGCGCCAGCCAGGCACTGCGACACCTGCTGACCCTCACAACCCAGGGGCCAAGGGCCCTGACCTTGGGGTGGAGGGAGGGCAGCTGGCAGGGACCAGGGCTCACCTCGCAAAGATGCTGCCATGCCCTCCGAGAGCCTCCTCTTCTTGAGTTTGTCCTTGATCTGGGTGGTGTCTCTGGCCGCGCTGTTGGCCTCTGACTCCAGCAAGCTGACAGACACCCGGGGGAGAAGTCCCAAAGACAGAGCTCCAAGGTCCCTGGGGTGCCCATTCCTGGCCTGCCAGCCCTTCAGAGGGGCACCCACTATGATGCTGCCTGAGTCCCCACATCCACTCGAGAGCTGTGCTGGCTTCTCGTGGCCCCGCAGGACACTTGGCACAGGCTGGTCGGAGGCTGAGGGGGACAGAGATATGAGTCGCCCGGCACATAGGGCGCAGGGTGCTGGCAAACTCATTGGTATTGCTTACTGGGCATGGTCACTCAGAGCCCCTGTCCTTCCTGGGGCCAATTTATACATCCCGCAGTGTCTATGAGGCACCTCGCCTGAGCCAGACCCGTGTCACAGGGCTCGCGGGGAACAGAAGGGGAATCGGTACGTGGTGCTATCACAGTGCAGACGAGAGGCCATAAACCCCCGGGAAGGAGGGCCCATCTGCCCAGACCACAGCCTCCTGCCTCCGGGAAACTCATGCGGGTCCCTCACGCACTGATGCGCCCCAACCACAGACCCAGCAGTTAGTGGCTGGCAACAAGTCGTGCCCACAGGCAGACAGACACGAGTTCACCCAGTTACTCATCCAGCCAGTGCCGAGGTGCCAAGCACTGGTGGTGGAGGAACAGAAGTGAGTCTCAGTCAGTGAGAGACTTTCCGTCTCCCCAACAGTAAGAGGTGCAGTGAGAGGCAAACACGAGATGCCCATGGGTGACAAAAGCCATGCTCATCACGCTTAGAGAGGAGGGGCTGGTGGGAAAGACTGGCGGGTACCAGTCCAACCTCAGAGGAGCCGCAGACTGCGGAGCAGCAGGGGAAGGCACAGGTGGGGAGCTTGCAGCACCCTGCAGCCCTTCCTGGTGGCCCCTGGGAGCCCTGAGACCCCTGGGCCTGAGCTGCAGATACTGGACTGCAGCTGCCTCACAGCACAAGGAGAGCCGGACTCCGGGCCAGCCACAGGCCTGTGAGGGAGCTGGAACCAGAACCAGAACCCTCCCCACCCAAGTAAGGACGAAGCGCTGTCGAAAGGACAGTCTGCAGCTGGAAGCTGCAGCAGAGGTGGTGGCAAAGCGAGGGAGGGTGGAGTCAAGAAAAGCATCACAGCAGGGCTGTCACACTAGCAGTGCCCATCTCCTGCCGCCCAGTGCCTGGTGCCCTCCCAGGCCCTGAGTTGCAGACCCCACAGAGACCTCCACCGGGCCTTGTCTTCCTGGGGTAATGGGGTTCCCCCAGGTTCCCAGGACAGCCAGCCCCCTATTCCTGGTGTCTCCCCCTGGGCAACCTCATCCCCTGAAGTACAGAGCTGAAAGGACCTGTGGAAAAACCAAAGGCCATTTGCAGCAGGGCCCACAATAAATCAACACCCACACACTGAAGCAGGAGAATCTTTGAGCGCAGGAGTTCCAGGCCAGCCTGGGTAACACAGCGAGACCCCATCTCAAAACAGAACAAAGAAGAACCCCCACTGTAGCGTGACAACACCCTGGGCATCCGTCCCAACCCCTTCATTTCCCCCACGGGGCTGAGGCCCATGCTCCGTCCTGTGGTCAGTGTCCCTGACTGGGCAGCTGCCAGGAGGAGCCTCCCAACCACTGCCAGAGGCCTCAAAGGCCACTTCGCGTGGCCGAGCCACTGGGCCAGGACTGCACATCTCACCTGGGCTGTTAGCTGGCACAGAGGAGCTGATGCTTCCAGGCAGGGGTGCGCAGGGCCCAGCACTGGTCCTAGGGACACTCCCACAGTACACGGCCACTGGAGCCAGACCCTCGGCTGGGGACAGACAAGGAGAACTGCACTTTGGAGTCCCCTAAGGCCTGGACAGGGCACAGTGGAGAACACCATCCACCCCGGAGCACCAAGGGCCTGGCCCAGCGGTGCCTGGCATCTCCACTGGACCCCACATGCCCTGCTTCAGAGAACACCCTATCAGGACCTGATGTCCTGATTGCAGAGCATCCCATGACCTGGCCATGCCCCAGGTTCCTCAGCAGCATTTCCTGCAGATCTCCTGTCTCCCCTCCACCATCCCCAGGCTCCTCTGACGGCCCACTTTGTCCCCTCCAGGCATCCATTACCGCCTGCGCTGGGCAGGGGCTCTGGGCCTCCGTGGCTGACATACAGGCTGGGCAAAGCGGACTCAGCCCTCACGCAGACTCACAGGCCGGCGGAGGAGGCAGCGATGAGTGAGCAATGGCAGTGGGGTCGGGGAGCCCTGGCCAGGGACAGGGGAGGTGACGGGTTCCCCGGGGAGGGGTGCCTGGGCTGAGACCAAGGGGGAAGCCTCCAAGGGCCGGGAAACAGCGCGTCTCGGCTCAGCCGAGGCCTCACTCCTTTAGGGACCCTCTACGCCCTGCATCCCTGCACGCACCACACCTCTGTCACTCTGAGGCCTCGAGGAAATCAGCTAACCGGAGTCTCGGTCCCTACATGCATAAAGCAAAGCAGCTGAACAACGCCGGGTTCAAACAGCATCCTCATTCTGTCCTAGAGTTGTAGATTTTCCTTGAGCCTTCAGCATCTGTCACTTCTCCAGGAAGGCGTAATGCTGGGGAGGCCTGATGTGGTCAGCCACTTTCCTAGCATTGTGTCAGAGCCCAGGGCATCTGTCTGAGCATGCGGCCCTGTCCCCAGGCTGCCCTGCTCTGACTGTCCTACTTCTCTGTTTTCCTTGCTAAGCTCAGCTGATCCCCTTCCTGGGTCCTTCAGGGTTAAACAACTCCGACCTCACAAGCATCCAGTCTACCTGGGGCAAGGCCAATCCCCTCGCTTTCAGAGGAAACTGAGGCTCAGAGGTGGTTCCCCAAGGGCAGAACCAGCACCAGGCCCCCCATCCCCTGCATTGAGTTCTTGCTCCCCACCCAGGCAGCTAAGGAAATAGCTCATCTACCTTTGCCAAAGGCCCAGCCCATACCCCCTGCCCGGCTGCAGGGCAGCATCAGCCCTGAGGAGCCAGCCCACTCTGCCTCAGACTCAGCACAAAGCTGGGGTGAGTCCCAGGACAGTCTGAGCCCCGTGTGCCAGAGCCGCCCAGACAGCCTGCCAAGCAGGAGGCCCAGGGTCCAGGTGGCGAGAGCTGGGCGGTATGAAAAGACACAGCCACGGGGCCTCATCTCCCAGACAGAGAACCCACAGGAGGCTCACTGTCAAGTTGGAGGGAGCAGGCCCCCTAGTGCCCCTTACCTGGGGGGACATCGTCACGGGTGCCCATGCCCTGGAGAGAGAAGGCGCCCACCAGCCTGTCTGGAAGAAGCTGCGATGCCTGGGCCCTGAGCGAGGGCCTTGGAGGTCCAGAGAGTTCTGACCTGTGACATCCAGGGACCTGGGGTACAGATGAGCAACAAACACGTTAACCAGCACCACTCGGAAAGCCCACAGGAGCTAGCACAGTGCTGCAGTGAGGAATCTGCCTCGGGGCCCAAGGACCTCTGTCTTGACACTCTTAGCCACTTAACCTTTCGTGATGAAGAGTGCCAGCGAAACCCACCAGCCTGCCATCCCTTGTCACTTGGAGATGGACACCTTTAGGGGTCTCGGGGAAGGTGGGACTCTGAACACTTTTTTACCAGTTCCTGTTTTCTTCAAAAGCCCTTCACTCCACCAGCTGCTCTGCAAGCTCATGGCGAATGATGAGCTTCTATGCTCATCACTTGAGTGTTTGGCAGGGAATCCCCAGAAACCAGCTGTTACGGTTTAAATGTGAAGTGTCCCCCAAAGATTTATGCACTGAAGCCTTGGTCCCCAGTGCAGGTGAGGCCTAGAGAGGTAATTGGATCAGTGGGCTAATCGGATCCATCGATGAGTTCAGAGCTGAGTGGCTCTCGGGTGGTGGTACCCAGGAGAAAGTGGGTCACTGGGGAGTGTGCCTTTGAAGGTTTTGTTTCCTTCTCAGCCCCTTCTCTTTCTCTTTCTTTCTGTTTCCTGCCTGCCAGGAAGTGAGCAGCTCTCCTCCACCACATCCTTCCACCATGAGGTTCTGTCTCATCTCAGGCTGAAGAACACAGAGTCGGCTCACCATGGACTGAACCCTCTGAAACTGTGAGCCAAAACATGTTTTCGTCCTGTAAGTTGTCTTTTCAGGTCTTTTGTCACAGGAACAAAAGCTGAGTAACACACTGGCTCTCCAGGTTTCTTTTGGGTTGTGTCTGTCTCTATCCTCATGTTCTTGGCCCTCTTACCTTGTTGAACAAGTCACACTTTTGGCCCTCTCAGGCATCTCTGGTACTGCTGCCCAGACTTGACCACTCCAGGCCTCTTCCCACCTTCTCTTAGGCCTTCAGGGTCAGCCATGAGCTCTTGCCCTTGACATGACTCCATTTTCCTGTGACATAGGTCTCTGCGACTTCACACAATTTTATGAATTCTTTGTTGAAATAAGGGTGACGAAATGGGAGGTGGACAGCCAGGGATGATCAATGGTAAAATTAGGGTGAAGCCAGGCCATATCTCCTAATTTCTATGCAGAAAGCAGCTGCCTTGAGCTACCATCTGGGGACAGGTCAGAATACTGTATCAATTCCCTCTTGTTGAGCACCAAATTCCAACTCAGGAACTGAGAAACCTGTCTTTGCCTTGAAAGCCAGCCTGACCCGGCCCCACCTGGCCTCAGAAGACAGAGCAGCACCTAGCAACCCTCCAGCCAAACAGGTTGCACTCAGCCCAGTCCTGGCCCAGGCTCCCCACTTAGCACCTCAAGCCACTTGGGTTATCTGACTGAAGAGAATTGTCCCCAGGTAACCTGCTGTCCGGTGACTACTGGGAAAAAAGGCTTTGGCCACAGCAGCAAAAGCAGCTGTGAAAATCTGTGAGACCCAGTGCTGCTCCCAAGCAAGGTGGCAGAAGATTCTACTCCACAGGAACCAACGCCCAGCCCAACCAGCTGGGCAAGAGGCTCATGGGGTGAGCCAGGCCCAGTAGAAACGTTCCACAGTGAATTAAAGCCAATAAGCTGGAGTCCAGGGCCTTGGGGAAAGTGAGAGGTACAGGTCTCACCTGCCACCCATAGCTCTGACCAGAGCGTACACATCCTATGAAAATTTATGTGAAAAATTATAGGTAGAAAAGCAATATTTAGGGGATGTAGCTCAGCAGCACAGGGCCTGCCTGGCAAGCCTGAGGTCCTGAGTTTGATCCCCTGTAGCGAAAAGCAATATTTAGAGCTGGAGTGTGGCTCAGTACCCCCTCTCTAGGAGACTGAAGGAACAGTTTAGAGTTGCCTACAGATGCGATGTGTAGGATTCCACAGCCATCAGCGCTGCAACGCTACGATGGGCCTTCTGAACAAGCTTCCGCCACCCGCAACTTTCTCCGAGACAGCGCATCAGCAAGCTAAGGCAGCCCCAGTTCCCTAGGGCCTTGGGGACACCATCAGGGCAGAAGGGAGCCTGGACCCACTCCAGTGTTTGCAAAGCACCTCATAAGCAGAGCCCTCTGAGTCCCTGCTAGTGCAACTCTGCCCCTCAGGCCTTAGGGCAGTGGTGGCGAACCTATGGCACGAATGGTGCAGCGGGCTGTTTGTTTGTATCACTGAGAGCTCTGAAAGGTTCGCCATTGCTGCCCTCGGGGGTCTACAGAACAGGACGTTCTAGGAACTGGCCGAGGAGGAGTTGGCCAAGGCTGCTTCTGGACAAGCAAGTACATCCTGTGGGAGGGCCGGGAGTGGTACTGCCCCAGAAAAGCGCTCAGACCAGGGCCTGGTGCCACTCAAGATCCATGTGCCATGTAAAAGGCAGAATCAGGACTGTGCGCAGGGTTTGGGGGTTTAGTGTGGACCCCCGAGACACCCTCCCCAAGGCACAGTTAGTTCATTGAGGCCCCACTTGTGCCTTGCCTTGCTCCAGGCACCAAGATGTCACTGTCCCTGGCCCAGAGAGCTACGCAAGCCTGCAGATCCTGGTGACCCACATTCGCCCTCATCCTCCAGGCCTCGCACTGCCAACTCCTCCACCATTGGACTCAGTTTCTCAGCTTTCAAGCAGAAAGGAAACAAAGCTAAGTCTGGCCTCCAAGAAAAGTCAGCCCCCAAGCCCTGCACGGTGGTGCACACCTGTAATCCCAGCTACTCAAGAGGCTGAGGCAGGAGGATTGCAAAATTGGAGGACAGCCTGGGCAACTTAGCAAGACCTTGTCTCAAAAAAAATATAAAACAAAGGGCTAGGTGTGCAGCTCGGTGGCAGAGGGCTTGCCTAGCACATGTGGGCCCAGGGCTTGAGCACCAGCACTGCGGGAAGGTCGGCCCGGCACAGATGGCAGAGAATCATCACCAAGCGAACAGTGCAGACAGGAAAGCACAGGAAGGGCATGGGGTCGGGGGTCTCCCAGAAGAGGGGACGGAAAGGGCAGGCAGGAGAGCAGGGCAGGGCCTCTGTCCCCACGTGCAGAGCCCCTGTCACCCTCCCAGGGCAGCTGCACTCCTGGCTTCTGCTGCTGCGTCATGGTGCTACCCACATCTCCATGAAAAGACCCCTTAGGGGCTTGGACCACAGTAGCCAGATTTCTCAACAACTCAGTCACTTCGGAGGGAACCATATACTCGGGCCCCGGCCATAGAGAAAGGAAGGAGGGGACCCAGGCTGAGCGGGAAGGTGGCAGAGCGTCCAGTCCCAAAACATGTCACCACTGAAGCACTGTATGGAGAGGCTCCCATCCAGCCCCTTCCAGCCCAAAGCACAGGCACCACTGACTGGCCAACTTGAGCCCTAAAGCATGGCCCCTGGGATCAGATATGGCAGGGTTGGAATCCTGCCTTGGCCCTCTTGGAGTAACCTGAGAAAGTTATTCAGGTGTTCGGAGTTTCAGTGTCTTCATCTGGGAAAAAGAAACCCTAACAGAGGCTTTTGTTAGGATTGAATGAGTGATAGAAATAATAGATGCCCTTGCTGGTGTATAGTAGTTGCTCAATGATGTCAGGCCTGAATCTTCCTCTTCCTTCCCTGGGGAGAAATGGCCTCCACGTACTCTCACCCGCACACTCTCTGCCTTAGAGCTGACCGGCACTTACAGACCCTTAGCCTGGCCGCTGGTAAAGTCACAGAAAATAAACACCTGAACCAAGATTCGCCACAAGTTGTAGGCAGGATCTAGATGAATGGACACATTTCCTGTGTGCTGTGTCCTCTCCCTGAGGGTAAGGAGCAGCTGCCCACCCTCCCTCATCTTCCACACAGGTGCATCCTCACCCACCTCTGCCTCCATGGACCGAGGGGGAAACCTAGATGTCCTCGGGTGGCCTCCTGGCAGCTCCAGCTGCCATTGAAGTCTGCAGTCCGCGCATGGATCCACCACGTGGAAGGTACCAGGATATGAAGGGGATCCTGAAACCCAGCTCCTGAGTGAGGCGCCTGGAGACGCATCACTGAACCCCTGTGAGCCCTAGTTTGCTCATCTGCACAAATAGAGCTAATGCCTACCTCGCTGCGATATTATGTTCAACACCATGGGACAAGAGCACAACGCTGTGTCCAGCCCCCGGCAAGGAGTCCACACACAGTGGCTTTGGTATCATCCCATGGACCGAGCCACAATGGTGGCAAATGGAGGACAGACTTGGGTGGCTGGGGCAGGAGGCTGTGGAGATAGTCCTGGAGAAGGGGCTGGGATCAGATTAAGACCATGGTGGTTGAAACAGAGGGAGGGTCTGTCAGAGCAACATCTGGGAGGCAAGGCAACAGAGCAAAGGGGCTGCGTGGAGGAGGGCAGTTTGCAGGGGTCTACACTCCATCCAAGGTTCTGGTGTCAGGAGCTAGAGTCTAGGGTGACCACGGGAGGTACCAGGCAAGGAGAGACAGGGGCCCCTGCGATGGTTTGTGACTCCCCTGGGTGACCCAGGTGGAACCATCCAGAATGCAGCTGGTCTGAGGCCAGACAGGGAGGACTGAGCTAGACAGCAGGTTTGGAAATCTCCATACAGATAGTGATGGGAACCACAGAGTAGATGCTGCCCCCGAGAAGACTTGGCCACTGGAGAGCACTGAGCACCAGGCAGCAGCCGGGAACAGCAGCACTGGGCAGAGACAAGTGAAGGGAGGCCACAAGGGACACAGCCAGGAGAGGCAGGGAAGCCAGGGGAGAAGAGGAGCTGGAAGTGTCAGCTCACCAAGGAGGCGGAAGTAGGGAAGCCAACTGGATGTGACCCGTTGGGAACTGACTGCCGTGCATATGAGGGCTGAAAGTTGTGTGGCCAAGGAGCAGGTGGGAGGTCAAGAAGTATGACAACTCCTTGGAAATGTGGATGATATGGACAGGAAAAAGGAATGAAGGGCAGATGGAGCTGTGTTGCTTGCTTGTTGGTTGTTTGGTCTCTGCTTTCTTGAAGGAAGTACTAGTGCATATTTATAGGAGGGGGAGAGGGAACCAAGAGAAAAGGAGGGTCCCAGTGGAGCAGAGTTCCAGGGCTGACTGCAGAGAGAAGAGGGCCAGGCAGGAGGGAGAGGACAGGAAGTGGGAAACTGCCAGGAGAGAAGCCTTGACACTTTGGGTGGCTGGAGGGACCACTGTCCAGCCTGCCAGGCCTGAGCGGGGGACTCTGAAGCACAGAGGTTCGGGAGCAGCCACAGAGGCTGGCTGGCTTCTGACAGCTGAAAAAGCAAGCAATTCTACTCAGTCCCCCAGATGCCTCCATCTTTGGTAGCTGGGTCAGGGCTAATTTCTACCCTGACCTTCGTCTCTCTGGTAAAGTCTTCCACTTCCAGAGTTGGGTCCCAGAGCCATCTGGTCTACCGGGGACTTGATGCCCACACCCACCATTAGTCTTGTAGCCCCATGGCTCTCATCTGGGGACATCCCAGGCCCCCCACTCCCTCGGGCCCCTGGCTCCTGCTGTGCGAGGCTTGTGGGCCAGAAGGAAGACAGTGCCCAGAAAAAGCATGCCACCGCAGGGTCCCCAACTCTGGAGCTGCCCCCACTGGCTGCAGACGCCACCTTCCCATCACCATGAGATCAGGGGGTCAATACTCCTGCAACCCCTCTGTCCTCCAGACAGTGCAGTACAGGTCAGCAAGAAGCCCACAGGAATAGCAAGAGACACAAAGCACCAAGCACAGTGCCTGGCACATAGTAAGAACTCAATCCAGTTCTGTGGCGTAAACGAGTTAAAAATGGACGTGCACCATCACAGAGTCTTGCCGAAAAGCAACTACATGGAGGAAATGAACATTTCTCAGCTCCTTGTTGCTATGTGCCAGGACGTGTACTACCTGCTTCCAAATATTAAACTTTCCAAGTAGAGTGAGACGGGAGATGTCATTGTCCTCATTTAACAGATCGACAACTGAGGCTCAGGGAGGTCAGGAACTGAATCAACCACAGAGCCACTAAACCGAAGGGTCTGGGCGGAAGCCCCCTCCCCGGGCGGAGGAGCACAGGGGTTTTCAGAGCCTGCCCTCAGGAGTCAACAGCAGAGGACTCACTGCCGTCACGGACTAGCGAGCGACCTCAGGCACATTACTAAACTTCTCTGCTTAGCTGCAAAATGGAGATAATATCGGCCTCACAAGGCTATTGGGAATATTCAAAACACAGAGTCCCGTCTGTCTATCCATCCTGTCGTCCCACCACTGTGTCCAGCTGTCCCGGGAGGGAGGGAGAACTGATCCTTCTGGAAGTCTTCAGGGCCGGAAGTTGCTGGAGCCTAGCTGAGGCTGAGCAGCCAAGGGAGGGGCCACCACAGGGCGTAGGTGGCTTTCATTTCCAAGTTTCCTGGGGTGAGCAGGGGGCAGCGGGCAGGCTGGGCGGGACGCTCAGAACAGCAGGTCAAGTGCCTTCTCGCTGGGAAACACTCCTGGAGAGCCCTCCTGGCCAGGACAGTCTCTATGGCACCAGTTAACGTGGTACTGACCACCGGGGACAGGTGGGGTGAACGGCATGGAGTCTGAGGCAGCGCAGCAGGGGAATGTGACTGTCCACGTCCAACAGCAGCTCCGAGTGGGTGGACAGGGGAACCAGATAGGATCGGAAGAGGACAAGGAGGGCAGCATACTTCATGTTTAGGGCCACAGCATTTGACAGCCCCCACACCCAGCCAGAATTCTGGTATAAGAATTATTGGCTAAAGGATGTGGGAAAGCCTATGCGTGAGGAAAAATTGTATTTAGACTGTTTTTTAAAAGGAATAAAAGTAAATGACAAGCATGGCTGCCATGCTTTATTGCCCAGGTCGGGCACTGCACAAGGGCATAATAATTACAGGAACGCCATTCACACTGCAGACGTTACAAATTCGAGCATTCATTATAGCCTCTTTCTGGTGAATATAAGTAAAGGACCTTGAGAAAGACATATCTTTTTCTAGTCCATAAAAGGAGTTGTACGAGTAAGCTGTGACCCTAATGACAAACGGTACATGATTATGTATAAATATCCAAAATTCAAAACCCTCTGAACCTGCCCCCGGTTCTGTATACCATGTTGATACCACTATAAATTAGAGATTAATGAAAATGCATGTTACTAATTGAACAAAACTGCCTGTCCCTGCTTCTCTTGTCACTAAACTTCAAGCTAGAAGGGGCCTGAGGTCAGCTAATCCCCTCAGTGTCAATGAGGGGTTAACCTGGGGCCCACAGAGCCTTCGTGTCTGTCCAGGCTGCTATAACAAAACACACAGATGGGGGGCTTCAACAACAGAAATTTATTTCTCCCAGTTCTGAAGACCCGAGGTCCAAGGCCAGGGTCCTGGAGGGTTCCATTCCTGGTGAGGCCTCTTTCGGGACTGGCTGTGCACAGCCATCTTCTCCCGGTGTCTTTCACACAGCCGAGAGAGCAAACCCTCCGGTCTCTTCTGTTGGGGACACACATCCTGACATGGGGCTCCACCCTCATGACCTCATCTAAACCCAAGCGCCCCCGTAAGACCAACACATTGGGGGTTAGGGCTTCAGCGTGACACAGCATCCAGTCACTAACATACCTAAGGTCAGCAGGAGCCCACACCTTGCCCATCTGGGCACCCGGCCTGCAGGCGTCACACTGGCCACCAACTGGCAGGTCCTCAACAGGGCTGGGAGAAAAGCTGCTTCCCCAGCTTCCCACCAAGGCCTCCAGATCAGCCGCCTGGTTACTGGGGTGCCCACACCTTGCCAGGAGCTGGGCTCACAGCTTCAAACTGCGGCCTGTGAACACCCACCGATACTGGGGCATCAGAAGGGACTGGGCATAAATAAGACATCATTTCCCAACTTTCTGGCAAAGTAGTTTTGACCGTGATTCTAGCACCAGAATGACTGCCATGCTCCAGGACAGGATTCATGGCAAAGCTCCCCACAAGAAGCTCAGGGGATGTCAGACCCCACCCTGTCCTTCCAAAGGCCCACAAGAAAGTCAGCTCCCTGAGTACGACCCAGAGCCATGCATGTGCCCCCCAGGACACCTGCTAGGCTTCACCGGGACACCAAGCTGGCTTCCTTCAAAGACCATTTCCTTCTGTCCTTGTTTTATGGAGGGAAATCCGAAGCCCAGCGGACATGTGAGCAAAGCCAAGAGCCAGAGGTTTTGAAACAGAGACGAGGTGGAAATCTCAGCCCTCCGGATTGCTGCTCTGGACCCAGGTCTGCAGCCTGAAGATCACTGACAGAGAAAGACCCCTGAGCTCCTGAGCTCCCATGGAGAATGGAGAGAGAGACAGGGAAGCAGGGGGCAGAGAGAACACAGGGGCCAGAAGCTGGAGCACAGCGAGGGGTGGAGGGAGCAGAGGGCAGAGGAAAGGAGGTGCTCAGAACTCAGGAAAAGTGAGGAGGAAGGAGGCGGGCTGGGGCCAGGTGCCCAACTTCCCTGTAACCAGGAAAATGCAAACAATGAGGTGCAGTCACTGCCCTGCGGAACCTGGAGCAAGTTATGATGAGCAGAAATAGAGTGCCCATGCCGGTGCATGGTGAGCGGCCGGCGAGGGGCACACAGGCCCCACACTGGGACTTACTAAAGACACGCAGCCCTGCACCCAGCTGCTCCCTCCTGGGGACCAACTCTTGCAAAAGTCTTGCACATGGGACCCCGGAAGGAAGCACGAGGGTGATCACAGCACAGCAGCCCGAACCTGGAAACAGTGCAGATGTGCACCAGGGACACGGAGCCGTATGCCGTGGTGTGCTCCTGTTGTGGAACATGACGCAGCAATAAAAACCAGCTACTGCCACACCAGGACACCGTGGATGCCCATGGCAAGAAGCCGGACCCAAAGGACCACAGCCAAGGACCCCGCTTAGGTGAAGTTCACGGAAGGCAAAATGAGCCTGAGTGCTTGGGCTTGCATACATGGAGAGAAACGTACGGAAAGTCAAGGAGGGATTAGGAAAGTGAGCCAGCCTAGGGAGGAGGACAAGGATGGGGCGCGGGTACATGGGGCGGCTCTGGGATCTGCCGGGGTGTCTGTGTCTTGGCCTGGGTGGTGGCCACAGTCACTTCATAATGATTCCTTTAGCCACCCACGAACCTCATGCGGCTGGTTCTCTGCCTGCAAGGATGGAGGCAATGGGCGGCATGGTGGCCTTCGGAGGCAGCCTCTCGAGAGCACAGCCTGACGTCTCCCTGTCCCTCACCCTCCATGCCTTTCTCCCTTCCTCAGATCTGCAGCCAGGCGCCAGGGTGGAATGGAGCCAATCCTGGGAGTCCCTGGGGTGGAGCAATGTGGGGCTTCCTGGCTCAGCATGGAACTAACCATGGGTCCCTTGTGTCCCCGCCCGGGCCAGGCACCCATCTGCCTGCCAGCCTCCCTCACCGAGGCACTGACCGCCCACAGCCCGATCCTCCCCTCAGGGTCCTGAGGAAGCATCAGCCCTGCCGGGTCCCCCGCCAACGTGGCCTGGTCCCAGAGAGGTGGCTGACTGAAACCCACTGTGGCAAGGCACGGGGTAATCACAGCGTGGACAGTAAGATCCTCTCTGCATGTGGGCTAACACACGTCACTCTCCTTCCTGTCTCTGCCAGCACAGAAGCTCTGAGGCAGGCTTTACTGAGCCCCCACTTCACACTGGGAAACTGAGGCTCAGAGAGAGCCCCTCCAAGGCCTGCAGCTTAGCAGATACGTCACCCCCAAGCCTGGGCCCCCTCGGCACTCCCAGGGCCGCAAATGGAGAGCACCGCCCACTGCCAGAGGCCGTGCCCTGGGAAGAGGGCAGCCCAGGGCAGCCTGACTCCTCAGCTTGCAGCACCCAGAGAGCGACACGTCCAAGTTTTTCCTTCAGAGCTGGCAGGTGAAGCCCAGAGAGGGGCGGCGGCTCCCCAGTCCCACAGCCTCGCCATCTTGACTTGATGACTTTCCTCTCACGGGACCCTCTGTGCCTGCTCCAGGTCCGGCCTCTGTCCCTCCCTCCCTCCCCCGCCCCAACAGCTGTGCTCCTGTGTCGCCCTCACCTCGCTGTCCAGAGGCCAAACCCCTGTCTCCAGAGGAAGCCAGGATCCTCAGTCTCTCCGGAGACAATGCTGCCGCCGGGTCCCGGGGGGCGAGGACAGGACCCTCCACCTGGCCTGCCCTGGCCCCTGCCTGGCCGCTCGGCCTCCTGGCCGGCAGGTGCTGGGCAGCCACAGTGGTGACTGGCACACTCCTACTCCTGCAAGGCTGCCTTGAATAAACACAGCTGCATAGCAACCGCTCTCGGAAGGAGCCGGCTCCCTGTGTGTGGAGAGGCGAGCACGAGGCTTTTCCCCTTGGTGGCCTTTCCCCCGTGGCTGCCCCCGGGCTCTGGGCACTCCCATGTGGCTGACTTGGCACCCGGGGCCGGGGCCAGCGCAGGGAGCACTGGGCACAGGGTGTGACCACAGCCAGGAAGTACAGACGGGCTGGGGGCAGGGGGTAAGGGCAAGTGAAACCCAATTGGGTTTTGTTTTTTGTTTTTGAGACAAGGTCTCACCATATGGTTCAGGCTGGCCTTGAACTCACAGTGATTCCCCTGCCTCAGCCTCCCACGTGCTGGGATTACAGGTGTGCACCGCCATGCCCACCATGAGCCCCAATTAGGAGCCCTCTGGGCCCCGTGCAGTTCTGCTCCCAGACTGCTTCTAGAGCAGAAAGGTGGGCAGGCTGAGCAGCCAGGCAGGGCCGGGTCCAACACGATGCCCTCTGGCCAGCTCCTACCCTTTCTCAGCTTCTGTTTCCTCATCTTTAAAATGGGTACAATCATAACTGACTACACACAGTTGCTGTCAGCCTTAAAGGGGTCTGTGGAACAGCCTTGTGATTTGTCCAGCACAAAGCTCGCTAGAAGAAAACCTCTTCCCCAGCCGGACTCATCTGCCCAGCTTTTGGAAAACATGAAGCCTGGCAAAAATATTCTTCAAGAATGAAAATCAAATGAAGATATTCCTAGATGAAGGAAACAGAATTGTCACCATTAGACCTAGCCCAAAGAAATGAGTGGGGAAAGTTCTTGTAACAGAAAGGGGGGGCGGGGAGAAAGAGAAATAAAGCACGAGAAAGGACAAGGCAATTAAAGTATTGGTCAATACAATAGGCTACTCTTCCCTGGAACAGGGTAGGATGTGGAGTGAAGCAGGGCCCCAGAGGCTTGGTAAACCCCAGGCACAACCCCTACAACTGGACCCCACCAAGGGACAAAGGAGCACAGATGAGGCGTTTTGAGCCACACTAGACACTAGGCCAAGTAGCCCTTCATCCACCCTGCTGCGCCCCTTCATGTGCGGAGCAAGGCCCTTACTGCAGCAGGCCTGTGTGGGAGGCTTGTGTGACATTAAACTAACAGATTTCTAATGAGATTCTGTGTCTACTCAAAGACCCACGGGCTGAGGAAAATGCAATTCATGAAACAGAAAGCCTGACAAATCCTGCTCACTGGCCTGAAAAACCGATTTGATCCATGTGAACATAAATCACACACTTGGTGTAAACCTTAAAGAACCTTTCTCATCACATAAGAGTTGCCACCCCAGGAGAAAATAATAGGCAGGGACCAACATAGCCCATCCTGACCTGGGCTGTCAGGAAGGCAGATCTGCTCCTTGCCAACACAGGGAAGGCAGGCTGTCAGAACCACAGCCGGCTAGAGAAGGATGGGGTGCTGAGGGCCCCTGCCAGGTGTAAGCACTGGTGAAGACACTGAGACCAGAGGCTGCCATTCAGCCACTTAGAGCTCAGCGCCTGAGGCACTGGGCTTGGCCAAGTGGCTCCCAGGGCTAAGACTAGCAGGAGGACCAACTTCTTAACAGGCGCTAACAGCAGGCTTCTGCTGGAGGCAGTGACTTCTCCATCCTTGGAAGAGTTCATGAAGCCGGAGGGCACCCTTCTAAGATGCTGCTGGGGGTCCAATCTCCTCCCAACTTCTCATCGCTCAAACCTAGGGAAAACCCTTGCAGCTGAGGAATGTGGGAGTAGGGGGAAACGGAAGACCCATTTCCTTGGATTCCAGTTGATCCTACGGCTCCAGCCACAGACTGGGATCATGACCTGCCCCAGGACCAGTGAAACTCTGCAGCCCGGTCATTCCCAATTGTGTTCTGTGGAACAAATCTGAAAGCAAAAGATAAGAGGTTCTATGGTAAGGATAATTTGGGAAATACGAGCTTAACTAATGCTGCACTAGTGCCAACTCCACCGTGTTTCAGGGCCTTTGACATTGGCTAAGTATTTCGATACTCCAACAGGGGACAGTGTGAAGCAATTTCCAAATCTGTATGACTGTAGAGGCCTATCTGTTCACAGAGCATTTCTTAAGACCAGAGTTTTAAGGAACACATTGCAAAATTCTTGCTCTAAGCCATTTGAAATTTCCAAAGCAACTAGCCCAGAACTTGAGCACAACCAAATAACAAATGTAGAAAAAGGTATCCACATCAGTCATGTTCTCGCTCTCTCTGTTTCAGACATCCTCATTACTTCCCCATATATAAGGCATCAGAAGCAAAAGGGAAAGAAAACCAGTCAGAAAAAAATACCTCAAAGAAAACATCAACCCAGCTTCCAAGTCAAAAGAGAGAGTCTGTCTTCTCACCACAAGAAAGAAAGTTGACTGGGGACCCCACACCCATCCCTCCAACCCCTTCTCTAGAAGCTATAGACGACCATTCATTACACACAGGCCTCTCCAAGCATCCCCGGCCCACTGGAATGTGTCTGACAGACACTCCGGAATCTTCCGGCCCTTACCCGAGAAGCCAGCTTCCCAGGTCTGCAGTCCGGAGCTTGCTGTCCCAGGCAGGCTCACAGGCAGGCTCAAGCCATCAGCCGGGGCTCCTTGGAGGGAGAGGGAGAGGGAGAGGGAGACAACGCACACATCGTCCTCAAAGAGACCGGGCCAGGGCTAGCCGGAGGGAGAGCTGGGCCTAATGGTTTCTGGGCCCGGGCTCCATTCGGTGTGAATGGAAAGAAGAGACTCTTGTTTCTTACTGTTCGCCTGGGTGACAGTTACCATGGATATAAATCAATTTTTGGAGCCCTTCAGTCGCCAGCTGAATATAAAGAGCATGCTCTCTTGGAGCTGCAGGCAAGCAGGCAGAGGCACACCGGGGACAGGGGTGGGATGACGAAAGCTCAGGTGTGGATGTGCAGTGGTCACAGTCAGCCTCCTGGCTCTGGGGAGGCCTCCCAAGGTTCCTAACACAGCACGCTCTGGAGCAAGCAAAAGCGATTTGACCTAGGTAGGTAGTGCCTAACTCCCCTGTGCTCACGCCAACATGCAGGACCCCTGGAACTCTGAGGACAGTCCCCAGAATGCTCAAAGAAAGTATCCCCAAACCGGCACTAAGAGTGCCTCCTATTGGCCTGCTGTGGTTATAGCCATCAAGACTAGCGCTTCCTGCTCCCCAGTCTGACCCCTCAGGTACTACTAGCTCATTTATCCTCACGATAAACCTTGGGGTGCTCACTCCTATAATCCCCACTTTGTAGACAGGAAGCTGAGGCCCAGAAAGGTCACTCAACTAGTGACTCAACCAGTGATCCTGGCTGGGCCAGGATTAAAACCCAGCAGGGCCAGTTCGGTAGCAGTCTCATACGTGGTCAGGACTTCCAGGGTCCAAACCGAGCTCCAATCCCCAGACCTCATGCAAGTCATTACACTTCTCTGAAGCCTGTTTCTCACCTCTGAAATGGGAATGAAAAAGCACCCGCCTATATCCCAGGGTCTGTTAGGAGAATCATGCAAAAGGTAACTCAAATGTAGGCAAAGGAAGTTAGCATTCATTAAGTACCCACTGTGCGCTCTGGCTGCTACATTGTTCTGTATAATTCTGCAGAAGAGGCAGGGACCTCGGAGGAAAGGCAAATGTCAGAGACTCCAAGTGAGGAAGCCCAAGTCTGGATTCCAAAGGAAGGCTGTTTGGGTCCAAAATATTTGTTGTTTTGTTGCTGTTTCAACAACTGGAGCCAGAAGGCAATGTGTAGACAGTCACAGGGCTGGAGCCCTGGCTCGGTGTGGCATGGAGAAGGACTGACCACTGGGGTGATGGCAATGGGGAGACAGCTGTGAACCGAGGCTGCTGCTGAACAGGAGAAGGCTAAGGACAGTGGTGGAGCCCGGCCTCTAGAGCCGGGCCTTTTGGGAGATTTAGGAGTGCTCACAGGCATCAGTACCACATTTCGAACTATCTGCGATTTCAGCCTATCATCCTAGGCTGGCTTCTCTTTCTTCCAAATGGTGTTCCAAGTTTAAGTGCTCGGTCCAGGACAAAAATCTTCTGATGGCTAATTTAGTTGCTTTTTCATTACATGCCTATCACTATTCCTTCTTCGAGGGTCCAATTCAACCTTGACGACCACCAGTGAGTCAGGCTCTACATGGTAACTTCTCCATTGCTTAGTATCTGATAAGCAATGGTATCTGCCAGAGTATTGGGAAACTACTCTGCTCTCTGCTCTACTTGGTTCCTTCTGTTGTCCAGAACCTTCTTGACCGTGTCCATTAGGCCATGTATATGTGCTATGTTGTTGAGTACAGCAGCACCCGGGATCTGGAAGGGAGCCTGGAGGACTCGCTGCTGAACTCCCCTGCAACGCTCCTCTGTTTCCTTCTGGATATTGCAAACAACCTCTTCCATCAGCCCTATTCCATCATCTGCTATTCCTTTCCAGAACATCAAAGTGTCCTGTGAAATTACCTCAGAGTCTTCTGCTCAGAATCATTTTTCCTGAGCATGATTCCACCCAAACAATTGTTCTCTTCCAGCCCTTCAGAGTGGACCTGCTAGCCCGCTGAACAAAATGCTTGGGGCTGATCAGCTGATCGTTGAACTTGACACATCTCACATTTATTCCTGGACACACAAACTTCTCCCAGAGGAGGATGGCTTCACTCTCCCCGCAAGTTATGGGGTAAGCAATTTCCATATCCTCATTTGCTTCTATAACACTTGTATCAATTCCTTCTTCAATTTTGTGTATCATGTGAGTTTCTGTTGCTAGAACTGCCATGTTGTTCTCCGACCTGGGTTCATCAATCCCTTGTTTCACAGGCTGTAACTCCAAGATGACTGGGTTTCAGTGAAGTCAGGGTTGTCCCCTTCATTTCCTTCAGTGGGCACCACAACTATAGCTCCCACAAACACTCACTTATGCATTACCCATCTTTCACTGAAGTCAGATCGCTGGGGCTGCCTGCGTGGGTCAGCACTGTCTTTGTGTTCTCTAATTTTGCTTTTGTACCCCAAGACACTATGGGTATAAACACTAAGGACCATTTGCATTACTGACCCACCCTCCTTGGGCCTCTTGCTTCTGGGATCATTTGCCCCCACTGTGGGGAGAGAAAGACTGCAGCTTCCAACTGCTGCACCTGGGATGGAGCCCACCTAGGACCAGAGTCCCCTGCTCCTGCCCCTGCTGTAGCGCCCACCACACCCTCCACGGCCTGCCAGGGCGAAGCTCCTGACATGTCAGACTCTTGTGATCTCTTATGTAAATGTGGCTAAAACTAGAACTAAAGGTGTCCGTGGCAAATCGCAACCCCCAGGTGGCCTGCAGGGCAAACCTTGCAACGCTCTTGAAGCTCAGCTAGAATCCACCTAGGACCTCTTCATGTGTAGGGCATCCTCACATGTCAGCCTGAAACACAGGTGGATGCTCGCTGTCTCCCCGAGAACAGTGGGTAGCGAGTTCTTCAGGTGAGACCCTCGAGCAGACATCCTGTCATCCTCAGGCTGACTTCGCCAGAGCTCACAGGGCCACACGCAGCTGGCCTCCTCCACCCGAGGCACAGCTAGCCGCTGCCAGAGTGCTCACTGAGGGGGAACACGGGGGAGCGTGCCCTGGGAGTCTGTCCAGCACACTCTTCTTAGGGTGCATCCAGCTAGGAGGGGGAAGGCAGTGTGGAGGACCAAGGTGATCTCATGGCAACCACACAGACACAAGCACAAAGGCAGATTTCAGGAAAGATGAGGGAAGGGAGGGGAAGTGGAGAAGGGAGTGGTGACAGCTCGGACAGCAGAACTCATCTGTGTGACTGAAACCAAGCCAGCTGCTATGCCTTGAATACGGTTCACCCCAAGCCCCAAACGCATGTTAAACATTAACCTCCATTCGGAGATGCGATGCTGTGGGACCTTTAAGAGGTGACTGGGGCTCTGGTCTCCAGAATGGATTCATCTAGTCACATAATCAGTGCAGTAATAAGGGATCTCAACATTAAACCCCTTTTCTTCATAACTTACGCAGGCTGAGGTGTTGTGTTAGTAGCAACAGAAAATGGACTACAACAGAAGTCAAGTCTAGAATTTGCTGTGTTATGGAAAAAGCTAGCAATTATTAAAAAGAGAAGCCCCAGCCGGAAAATAGATGAAGGGAAAATAAATGCACCTAGGAGTGGAAGAAGTGATCTTGTCCTTGATGCCTGAGTAGCTCCATGGTTTTCAACTCATTTTATGACATCTCTGAGGTTTTTGCTGAATGCCGATGTGGTACCAGTGCCCGGACACACTGCAAACTATTTTATTGCATCTTTGGAGCCACCTTCTGAGTCTCTCTGATCTTCACTTTGTGGATGAGGAAACTCACAGAAGGTATGTGGCTTCCAGCCAGTGCTGGAGACCGCGTCTTCCCCACTCTAACTCTGGGAGTTTTGTGATCCTCAGCCCCTTCTCTGAAAATCAGCACACTAGCTCAGCTCACAGCTGCCTCTGCGGGAGCTGGTGGAGGACATTTCAAGATAAAAGCTACATGGGCTTCAATTTGTACACTTTTTAAATTTTTTAAATTTTATTTTATTAGCACATGTTCGCAATTCACACAGTTTACAGTCATCTTGGGGATTAGTTATATGTACATATTACAGCTTCGGTTTTTCTCTAATCCCCTTCCCTGACCTCCCCCCACCCCTCCTCTGGTTCCTTGATCACCTTTTACATACTTGTTGATATTATTTGTCATTACCTTATATTAGAGATGAGATTAGAATTAACAGTTGACTTTAATAAACTAAATGCTTTCATGCTTTCTTAACTTCAAAATGCATTCTTGCCAGGTGTGGTGCACACTTGTAATCCCAACACTCAGAGGGCTGAAGCAGGAGGATCTCCTTGAGTTTGAGGTTGGCCCGGGCTACATAGTGAGTTCAAGGGCAGCCTGAACAACATAGCGATACCTGTCTCAAAAAAAGAGAACAAAAGAAAGAAAAGAAAGTTCATGGTAACTCAGGATCCTCACTAGGGAACTCAGAAGGGTCATGCGCATCGTGATGCACGTCATAAACCCTGGAGCCCCCACTCTAAAAATAAAACAAAGAAGGCACCAAGCATAGTGTCCATCCATGTATACCAGCACTCTGGGAGGCTGAGGCAGGACCCTGTCTCAAAATAATTTTTTTAAAAGGGGTGGGGACGTACTCAGTGGGAAGGCCCTGAGTTCAGTCCCCAATACCACAAAAAAATAAAAATAAAAAAGTAAAGAAGTAGAGCTAACAAGTCAACAGAGGAGATAAGATGGAACTGTAAAAATATTCAATCCAAAAAGAGGAGAAAAAGGGGAAACAAAAAACAAATGAGGCAAACAGAAAAAGCAAACTGGCACACTTAATCAAAATCATATGGACCCTTACATTAAATGTTACTAGTCTTAAGTGTTCAAATTAAAAGAGAGAAAGGATCACGTTGGATAAAAAGCAAGATGTAATTATGTGCTGCTTACCAAAAAATACTGAAATTAAAAACAGATTAAGATTAAAAGGACAGAAAAAAGATAAACTATGTCAGTCTTCTGGAATCATATTAATATCAGAGTAGACATTAGAACACGAAATATTACCAGATATGAACATTACTCAGTGACAAAAGGGTCAAATCAACACGAAGATATAAGACTCTTAAATGTGTATGTGCCCAAACACACAGCTTTATACCTGCAGCAGAAATGCCCCACGTCTGTAATTCCAGCACAGGAGGCTCGAAAGTGTGGCAGGACTGTTTGTGATTCTACATGACTGCTTGTCACCCTCTTGTGATTTTAACTCATTGCAGGGTATTCCAGGGTTCCAAGTCGCTGCTACTTCATTGCAGTGTGTGCTATGGTGTGGCTCTGCCGCGCTTTGTGTGCCGTTGCTCATGGAGATCTGGACTGTTTCCAGCTGAGTCTTGAGGGGCAAACCTTTCCTCTAACTTCACCCCATACATTTTGATATGCTTTGTTTGCAGTCATTCAGGTCAAAGGATTCTCTAAGTTGTCTCTTCTGATTTCTTCTTTGGTCCACGGATTATTTAGAAGAATGATCTTGAATTTCTAAATATCTGGGGATTTTCCAAAGATCTCTCTGATTTCTGTTGTGGTAAAAGAATATATTCTGTATTATTTAGAAATGAAGAGGAAGAACTATTAGTTCATTCAGGCTTCCTGTTCTTGGCAGCTGTTACCAAGACCTGCTTTTTCTACTAGCTGGAGAATCCAGCAGGAACGTGAGCGGGTGCAGGAAGGGTGTGGGTAGACCAGCTGCTGCTGGGGGCAGGCGGGGAGGCCGCACTGAAGCTGGAGGTACATACCTGGTGTGGTCTCCCCCACACCAGGATTCACTCCGGGCCCCTCTCTCGAGGCCGGCTGCTGGGCTAGTTACATAGGCTCCGCCTCCGTACCTCCACACCAGAAAAGAAAAAGGTAGACGCCCTAGGGAGATCCTCTGGCCAACCCCTGAAGGCTGGTGCACAGAACACTCACACCCCAATCCTAGGCCAACCGCTGAGTGGGGAGGGGGCTGGGGAGGGGCTGGCTGTGCAACGGAAGAGATCCCGCCAAACGCTAAAGGTCCTGGGCTTGGATAAGAATTTTGCATGGTGCAAGGCTGACACCTAGTGGTTATTTCCATTTTGACAGGTTTTGGGGCTGTGTTGGGGTTGCAATCTGAGGACTTTAAAACAGGACCTTTTTATTTTGCTATGCTCCTGCCCTGGCCTCCCAGAGTGCTGAGATTACAGACTTGCACCACCACACCCGCTTTGGCAGTTGTACTGCTAACCTGAGAAAGTAACCAGGACATTCTGGATAGGCCCGGCGAGGATGTGCAAAACTACCATGGAGCAACCTGGAACACACGTGTGGGCTGCAAACTCCAAGTACAAAACGTCTATGCACATTGGCATGGCCCCCCACTTACCAAAACTGGGTAACCTCCCACACTTGACTGACTCAGAGACCTCAGTACTACGGTGTTGCAAGTTTCTAGAACACACCTGCTAACTACCCATCTCTCACAACGTTCCGGCTTCCGAGATGCCCTCCCTCAAGTCCTGAGCCATCCCAACCGAGCCCTGATGGAGAACAGAACGCCCGCTCTCCTTTCTTGGGTGGCTTCCACAGCCCTTCACTTGTGACAGCTAGTGACACTCGCTCCACTCTCTCTCCTAGTTGGCCACTGTATCTTCTACCCACCCTCACGCCTAAATTATAAGCCCTATAGTCGCACTCTCAAGCACACTCAGAGCCGAGCATAAAATGCAAAGCCTGCATGCGAAGCACCCAGCTGGGAGAGAAGAGCCATGGAGAGGCGCCACTGGGTGCAGGCCATTCCCTCCCTACAGTTTGAATAACTGCACTTTCATTCATGGGGTAAGAGCATGGTAAAGATCATGGGTAAGAACCTTATCTACTTTGTTTAAACTGAGCTGATCAGAGCCACTGACTCCTGAAGGAGCAACTAGAACATTTCTTCCAGTGTAATTACCCCAGCCTGAGCCATGACTTCCCAAATTTAAAATAATTATCACCATTGTATTCCATTCCTATCAAATGAGAAGAGGAAATCTTAAATGTTGTAGTATTTCGTATAATCAATTCTCCTAAATTAATCTGTTGGAAGACTGCAATCCCAGTCAAAACTCCCACAGGATTTCTTTTTAACTTGAGGGAGCAGGGGTCTGTGCAAACTATCTGTGAACTGCTGCAGCCAAACTGAGAAAGCAAAATGGGCAAAATCTAAGGGCATTCAAGGTACCCTAGGGCTGTGCCTGGAATCCCACCCTTCCATACCCACCCTGGATAAGTCCCAGAATAGATGCACCAGGTTTGGAAACAACCCAAATACTGGTCAGGGAATGTCTCCTCAGTCCACACCTGCGGCAGGAGGAAAACCGCAGCATCAACGCCACTAGGAACTTGCAAGTGCATGCTCCAGCCCCACTCCAGCAGACAGAAACTCAAGTGGGCCAAAGCAGCTGTTTTACAGCCCTTCCCCAGATCCTGATGCAGCTTAAGAGAATCAAGTAGACCAGTATTATTAATGTGGAAAGTCCTCCAAAGTTTATTGGGCTAAAAAGCAAAAGATTGCATAATACAACGTAGTATGATTCCATCTATGTGGGTGGCAATAAACCACTTGTTTTCTAAGAGCACATCTGTACGTATGCAAATCCACAGAAAAAGATTTGGAGGAATCCAAAATCTAATTACCTCTGCCCAGAACCATTCCAAGCTGAGATTCTGGAAGGGGATCAAAGGTAGTGGGCAAATACTCTTACCTGTGACTTTTTTTCCCCCTTCTTCCCAGTAGTGAGGATTGAACCCAGCGCCCCCTTGTTTTTTCAAACAAGGTCTTACTACGTAGCCAAATTGCCCAGCCTGGACTATCACTCTTGACCCTCTCACCTCAGCTTCCCAGAATGCTGGGGTTACAGGTGTGTGCCATCACTACTTTAATGTATTTTTAGATGCCTAAGAACCCAGCGAGGCAGGAACCAGCTCAGTGCACAATGAAGACTGGCCCCTCTCCAGGTCCCCGGATGATATAATCCTGCCCAGGACATGGGTGACCAGACTAGAGGACCCTTGAGCCAAAGTACAGCCACACTGTTTGCACAGTCCACAGGAGTAAGAAGCTTGGACTGGCTCAGGGTTCTATCAAGAAACAGCTGACACATTCAACAGAGCAAGAGAGGAGGGAATCGATAGAAGAGGGTGAAGTATTCCGGGGCAGGCCAGACAGGAAAGCCACCAACCAACCAGAAGGAATGTTTCTGGGCCCCAGCCACTGCTGAGGCCCAGGCAGAGGATGGGAGAGATCCCTGTCACCCCAGCCTGCCAGGGAAGGCAGGCTCGGGCCTCCCTCACCACCCACCAGCCAACCCATCACAGGGGAAGTGGGCTGCGGCTGGTGGGGTACTCCACTTCCTGGGGCACAGTGCAGGTGGAGGAGGAAGACAGCCAGCCTAAAGGGGCAGCAGCCTAGCTCTTCTGAAAACCTGCAAGTGGCGGGATTATAACCTAACTCCAAAGATAGTAAGGCAGCTAAAGGGCAGGGAGAATTGGGGCAGCAGAGAAGGGGCCACATGAAGACCCTAATGGTTGTCTTGGGGTGGGGGGCTCACATTAGAGCCTCATCTAGAGATACACCAAAAAGAGCTCCACTGTGTTACCACAGCAGCACATTTTACACATGGAAGGGAGGCCAGGAGGACCATAACTAGAACAAACTGCAAGGAACAGCTGCCTAATTTCAGAAAGAAGGGTGTTTTAGGGTTAAAAATAAGAAAACTATCAAGGGAAACATTATCATGAAAAGGCAATCTATAAAACATACTTGGAAAAGAATCATACCACAGTGATATATGTGCACCCATGTTCATAGCAGCGCAGTTTATAATAGCTAAAACTTGGAAACAGCCCAAATGCCCATCAACTGGAGACTGGATAAAGAAAATGTGGTTTTTTTATAAAATGGAGTACTACTCAGCCATAAAAAATGAGAAATTAGAGACATTTATGGCTAAGTGGATGCACATTGAGGCAATACTCTTAAGTGAAATAGGACACAGATGTGTAAATACCAAATAGTTTCTCTGATGTGAGAAACTGAAAGTGTAAATAAGGACTAAATGTAGAATAGGTCACGCGAAATAGGAAGAAAAGGGGCAAAGGGAAAGGAAGTGGGAGGGCTAAGGGAAAGGATAGAAGGGAATGGGATTAATATGAGAAAATGGAAAAATAGGAACAAAATCTTTGTAAATAGGGAGGGCTGGAGGGGTTGAAGGGAGGGCTGGGCAAGGGTGAAAAACAAGAACCAAGAGAGACTATGTAAAGGTGCAAATTTCCAATGATGAATGTCATTATATTGTATACCTAAAATGTACCAATGATTAGAATGAATAATCGATAATGTAAAATAGGAATAAAAGGTCCAAAGGGGTAGGGGTAGTGGGAGGGGCAGGGGAAAGGAAAGAAGGGAAAGGAAAAAAATGATGAGAAATGGAATAAATGGAAATAAAGTCTTTGTAAACAGGGAAGGGTGGAGGGCGTGAAGGGAGGGCTAGGAATGGGGAAAAAATAAGAACCAAGATGCATTATATAAAGGTACAGTTCCCAATGAGAAATGTAATTGTGTTGTATACCTACAATGTACCAATAAAAGAATTTAATACAAAAAAAATAAAAATAAAAATAAAACATACTTGGCAAAAAATTACTATCTTTTATAAAAAGATTTAAAGGTACACGGGACAATCCCTTTATGGATGGACAAAGATCTAAACATACAATACATAACCTAAAGAAATACCAATGGCAATAAACAGGAAGTTGTAGCTGAACTGAGAGGTGGAACTGAAGACTCATGTAACATTTTGGCATATTATTAATAAAATACTCGTGTCATTTTACTCAGTGCTACTCCAGAAATATCTTATAAAGATACATTTTAAGAAAAATAACCAATGTGCTCAAAAATGTTCATGTAGCTGCCCGTTTGTCCTCCCTCCCTTGGAGTTGGCTGACTATGGACTGAAACCTCTATGAACTGTAAGCCAAATAAACCCCTTCCCCTAAATGTTCATGTAGTGGTACTTGGATCAAATTAAAATGAGAATGGTTAAAAGTATAACATGGGTAGTAGAATACTAAGGGCCAAGTATTATTGCAAATATATTATGTAAAAGGTGATAAAAAAAAGTATTCCAATTTCATAAGTGTATGTACTCATGGAGATAAAAAAATTAAAAGGATATACCAAAACCTTAAAAATGGTTATGCTATAAGACTTTCTTTTTTATCTTGGTATTTTCCAGAATGCCTTCAATGTCATTATTTTCAAAACACAATTTTTAAAATTCATTGCAAGATTTTATTAAATTCCCTTTCAGCTTTAGAAAATGAGAAGTATTCTACCCATACAGCTGTTTGGATTTCTTTAAAGTGCCTGAGACAAAAAGAATTCCCTTAGAATTTCAAACCTCTGCTCCCTTCCCACGCTGCAACAATTGATCTGAAAACAATCCCTTAGGCAGACACTACACTTTGATGTTCAAAGTGTTCCGAGATACATTTCATTTGCTTCTTGTGGCATCCTTGAGACAGGTGCCGCTGTTACTGTCCTGTCACACACACCAAAACAGAGAGAGAAATCACAGACTAATCACTGCCAAGCTTTGGCGTAGACCCACAACCAGGGCTCCAGCTCCCGGCCCTAACTGGCCTTGTTCCATGATGGTCTGAACTGTACTCCTGCTGGCCCAGCTTCCATTTCCTGCACTCAGTCACCAATCACGAGCCGCCAATTAGAGACTGCCAGCCGTGCGTATAGTGTGACTAAACCTAATGACAAAGAACTGCACACATAAAAATAGTTAAATGCTAACTTTTATGTTATACATAGTTTACCACAGGATGTTGCCAGAATGAAAATACTAATGTCCAAGTTTTGCTGAATCCATTAAATGTTCCTTAGGTGTTTCTCTATCTACTGTTGTAGTACCCACAGTCACTGGCAAATTAGCCAGAATTGTTAAAACATACTCCACCAGCTGCTTCTAGTGTTGCATGGGGAGATCCAACACACCTGCATTCCAATCACAGGCCCTGTCTTTTTAGCAAAGAAATGGTCGGTGTGAAGAGAGGAGATACCATAGCACATAGTGAAGCCAAGATGTCAAACCCCATCAGCAGGACAGGGGGACAACATGCTGTCCATGACACCAACTACAAAGACCATCTAGGGCTGGGGATTTAGCTCAGTGGTTTCACCGTCTGCTGCGCAAGTGCAAGGACTTGAGTTCGATCCCCGGTACCAATAAAACAAAACAAACAAACAAACAAGACCATCTGACTGGCTTTTCTCCAGTACTACACTCTAGTCCAGAAAGAATCTTCCCATTGTAAAACTGGGTGTTTCCTGTTTTGACAGTTCAGTGATTGTGTGAACTTGAGTGAGAAACTCCCAGCTAAATTGGATCAGCACAGTTGTGTGGCTGAGGGGATTTACGGAAGACAGGAGAGCCACGCTAGGGCAGCTTGTCACCTGAGTGGTACGAAGGGGAAACAAGGAAGGCAGGCTCGCTTCTGTTTTGTCCAAGAAGCTGCAGTCTTCACCTTCACCTTGGATGTCTTCAGCCTTCCACTGCAGACCCTTTGGGCTCCTGATAGACTCGAACCAGACACTACAGCGAGCTCCAGGCCTTCCACTCCATCCTTCAGATCTCCAGCACGCAGACAGACCCTCTGCATGCTTCCACATTGGACTCTGTGGCCGGCCATGAAGCCTACCTTGAAAATTCTCATATATTTGTGTATCTTAAGTCTATTTCTGTAGTGAGCACTGACTGATTCACCTGTGTAGAAAGACACGTCCCACCCGACCTGAACACTGTGCCCGTCCAACAGGCTTTCTCATGGAAGCCTGGTTCATGACTCCACTCTGAAACCCTATCAGCCCTGGAGATGAAGAAAAACTTCTTGAAGCTACAAAGCTCTGGTCCAGCTTTGGAACATCAGGACCACACGGGCCAGCTAAGGGAGCTGCAAGGTCCACTGTGCCAGGCAAGCAGCTCCCTCCGCTTCCCCGCACGAGGTCCAGGGAGAAATCAGCGCAGAACACACTGACCATGACAGTGTAGGGCTAGCCAAGGACAAAATATTCCTACTAGATAATTCTCTTAAGCTTCAGCACCCATAAAAGTACAGAATTTCCTCTCTCTTTAAACTATTACTACCTCAACTATGCCAGACCAACAGCTAAGTGTTCATTTTCAACTTCAGGATTTTTCACTTCACCTCCTGACCTCCTAATGTGTGCTGTAAACACTCTATGATCAACCAAACTTCGTCTCGCACTCCCTTCTACACAGTGCCAACCACTGTATCCTCAGAAACACTTTCACATGGAAAAAGACCCGCATCCGTACGGAAGCCCACCACAGCACTAGGGCACACAGCCAATCTAGTTTCCTCCAGAGCTAGCTAGCACCAGACTGCGTATCATCTCTCTACGCTCTCTCCCAGGGTCCTGTCTGGAGCCTCAGGTCCATTTACACTGTGTGGCCCCTCATCCTGCCACTGCTTTGTCAGCTCAAGAGATGGCTGAGGTCCCATAAAAGCCAAGACCACTATACTAGATGAAAAGAAAAACAAATTTTATGCCTGAGCTGCCTTCAAAGAAGGCATAGAATGGTCAGATAAAGGGCAACTTAGGAACCACTGCATTCCAGGTAGATTCACCAGTTATCAGACCGATCAGGTAAAAGAAACCACAGCCAAGGGATGTCATGAGTAAGAACAGAAGAAATATCAGCTCCTCCCTCCTCACTGTCACCCTGCGTCCCCTCCTGCTCCTCCCATTCCCTAGTGCTGGTGCACCGGGCTTCAGGGCTTTCTGTTTACCTCACTCTTGGGAAGCTCACACTGGCTTAGGCTCTTTTACTGCAGCCATGTCAACAGCAAATCACCACCTCCAGGAGGACGGGATGGAAGCCACGCTCACCAGTACCAGCTCCTGAACTGTTAGAAAGCACCCTCACCAGCAGCTTAAAGTGATGCCTGAAGTCTAATCACAGCCACTGTCTACCCGCTGTCCAGTAAACAGGAGCGTGAAGGGGCACCGACAGCAGACCCCAGTAGGACAGGCTATGCTGCTGACAACCTGAGCTCCCTGGTGCTTCTAACAGCTCACAGGAAACCCGAGTTCAAAACAACCCCAGAAACCAACCGATGCTACCACCTCAGTCACCATCATCGTACTCCTGGATACAAAACATCGTGCTAGCCTCTGCCTATATGCTATATGTTCCCGCTCTCCTCGCCACAGCAGGTTACTATACTCCAGAGGCCAGACCATGCCATTCTTCTGACCGAATGCCACAACTTCCTGTTTCAGTCAAAAGAATGAGCCAGTCCCGACAACTGTCTGCAAGGCCCTATGCAACCCAACTGCTCACTCCCTCCCTTTCTTTTTAATGGAGGCGAATGTTTTTGAAGACAGGAAAAGCAGCAGACTCTGTTGAGCAAGTTTCGGCCAAATAAAAGTAGGAAAAGTAGTACACCGGTAGCATAAGGGTGGGCCCCTGTGCAGGAGAAGACGTGGCCCCACTGTCTCTCACAGCACCTTCCTCTCCAGTTCCTTCAGCACATCATGCACATGCTGGCCTTGGGCCTTTGCTTAAGCTGTTTTCTCTGCCCAGATGCCCACCTAGCAGTCTCACCTCCTCCTGGTCTGTGTTCAAATCTTCCTCCATAAGCCCTACCTGATTATATAAGTCTATTGCCCACAGTCCCTACCCCAAACCCAACTCCTCTCTCCTTAGCCTGCTTTTACCCATGAGAGGTACTGTACTACAGAAAATTTCCTTATCGTGCAGTGCTTACTGCCAGTATCTCCCTGGTAGAATGTCAGCTCTCCAAAGCCAAAGCGTATCAGTCAGCTCTCCATCACTGTAACAAAACACCCAAGGCAATTCACTTAGAAAACCTGCATTCTGTCTCACAGATCTGTAGATGCCAGTTCAAATCTGGCCCCACTCTTTGGGCCACCGCCAAGGGCTGTGTGTCGTGGTGGGAGTGCATGGAGAAGCAACTCACTTCATATCCAGGAAGTAAAGCTGCAGAGGCGAGGGTCCCGCGGTCCCTTCAAGGGCTTGCCTAGGACCTAGGCACATCCCACTAGGCCTCACCTCCTAAAGGTCCCACCACCTCCCAAGTGCACCACCCTGGGGACTAAGCCTTTAAGGCGCCAAGTCCAGGGGGACATTTAACCGAACTACAGCAGGCAGATTTTCTGGGCGTTGTTCAGTGATCTGTATCAATCAGTATCATCCAGCAAAGAACAGGCAATCAGTAAGTATTTGGTACGTGAATCAATGTAAACGTGGGGACTGACTCCCATAAGAATTGTCCTAACAACCTGACATACATCAGTGCACCCAATGTCCCCGCTACTGAGGTCTCAGTTCTGACCTACAGATGCTTTTCTGTTTTAAGGCTTCAGAGCCCCAAACCTAAATCCTTGACATCTACTTACACAATACACTCATCTACACCCAAACAACTTACTTCTACAAATCCATCTTAAATACAACCACCTATTTAAGATTCTTGCCAAAAACATCTAAACCAGAATCTAATCATAAGAAAACAGACAAACCCAGAATGTAAAATACAACTTGGTCTATGTAAAACTCACTTAAATATCAAAATCAAGGCACGCGCGCACACACACACACACACACACATACAAAATGGGGAGATATTCTAGATTAATACAGCAATATGACAACCAAGTATGACAAATGACCACTGACTGGATCAGGGCTGGGAAAAAAACTAAACTCAAAAGAGAACACATACACACAAACTTTCATTTTCTGAATTAGAAGCAGAATAAGACATCAAAATATCCTATGACTAGAAAATTCTTTTCATAACAAGCATAATTCTGAATTTTTCTAAGCCAAAAAACTTCATATGAGAGCACTGCATTTGTTACCATTTACATGGGGAGGAGGAAAAGAAATGCAACTCGCAGGATCTAATATACAATACTGGCACACACACATCCCTCTTCTTTACTGTCACTACAGCCTTGCGTTGTGGAGTCACAAGCCAGCCAGGTGGGACAGCTTCAAAAAACAACCAGCTATAACTGACACTGGATGAAGACAAAATTTTTAGTTCTTTCACTTCACTACAAATTCTAGATTATCTAATAAGCCTTGAGAGCCTGTATGTATTAATGCTAGTGAAGTAAAATCACGTTTTAAAAACCTTCATACCACAAGCCCAAACACATGCTATAATCCTCTACATATACCACAAGACAACACTGAGTAAAGATGAGTATTTATTCACTTTACAAAGAGATGGTATTAAATTGTCATAAACAGCTCCATTGATAGACAAATACTACTGTACAATGCACCAGCAACGAGCTCTAACTGCATTCCCAATATGCTCTCACGGCTCCAGCTCTGTGAGGTCAGCACAGAATCTCATTCTGCCACTGATGTTTAAAAAGTTCCTCAGAGATAAAATGGTTTTTTTACATATTCACAGGTGAGAAAAAATAAATCCATGTGCTCAACCATTCCTTAGAGGCAAGCTTTTATCTGCTTTTGAGCACTAAGCAAACCCTGGCTCATTCTTTTAAAAACAAAGCAAAACAAAGCAAATTGCTGATACTTGGAAAAAGCTTTGTAGCACACCAAAATACTTATTTATACATACATAAAAAATCTTGAGTAAGATTTATTATTTTAAAGATAAACAGATACCCTAACACTGCCAGGAATGGGTAATGAAAAGGAAGAAAAACATTAAATTATTGAATTATAAAAATATTTTCTTTGGAAAAAAAATTCCAACAAGGCTATCATTAATATTTCAAACAAAACAGAAAAAAATAAACAATTGTTCTTTGATCCATTAGTAATTTAAATAAAAATGAAAACCTCTTTAAAAGCAGCAATGACTGAATTTTTTAAAAAGTTGCAAGTAATGAGCACTCTACACCCTTAATGATTCTTTACAGGCAATTTGCAGTCAAGAAAAATCCTTAATATGGCTACGTCTTTAGTTTTTTAATTACCATAAGTTTTTGTTCATCTTAAAAAAATATTTCACTTGACAGCTTAAAAAATAAGTGGTTATTTTTGGGAAGCACTCCAAATATTCAACCTGACTCAAGTCAGATTACCACAGTTAACAGACAAACTAGGGATACAGGTGAAGTTTTTTAACCCCGATCATTTTTACTCCAGTATTTAGTTATTCCCTTTATGAAAAAGTATCAAATTAAGTGTACCAAATTAAAAACGTTTCACTAGTGCTGTGTCGCATCTGGATTTAATAAAAGATACCAACCTGAGATAAGACCTGACTCCTTCACTGCATCCAGTTCCTGAACCCCTAGAGGATATTCCTGTGTCTTCCCGGAAGTCAATTCCTGACCAACCAATTGTACTAGGATATTATTTTATAAAAATATACCATATACTGGACACCCATGTCAGTACATTGCGGAAAATGTGTCTATTTACTGTGTAAAGTTTATTAACATTTGAATGAAACACTCTTATTTACACAGTTAGAGTCTGGGGCACTCAGGATAGCAAGGTGGCGTGGGAATTGCCGCTGTGGATTTGGAAATGTGCAGCGGCCCTGGGCGTCCTGGCACGGGAACAACCCTCCCCAGAGGACGCAGCAGCACTGGGCAAGATAAGCCAGAGTTTACAGTGTGACTGGCTTATTTTTCTGTCTTCATTCTTCTTCACTTTCATTTTCGGGATCTAAATCAGAATCTCCATTTAATTCTTTTTCGATGGCTATATCTCTGTCCCCACCATTTTCTTCCTTTTCTTCAGCCTCATCATCATCTTCATTCTCTTCATCAGTATCTTCATCTTTTGTACTTTCTTTCTCCTCCTCATCTTCATCCCAATTATCCTGGTAGAAATATTAAGGAAGGAAAACGTTCGTGAAGGGCTCATTCTCATAGAGCATGAGAACTTAAAAGGCAGATTTATGTACCAGGAAACAAATCACTCACATCAGAATCCTTATCTGCTATTTCATCATCAGACTCCTCTTCAGAAGATTCTGTAGGGGGAGAAAAATCCAGCCTTAATGTTGTAAACAAAGCAGAGAGCATAGTCCTGAAAATTAAGCAGCACCAGATTCCTGAATTTACTTTTATGAAAATACCATTTATACAGTTACCACCCATCTGATACCATTAAATTACTATTGTCTCCATAAAAAACATTTAGTATATGCCTTAAAAATGTCACTGCACCAGATTAAATACCAAAACCCCTACAAAATCTCATCTTAAAATACTAAGCCATTTCTAGGCTACAAATGGCACCAGTAGATAGGACAAAATTCAAAAAATCATCTATGTAACTCATGTTCACTTTAGTATTATTTCCCTCTTATAATAAAAATTTTCCTTTAATACATGAAGGTATAAAGAGAAAATAGTGATATGCAATGTGATACAGACACAATCTCTTGTTCCACATAAATTACTAGTTTTCCATCACCTTCCTTACTGGGCTGTCTTCTCCAAATGATCCAATACATGAATCAGGGCTAATCCACTGAGATTCCACGGCCCTGTGGGGTTTTGCAGGTAACTATGCCAACATACTGGCATACCTATTCTTGCACTCTAGCTTTCCTAAGTTTTGACACACCTGATAGGACAGATTCCCCCACCTTGTTCATCTAAATGGCAGATATTCTGAGTTCTTTGTTCTTCCAAATAAGCTAAATATTACATTTATGGAACAATTTACTAGCTAGATTACTATCAACTTGACAATGTAACATCTTCTCTTTTGAAATTACTGGCTTATCTTTAAATTTATTCAGGTATGCTTCTGTGTCCATCAAGTGTCTTAGTTTTTCCTGTAAAAGTTTTGTTTCACTTTTTAAGTATTCTCGTAATTTTGACTGCTGCTGTAAAAGAGATCTTTTTTGGAGCCAGGGATTTAGTTCAGGGGCGCTGTACCTGCCCCATAAGCGCCAGGTCCTCAGTTTGATCCCAGTTACTGAGAAAAAAGAGAAAGAGATCTTTTTTCTGAATATACTGTTGACTAAGTTATTACTGGTTTAGGTAATAATGCTGATTCTTTGTTGTTGATATTGTGGTATCCTATACACCTGCTTATTTGCACAGCACTTTATTAATAGTAATGCAAATGGAGATTCTCTTGGATTTTCTATGTGGAAAAGAACAAGTATAAAGTTCAATGTTCTAAAATTCATTTGTTCACAAGGAACGAGGTAGGAGGCCTAGAAGCAATAAATAGTCTTGTTCCTGACTTTAGTGAGAATGCTTTTAAAAAGCATCACTATTATATTTGATAAACATTTTTAAGTAAAAGAAATTCTCATAAATTTCTTAGTTGGTTGTGCAGAATGTATAGACTAAGTATTTCTATACTCTTTGTCTATGCCTATTAAGAAAGTATTTAGTGGGCCGGGGATTTAGCTCAGTGGTTTCGCTGCCTGCTGCGCAAGCGCAAGGACCCAAGTTCGATCCCCGGTACCAAAAAACAAAAGAAAGTATTTAGTGTTCCCCAATTAATCCACTAATGTGATGAAACTCTACTTGGCAACGGTACATCATTTTCCTTAAACACTCCTATAATCAATTTACTACCTAAGATCTTTGAGGTTGGTCTAAAATGTTATTTTCCTGACAGTCTGGTTTCAACTGTTAACAATGTTATACTTGACTCACAAAATGCCTAAATTGCTTGTGAACAACAAAAATAGTTTGTTCTTTGAAAGCTTAACAAAAATCACTAACAAAATCTCTGGCCGTGGGATCTTGTGAGACGTTTATGATTGTTGTCCATAGTTTTAGAACTATGGACTTTAGAGAGAAGCTCAGCCGGTTCCAGCACCCGGAAGGAAGCTCCCCACCTCCATCCCAGGCTTCTAGGGCATTGAAGCTTAGCAGGTCTCAGCACCCTGAAGGAAGCTCCCTGGCTGCCATCCCAGGCTTCTAGGGCCAAGAAGCTGTTAACCCCAAAAGCAGGAAAGAATCTCTGTCTCAGTATCTGTTCCCAACAACCTGGAAACCTAGCCTGCCATTGCAAGAGTCGCGCGAAAGACGCTGAATCACCCCGCGGCAGACAGGCAGGTCTGTGCACGCCCTACCCAGGTCCCGAGTCGCACGGAAGACAACGAATCAGCCCCCGAATCAGCCCGCTGCAGACAGGCAGGTCTGCCCACGCCCTAATGAGGTCCAGAATCCCACGGAACACGCTGAATCAGCCCGCTGCAGACAGGTAGGTCTGTGCACGCCCTACCGAGGTCCTGAGTCCCAGAAGATGCCAAATCACCCTGCTGCAGACAGGCAGGTCTGTGCAGGCCCTACCGAGGTCCCCAGTCGCAAGGAAGACACCGAATCACCCCGCTGCAGACAGGCAGCCACCTGGTTCCACACTACAAAGACGCAGAGGACACCAGACCACCAGACCAAGGTACTGAGTCCCGCTGCTCCCGGCCCAGAGGTAGGGGCTTCTGAGCCGCCATCCCACTGCTCCTGGTGCAGAGGAAGGGGCTACCCGGTCACCATCCCTCCCGCTGCTCCCAGCCGAGAGGAAAGGGCTTTTGGGCCACCATCTCTCCCACCACTCCCAGCCAAGACATAGGGGCTTCTGAGCCACAATCCCACTGCACCTGGTCCAGAGGAAGGGGCTTCCCGGCTACCATCCCTCCCGCTGCTCCCAGCCCACAGGAAAGGGCTTTTCGGCCACCATCCCTACCGCTGCTCCCGGCCCCTGTCCCATCTCTCCCAGCTCAGAGGAGGTAATCCATGAAGGCGCTAACAGCCCCCCGCCCCAGTCGAAATGAGAAAACACGTAAATGAGTCTCAAAACCAGACTTCCAGATAACCTACAGCAACCCCAAAGGGAAAGGAGATGGAACACTCTGATACTCAACCACCTGGACCCACTCAACTGGCAACAAAAGGGGATCTGGAAAAAATGAAATCAGAAATAATTTCTCAGATA
>NW_004624738.1:10828830-10865161 GCF_000247695.1 Heterocephalus glaber | reverse complement strand
AGGGCCAGGGGAAAGGAAAAATGATGAGAAATGGCAAAAATGGAAATAAAGTCTTTGTAAATAGGGAAGGGTGGAGCGGGTGAAGGGAGGGCTAGGAATGGGGAAAAAATAAGAACCAAGAAGCATCATGTAAAGGTACAATTCCCAATGAGAAATGTAATTGTGGTGTATACCTACAATGTACCAATAAAAGAATAAAAAAGAAAAAGAAGAAGAACTATGGACTTTCAAGTCAGTTCTGACCACTAAAGTTTTTGCATGAATTACTAATATTACCTGGGTTTTTTAACGTATTTTCAAAATGTCTGTTCAGGGTTCTTCCATTTAAAAATTTTCCATACCAGATGCCTCATGTTACTGTTATCATATTTCTGCCTGCTCTTTCCTGATCTCACAGTTTTGGCCAGAGGCTTATACCTGTTGTATTAGAAGAGGTGTACAGAGCAAGAGCTTACATCAGTGTTTTTGCAAAGTAAGATAACAGAACGGAATCACCGCAAAAACTAATCAATCCAGTTCCGTGCTCTACTCTAACCCACTTTTACCTTCTTCATACACCAGTCTGGCCTTCTGTCCAGGGGAATTCATTCCCTTTGTTTTCTCTGATGCTGTAACCTGAAAGACAGAGCAGAGTTATGAAGCAGAGAGTAAGCCTATCTCCAGTATCACTAGCACCACCGTACCCACCTTCCACATACATTTTCCTCGTCTACAAAGTGTGGAACACACACAGGGCAAGGAATTCTTCAAATACAAGAAAAGAATTACTCCATACAAGCCGAAGTCCCCCTGAAGTATCAAGAATATCTTTCCACACCAAAATTTTAACTGTAGAAATACCCTGTAACTTGTTTGCAGTAACATGTCCAACCTTACTGTATCACCAAGTTGAAATAGGTAAGCTGTCAAACAGGTAACACTTCCAGGTTAATGACTGGATTTTGATTTACTAATTTCTTAGAACCAGGCCCAGCACTTGAGGGGCGGAGGCAGAACTGCTGCATTAGTTCAAGGCCAGCCTGGACTACACAGGGAGACCCTGCCCCAAAGAACTTAAAAATTTCTTATGGGACTAGAGAGGTCTCCATGTTCAGGTAAACCATCCTTATTCTCTTCTCCATTCCTATCACAAGCAAAACTTTTAACCAGAAACAATTTGATTTACTCACTTGTGTGATTAGAAGGATAAGCTTCCCATGAAGGTGTGAGAGTTTCTGAAAAGTTTTGACTCTGCTTTCCATTAGCTGGTAGAGTGTTCCTAGCTGGTGTACCAAGTCAGGCAACTAGAAAAAATAATAAGTATACAAGGTTAAGAGGGAGAGAGAAACTGCCAGGGAGGGCAAACTGCAGGGTAGGAATTCTTTACACAGATAACTTATTTCAGATAAGGTCAATACAAGGACATACTAAATTTTAATAATACCTCACCACACATCTCTGAGCGAAAGAGGGCATTGCTCTGAATCTTACCCTTCAATGACAGCACATTATCTATCCTGTTCCCTGAGTGAGCCAGAGGGAACTTTTCCCAGGTCCCGGAAACCAGCAGCACAGGGCCACTGAGAATCAAGTTGACCTCACATAACACTGTAAACATCCTCCTGGCTAACAGTCATGCTTAAGAAATTAAAGCAGGCAATGTTTTATTTGTCCCTATAGAGCTACAGAAAAAAGGACTAAACACCTTTTCCTTCTATTTTTGACACCTGAGAGTAAAAACAGTAAAAACAGTGTTTCATTCCAATGTTGATAAACTTTAAGGAGCACAAAGGCACAAAAATGAGTAACACAAGGTTTATTGTGATTGCATTTTAATTAATCATCTCCCACTTTTGTGTTCCCATTCAGACTATGAACTTCAACATGAGAGTCAGTGTCTTCTTGTATAGTGCTAAACCCCAATGCCTAACACAGACCTTGACTTAGAAATGACACTTAAAAGAGCTGGGGTAGCATTTGCCCAGCATGCCCTAGGCACTGGGCTCAATCCCAGCACTGACCAAACAAAGAAATGATACTTAAAAGATATATGCTAGGAAAGGAATAAATCCAGAAAAGGCATTACTTTCTCAAAAACTGTTGTGGGCTTTGGGGGCCCCCACACCATAGTTCTTTAATCTATTCTGCTATGATCTTGAATGTTACACAACTGCTACTCCAGTAGTAAATTCAGGAGGTGAGTCGAGAAGAGATTTCCCTACAAGGACTCCTGGGCCTCTTCCTGCTTCGCAGGCAGTAACTGGGGTTAATGTCAGCCAGTTTTCTAGGAAGGTATTTGCATTGACCGTTCCATGTGGATCACCATGCTACCCAGCCATTCTACTCACCAAAGCCCCAGTCCACCTCCCAAGATTCCTGCGGGTTAGGAGGCACTTCCTGCTCTTACTGCTCCTTATCTCTCCCCCTTGCTAACATTTTGGCAAAGGTCTTCCCAGGCACCCAAACAATGAACTGCTGGCCTCAAAGCAAGTTATCAGACACCTCCTTACTTCTAACCATGGCAATCAAAAGGAGTCTGAGAAGAACAAAGCACAGTGACCAAGTGGGTGCTGGGTGAAACCAAGGGAGGGCTACAATGTACAAGCAACTAGATTTTTTTCAACTATCCACTAAAACCTTTCAAGAAAACTTACTGTAAAGGGAAAGATATTCAAATAAAAGGAAATAGGTAATTTTATTTCTAGCTTAAAATATAACTGGCATAATAATGGCAAAGAAGCTAACACATATTATAAAATATAAAACTTTTTCCCAATACTACTTCAAGGTTTCATGTTCCCTGTCTCCTATTTACATAGATAATATAATTCACATAACAGTAAGGTGGCTGGCAGCAATCCCAGAAAATGTCAGGTATTAAATAACTGATTTATATCACTTGTTTCACAAACTACCCTTTATTCTCCTGGGACAAGATATGTTAGCATAAAAACTTTTAAAACTTAGTAAGTCTTTTAAAAGGGAAGGGAAGGATTTACACAGTATAAAAACAAACTGTAGCCAGGTATGGGGACACTCTGGGAGGCTGAGCCAGGAGGACAGCAAATTCAAGCCCAGCCTAGACAACTTAGCGATTTAATGAGACTGTCTCAAAACTGAAAAATAAAATAATTGTAAAAGGGGCTGGGGATGTTGCTCAGTGCAAAGGCCCTGAGTTCAACCCAAGTACTACCAAAAAACTTAAATAAAAAAACCAAGTTATATGCACAGAAAAACACCTGAAGGCTATGTCAATATATGACATTTCTCTGTCCTATATTTCTCAAGCTCTTTATAAAATATATTACTTTTAAAATCTAAAAGAAAAAGAACCAATTTATTAAAAGATCACAGGAGAGACACTGGGAAAGGTTCGTGTCAATGCACCTGGGGAATAACAAAATCACTGAAGCAAGAATCTAATGGTTGAAGAACAGATGAAGAAAGGACAGCTTCATCCAGCTATTTATCAAAGTTTGTAGTACTTACCAAAGCTAAACTACTCATATTGAGAAAAGACTTACTGTGGATAGGTATGATGCATGAACCGTTAACACACACTTCAGCCACTGAACCATTAAAACAGCACTGGAAAAGAAAAACCCAAGTAAACTACCATTTATGAATCAGAAATTAAATACAATGAAATGAGAAAATTAGAAAACTCTGATGGGCAGGTAAGGATCTAGACTTTGTGGTGTGAAGATGACCATAATAAATCAATGATTATATTTCAGGCCTTTTGGTTCTTCACTGAGTCTGAGACTCCTATAAAACACTAACCTCTTAGGGGGAGAGAGAAATAGGAAAACAGAACAAAAAATCTTCCTCTAAAACAATTCAAGAATAATTAACTGATACCAGAGCAGTAATCTTCATCCAAACTAAGCTCAGTTGACTTTGCATTTTATTTTCATGACAGCTGATCCCACCATCTACTGAATGTCAAAAACGCAGTCTTCCAGACCAATGTTAATAGGCAAATATAGACCGAACTGTGAGCGCCAGTCCTGTTCAATGACTTCTTTAGCTTTCCTCTTTTGTGAGCTTAGAAGGCTAATGGAGGGAGCTCTCCCAGGGGGAACCTACAGATCATAGACACCATATTACAAGCTTGAGGTATCTGATATGACTTCCTTTTTATTTTTTCTGACTTCCTGTTTAAATGTAATCAAAACATCTACAAGGGCCAGGGATTTAGCTCAGTGGTTCCCCGGCCTGCACAAGGTCCCAAGTTTGATGCCCAGTAACTCCACCAAAATATCTACAAAAATACCTACAAAATACAGCCTTTTCTATGAACTTTTGTTTTATTTTGGCAATGCTGGGATTGAAACGTAAGTCTTGCACATACTAAGCAAGCACTCTAACCACTGAGCTGCATCCCCAGCCCTTAAACTATTTCATTATGGAATCTTAGACAGCTAATAACGGCTGGCCAAATTATTAATACTAAATTATTAAATGGCTAAATGACCTGATAAAACATAAAATACTTACACAAGTGTTTTCTAAAAGAAAACTGCATTATAATAAAATCCTAAGAGTAAGAATTATTCAATTTAAAATGGGGGAGGTAATATGACATAGGAATTCTATTAGAATATGGAGCTACCCAATGTTTAATTTTTACCATCAGAAGTTATTTTAACAATCACCACTAATTTACTTATAAAAACAAGGCAATTTAAGTCATCTAAATATCTTACCTATTAGGGTGTCCTTGTAACCTCTTTGTAAGCTAAGAGAGAGAAAAACACTATCAGCAAAAGCACTTCAGAGGCAATCAATCTCCATCAATTTCTAAGATACAACAATATAGTAGAAAATTACTCCATTTAGCAGTCTATTTTCAAAGAATATAATGTATTCTTTGAATTTATTCCAAGAAGAGTAACTACCTGATAGCAATCTAGGATTTGTATGAATGAACCTCCAGAATAGGCAAATAATAGACAAAAAATAATAGACAAAAAATAAATTAGTGACTGCCAGTAACTGGGAGGCAGAGGACACGGGTGTCACTGCCGTATACGAGGGCTTCTCTGGGGAATGACGACTGTATCACGTGAAGCACAGTAGAAAACTAACAACTCAAAAGTACAAGGACCAATAAAAGACAGATAATAGGCAACAGGGAGATAGATCTTCTACAAATGGGTGTGGGGAACGGAAGGGGAGGTGAAGAGGATTAAGATGTGTTACACACATGTACCAACTCCTCATGGTGAAAGTAAGCATTCTATACTGTAAACATGTACTGATAGAAATAAGAAATCAAACCCCAAGCAAATTCAACTATTTGATCTTTAACAAAGGGGCCAAAATCATACAGTGGAGGAAAGACAGTCTCTTTAATAATGGTGTTGGGAAAACTGACTATCCACATGCAAAGGATTGACCCTAGGCCCTTATTTCTCTCACCATGTGCTAAACTAAAATCAAAATGGATCAAAGATCTAAATGTGAGAACAGAAAAACTTAACCTGCTAGGAGATAAAAGGCATAGGCATAGGCAGGGACTTTCTGAACAGAACCCTGGTTGCAAAGCAAATAATATCAAGAATCAATGAATGGGATCAGCCAGGCAAGGTGGAGCACGACTGTAATCCCAGAACTTAAGAGGCTGAGACAGGAGGATCGCAGCTAGTTCCAGGCCAGCCTAGGCTATAGAGTGAGTTCAAAGCCAGCCTAAACTACAAACCGATACCCTATCTCAATAAATAAATAAATAAATAAATAAATAAATAAATGGGATCATATCAAATGAAAAGGCTTCTGCACAGCAAAAAAAAAAAAAAAAAAAGTGAAAAGACAATCCACAGAACGGGAAAAAAATTTTTGCCTGCTATTTTTCAGAGGACTAATATCTAGACTATATTACATAAAGAATTCAAAAAATTAAGACTCCCCAAAATAAAACTCAATAAAAAATATGAAATGAATAAACACTTCACAGGAGTACAAATGGCCAATAAATACATGAAGAAATGCTGAACATCGCTGAACACTAGAGAAATGCAAATTAAAATAATATTAAGATTCTCTTATGCCAGAAAGAATGGCCATCATCAAGAAATCAAATAACTGGGCCAGGGATGTGGCTCAACGGCACAGCACCTGCCTGGCAAGTGCAAGGCCCTGAGTTCAATTCCCCTTACCAAAAAAAAGAAAGGAAGGGGGAGGGGACAGGGAGAGGGAAAGACAATCAACGTCACAAAGCATTTGCAGGAGCCCTTCTGCATTGTTGGTGGCAATGTAAACTAGTACAATCACTGTGGAAATCAGTATGGAGATTCCTCAAAAAAACTAAACCTAGAAATTCCATTTGACCCAGCTATTGCCCTTCTAGGTATCAAAGACATCATGTTACATACAATGATACATGCATACCCATGTTTATAGCAGCAAATCGTAACAGGTAAATCTTGGAAGCAGCCTGTATATACATCAACAGATAAATGGATAAAGAAAATGTGGTATTTACACACAACGTGTTACCACTCTGCCATAAAGATAAATGAGTCATTTGTAGAAAAATGGATGTATATCTTGAGACCATAATATTAAGTAAAATAAGACACAGCAGCTTAAATATCACATGGTTTCTCTAATATGAGAAACCCAAAATATAAGAGACAATAGGAAGCAGGGAGATAGAGCTTTCTCAAAAAGGAAGCAGATCAAGAGATGGAGGGAGAATGGAGGGAGGGAAGGGGATGAAAAAGGAATTGAGGTGCGTTAAGTACACGTTCCAACCCCCACAAGTAACGTAAACATTATGTAATGCAAACATGTACCAATAGAATTTTTTAAAATGAAATTTAAAAAACATTGAACTGTGTACTTTAAAAGGGTGAATTTAATTGTAAGTAAGTTGTAGCTTAAATTTTTCTAAACACATTTTAAAACCTCTAGGCAAATTTTGGTATAGAGTAGATAATACTCTAAAAACATATAACCCAACTTTTCTGATACTGCTTTTTTAAATAAAGAGGTTTTTCCCTACCAATAATGGTAAATCAACCCATAGTACTAATACTTCAGCATGTTAAACACTATCCAAGTATAATTCCTGATAACAAAGAAGCCACTCAATCTTTAGCTCTAATTTTTGATAATTTGTACCTCCTCTTTAAATGCTTCAGTGGATTTATGTACACTCTTACAAGGAACACAGAAAAAGATCCTTCCTAAGGAAACTAATGACTAAAAATCACATCAACCCAGCATACAACACACCTCAGGACGCTGTCCTCTCACTGGACAAGGGCTGGATCGAAATGCTGCGCTCTAACTGCACTGGAGTCAGCCCTTGGTACCACCTGGGCTTTCTGAGCCCCCATCCCCATTCCTCTAATCTCACCAAGCTACTACCTGCCCCTTTCTTAGCTCTGTTAAACAGAGTTCCTTAAGCAAAGACAGGCCGATCACTTGTCAGAAACAGTAAAACGTACCCATACATAGGCCGGTGACCACATGAAGCTAATTCTAATGCCCTCTCCAATTCCAGGCATAGGTATTTACAGCCCATCAGCAATAAAGAAAATCAAAACAGGCAAAAGTGGTTTTGGTATTAGGTTAGAGCATCTCACATGACATAATGAGAAAAATCAAAGCATGTGAGGGCTCCTCATCGGTTTTTCTATTACAGTGACCCCAAACAGATGAGATCCAACAAACACAACAGTCTGTGGTTCCCTTAAAGTTCCAAATGCTTTCTATGTGAAGACATGTTCACTCACTGCTACTGGAATAAATGTAAAAAATGCCCATCGATGGGCTGGGGATTTAGCTCAGTGGTTTCGTCGCCTGCTGCACAAGTGCAAAGACCTGAGTTCGATCCCCGGTACCAATAAAAAAAAAAAATGCCCAGCGTATTTTTCATTGTCTCAGGAATTTATCTATTTCACTTTTCCTTTCCAAATCACTTTCCTCCTATTCATCTGTCACTCTCTAAATGCCACTTGTCCTTACATACCCACTTCTCTATACCTGGCTGTTCCCTTTAATTCATCAGATTAGAACCTTAAAATAAAAAAAACCAGTAGTTACCTCTTGCAACAATGGAATAACAGCATGCAAGGGCATCCTTAACACAGTCTTCTTTATCAGGTTTAAATTTCTAGTTTGGAGTACTTTCTGTGAGCAAATAAAAGAATCATTAAAATAAGCATACTTATAAACTAAGGTCACTATAGGAAAAACCGTAAAAATGACTTAAAAACAGACCAAAGATAAACGACCAATTGAATTTACCAAATCAAGACTGCAGGGACTGAATGGAAAATGTCATACATCTTGTGGCTACCAAGAAATTTATCTCTTACCAATTGTTTATATAAAATACAAAAGAGCATTATTTACTCATTTAAATACAGTAATGTAAGCCAGGTGTGGTGGCTCATGTCTGTAATCCTAGCATCAGGGAGGCTCAGGCAGGAGGACTGCTGTGAGTTCAAGGCCAGCTACACAGTGAGTTTAAAGCCAGCCTGAACTAGATAACAAGACCCTGCCTCAAAAACAGAACAAAACAGGGCCAGGAATTTAGCTCAGTGGTTTCGCCGCCTGATGCACAAGCGCAAGGACCCGAGTTTGATCTCCGGTACCAAAAAAAAAAAAAAAACAGAACAAAACATAACAAATAAATACAGATATGTACCATTTTAGAGATATTCCCAAGCCAGCACAAGGTCCTGAGTTCGATCCCTGGTACCAAAAGAAAAGAAAAAAAGGAGATATTCCTAGGTCCTTTTTTTCTAGGGGTACAGGGAGTTTGAGGCAGGGTCTCACTACGTAGTTCAGGCTGGCCTAGAACTCACAGCGATCCTCCTGTCTCCCAACGACTGGGACTATAGATATGCCACACACCTGGTCCAAACTTCCATTTTATTAAATTAAAGCTGCACCCGCGCAAGAGTGAACAAAGAAGTAAAATCACACTTAGCAAGAAACCTCTTTAAATTGTCAACTTTCTTGATACAATTTTAAACCAAACAGATTATTTAAGTGTTTTTTTCACTCAAAATCTCCTTACAGCCAGATCCACAGAAGAAAAGTAGCCTTCATTCTGGGCCATAGAAAAAGGGACAGAGCGACACAGTCCTGGCCCTGGCCCTTCAAAGCTGCAGCTTCATGGGCATGAGCGTATATTTTAGCTTCTGAGCCTGACATGCTTCATAGAGGCAGGGAGGAGAAGGGAGTAAGAGTTCTTTGAAGTCTGATTTCCCCTTTAATGCTTTTAAATATGAACAGCATACTAAAGGACAGTAACAAAGTAAGAGTTTCTAGTCCTTTTTATTCCTTTCTCTTGTTTTGGTGGTACTAGAGGTTGCCAATCTAGTTTACCAGTTCCTAACATAGCCTTGTAGAATTCCCTATGGATTTTATTTGCTTGTGAAACTACCTTTATCCCAAGTCTTGCTAAAGACACCAATACTATTTAAAAATATCCCATAATTATAAAATTTCTTATGCATAAGAAATAAAACATCATATATAGGGCCAGGAATTTAGCTCAGTGGTTCTGGCGCCTGCCGCACAAGTACAAGGTCCCTAGTTCAATCCCCGGTGCAAAAAAAATTTAAAAATCACATATAATCACCGAGGAACTGAATGATGGATTGTGTTTTAATACAGTAGTTTCAATTAGCTTCAAATGACCAAAATACAGGACTCAAAGCAAAGTATGTTAACTTTAACAATGAGAAAGTACCTAATGATAAAGTATTCCTCAAATCACCTTGTTATAAATCTCAATTACAAGGTTTAAGAAACTATGGAAAACATTTCATATGAACTACTCCATAAATTACTTTTGGAGGTATGTCATGCTTTTGTTAGGGCCTTCAAATTTCCTAAGACATTCACCTAAACCATCAATGTCCACTGCCTTAAATGGCCAAATGGGGGGTAATGGGGCTGGAGAGGTTCCCTGGCTTTCGTCCAGCATGTGCCATGTGAGACCCTGGGCTCCATCCCCAGTATCACAAAAGACATACATATGGAGGCTGAAACACGTGTGGTTTGTGAAATCCACCAATGCTACAAATATAGTGATCATAAAATTTGTTATCCAAACTGGGACGCTTTTTGAAACAGAAGGGGTTGATATTAATAAATCCACGAAGACAAGAGGTATAAACCAGAACTGTAGAAGGCAAGTGTCAACGAGTAGGGCTTCTTAGAAGTCATCCCAAACTGTAGAAGACTCTTTCCCAAACTCCTGGATACTTCTTATGCCCACTGAAGACAGAGGCTCTATGGGTAACAATTTCAAATTTAAAATAAGCAACTAAAAATAAATTCTGCAAAACTAAGCTACGTAAAAATGGACAGAGAAGTCAGCATCATTAACTTTTATCAAGTACATATTTAAGAAATGACTCTATAAAGCAAAATTATCAGGAAGATGATACAGAAGATATTTTTCTTTCACTTCTCTGTGACACAAATGACAGATACATTTTTAAAAACATTATTTGTCAGTTTGATAAACGTATTTACCCATGAAACAAACATTATGATGAAAATAAACATTACCCTCAAGTTTCCTTGGGCCCCTTTACAATCTATCGCCCCCTTTAACTCCCACCCTTAGGCACCCACTAGACTATGCACTGGTCTGTCTATACAGCATTCTCTTGTCTTTCTTTCAACACGGTTTTGGTGTGTATCTCAGCCTGGCCTCAAACCTACAATCCTGCCTTGGCCTTTGCAGTGCCAGCATTCAGTTGTACACCATCAGTTACTGTGTTGGTCTGCGTTTTCTAGGATTTTGACATAAACAGAAACACAATATCGCCCCTTCTGATCTGATTTCTTTCTCACAGCACAGATATGAGATTCATCCATTATTGTTTGTCAATCAACAATATATTCCTGGGGCCAGGGATTTAGCTCAGTGGTTCCACCACCTGCCTTGCAAGCACAAGGTCCCGGGTTCGATCTCTGGTACCAAAAAAAAAAAACCAAACAAACAATATATTTCTTATACTGGGATATAAACAATTTATCCATCCATCTACTGAGGGACCATTATGTGTTCTTTCCAGTTTTCAGCTATTATAAATACAGCTGCTATGAACATTCATGTACACGTCATGAACATGTTTTTCCTTAATAACTAGAAGTGGGGGGAGGGGGGAAGGACTGCACACCTGTCATCCCAGCACTTGAGAGGCCAAGGCACGGGGAGCATTGTGAGTTTGAGGTCAAAAAACAAAATAAAAAGAACACAAGTTTCTTTTTTGGGGGGCGGGGGGTACGGGGGATCGAACTCAGGACCTTGAGCTTGCGAGGCAGGCGGCAGCACCACTGAGCTAAATCCCCAGCCCTCTAAGTTTCTAATTTTGAGAAAGCTCAAATAACTATTTCTTACTTTAACTTTTCAAGCTTTTTAAAAAGTATCCTAGAAACCTCCTAGTTTTTTCTAAAAGTTTAGCTTTATGGGGTTTTTTTGTTGGTTTGGTTTGGTTTTTTGAGGCAGGGTCTCACTATGTAGTTCAGACTGGCCTTGCACTCACAGCAATCCTCCTGCCTCAGCCTCTGGCATGCACCACCATGCGCAGCTCAGCTTAATGTTTTATATTAAGGTCTATGGTCCATTTTACAATGGCTTTTGTGTAAAATAAAGCTGACTTTTTTTTTTTCCAGTTGTGTGTGGTCTATTTTTGAACTGCTTTGGTTCGGTTTTTTTCATTAATATTACACTATCTTCATTACACAACTTTACCTTAAAATCCGATAGGTTAAGTCTTCCAACTTACTCTTTGTATTATTATTGCTCTGCCTATTTCCTGCCCTTTGTATTTCTATATTAATTTAAGATGTGTCGATTTCTTTCCTTCCTTTCCCTCCTTCCTTTCTTTCCTTCGCAGAGCTGGGGACTGAACCAAGGCCTCATGCATGCTAGGTGAGCACTGTCACTGAGTGATGGCCCTGGCCTCTTTTTCTCTGTTTTCTAAAATTTATTGTAAGATGGGCTGCCCAGGCTCATCTCCAACTTACAATCTTCTCCCAAGCAGCTGGGATAACAGGCAAGCACCACCGTGCCCAGCTGAATTCCTACAATGTGATGACAGTGGCTTCTGGAGTTTTAATTAGCAAGTGTTGAATATAAAAATTAATTAAGGGATAATTCCTCATTGTAACAGTATCAAATATTCTAACCCCTAAAAATGTGGCTTAGCTCAGTGGTTTCGCCGACTGCTGCACAAGCTCAAGGACCCAAGTTCAATCCCCGGTACCAGAAAAAAAAAAAAAAAAATGCGTTTTAGACCTCCATTTCCTTAACTCATCCTTCATTTCCCTCAACTGTTATTATTTTCAATGTAAAGATAGTCATCTGTTTTAGATTTATCCTAGGTGGTTTTGATACAATAGTATCATAAGGGGAACTTTTAGAAAATATTTAAATAAAAATTTTAAATGTTTATCTCTGTATGCCATAATTACACAAATAAGTAGGCTTCTCTTTTGCACAAGCTGTAAATTATTTCACTGGGTTACACTCACCTTCCTAAAGTCATACATACACAATAGGTTTTCTCTACTGTCTTTTTCCTCTCGAAGCTCCCAGCTGTACCCCTACCACTGCTCACTTTGCTTATTCCTACTCTGAATGTCCTCAGAACATGGATCCTCATAAGGCAGCTCTGGAATGGGAATATCTTTTCCAGGGGATAAATATGTGTTTTTACTTGCCTCTTCCTTTGTAGAGTGTGAAATGTCCAATTCCCTACATAATATACTACAGGACTATTTCCATACTTTTGATTTTAAGGAGTGATTTGAAGAGCCCTTCACTGTAACTTTTACAGTCTTTTCCAGCACATATTTTTAATTCAATTAGATTCCAATTATTTCTAAATAAGTTAACTCAAACAAGAACTTTTATAACTTAAGCGTTTTCATAAACACCATTTATTTGCCCTTTGACACTCAGTAAATTATACATTAACACCTTTCACATGTTCTTGCCAAGAGTCTAAACAGAATCTCTTCGAGCTTCTAGATATAACTACAGAAGACATGATGAACAAAAGAACACACATAAATGATACGACAGAGATACAGTCAGCAATATCCAACATGTGGAACACTACTCTACTGAGAAAAGAATGTAGTGTCTCTAAAAAGAAAATTACAAGACACAGAAGGGCCACATCAACCAAATACAGTGTAGACTTTTTGGGATCCTGTTTTAAATAAAGTACACACAAAAAATTGAAATTTGTGTTTATAAGATAACAGAATGTAAAACACTAATAACATTTGGTAATTTTAAAGAATTACTGTTTGCTTCTTTAATTACAATAGATTAATGTTTTTCTAAGGAGTTTTTAAGTTGAACAGGGCTATGTCTATGGTTGAAATGATGTTTACTCATTTCTGAGAACTGCTTCACCATCACCTGGGGAGGTACAAGGGCATACAAATGAGCATGATACACTGGCTACTAAAAACCTACTACTGACAATTTCTGAAGCTCAGTAATACTCAACTACACTGTTCTAAGAAAGAAAACACTGGTAGCTGATTCATCTACAGAAGAAAGTTTCAAAGGATAGTTACAGAAGCAATGATGGCAAGTAAGTTTTACTACATTCCAAAAATACTGTCAACTGTTTCCTATAGCTTCTTTTTCACCAAATCCTCACCTAGGTCTCTAAGACAGGGTAAATCTACTTTCTAAAATGTATACATTCACACCTTACTTTAAAAGTAATTTTAGGTTTTTAGACCTGCTGGTTTCCACTCTCATTCTGCAACATCACCTTAGGCACAAATATAAGATATTCCCATTTAGATCAAGTAAAATCAGACACTATACACAGTTATAGAATAGTCACATCTACACTGACTAAAACTATAATATTATGAGTCATTAAAAATGGACTTAAAGATGTAAATTACTTTCACCTAACCAAACAGTATTTTACTGTTTTTCATACTTAAATTTTTGATACAGGCCACTGTCAAACTGAAATTTATGAGGACTGAGTAACTTCATACAAGCAGTCACCAACTTAGAAAGAAATCTGAAGTGTCTCCCTTCACAGTTTCTAGTACTTTGCCTCTTAATATTTTATAACATAACCCCCCAACCCTCTTGAATTTCCCCTGAAGCCTCCTACCCATTGCCAAGGTTGCACCTCACCGCCCCCTCTCACGGCCAGGGGGAAATAAGTTTCTGGAGTCCAGAGTAAAAACTCAGGAACGCATTTTCCTACAGAAAAAAATATAAATTATGATCTAGAATGCTGAGTGTTATAGTTCAGCTACATTATGTATATAAAGGCTTTTGTGAACTAAAGCCTAAAATCCTAACAATTCAAAACAATATTTCTATGAGAAAATGCATTCCAGGTTCAAAAGAATTCAATACAATCCCACTGCAGGTTGGTGACTGTCTGTATAATGCCACCAAATTATCTGCATTTGACCAATTTCACGAAACAGTAAATTAAAAACTACAATATAACATGACTATTCACTCTAAGTGTGCTATGTCACCCAAGAAAAACTAACCACCCTAAATCACTGAAAAACTGCAGCAATACTTACATTTAGCATTTCAAAATCATTACTTTCTAAACCCTGGGTGAGAAGGACTGGAAAGCTGTTTGTCTGCAAGAGGTCATCCCTTCCTCCTTTTGTGTCTATATCCATGGCTCCCAGGCGCTCTTCAATGCTAACCTACAAAAGAGAATAACTGTTCAGGTTAACTGGACAAGGCCTACTGCAGTTTGTAGGTAAAAAACAGATTCATATCTCAATCTCTCAGAATACAAATACACTCTAGAAATCTCATTATGAACAGTTAGGTTATGCCTAACTCCTCTTATCCAACAGACTTCTAAAAATGGCTAAAAATAAAGTATCTTTTCCTTAGATAAAACAGCTAAAGCTCTAGATTACTTAGACAAGGGTGAAAAATGTGAATGGAAGATAAGACTCTACACTGATACCTACAGTAACCACAGAAGGATTTGGGAAGTACAGAAAAAATGAAGTTTAGAGGCATAATAAGCAATTATAACCATGTTGATTAAGACCAACCAGCACAAAACCAGGCAGGACTGCTCAGACAGACAAGAGAAAGAGGCATCATTGGAACTCAGCAACGTGCGAAACCCAATGAAAGTCATCACAGCAAATCCTAGCTTCATTTACCAGGTTTTGGCAACTTTATTTAATTCCATCTTCTCTGAACAGTGACTGACTGAGTCTTGCAAAGGTGACAATCTACAATTCTGGGAGCAGCCGGGTGTGGTGGCACACACCTGCGATCCCAGCACTTGGGAGGCTGGGGCAGGAGGACCACCATGAATTCAAGGCCAGCCTGGGCCACACAGTAAAGTGAATTCAAGGCCAGTCTGAACTACATGGTGAAATCCTGTCTCAAAAAAGAAAAGTACAGCCTGCTGTGCAAGCACAAGGACCCAAGTTCGATCCCCGGTACCAAAAAATAGAAAAAGAAAAGTACAATTCTGAGACCTAAGCTGCCTGGGATGAAGAGGGTGCAAAGCAGCAATCTCAGCACATTTTTAGAGGTTTAACTTTGGCTCTATTCAGTATCCTTATTGGACTCTTCTAAGCATTCTCACATCCCAAACCCCGGTACCTGGTAGAAGTGGCTGCATTACCTCATTTCCCCCTAACTTCCGCTTGCTTTCTACTTCCTCAGTGTGTGGAAGAGGTGGCTTGATAGCTGCATGATGCCCAGGAATCCCAGGCACCAGAACTTTTGCTTCAGAATTCATCACCGGTGTCCTCACCTGTCAGACAGACGTCGGGGTGCAGAAAAGGAAATGATGCCTTAGTTCCTATGCTTCCTCAGTGAGAAAACAGCTTTCAAGAGGCTTTTCTACTAGAAAAATCAACATAATTTACTTGCCATGATGGAAAATCAAGATAAAGTTTAACTGGATGTGGGCAAATAGTTTTTAAATGATTATCTGAAAGTTCATGGCTTCAAAACTTCCAATACCTCATTAAAATGAAAAACTGAGAAAACCAAAATCGACACGCTGATTTACAAGATGCTAAAGAGTAAAGTCTTATGACCATCAGAATTCATGCTTTGCCAGAAATGCTCAGACAGCCAAGAGAAGGTGTCATCTCTGAAACTCAGCCAGAAGCGAAACCATGCAGGTGTCATCACAGCATGTCCTGGCTTTGCTTTTTAACTGCCAAACACAGGAATCTGTATGTAGACTCTCAGCTACATTCAGAGTGGGGTGTTACCATGGTGCTCTTAGGTGTGCTAATAAATTCTGGCCCCACTGTGGTTTTGCTTCACCCTGAAATACAGCATTGCCTCCAACAAAGTTATGCTCTTTAAGTACTGAGATTGATAAAATTATTCCCTAAGTTTGATATATATTCCTATACATTTTCTTGGCCAGGAGAGCATGCTCAGTGAGCGAGCGGGAGGACTAAAGCCACCATCTATCCACTCAGTCAGCATACCAAGAGTACAATTTAAGACCATAATCCCACAAAATTTATAAGATCACAAAGAGGATATTACAGAATAAAAAGATAAATTAAGCCAGCCTAAACATGATACTACAAAACAATTCAATTCCAAATCTCTTCTTAATTTCAAATTTGTAATGCACTCACCTTTGTTATAGCCGTTTCTACTTTTGGGGCCCAGCAGTTTGAAATATCTCTTACTAAACACATATGAGGTTCTTTGGAGTTTAAAGCCTGGAAATATGTTTTTAAAAGAAAGGGGAGAGATGACAAAAAAAAGAGAATGTCAAACAAATTAGCTAGGAATATGAACAAAATAAAAACCATTGACTAACTCCATTTTTAAAAAAATATTTTTAAAAAGCATGAAGGGGCTCAACACTCGGCCAGGCATGGTGGCACACACCTGTAGTTGTCCCAACACTGAGGCTGAGGCATGAGGATCACCACGGAGTTCAAGGCCAGCCTGAGCTACAGACCAAAACCCTGTCTCAAAAAGGAAAAAGGGGCTCAACACTGAACTGTTAGTTGACCATAAAACCTCTCAGACTGACAGCAGCAGGGGAAATGGGTAAAATGCAAAGACGCTGGGCAAACCACATAGCTCTCAGTATGAACTGTCAGCTTGGATTTTTCACATCTATAGTTTTGAAGGGCCAACAGATTTTTTTAACGTAGGAAATTTTAAGGAAAACATCAGATTATCATCCTTGTAAAGAAAAAAAAAAAGTCTATGTTCAAAATAAACAGTCCTATTCTAAAATTTCCTACAAGCAAGTGAAAGACAGCACTGCTGACTGACAAAATGCTCTGGGGCAGGTCTGTATGGCAGAGGCTCATAGGCAGCAAATGACATATATACCAAAAAAGGTCCGAGGTCCTGTGTAATTCCATATAAAACCAGTATGTGCAAGGGCAAAGCAGGTAACAGTGGCTAAGAGGGACACATGGCAAGGAGGTCTATTTGGAGCATCACGCTTTCCTTTTTCTTAAATTCAGCCGTATGTATGTACTAAATTTTTTTAAAGTATTCTTTAGGCTGGGGGTGTACCTTTTGGTAGAGTGCTTGCCTAATATGTTCAAAGCCCTGGGTTTGAGCTCATCATCATAGTGGGGAAAAGTATTCTTCACAAACCCAACAAGAGCTTGTAACATTCCACTCAGTCTCCCTGAGGGTCTTACTAAGTATCATAAATGCAAGCTTACAAAATCACCTATTCAACATGCTACTAACTCACAAGTCTTCTGAGAAACCTCTGTGGTAAACAATGGTAATTTATTGTACTGCCCATTATACTTCTACCTACAAACTCCAATGGGTACTAACTACTACTAAGGGCTCCTGTTATTGAGATTTACATTTCATGTGATTCAATACAAGTCATACCTATGCTGACCAACAGTAGCTACTAAGAATATGTAGCTACTAAGCACATGCATGGTGGCTAGTCCAAATTGACATTTGTAAATGTAAAATTCACATCATATTTCCAAGACAGAATATCAAAAGGAGGGGGAATATCTTGATAATACTTTATCCTTTATGTCAGCTCCATGTAAAAATGGTATTTTAGGTATGCTATGTTGAATAAAACAGAGTTCTCACAAATGAAAATAAACCACCCAGTGAAAGTCCACTGATTAAAGAATATACTATTTCTCCCTAAGTATTCTGACAAGCAGTAGTAGTCTATGTGTCATTTAAAATCAATCTCTCCCAACCACAGGTTGATGCTGTGCTGCTTTTCTCCACAGGAACATCTACGTACCACTTGCTCCATAGCAGGCTGAAACCAATTGCCATATACAAGCAACAGTGACATTTTGTCTGAGCAAAAGCCAGCTGCTAGAATAGGGATGGGCTTTGGCGTTGATTTCTTGCCTTTCCCAGGTGTTGCTATCTGAATTGTGCAGTTTGAAGTCAAAGGCTTTTTGCAGTGTCTAGAAATGTAGGAAAAAAGTAAGATTAGCGAATTTGAAATAGCACCTCCTACTAATTCTTTGACATTGGCATCAGTTCAGGGAACACAATTCTCCTCTAGCCTCCACATGACCACCATGAGTGGAGAGGCCCCGGTGCACAAGTGTGCCTTTCAAGACTTCACCTGCCCCACCAACAGCTCCCCCCAAAATCAGCCTTGAGAACTCTCTGCCGCTCTGTCCCACTTTGGTCCAAAAGGAAGCTCCAAGCTCCCAACGCTCTCATGTAAGTGTCCTCTTCCAACTGGGCCTCATCGCTCACTGCTCCAATCCCTGAAAGCCTTACCATGACCTCTGGAGTGTAGCTCCAGTAACAAGTTACACCTTCCAGGACTTCTCTAAGGATGTGCTTTACCTTCTTGCTCTAGCCTGGCTCGCCCTTGCAGCCCTCCCATGTTGTAGCTATTTTCGCTCCCATACCTTTTGTGTCAGGAGCCTTGGACAAGACTTAAGTGTTCTCCTTATTCTCCAGGGAAAACTTCAAGGCAGTATCCTCTCTCTTTCACCCCTAAAACCTTTGAACTGTTGTCACCAAAACAAGCTACCTCACTCTCTCTTGCCATCCCTGGGTTACTCCCCCATTTCTTAAAGATTTCAATGGATTGCTATTTTTCTTCTCAACACCACTACTGACTTCCATTCTTACAGATTCACATACTCAGTATCCAAGAGGAAAATGCTTCTGATATTCTGGTCTCTACCTCCTATGACCATGCCCCTCACTGTGTCTCAGCCACACATTCCTCGTGCCCTGGACAGCTTATTATCATTTTTTGTTTGTTTTTGGTATCAGGGATCAAACTTGGGACCCTGCGCTTGTGAGGCAGGCACCAGAACCACTGAGCTAAATCCCCAGCCCCAGTTTATTATTTATTCCCAGTAAGCACATATCCTCTATTTCTCAATTTGAAGAGCATCCTGTTATCCCCCTATCTTTCTAACTCACTCCTTCCAGTATCCTAGCTCCAAAACTATCTCTAGGCCCAGGACTTTGCATCTCTGCTTTGGTCTTTAGCTCCCTTTAGGCTACTTCCATCATACAAGGCAGAATGACTGCCTTAAAACCTGGGCTAAACCTCATCAATCCTCTGCCCAACACCCTTCAGTGGCTTACCAGTCCCCACTACTTCTGGCCCCCAGTTCCTCTGGTCAATTCTACATCCCATGTACATTTATCACTGTGATAACAGAAGCCTCAAGGGCCACATGCTATAACATCAACAGTCACCTCGAGGAGAACTCCGTGCAAAGACTCAGGTTTCCTGAAGATTTGAAAATAAGCACATACTACTTTCATGATGAGTCTATATTTAAATCCCTACACTAGTATTTTAAAATGTGAATAGCTAGTGACAATAAAACGTAGCAACGATTTAAAAATTTAACATAACTAAGCATCACCATGTTCACAATGTATGACAAGGTTTGGCCAACTTCTGTAAAGGTTCAGAAGTAAACATTTCAAGATTTGGGGGCCACATGTAGTATCTAATGAATTTGGCCTCCAGCACATGTCTTGCTAAACTCTGACCTATGACTACTGTACTACAAAACCTACCACCACCACCCTACTCTATATCAAAACAGTACTGCCACACTTTATGATCCCCATATAAGCAAGAAAAAATAAAGCCGTCTGGAAAACAGAATTAAAGTATCACCAAAGTAGCCCAGCAAATCTCGAAATGAACAACTTACTTTTTAAAATTCATTTTTATAACTTATCAAGCATGCATCACAAAAAACCACTTTCCTGAGCCAGGCAGGATGGCGCCTGACTGTGATCAAAGCACTTGGGTGAGGCAGGAGGATCACGTTAAGTTCAAGGCCACCCTAAATTACACAGACCCTGTCTCAAAACACAAAACAAAACAGGATGCCACTCTCCTAAACACAAATAAATGAAATGGTTCATGACTCCAAAAACTTGAGTCCTTACTACATTCATACAAATAAAGACTCAAGAATGCTTTTAAGCCTGGTGCAGCAAGTGGCACAAACCTGTAATCCCCACACTGTGGAAAGCTGAGTAGGAGGACTGCAAATTCAAGTTCCACCTGGGCAACTCAACAAGACCTTGTTTCATAAATAAAGCAGGGCCAGGGATTTAGCTCAGTGGTGCTGCGACTGCCTCACAAGCCCAAGGTCCTGAGTTCAATCCCAGATATCAAAAAAAAAGTAAAAATAAAGCACTTTAAAAAGCACTCGGGATGTAGCTCAACGCAAAACCCCTGAGGGGGTTCAATCCCTAGTACTGCAAAAAAAACCCAAAACTTGAAAACAATCTAAATGAACAGTACTACCATGCAGAGAGCAAAGCGGGAACTATGAAAAGTCAAAGAAAGTCAGATTCTGGCTTGGAAACTTACCCGTTTAATACGTGTTCAAAGAGATGGACTTGGCCGTCTCTGCAGACAACAGCTAACTTGACAGGCTGGAAGGAAATGTCGCTGATTAATGAGCAACACACATCAGTCCCCAGTCTAACCCAGGACATTCCTTTTAATAACCAGAGAAGAGTTAGAAGCGGAAGGACACAGTTAAAAGTAATTCTCTCTGACAAAATAACAAGAGTAATAGATTCTCAATGCATGTGTATACGATGACATGGGCAGAGAACACGGCTTCAAAGTGAGAGGAATGGGTGACTGCTGAGCACAAGGCCCACCCAGCACAGTCAAGGCTTTGGCTGCAAATCACCTGCAGCTGGGAAGGGATGGGCTGGGACCCTAACCCCATCCCTCCCTCCTCCTGTCCACTGTCAGTTCCTGGATCCTCCTCTCTGGATTCTTCTACGTACCACACCTGCAGCTAGGCTCCCACTCCCAGGATCTACAAAGCAATTTACTTAAAGTTCTGAAGGCTTCTTAAAGAAAGCTAAAATGAATATGGGGCACTTCCAGAAAGCTGCTATCCCTATTCTAACTGATAAATTTAATGAGACAATTCAGGGAATAACTGAAATATAGAAAATGTTTTAAGACCAACATGGCATTGTAAAAGCACTCTGAAAAAATTTACAGGTATTTACTGGTATATTTGAAGATATGGAGCCAGACATGGTAGTCCACACCTCTAATCCCAGCACTTGGGAGGCTGAGGCAGAATGATTGCTCCAAATCTGAGGCCAGCCTGAACTACAAAGCAAGACCTTGTCCCAAAAAAAGAGGACTGTGGGCCAGGGATTTAGCTCAGTGGCACCATGCCTGCCTCACAAGCGTAAGGTCCTGAGTTTGCTCCCCCGTACCGAAAAAAAAAAAATAGAAAGGATTGGATTCCTACTATAGGTTTCTAAAAATACCTAAGATTTGTGGTTCTCCTTGCCACCTGTCTGGTCCACGCAAAGCTCCTTACAGGCAGCTCACTGATCCTCTCACCAACAGCCCAGCTCCCACTTTGTATCAGAATATCAACCTTGTTAGCACAGCAGTACAACTAATATGTAAACCAGTATCTTTTGATTTTTAAACCAATGTTCCTTCGACTATACTTTTCAAAAATACTAAAACACTGGCTGGGGATTTAGCTCAGAGGTTCCGCCACCTGCCTCACAAGCACAAAGACCAGAGTTCGATCCCCGGTACCGAAAAAAACCCTAAAACATGACAAAAATGTCTGAATTGTCTCTTAATCCCAATTTGAGGGTTATGCGATGTAGGTATTTCAAAATTTACACTGGATTTAAAGTGAAATTTAAGCTTTCATTTAAACAGACTGGGTCCAAATGGAAATTCTACAAAGCTTCAGTCAAACAGAAATACGAGTATGGAAAAAAAAAAAGAAGTATGAGTATGAAAATTCAATAAAGCCAGATTTATTTAATGGTGAAGTATGCAAAATCACAAACTCTTCTACATGAAAAATCCTTAAATATAAAAAAGCATTAAACGAGAAAGTATCACTCTTGTAACAAAATACACCTTAGTTAGGATCCACACGATTTTAGAATTTAAAAATGCATTTGATGTAGAAATCATGCATTATTTATATATATATTCCTATTAACAAAATTTCTTTTCAACAATTTATCTTAATTCACATAATGAATTTAAAAATGTACTACCTTTGTATTAAAGTTTCCCTTTCCTCCCGTAAGAAACCAGTGATTTAGTAATTTCTTCAACAATCTAAGATGATTCTGGTTATACTTTTTGTCATTATTCCCTCATACCAGTATTTTGATATTAAAAATGAGGTTTATAAAATCCAAAGCCACTTCAACAAAAAAAACCCTCAAACCACTTACCTCTTCTTTGTTTTCTGACAAAGTCAAGTCAATGTAGACAGGCTCCTCTGTAACGGTAAAAGACATCACTGCATTCTTTTCTTTGTTTTCTGACCGGACCTGCCTAGATAACAAAACCAGCCATTAGCTAACCGAAGAAATTTTACCCAAGGGGAGTCAGTCTTACTAGAGTTTCAATAACTTCCACTTTTGAAAGCTAAATTAGGTGAGTAAAGATCTCAACAAGAGAAGTATTCATGTCACAACCAAATTAACACGTTTGCTTAGAAAAAAGAGAATGCTTCTTTGGCAGATGTAAATAACATTACTCTCCTCTTTAATCTGTTTGTCTATCTCGATGTCAATCCCACTGCCTTGATTACTGCAGCTTCATAGTAAGTCTTGCATCATGAATCAGCCAATCCCAGGCCTCCAACTTTTTCTTCTTTTTTAAGTTTATCATGACTATTCTATGTCCTTTCCATTTCTATTTAAACTTCAGAATCAGTTTGTCAATTTCTACAAAACTGCTGGGATTTCTGGCTTTGTCTGGATTGAATCTATGATCAATTTGGGAAGAATGAACTTCCTTACAACACTGAGAAAACAGTCTAGAAACAGACATTCTGCACACAATGCATGCACGCACGCACACAACCCCCATCACTCACGGATTCTGTATTTGTAGATGCACCTACTTGCTAAAATGTATTTGTATCCCCAACATCACTGTTTGTGGAGTTTTCGTGCTCATTTCACTGCAGACCAGTGGAAACCTTGAGTTGCCCAATGAGCAATATTCCCAAGAGATCAAACAAGGCTGCGCTCCGCCTTACTTCTGCTCTCACACCAGAAATGTTTAGTCTTGTGCCTTTTGCATTTCTGTGTTTTTTGTTGGTGATTTCAAAGTTTAAAGTGCTCCCCCCCAAAATTTTCATGTGTTGTATAGTGTCCCTGAGCACAGAAGGTTACGGATATATTTTCTTGGTATGTCAGATAAATGTCACGACTTAGGTAAGCTTCATTCAGGCATTAGTCATGGTGCTTTGAGTTCGATGTCAATCAGTCAAAAACTTATACGAAATAAGGTGGTCTAAACAGATACACACATAAAACACGGTCATATATTGATTAGAAAACAAAATGTTATGACCAGAGCCTCACAGTAACTTAAAATTCCTCCGGGGAGTATATATTCACTAAATCGGCATTCATGGGGACTTTACAGAATACAGCAACTATGAATAAATATATATATATATATATATACACACACACACACACACACGTATATATAAACACACACATATATACAAAGTCAATTCAGTGGAGACAGTATCTTCAACAAATAGTGCTGCAATCACTGGAGGATATCAAGTGTAATTCAAAAACAATAACTATAAACATCACTAGGATTAAGAAAATGCACTTTATCCCAATGCAATGCTACTACCCATCTATTAGAAGAGTTCCAAACACCACACCATGTGTTAAAGAGGATATGAAATTAATGCTCTTACATTGTTGGTAGGAATGTAAACTGATACAAGCAGTTGAAAAAAAGAAACTGGCAATGTCTTGAAAAGTTAAATGACCTTGAATAAATAAATCACTGGGGGTGTAGCTCAATGCAAAAGCCCTGGGTTCAATCCCCAGTATGACCAAAAAAAAAAAAAAAAAAAGTTAAGTGTCCACCTATCAAACAAGCCAAGCTATTCAACTCTTAGATTTTACCAAAGGGAAATGCCTGCACACGGCACACGAATGTCCATAACAGTTCTATGTGTAATAAATATCCCAACCTATCAACAAGCCTGGAGACTGGGCTAAGAGGACAATTACCAAGAGACATGAAACAATGCTTACGTTCACTGTCTTGATTGTGGTAATACAGATGTATGTATGTCAAGAGTTATGAATTTGCATATTTATATATACACAGTTTACTATCTCTGTAAGCTGTTCCTCAATAAAGCTAGGTACAAATAAAAGAATGAGTACCAGGCATGATTTCCAAAACAATTCAAAGTCAGTTTCTCTTTATCAACTAGTAAAACAATATATCTAACAATCTTTCGATGTTTTTTTGAGATTAGAATTAACAGCTGACTTTAATAAACTAAATGCTTTCTTTTTTTTCTTTTTTGGTACTGGGCTACATTCTGGGCCCATGCTAAATGCTTTCATGTTTTAATTTCAAAATGCATTCTTGTGGGGCATGGTGGCACATGCCTGTAATCCCAGCACGTGGGAGGCTGAGTTAGGAGGATCGCTGCAAGTTCAAGGATAGTCTGGGCTACAAAGTTCAAGGCCAGCCTGGACTACATACATAGTGAGACCCTGTCTCAAAAAATAAAAAACTTTTTTAAAAATAAAAAGAATTAAATGTATTCTTTTAAATTCTGAACAGGATTCATTCCAACATTAGGTTATTCATATTATAAATGTTCAAAATACCTGTCAACAAGCCAGGTGTGGTGGTACACACCTGTAATCCCAGTACTCAGGAAGCTGAGGCAGGCCAGCCTGGACTGCATAGTGACAGTGTTCAAGGCCAGTCTAAACTACATAGCAAGACCATATCTCCAAAAATAAAAAAAAGGCCAAAATCTCTCAGAGATCAGATTACCATATAAAGAAAAAATTGCTATCACAGCCCATCAATAAGAGATAGTACTACCTCCTTAACGTAAAAGTTTGTGTTTTGGGGTTTTTTTTTGTAATTTTCATTAAGCAGTAAGAAGCCTTCAAATATTTCCTAATAAAAATGTGTCCTTTAATGGACAGGGTTTAGCTCAGTGGCGCCACACCTGCCTCACAAGACAAGGTCCTGAGTTCAATCTCCAGTAAGGGGTAGGGGTGGGGGAATGTGTCCTTCAAAAATAATTATTAGGAGCTGGGTGTGGTGGCATATACCCATAATCCCAGCACTTAGGAGGCTGAGGCAGGAGGACTGCCCTGAGTTCAAGGCCAGCCTGCACTACAAAGAAAGACTCTGTCTCAAACCAAACCAAAACAAACAAACAAAAAATACACACACACACACACACACACATATACACACACACGCACACATATATCAGGGAACCTCAGGCTTGCTCTGCTAACACCCAAAGCTATGGAGTTTGTTAGGCAGCCTTTTAATGTGGGATGTAAATTTTAGGGAGAGGCATACAAGTTAAATTTAAGCTTACTCTTCTGATACCAGGGTACCCCAGAAAAAACTGTTTTTCATAATCATAATGGAATCAACCCTTCTCTTATAGAGAAATTTTGTAGCTTCAGAAACTAAGGTAGTAGGCCACTAAAGTGTTGTGAAACACTTAAGACTGAAGCACCTCAGTAAGGCAGGAGACCCTAGAGGCAGATTTTAACTGGCATTATTAATTTGCTTCTTGTTTTGCAGTGTTAGGGATAAAACCCAGGTCCTCACATGCGCCAGGCCAGCACTCCACCTCTAAGCTACATTCCTAACCTTTGTTTTTTGAGACAGGGTCTGGCTATGTTGCACAACTGGCCTTGGAACTTGTGGGCTCAAATGACCCTTCTACCTCCCAAGCAGGACTGCAGAGCAGAGCCACCAAGCCTGCCATGGTAAGTACCTCCCCTAAGTAAGCACTATTTTGTACAAACTCATAGTAACTGTATATGATCACGAGCATGCTCAACTATTACTAAAATATGAAACTAGTTCCGTATTTTGTCTATGAAAAATAGTTGAAAAAAAGAGCAACTTCATCATCAGGTGAGGTCCTAAAATCCAAGACATTTTTTACTTCTTACATTTAAATTTTTTGATAGTTCTTTAGCTTCAAATTCATTTTAACTTTAAAAAGTTAACTCCAAAGCCATATGGTGGCATATGTCTGTAATCCCAGTACTTGGGAGGCTGAGGTAGGAGGATCTCCATGACTTCGAGGCCAGCTTGGCTATACAGTGAGTTCAAGCACAGCCCAAACTACATAGCAAGATGTTGTCTCAAAAACAAACAAACAATAAAGAAATAAACAAAAGTTAACTCCAAAGGGAACTGTTAATAACAAAAAAGGTTTAGTGGGGATTCTAAGAATGTCAAGGAATTTTATATCCTCAGGAAACCATCAGTAAACAGACATTACTCTATTAACCTAGAGGTGCCATCTATTTCAACAAAATGAAGTCTTCTCCCTAAAAATTTTTATTTTTAAATTGCCCAGTCACAAAAATATTCAGGCCACTGCATCTCTAAGGAAGCAGAAAGAAGGCTCTATTATATAATGTTCTTAAATTGTTCCCTAAAAGGTCCAATGCTCAGGCAGGCTCAGTTCTTCATTATGAGTCAGTGTAAGTCCAACAATAAAGCATCTCTATAACCACACAAACGGACAGATTCCTTCCAGGCAAAGCTACCCCCAAATCCAAAACAACTACCTACCAGACATTAAGTAACCGGTCATGCACTGCTCCAGATAAGAAATAAAGGCCTGTAATTCCATCAAAGGGCTGGCTCTCATTCGGGGGTCTGATAGTAGTGAACATAAGCGATGAAACTGGTGTCGCATGTCCTGTGAAGTGCTAGAGAAAGTTAAATCTCATTTAGGAGAGATAGATTCAAAGTAGCACTGTACAAAGAGTAAGAATTCACATGTATCATAAAGAAGCTATTATAAATCTAGGGCCAGGGGTGTAGCTCAGTGGCACAGTGCCTGCCTAGCAAGCACAAGGTCCTGAGTTCGATTCCCAGTTCCAAAAAACAAAAAAGAAAAAGTGCTCACTTGGGCAGCACATATATTATTAATCTGGCAGGAAAACTCCACAAGAAAGTTGTTTAATTATAAGCAAATGAGATTTGTGCTGTAATCCTTTCACATTTAAAACATCTATCTGAAAATAATCAAAATTAAATGGTTTTTTCTTTGCAGCACTGGGGATCAAACCCAGGGTCTTCAGCTACATCTCTGGTTCTAACTCTATTACTTTTAAAGGCATGCTTAGGTGCTCAGACACAGCCAAGGAATTGTAGGTCTTCATTTTACTCTCAGTGAGTCGAAACCACAATTTTATGCCATCATCACAGCACCAAGTTTAATAACCCGAGTCCAACTGTTTTTCCTAACACTAAATTTCCACAATTCAATACTATATATGGACCAAATGCTAGATATAAGCTAGAAAATAAAATTACCATAGTCACTGCACAGTAAGAGATTTTAAACTCAAATTCCATTTGTTTGATTCATTCTTTTCACAACAAATCAAATATGCAGACTAATTTTTGTCTGTTAATTCTACTATTTGACATACATGAAAAATGTTTTTTTTTTTTCCACAAAGTCTTCTTATGCTCCTCAGGCTAGCCTCAAGCCATCCTCCTGCCTCAGCCTCCTAAGTGCTGGGACTGCAGGCACAGAGCACTAAGCCTAAGAATTTGTATTCTTAATACAACATCCTATGGCTCAAACTTCTTTCTCCATACTTACTCTGTATGACTGTTACACTTAGAAATAATTTGATACACTCACTCTGTAGACTTCTTTGGTCTCCAAAACCCATAGTTTGATTGTTCGACCAGCTGAAAGTAACATCTTTCCATCTGGGCTGATACACAGGGAAGTGACGCTACTATTGTCACCCTTCCATTTGCTATGAAGTAAAGAAAAGCAAAAACATCTTAATGGGAAGAAAGTTTACTCAGCAGAAAATAACAAAAAAGCAAACCAGGCATTAGAACTATGCAAGGTCCTCTGCCAACTGCATTTCCTAAAATCTTGCCTTAGGTTAAAAAACGTGGACACATCAGTGAAGCCTCCCTGAGGGGTGCTGTGAACACAGCATGCGCTCCCTTTGGACAAGTTCTCAAGAGGTGACAGGAAATGGGTAGGTAAGAGTTGTAAGAATGGAAAAGAGGGAGCTTTGTGTATCCGGTGACACAGGCAACACCTCTCTGGGTCTTCACAAGCCCATCCCACCTATCCCCACGGCACTTCCTGCTTTCTCTGCAACATTAGCCTTTATCATTTAACCATGATATTTTGCAGTTTGTTGAACATATTAATACTGTTGAGCAACAAGGAGCTTGGCTGTTTATTTACATCTAAAATACATACTACAAACTATTCTAACTTGGGAGGCTGAGGCAGAAGGACTGCCATGAGTTTGAGGCCACCCTGGGCTATATGGTGAATTTTAGCCCAGCATGAACAACATAGCAAGACCTTGCCTCAAAACAACAACAACAACAACAGGGCGGAGGATTTAGCTCAGTGGTTCCAGCGTCTGCCTCGAAAGTGCAAGGTCTTGAGTTTGATCCCTGGTACCAAAAACAACAACAACAACAACAAACAAACAAAACTGTTCTGGCTGATCCAAAATGTCCCCAAAGCCTCCTTGTACTGAAGGCTGGGTTGCCAGCTGTTGGGGTTTGAGGAACTGAAGGGATAATGAAGGCACCAGCTGATCCCACTGGAGGAAGCAGGTCACTGGGGGTAGTGTGCCTTTGACAGGCAGATCTTGTCCCCTGCCCGTTCCTCTCCCTGGCCCTTCCCGTGCTGCTTCGCTGCTGCCAAGGGGTGAGCAGCTTTCTTCTGCCATGCTGTTGGGCCTTGAAGACTGCCAACCACAGAATGAAACTTCTGAAACCATGAGCCAAAGTAAATCTTCTCTCCTTAAAAAGGTAATATACAGACAAAGGATTAATAACTCCTTTGTAGCAATCAGAAAAAGAACTCACACCTGTAATCCTAGCACTATGGGAGGCTGAGGCAGGAAGATTGCAAATTCAATCCCAACCTGGGCAACTTAGCAAGATCCTATCTCAAAATAAAAATAAATAAGAGCTGGGGATGTAGTGAAGGTCCTGGGTTTAATCCCCAGTACTGGAAAAACACACACAATAACAACAAAACCACAAAAGGAAAATGGAAAAGAGATAAACGAGCAATTCATAGGAAAAATACAAATTTTGATAAATATGATATAAACATACTTGTAATCAAGGAAATGTCCATACTAATGTAGGAAAGAATTTGTTCTTTGCTCTCTAGCTTCTAAACTCTTTTCCAGTTTCTCACCACATTCCAATCTCAATAATGACCTTTCAATATACATTCACTAAGTCGATCCACATGTCAGAGCTGAAGAGGGGCATGGTGCTGCACACCTGATACCAGCACCAGGAGGCCGATCGAGGCACAAGGATTGTAGTGAGTTCCAGGCAAGCCCAGGGTGTGTGGTACATTCGAGGCCAGCCTGAACTGCTCAGCAAGATTCTGTCTCAACAAACACGAAGGCACGATTCCCCGCCCTGCCTTGAGGAGGCCACAAGCTCCCTCGATCTACCTCTCCATTCTGAGAACTTGCCCAGTGCCAGCACCAGTTTTGCCACTTGGTGTAATCTGATTATACCAGCATCAGCAGAGGACTCATCGGACTCAACATACTACACCAGAGCTCTATGCGCAGGCAACACACAGATGGCCCTAATGCTGAAAAAGAGCTAGGCTGGAACATTCTCCTGGGGGAAATGTGGTGGGTTCCAGAGGAAAGAACTATATTACTGACATGTTACGCCTCCCAGTTGTTTCCACAAAGGAAGTCCAACAACTGAAGTGCCACACACCCACACCCAGGCCTTCCACTCAGCTTTTTAATGTTTTATTTTCAAATACCAACAGGTCACCAAGGATCTCCCATGAAGAATGCTTTCACATTAAAACTAGAAACTAAATCAAATGAACAACAACAAAAGAAAAATATTGAAATCCTATTGTAATTATCTTCAAGGAGTTAGAAAGAAATAATGCAATAAAAAGACACAGAGAACCAAGGACAGCTCAGGAAATTTAAAATACGGTAAGTGCTAGGCATGGTGGCACATGCCTGTAATCCCAGCACTCAAGGAACCTGAAGCAGGAGGATCAAAAATTCATTTGTAGCCTCTCAAAATAAGATTTTTAAATGTAGTTCGGTGTAAAGGCCCTAAGTTAATTCCCTTGTACTGACAGACAGACAGACAGACAGACATGGTAAGAGAAATTTAAAAATTCAACAGGTATTGAAAATGAAATTGAGTAACAGAAGGAAAAGATAAATGCAAAATAAGAGAAAAAGAGGAGGGGCTGTAACTCAGTGGTAAAGTGCTTGCCTAGCATGGACAGAGCCCTGGGTTCAATATTCAAATCCCATGTTACTTCGACCAGGGTGTGGAGGTACTAGAGATAGACAGCAGAAATTAACAAGATAAGGAGATCCAAGACCTGGATCAACGGTTCACTAGAAAAAAGAAAAAAGGATCAAATTATCTAATACATAATATAACAAAAATGAACATATCAATTTCCAGGCGAAATATCTGCATCAAACACCAATGTAATTCATTAAATAAGAGGATTGCAGAATACTAAAAAGAATTAACATTTTAAAAAAACTAAAAAAAAAAACAAAAAAACAATAATGGAACAATGCCTTCAAAATCCTGAGGGAAGACTGGGTGTGGTGGCACACATGTGTAATCCCAGCGCTCAGGAAGCTGAGGCAGGAGGGTCTACCAGAGTTCCAGGGCAGCCAGAACCACAGAGCAAGACCCTGTCTCAAAACCCCAAAAAAACAAAAGCAAAACATGTTTTGAATTGATCCCGGCCATCAAGGCAGTCATCAGCACAGTGTGATTAAGGAAGGGATATTCACAAAAGAGGACTTCCAGAACTGCTTGAGAAAGTGCTAATAACAATGGGTTAAGTATGTTTGAAGGAAGGAGGATATTTTAAGGGGGGATTAATGGCAATGTGTCTTTTACTGTAATAAAGTTTAGTTTAGCCATTTGCTGTATTTGTAACCACAGGAGAAAGGGGAGAGAAAATGGAAGATCAAGAGTTAAATCTCATAACCCAGAATAAATCTCTCAAGAAAACGTTCAATCTTAGTAGACAGCATCTAGCACGGGGTGGGAGTGGGGAAATCAATTATAGAAGCATAAGAATGCTAAGGGAACACATTTAGTGGGAAAGAGGCTGGCCTCTTTCTTATTTAACCTATTTCTCAACTGTGAAACAGGCAGAGGGGACCTGGATGTGTTGAATACAGGCACCTGTCTAAGGTGCCAGACACTGCCCTAAACATTGCTACTCTGCGTGAGGAACAGACTTGGCCAATGCTCACCCACAGTCACACAGCACCAAGGTAACTGGGGGTAAACACGCAGTGACCTCGGCAGCTGCAGCCCCCGTCCCCACTTACATTCTGAGCATCTCTCACCACCCTGCCTACTGGCTCTTTCATATAACGTGATTTCAAATTCGCCTTGTCTAAAGCCCTCAAACCATTTCCCTCCTCTGACCATAGTTCTATTACCTGGAGGGTATCTCCATCATCTACCTTGTACCGTGCCCTGGACAGACTCTCAAGGTTCCTTACTTGGGGCCAAGTAAATCTTTGACTTCCTGGTCTCCTGGCCTGTTTCTGCCAACTCCCCACCTCTCCCCTCTTGTCCAACCATTCTCCTGCCTCCTCTATCTAAATCTCATCTGTCGCAGAAGGCCCAACTGAGACCCGTTCCTTTCCCAATGCGGCCATGTTCACCTTCCGCCATCTCTTCCACAGTATTTTACTCTTGTGCCATTTAGCTTTGTGTTAAAATCTTGCGTGTCCAGTTTGACTAAACATTCCTTAACAACAGTCTACCCCTTCTCAATGTGTCTGCTCCCCAATGGCTCCAACAGGGTCTGTCAAGGGCTCAGTTCCAAACAGTCACTGCAGCCACCCCCGCCCCAGAGAAGCACCGTCACTCACCACTTCACTTTGCACGCCCATGTGTTCCACTCCACAATATATTTGTCATCTGAACAACTATATAAGCAGCCACTGTCTTGATGCCACTGTATGCAATTGACTCTGCTGTCATGACCACCACCCTACAGATTAAAAAATGTAAAGACAGAAAGTTAGTATGAATCCTACTCATTACCAGTTAAACAAATTGTCAGGCCTTTACTACATCTAATCCATTTTAGTTTTCCGAAGTTTCTAATTCAGTTTGCAAAAATGAGATGAAACAGCTAGAATGTCATCAAAATGCTAGCTTTCCCTTCTCTGTAGAAAAAAGCTACCTCCACATTCTAAATCAAGGAATTCGAGGCTTGAATGCCACTTGCTCTTGACAGGATCATGGGCCCTAAGAGCAACAAAATCTGAACAGTGGCAAGAACTAGTGAAATCAAAGAGCGGAGTCCAAAGTCAACTTTTATTTTTGTTTGGTTTTGAGTTTTGTTTTTTAAGACAGGGCCTCACTCGGTAATTCAGGCTGGCCTCGAACTGTGATCCTCCCAAGTGCTGGGATTACAGGCATGTTCCATCACACCTGGCAAACATCAACTCTCAAAAGGTAAAAACTCCGTTGAAAATCTCTTAGAAAAAGTACTAGAAACAGTACCGTGGTACACCCATGTACTCCCAGCACTCAGAGCTGGGGCAGGAAGACCTCAAGTTGCAGCCCAGCCTGGGCAACTTCTAGAGGCCTGGTCTTTCAAAATAAACGGGTCAGGGTGTAACTCAGTGTGAAGGTCCTGGATTCAATCCCCAGCTCTAAAAAGAAACAAAAAAGTAAAGGAGCAGAGCACCGCTGCACATGCCTATAATCTGATCACTCAGGAGGCTGAGGCAGGAGGAACACAAGTTCAAGCCCAGAACATTCTGGGTTACAACACTAACTCAAGGTCTGCCTGAGATACACAGTAAAACTCTGTCTCAAGACAAAACAAACCTCTCTTTCAATTAAAAAAAAAAGTCACTTTTTCTTCAGAAAACACTAAATGCCTGCATGAGTTTCGGCCACACCACCTGAACAGCACTTTAAATACACACAGCACTCCAAGGTGCCCCCTTACCAGGAGCATAGAGGAATGGAGACCACAGTAACAATAGTAGATGATAATTTTTATGTGATTTTAAATCTGCATTTAGAAACTATCTTCATGTCAAAGACCATTGTTGTCTCCCATTTCACATACATTCCAGGATAAATTCACTCGGCAGACTGAAGAGCTAAGTCACACACACTGTAACTGTTCTTTCCACTCTTTGTACCTGAATTCATATAAATACACATTTAGCAAAGCACTACTATGTACATATCTAAGACTCAACATCATTATTCAAAATCATGCAAGGTAGTTTTAAATACAATTACTCCTACTTCAAACGAAAATGTTTTAAAACATTAAGGTTTTACTTCTCTTTTCAGCTAGCTACTCAAAGAAGTCCTATATTTTATCTATGTGCACACACACACAAAGAATTCAAGGATATAATAAACACAAATTCCACAGGAAGAATTCAGATATAGCAAATGCATTAAAATACTCTTAGTAATCAGATACAAGCCAAAAAGTAGCCCTTTTCCTCGGTTTATCTAGTAATTCGCTTAGCACTATACTGCCCGTGCTGGTAAGATTGGGAGGCGGGGGGCAGTAAGACACAGCTAGGGGCAGTGAACATCTGCATATCCTTTCTGGCAGTGTGCCCCTTCACCCATTCACTTACTCATTCAACCAACATTTACTAAGACTAATTATGTACCACACCCTTTCAATGTGTTATTATGTCCATGTCTTACTAAAGTTATACAAGCTAGGTTGTAGAAAAACCACTTAAAAGATGAGAAGTTAAATTATTTACAATCACGTTAAGTAGTAGGATTTGATCTCAGGACAGACCAGCCACAAAGCTTAGTCCCTTTCTACTTTACTGTACCATTCTGACACCCTTGACCCTGTCTCAAAAATACAAAAATGGGAAAAACCAAAGTATCTGTATTACTGGAGTACTGAGAGGATTCAAGAAGAATTTAGGCTCTATCAGCATCGTGCCTGCAGCCATCACACTGCATAGGACACTGGAAACCTGCTGCCCCCCAAAACTAGCCAAGTCAAAGGACGGCTCTCAACTGCAGTGCACTGCGAACCCCTGTGAGGACTGCCAACACCAGCTAGAAGACAGAGATGAAGGGTTACAGGCCCTGAACACTTCACATTTTCCTTACAGTTGTACACAGTATCTTTAAGATGAAAACAATTTCTAAAGGCAGATTTTACATCAGATAAAATTTTTCATCTACCAAATTGGGTGGAGTTTTTTTTTCTAATCATTGCCACTGCTTCAATGGGATATCAGTAGTCACAATTATGCCCCTGGAACAGAGGCATTGCCCTTCTAAACTAAAAACACTCTCAGAAGTCATTTTTACAGTGTGTAAAGGAGGGGCCACTCCCCAAGAGACAGGACACCAACAGAAGACCCACTCCTTAAAGCTCTCACTTCAGCAGTTATTCCAACTGCCTACTCTGCTTCCCTCACCCAAAAGGAAGTGGACAGCTGCTTCCACAGCTGCTACCTTTGATACCCTGAGTCCCTTTGAGCTGTCCATGTTAACCATAGTCAGTAATTCTTCACACTCTGACCCCTAACAAAGATGATGTTACCTAATTCAGCTCCTATCAACTATTACTATTCAGCCAGGCGTGGTGGTGCACACCTGTAATCTCAGCACTCGGGAGGCTGAGGCAGGAGGATCACTACAAGTTCGAGGCCAGCCTGGGCTACATACTGAGTTCAGGGCCAGCCTAAAATACTTCGTGCAATCCTGTCTCAAAAAAAAAAAGTATTACTCAGTTCTTTAAATGTAGAAAGGACAGAATACTGCCCATAGAGTACAGATCTCATCACATCTCTTGAAGTGTTTCTAATAATGTCAGTTCTCATCAGACCTCTCATGTAAAATACACATAAACACACTTACTACTAATTTACTGTGCAATTCTCCTTTTACTGTACTGTACAATAAAATGCTACCAACTGCTGTACCAAGAGCCAACAAGTCAATCTGGTCGCCCGTTCCTATAGCTTCCAATTTCCGTTTTTTCCTCTGGTGGCTCTCCTGGAAAAAAATTAAAACAGTATTTTTAGTTAATATTTCAAACACTAAAACTTCATTAACTCATAAACAAATGCCTGCTAGCCCACAAAAGATACTTTTAAAAAGAAGGAGGGCAAGAATGCACTTTCAGGTAATTTCCCATTATTGTAAAAAAAGAAAAACCGGCCCCGCGCGACTGGGACAGTTGGAGGTTCGAAGTTCGAGGATGCTCTGCTGTCACTGCTGACTAGAATGGACCCTGCCAGCCATGACTTCAGCCCCCAAAGGCAAAGACAGGCACCAGGCAGCGGGAAGGTAGCCGGGGCCACTCCCAATGTGCGGCTGACTGGCTTTCCCACTTGTCCCCAGAGGCAGAGACCAGCAGAGGCTGCTGCACACCATGAAGAAGGAGAGTATTTTCAATCCATGGGTGATTGACTCTGCAGATACAGAACCCTCAGATGTAAAGGGCTGGAATTGATTGTGCTATGCCTGTAAGGCAGAAACTAATACCACCCATTTCACTGATGGAAAAGCCTAAGCTCAGAAAAGGGACATGAACTGCTCCAGATCATTCATGAAGGTGCTTGGTTGTCCAAGGGCTATCAAAACTGATAATGGAACTACAGCATTCTGAAAAAAGAGATCAAAGGGGATATACGAAAATGGAAAGGCATCTCTTGCTCCTGGGTAGGAAGAACCAATATAGTGAAAATGGCCATACTTCCAAAACTACTATATAGATTTAATGCAATGCCGATTGAAATTCCAACAAT
>NW_004624738.1:10703127-10827545 GCF_000247695.1 Heterocephalus glaber | reverse complement strand
TTTATAGCTAAATGGATGCACATTGAGGCCATCCTCTTAAGTGAAATAAATAGGACACACATGTGTAAATACTGAATAGTTTCTCTGGTGTGAGAAACTGAAAGTGAAAATAAGGATTAAAATGATGAAAATGAATAATTGATAATTTGAAATAGGAAGAAAAGGTCCAAAGAGGTAGGGGTGGTGGGAGGGGAAGGGGAAAGGAAAAAAGGAAAAGAAAAATTATGAGAAAAGAAAAAATGAAAACAAAGTCTCTGCAAATAGGGAAGGGCGGAGGGGGTGAAGGCCACACAGGTAATGGGGAAAAAATAAGAACTAAGATACATCATGTACAGGAACAAGCACCCAATGATAAATGTAAACGTATTGTATACCTAAAATATACCAATAAAAGAATTTAAGAAGAAAAACAAAAGGAAGAAAAACCTCCAATGGGAAGAGAAATTCAATCCTCTGCCCCACTGGCGCCTCCCAGATGCAGGCAGGGACAGGACACGATTGAGGTACTGTCCTCCCCAGGCCCACGCGGCTCCAGGGCTCTTTCCACTTCTCCCACCCACCCTCCTTCCCAACAGGCCCAAGAGAACCCTCCACTCGAGGGGAGACAGGATCCAGACTCCAGGGTCTGGGAGTCCACAGATCCACAGCTAAAGGGCCAACACTTCCCTTTCCCTGTCCCCATCTTTCCCCAAATCCTAGCTAAGTTTCTAGAAGAAGGACTCAAATGTTTCTATATTTATAAATATGCACTGAGTTCAATGTGCATCAGCAAACAGCTGTAACTTGTAGAGCAACTCAGGGCACACACAGAAATTGCTCCAGCGCCGATCAGAGTTAGCCTGAGTTCCGTGTTTGCTCAGTGATTCGCATGGCTTGAAAGGCACAAGTTTCCATCTAGTGGCAAAGACCACAAAACTCTGATTTCAAATGTGATGCTAACAGCTCATCTGTCCAGTGAAAAGACAATCAATAATCACAACTTACAATCACTACACCAGAGCTTATAATGTTGAAAATATTTTATTTTAAAACTTATCTTCCACATCTTTTTAAAAATTAGAACTTGACAACTTATGTGTTTCAGTATAAAAAAGAAAAGCTCTGAGAAATCCACTCTTCTAGCATAAAACAAACCAATACTATAGAAGAGAACATTTTAATAGTGCAGGATCTCTGCTCTGCTGCACAAAAAGCTAGGACACAGAAAAATCTGTCCAATCCAAGACCCACTGAATGAATGGGCCACAGCGGCAAACGCCTGTAACTCCAGCACTTGGGAAGCTGAGGCAGGCAGATCACTGAGTTCAAGGCCAGCCTGGGCTACATAATCAGTTCAAGGTCAGTCTGAACTACAAAAGTGAGACCTTGTCTCAAAAGCAAAACAAGAATGAAATCAAGAACCATCAAATGGAAAACTACAGTGTTACCACTGTGTAAATATAGGAGATAAGTTTCTAAAGCATTTTTCATTTTTTTTCTTTTAGTTATTTCAGGGGGATATCACATTTGAAGAATATGACTGGACACTTAGGTGAACAAAAACCAAAGATTTAACAAACAACAGAAAACAGTAACATTTTGCAAATCTTTAGTAATGTATCCATGTTAATAAACCCAAAAGAGAAGTTACAATTGAAAGAAATTCTTGAAAGAACACTCTCATCAGTAACACAACCTGCTTGAAACCTTAAAACCTCTGCATTATGGCCCTAGGTCCTGCCTTCCATCAAGCCTTGTGATCAAAAAATACACTGAATAGGGCCAGGGATTTAGCCCAGTGGTTCCATCGCCTGCCTCACAAGCACAAGGACCCTAGTTCGATCCCCAGTACAAAGAAAAAAAAAAAAAATACACTGAATGTTTCTTAATGACAATAATAACAGACATACTGCCATCTATTCCCCTCAAAATACTTCCCCCAGGTATCATGTGCAGGTGCAAATTCCCGATGAGTGTTATGACTGTGCATATCTAAAGTGTACCAATATATGTTTTGCTATTAAAAAAAAAACCTCTTTCCTCTTCAAACACTTATCCTCACATTCCTGCCACTTTCTGAAGCAGTTCTGGAGGTTCTCTTTCGTGAACAACTTTAGTTGTACTGTTGTGGCTGCCTTTATGTCCCAAATCTATTCAAAATATTTATTTTTCATGGTCATTTTGACTTTGGGGAAGGGTCGGAAGATGCCAGCTCCAGTGAATAAGGTGAATGAAGACACACCATCATGTTTTTATAAGCCTTGTGCTTTGTGCTGGAGGGCCTTGCCAGCAGCATTCACTCATTTATGATCACACTCATACAAACATTCAGAAAAAGAGGACTTCCAGAACTGCTTCACAAATAGGCAAGAACAAGGGTCAGGGATTTATAGCTCAGTGGCATCATGCCTGTCTTGCAAGTGCAAGGTCCTAAATTTGATCCCCCATATGGGGGGGGGGGCAATAAGATAAAGGAGTTTGAAACAAAAAGTATTTTGAGGGGAATTAATAGCAATATGTATTTTACTGTAATAATGTTTTTTTAGAAATTTAAACATTCACCATGTATTTCATACACAAGTATCTAAAGCTGCCTTTAGCTGGGCATGATGGCCCACACCTGTAATCCCAGCACTCAGGAGGCTGAGGCAGGAGGATCATCATGAGTTCAAGGCCAACCTGGGCTACATAGTGAGTTTAAGGCCAACCTGAACTACACAGTGAGATCCTGTCTCAAAAAATAAATACAGAAACTTTTTTTTTTTGGTACCAGGGATCGAACTCAGGACCTTTCACTTGCCAGACGGGCGGCAGAACCACTGAGCTAAATCCCCAGCCCCTTCCATAAATAAATAAATAAAAATTTTAAAATTAAATAAAACTGCCTTTGAGTGATCCCTGAGGGCAAACATAGTTTTTTTTACTTAAGATTATGAACAAACATTTCATGAAAGGATAGTAATGGGAAGTATACTAACCTACTATGATTTGAACATCCCTACTCCAAGAATTTGAAATTCTAGAGCATCTCAGATCAACTTTCAGATTAGGGATGCTCAAACAGTGAAAGTCTACGCAAATATACTAAAATCTAAGAATCTTTAAATTCTGAAACTCTTATAGTCCCAAGCATTTCAGTAAAAAATATACTTCAATTCTGCTACCTTATCAAGAAGGTTTTTCTCTGAAAGAATCCAGAAGAAGCCAGGCTTGGAGACACAAATCTGTAATTTCAGTACTCTGGGAGACTGAGGCAGGAGGCTCTCACATTCAAGTCTAGCCTGGGCAACTTAGTGAGACTGTATCTCGAAATGAAAGATTTTTAAAAGGGCTGAAAGGCCAAGATATGGTACATGCCTGTAAGGCCGGCACCAGAGAAGCTCAGGCAGGAGGATCGCTGCAAGTTCGAGGACAGCCTGGATTACATCGTGAGGCCCTGTCTCAAAAAAACAAATAATAATTTAAAAATTGATCGATAAATAAGGGGTGGGCTTTCCTGTTACTTGTTCATGATAAGTCAAAACTACAAGGAAATTTTAAAAAATACATATCAAAACAAAAAAAAATAAAGGGTTGGGTAATTCAGTGCAAAGGCCCTGGGTTCAATCCCCAGTGCCACACCTCCCTCCCAAATTGAGTCCAGAAAATATTTCTACTTGATTTTCCCAAATCAAACTAAATCACCTACACTGAGGTTTCTCAATGTGTAAAAGAAAGGCTGGTCTAGTTTGTACATCCTTAACACAGATGTGAATTTGCACTAAAAAGTACCCAATAAATTTAGAAATTAACATCACCAAAGTCCTAATCTCCCTACCTGAGGAATCTACTTTGTTACAGACGCAAAACAGGTTGAAGGAAGGTCCACAGGACTTATGTATAACTTTTGAGGCTCACTGACCTAAACCTAAATAGTCCAATTAATTAATTTAATCTCAACTATCGACTTGCATGTTTTCCAGGATTGGATGATGTAACTTCCCCGGGCTGGGGATTTAGCTCAGTGGCACAGCACCTGCCTGGAAGGCGCAAGGTCCTGAGTTCAATTCCCTGTACCAAAAAAAAAAGTAACTTCCCATTCAACAGGATGAGCATGTCTAGACATGTCCATTTTAGTGAACTCTAATATTTAAGTACTACTTTATACTAAAGATCTCTAAAACCAAGAGGTCAGTGCTAATGATTCTAATCCACCCTTTGATCACTACCTAAATAAAATATATTTTCCCATTTTGCTTTTCCCTTCACCTGCAGAGGACTTTTCCTACTTATCTCTATTCTTCCTTGGTTAAGAATCCTATCCATGCTTCAAAGTTCACCCTAAGTACCCTTTCCTACAAAGAAATCTCTTCATTCACCTAAGACACAAGTCAGCCACAGTGAATCTCAACTGTCTTAATTTTTTTTTTGTATCTTAGTCATAGTCAGTTGCTTCCTCTAAAATACCACGTGCCAATTGATTATACACATAAATATGTACCAACAATGAGAAAGCTTGGCTGAGAATTCAGTTCATGCATTTGTAACTGGAAAATCTAAGTGAAAGCACCAGGAACGGAGATTAAAAGGATATGCTTAGACTAAGGAGTCTTTTCCAACCTGAAGGGCAGGCTGAGCTAAGCAATAAATACCAAAAACCTATCTGATGAAAGCTTATTGGGATTTGACTCAGGTAAGAATCAAAACACCGAGGGGAGTCTGAATGCCACACGTGTGGTTTATGAACAGGAGTAGTACAAATGAGGTGAGGACAGAAAGGAGAAAAAGCACACCTCAGTCATGAGAAGTCTGAATTTGATCAGCAATTAAACAATGACTTTTTGAGACAGGGTCTCACTATGTAGTTCAGACTGGCCTTGAACCCCCTACATAGTCCAGGCTGGCCTCAAACTCATAGGCCTGTACCACCATCCCCAGCAAGTAGTAACTTTTTTAGCCAGAAATACCAGTGTAAGAGTTTTTACACGGAAACTACTTCACTCATAAAAAACATTTACACAGCCATGGATTTAGCTCAGTGGCACCGTGCTTGGCACAAGGTCCTGAGTTCAATCCCTGACCAGGGGTGGGGGGGGGGGGTAATTATCCTTATCATGAGTAATATTCTAGTATTTTCTATTGTTTCTTTTTTTTTTGGTACCGGGGATCGAACTCTGGACCCTGAGCTTGCAAGGCAGGCGGTGGAACCACTGAGTTAAATCCCTGGCCCTACTGTTTCTTTTTTTAATGTTGTCAAACCCACTAAATCTATTTCACAATCCACCAGTAAAGCAAAACCTACTTCTCGCCTGAGATTTAGCTCAGTGGTTCCACCACCTGACCCGAAAGCACAAGGACCCGAGTTCAATCCCTGGTACCAAAAAACCAAAATACAAAAAAACGTACTTCTTAATTGACTTGTAGACACTGAAAATTATGCCCAAGTTTTAAATGTCACTCCGAAAAGAGTCTCCTTACCGTTTCTTGGCCTTACTGCCACTTATTCTATCATACGGTTAAGTGAAAAAACTGTATATTATATAAAAAATTACAATTAATTATATTAAGACAAATTCAACTATACAAGAACTTCTATTTCTGCCAATCAGATCGAATCTGCACCCCTCACCTTCTTTTGAAGTTTAATTGCTGGAGACCTCCAAACAGTACAGGAATACACCTGAATTGTGCTACACCTCTAATACAGGAGTAAGAACGGGGACACTTGGCTCAGATTGTTCCTAGAAATACGCTTAATGCCACCCTGCTAGCTGTGTCTAATGTCTGAAATGCCTCACGATTCATCCCTCAAGTACCAAGCTGTCTGGGATTACTTAACTGTAATCCCAGCAAAAGCAGCCAACAGCAGATAGGCCTGTTTCTCCTGGGCTGCACAGCCAGTGGGGAAAGAAAGCACCAACGTCGGAGACACTTAAGGGGGCAATGAAATGGGACCAGGTCCTAGGTGACTCAGACACCTACTGTGTGGCTCCAGTCTATCATTTAACATCTCAGATTGTTCACACATATAAACCTGAGAAACGCTACAACTATTGTGGTACAGATGGAAAGTATTATAATCGTGTACACAGAAAAAAGAAGTGACAATCTAATTTTTCTGAACACTTATGAACCATTGCACTAACACATTACCCAAGAAAATCAGCAAATGTTTCACATTCTGTCCTTGGTTGGCAAAGTACCAATTATTAAACCAAATGCCATTATTTACTGATTTATTTTCATGAAGACAAAATTAAATGATGAGTCCAGACAAAACACTCACTGATTCCTTCAGAACTTACTAACAACCAGTGTTTACTGGGTACTTATCATATGCGAGGCATTACTACAACATTTAATCCTGAGGGCTTTAAAAGGTGAGTGATATGGATGGAGCCAGGCATGGTGGCACACATGTCAGCACTCAGGAGGCTGAAGCAGGTGGATTGTCATGAGTTCAAGGCCAGCCTGAACTAGAGTGAGATCCTGTCTCAAAAAACAAAGGCAATAATTTTAGGGCATTTCATAGTTATGTGGCTGAAAGGAGAGTGCAGATAAAAAGAAACTGAAACCCACAAATACTCTGCAGGGCGGGGGGGGGGGGGGGGGGGGGGGGGGGGGGGGGGGCTGACAGGGAGGTGCTAAGCACCTGCTCTACCACTGTACATTCCCAGCATACTACTTTCTTAAAGAGTCCAACTCATTTTTCAGTAATGCCCCCCAAATTAAAATAACTTAATACGACAAAAAGGAATTAAGTCTGGTTATTAAACCAAATCCAGTTATTTTTCTACTGTAATACAGTGGTATATTTATAATTCAAAACTATGACTTTTAAGACTAGGACAAAGTTTCATCTCTAAGCAATACAATGTGATTGGAAATCAACCGAAAAGCAAAGCGAGTAACAAATTTTGGCTGACCTAACACTATTTGTTGCAGATAACCAAGAACTGAGTTTTAAAGACCTGAGTTCTACCCCTGGTTCCACTTTGGCTTTTATGACAAGTTGCTTCTTTTATCTACCTGGAGTGCTAACTATACGAATATAAAATACTAGTAACAGTAATACTTAACACTTAAAGCACTTACACACCAAGAACTATTGTAGGTGCTTTCTGTATTATTAAATATATTACCCTTCATAACTACTCTATGAAGTAGGAAATGCTACTCTTATTTTATAAAAGGCAAACTAGCAGCACAATTACTGCTAGAAAGCAGAGCCTAGACTCAAGCACAGTCTTGCAGTCTGGGTACATGCACCTACCTAACCACTGTTCCTATTTCCCTCAGAATCAGTATTACTGTCACTTTATAGGAAACGTGAAATTACACAGAAAATAACTTTAAAATGGAAAAATACGTAGAGTGTACAATTCTAATAATGACAACTATGGCTTTGTTTTTTACAATTATGACTTTTGTGCCTGACTCAATGAGCCCTGATAAATGTTATTAGTCAAAAGGAGAAACAACGAAAACGTAGCTGAAAATCTGAAAATATCTAAACATACACAAAGTATAACAAGTCGGATGTATCCCCACTTTCAACTGAAAAATTTCCTGTGGTAGTCAGATTAAGATCTACTCTAAATACAAGTTTTTAAAGTTTTACACATTTACAACAAAATGTCACTCTTTAGAAGACCTAATTTTTCCAAATTAAATTGAAGCGAACTGAAATCAGTTTGGCTACTTAATAACTGCAGTAACCACGTGCGTCTGAATTTGAGTAGATACACTCGAGTGACTCAACCGTGAATGGCATCTATCTCAAAGTACAAAGGCTTTCTTAACTCGGCAATTTCTCATCTAAGGAGAACCCCACCTTGGACTTACATCACAAACTCCCTAAGTTAGGCTACTACTTCGCGTCCGTATCCCAACTGAAGACTTCAAAATGGGGGCGGGGGGTGTTAAAGAGGGAACCAAACAGAAACTAAAAATAAAAAAGGAAGAAGATTCACAAGGCTGAGAACGAAAAAGAGCTGGAAAAGTCAAGCGTTTCTAAGGACTGAAAGTCCCATTACCTAGACGTGGAAAACACATGTTGAGCCGGCACCCAGCGGAGAGAGAGGTCCCGGGTGCAAAAAAACAACACTTTGGCATTCCTACTGACCAAAGCAAACCCACAGTACACAGTCAAGGGTGAGGAAGAACAGGATAGTAGCACGATGGGGCTCTGTCAAAAGCCAGGGCGCGGAAGAGCTCACGCAGCTGAGCGAGGCCTGGCAGCAGGAAGCCAGCCCTGGGGGGGAACAGGGGGCTCGGCAAACATGGCGGCCCAGGAGCGGTGGGGCGCAGACCGCATGGAGCCCGTCGGATCAAGCAGCGCCCTCTCACTGCCCTCCGAACAGACCGCACACGGGGCGGCGGCGTGGGCCCAGTGCGCGCGGCCGCCACGCTCTACGCCTCAGCCCCGGGCCGCCGAAGGCCCTGCGCGATGCGGAGACACGCGCCGCCCAGCCGGAGGGCGCTAAAGCTGGACCCAGGCGAGCGCCCGCTCCCCCCACCATCCCGCTAGCACTACCTTGGCCTGCAACCGCGGTGGAGCCCAGGCCAGGCAGGTGCAGGTACCGCTGAGGTGCGCGGAAGGCACGTACTCCTGGTGCAACCGGTTACTGGCTGTCTCCCACACTCGCAGGTGACCATCGGTAGAAGCCAAGGCGAAGTAGGCCTGACTCTCTGGGGAGAAGGCGCAAGGGACCCCAGCCGGGGCCAGGGGGTCGCAGCTACCGCCGCCACCCGCCGCCATTGCTGCTCCGACTCCGCGGCAGCCACGTGTTCGGCGGTGCGCAGGCGCACACGCGCGGGGCGGGACCAGGAGGGAGGAAGTGGGGCGGAGGGAGCACCGGGAGTCCTGAGACTGGTTCGTCACGACGCATGTCGGCGTTGGGCGGGTCCACCCTTTGGACGGTGGCCCCTTGGGGCCAATCGCCTTCTTGTGACGAGGCAGCGGCAAATGGAAGGGAGAGACTGTAGAATGTATGTGTTGTTTTTTTGGTACCGGGGATCGAACTCGGGACCTTGCGCTTGCAAGGCAGGCTCCGGAACCACTGAGCTAAATCCCTGGCCCGAGACTGTAGAATGTAGAGAGGATGTCTCTTTGCTGCCCTCGCCACGCACACACTGCACACCCGCTATTAGAGATTGAACCTAGGGCCCTCGCACTGAGCTACAACAACCATCCTTATAATTTTTTTTTTTTAATTTTGAGACAGGGTCTCGCTAAATTACCCAGGCCTCAACTTCCCTGAGGCTAGGATTACAGGTTTGCGCTACCACGCCCAGCTCCGTTGTTTTCAAAAAGAATTGTTTTATAAAATGGTTAAACGAACTGTTTACGAGAGATATTTACTTAACGCTCCATGATAGCAGCAACTGTTGCCATTTTCCCTTGTTCACTTCTAAGCTGTAATTATGTACACACACAGTAATAATGTATTCAGTCTTAATGGAATGAAAGTAATAAGGGCAGCAGCTATTCTCTCATTTCAGGGAGAATCATCCCATGTTGCTACATCAAATAGGTATTTTTAAATACCTCCTTAGTGTTCCACCCAACTAGTGATTCTAATTCAAAAAATGCTGAATGGCACGTACAAACGCTGAGGGTACAGCTGAGCCATAGGACACTGGCCTAGCAAGGAGAAGTCCCAGGACAGTAGGGGTGGTAGGGTGAGGGTAGCCAGGTACTACAATTCCCACAGAGTTTATTGTGCAGAAGGAAAGACTTTGTCACCGCCCGCAGAGCTATGGGAAGCCTCTGTAGCTATGAAATGCATAGCAAGGTTTATTTTCTATATTTTAGAAAAATTACTGGGAAGTGGTGTGATGAATATATTAAAGGGAACTAGGGGAGTCTTGAAGTCCACTATCCACTTACAAAGTGGACTGGAGAATAGTTTCTAGGGATATTTATTAAGTACTGCAAACAGGTTTCAAATTGTAAGTGAGTGGAAAGGCCTAGGATAATGCTTCTAACTCTTACAGCAAGGCAGTATTTGGTGATCAAATTCACTTAGGATGGTGAATCCTGAAAGAATGGCTGGTAATCCCAGCACTCTGGAAGCTGAGACAGGAAGGTTGCCATGGGTTCAAGGCCAGCCTGGGCTACATAGTGAGTTCAAGGCAGCCTTGAAGCAAGACCCTGTCAAAATCAAAACAAAAAAACCAACCTGTACTTTCTATATTTATTTATTTTGTAGTATTGGGGATGAACCCATGTACATGCTAAGCAAGTGCTTTACAACTGAGCTGCAGTCCTAAATGTTCTCTTTCCTTTAAAGCAAAATAAAAAAATAAAAATAGTCTAGCTTTGTCAATTTATTTCCTCCAGTGGACCTTAAAGTTACCAGTAAGCTTCTCATTACTGAGTCTAAGTGCCATTATCACTAGAAAGCTTGTCTTCCAACCACTCACAGCTTCCTGCCTTCCCTCTAATATCTTTATCTTCTGCCTTTCTGCACTCTATAACAGAGTGTTTGGGGGCATTTCCCTTTTGTGGATAAAACTTAAGACATCAGGCTTTAAATAACATCCATGTGCTGAGATCTCAAATGTGACCACTACCCTGGATCTTTCCCCTCAACTCTAGACATATATGGCTTGCATATTTAATTCCATATTCAACATCTCCCCTCATACATGTTGTGTTAGGCTGAATTGTGTCCCCCAGAAAAGATACGCCTAAGTTGAAACCCCATAATTACAGATGTGACATTATTTGGAAATAAGACCTTTCAAATGTAATTTGGTTACAAATCTCAATATGATATGTTATGCTAGATTTGACTGGTATCCTTCTGAGAAAAAAAGGATGCAGAAACACAAGAAGAGGGCTGGGGATTTAGCTCAGTGGTTTCGCTGCCTGCTGTGCAAGCACAAGGACCCAAGTTTGATCCCCGGTACCAAAAAAAAAAATACAGAAACACAAGAAGAGATACACCCTAGAGAGTCATGGGAAGTCAGAGTCAAAATCCAAGGAATGGTGAAAGAGGCAAAGAATTCTCCCCCAGGGATTAGGGTACCTGAGCAGCAGGTTGCTTCCTAACAGAAATATCCTGGGTTCAGGCTTAGTGCTACTAGAGGCTTTGGAGGAAGCATGGGCCACCTAATACTCCTGGCCTCTGGAACTGTGAGGAGACACATTCCTGTTGTCTTCAGCCATTGGATATATAGTGGCTTGCTACAGCAGCTCAACCCGGGCAACTTAGTGACTGAGATCCTGTTAACTAAATAAATAAATGAATAAATAAATAAATAAGACAGGCAGCTAGTAAGGGGAGCGCAATCTCCTTATTCCTTTTTAGGATGAAAAGAGAGAAATCCTACTGATGGAGTTGTCTTACAAAGTACAGATTAGAAGATATTAACTTATGTCCCAAAAAGTAGCAACAAAATTTATTTTATTAACTTTAAACCGAATTGATGTTGAATCCATGGCCTTTTGAACATTCTTGGACTTTAAATTCAATTGCACTGTTGGCAAGGCTTCATAAAAAGGGCGTTAAGGTACAAAGAGCAAGGGCTGCTGAATGTATTTAACCTACATAGGAAGCTGCCATTCCAACTGTCAGGTATCTTTTTGCTTTTCTTTTTTTGAAGCAAAACATTTACTGGGACACGTTAGATATACATAATGATAACATTCATCATAGGGAATTTTTACCTGTACATAATATACATAGCTTCCTCTTTTTATCCCATTCCCCACCCTCCCTTCTACCCTACTTGCCCTCCTTATTTGCAAAGCTTTGTTTCCATTTGTTCCTTCTATTTTCCTTTTTTTATGTCCCTTCTTTCCTTTACCTGTCTCCCCTCCATTGTTCTCCTCATTTGTACATTTTCTTACCATTTCTCAAAATGTTTTATTAATTTTGGTCCTCATTTCCACTTTTGGTTTCTCACACCAGAGAAACAATGTTTTATTTACACATGTGTGTCCAATTAATCTAACTTAAGAGTATGGTCTCAAGGTGCATCCATTTAGCTAGAAATGTCTCAAGCTTATCCTTCTTTATGGGAGAGTAGTACTCTGTTGTATTAAACACACACACACACATCTTTATCCATTCGTCAGTTGGTGGGCATGTGGGCAGTTTCCAAGATTTAGCTATTACAAATTATGTCACTGTAAACATGAGTGTGCATATATTGTTTAAGATAATTTTTTTTTTGGTACCGGGGATCAAACTTGGGACCTTGTGCTTTCGAGACAGGTGGCAGAACCACTGAGCTAAACCCCCAGCCCTGCATATATTGTTGAGGTGTGATGCTTTTAATCCTTTCAGGAAAATACCAGAAGGAAAATAGCTGGGCCAAATGGAACGTCTAGTTTTAGGTTTTTGGTGTTTTGTTTTGTTTTTTTTGGTACCGGAGATCGAACTCGGGACCTTGTGCTTGCAAGGCAGGCGCCGAAACTACTGAGCTAAACCCCCGGTCCTCTAGTTTTAGTTTTTTTGAGGAATCTCCACACTGATTTCCACAGTGGTTGCACCAGTCTGCACTTCCACCAACAGTAAAGAAAGGTTCTTGGGCTGGGGATTTAGCTCAGTGGTTTCGCAGCCTGCTGCGCAAGTACGAGGAACCGAGTTCGAGCTCCAGTACCAAAAAAAAAAAAGGTTCTTTTTTCCGCACAACCCCATCACCATTTGTTATTGGGTGTTTTCTTGATAATAGTCATTTTTCTGGAGTGAGATGGAATCTCAGCATTGATTGAATTTGCATTTCTCAAATGACCAGTGATGTTGAAAATTATTTCATACATATATTTGCCATTTCTACTTCACATCTGAGATGTGTCTATTCATTTCAGATGCCCATTTTTTAATTGGGTCTTTGATTTGGGGGGTCTGATTTTTTTGAGTTTTTTATATATTCTAGATATTAGTCCATTGTCTGAGGAAGAGCTGGCAAAACTTTTTTCCCACACTATGGGTGGTCTCTTCATTCTGTTGGTGGTTTCTCTAGCTGTGCAAAAGCTTTTTAATATGATGCGATCCCAGTTGTTGATTTTTTTGTGATAGTTCCTGTGTGACTGTGTGACTGAGATTTTGCTCATAAAGTCTTTGCGTACATCAGTGTCTTCAGGAGTTCTAACTATTCTATATTCCAGCAGATTTAGTGTTTCTGCTTTAATATTTATATCTTTGATCCATTTTGATTTTAGTTTAGTGCATGGTGAGAGATATGGGTCTAGTTTTAATCTTCAGAATGTGGAAAGCCAGTTTTTCTGGCACCATTTATTAAAGAGGCTATCTTTCCTCCAATGAGGGTGTTGGGCTCCTTTGTCAAAAGCAAGGTGGCTGAGTATGTCTGGAGCTGTTTCTGCATTTTCTAATCTGTTTCATGGATCCTCAGGTCTTTTTTTTTCTAATACCGTGCTGTTTTTATCACAGTACCTTTGTAATGTAATTTCAAGTCAGGAATTGTGATGCTCCTTGCTTTGCCTTTGTTGCCCAGAATTGCCTTTGCTATTCTAGGTCTTTTCTGCTTCCAGATGAATTTTAGGATTGTTTTCTCTAATTCTGTGAAATACGCTATTGGAATTTTGATCAGGATTGCATTAAATCTGTGTAACAATTTGGAAGTATGGCCATTTTCATGGTATTAGTTCTTCCTACCCAAGAACAAAGGATATTTTTCTATTTTCTGATAGCCTCTTCAATCTCCTTTGTCAGAGTGCTTTAGTTTTCAATGTAAAGATCTTTTACTTCATTAGATTGATTCCCAGATATTTCATTTTTGTTGTTGTTGTTTTTATTTATTTTTTTGGGGGGGGGATACCGGGGATTGAACTCGGGACCTTGCGCTTGTGAGGCAGGCGCTGGAACCACTGAGCTAAATCCCTGGCCCTAGATATTTCATTTTTGGGGGATACTATTGTGAAAGGTGTTATTTCCCTAATTTCTTTCTCAGTGAGTTTGTTATTCATTTATAGGCAGCCTATTGATTTTTGAATGTTGACTTTGTATCCAGCTACACTACTGAACTTGGTTATTAAATCTAGAAGGCTTTTGGGGTCTTCTATGTAGAGTATCATGTCATCTGCAAATAATGATAATCTAATTTCTTCCTTTTCTATTCTTATGCCTCTTATTTATTTCTCTTGTCTAATTCCTCTGACTAATGTTTCCAGAACTATACTGAATAAGAGATAAAGACCTTCTATTCCAATTTTCTGTAGGGTTTTAAAATATCATGAATGGGTGTTGGACTTTGTCAAATGCTTTTTCTCCATCTATTGAGATGATCATATGGATTTTTTTTCTATACTAGGGATTGAACTCAGGACCTTGTGCTTGCCAGGCAGGAGCAGTGCCACTGAGCCACTTCCCTGGCCCAATCATATAGATTTTGTACTTGCTTCTGTTAATACAGTGTATTGCATTTATTGATTTACATATGTTGAACCATCCCTGCATCCCTGAGATGAATCCTACTTGGTCATAATCGTCTTGATGATTTGCTGCATTCTGTTTCCCAGTATCTTATTGAGGATTTTTTAGTCTGTGTTCATTAGGGAGATTGGCCTGTAGTTCTCTTTTTTAGTTGGATCCTTCTCTGGTTTTGGTGTCAATAATGCTTGCTTCTAGGAATGAATTTAGAAGTATTGCTTCCCATTCAATTTCATTAAAGAGTTGGAGAAGTAGCAGCATCAGATCTTCTCCAAATTTCTTGTAGAATGCAGCAGTGAATGTGTCAGGGCCCGACCTTTTCTTTCTTGGTAGGTTTTCAATTACATCCTCAATTTCATTGGCTGACATTGGTTTATTTAGAATTTTTATATCTTCTTGATTCAGCCCTGGTAGTTTATATGTATCTAGGAATATGTTCATTTTTTGTGTGTTTTCCATCTTATTAGAATACAGGTTCTAGAAGTAGTCATTGATCATCTTCTGGATTTCTGAAGGACCTCTTGTGATTTCACACTTTTCATACCTAGTTGGATGGATTTGAGTCTTTTGTTTCCTTTTTGTTTTGATAAGACTGGCTAAGGGTTTGTCAATTTTATTTAATCTTTCAAAGAACCAACTCTTCAATTCATTTATTCTTTGCATTGTTTTCTTAGTCTCCATTGCATTAATTTCTGCTCTGATCTTTATAATTTCCTCCTTGTATGAGTTTTGGGCTTGACTTGCTCTTCTTTTTCTAGAAGCTTGAGGTTCAATATTAGGTTGCTTATTTGAGCTCACTCTGTTTTTCTCATATGGGAATTCTCTGCTATAAATTTCCCTCATAGGACTGCTTTCATTGCATCCCATAAGTTCCAGTATGTTGTACTAGCATTGTTTAATTGTAGAAATTGTCTAATTTCTTTTTTTCCCCCAGTACTGGGGATCAAACTCAGGACCTTGCACATGCGAGGCAGGCACAGTGCCACTGAGCTAAATTCCCAGCCCTAAAATCTGTCTAATTTCTTCTTTAATTTCATCTGTAACCTATTGGTTGTTCAGCAGGGTGTTTAATTTCCATGTTTTTATGAAGTTCTTGTGGTTTCTTTTGCCATCGATTTCCAATTTCATTGCACTATGGTCCAATAATATGGATGTGATAATTCCAATTCCCTTGTATTTACTTAAGCATGTTCTCTGAGCTAGTACGTGGTCTATTTTGGAGAACAATCTGTGTATAGCTGAGAAGAATGTGTATTCTGGTATTGTCGGGTAGAAAACTCTACAGATATCTACTAAATCCATTTGCTCAAAAGTTTGGCTCAGTTCTGATATTCCATTGTTGATATTTTGCCTAGTTGATCTATTTGTGACAGTGAGGTATTGAAGTCCCCCCTTCCAATTAGTGCTTATTTGATTTTTCTTGTCCAGTAATATTTGTTTTATATAGTTGGGTGCACTGGATTTGGTGCATATATGATTGTTATCTCTTCCTCTTGGATTGTTCCCTTTTCAAGGATTTAGTGACCATCTTTCTCTCTTAATCACTCTTAGTTTAAAATCCACTTTGTCTGCAGATAGAATACCTACAAACAGAAAAAAGCAGGGGTAGCTCTTCTATTTGTAGACAAAGTGGACATCAAGCCAACACTGATTAAGTTTTGAATTGGTCCACCTCATTGCCCCCTGGGTTTGCCTTTGGTGAGCTGGAAGTTTAGGGTTGGATCTTGCTTAAGTGTCTTCTCATTTTCTGGTTTTTTTAGTTTAATTCCTGGGTTAATGCTTGTAAATTGCATATGGCAAATAGCTTTATTGCTAGTATTTAGAATCCTTAGGGAATGACTACTTCTCAGAGATGTCTCCAGGTGTAGCTTTTAGGTTTTGAGTCTGTTGCAAGGTTCTACTTCTTCAATTTAGTGGGGATGAGAAGTTACTGCATATTTTGCCTAGCCCCTGCTTCTTTGGCACTTGCCTATAGTATTATTTATGCCTCTTAGGCAATCTCAGTCTTGGCATACCAGGAAGAACAACTGATTAGAACAATTATGATGCCTTGATTAAAATAGTACAATCAACAATAACAACAGCATCAAACACAGCCTAGAAAATGACAAACTGTGCTAACCATTAATTTGCCACCTTTAGCCATATGAACTAGATTTGTGGTTATATAACAAAATCTAAAATAAACCAGAAAATTGTATTTAGTCAATGTGCCCTCAATATGGCAATTCTACCCCCAAGGGAGAAAATTTAAAAGGGGTTAGGGGGAAAATTAAGAATAGAAGAGGAAGAGATTAGAAGCAAAGCTGGAGGATGAAGGAAGATTGTGAAAACTTTGGGAAACTGAAGACAAGAAGGAAAGAGAGAAGGGAGAAATAAAGACAATAGCAGAACAACATCAAAAACACTAGAAACAATGTTCACACTTACATAAAAATAAGAACAAAAAGAAAACAAAACAAAGCAAAATAAAAGACCAGAAAAATAAAATCAAAGAAGAAAGAAGAGGAAGAAGGAGAAGGAGGAGAAGGAGGAGAAGGAGAAGAAGAAGAGGAAGAGGAAGAGGAAGAGGAGGAGGAAGAGGAAGAGGAGGAAGAAGAAGAAAAAGAAGAAACTGTTTAGTTAAAGGCGTGTCTCTGCTGTCACTGGTAGACAACCTGGGCACACAGAACCCAGATCTGTGTTGATTAATCCCAACAAGCCAGTGGTAGATTTTGGTGGGGCAGTGGATAATCCCAACAAGCCTGCACATTTATTTCTGAAGCTTAGCTTGGTTTTATTATTACTATTATTATTTTATTTTTTATTTTTTATTTTTTGGTACCGGGGATGAACTCGGGTCCTTGCGCTTGCACAGCAGGCAGTGAAACCACTGAGCTAAATCCCCGGCCTTAGCTTGGTTTCTGATTGTGAACCTGGAACCAAATTTGTACAGCCTTCAACACTGTGTGCCTCCTGCTGGCTTGAACTCAGCTTCTTGACTTCCTGTGGACGTGAACTTGGATCAGCCTCACCATGATGGAGACAGCCCACAGCTGCTATGAGTTCTGAGCTCAGTTAGCCCTGTCCAAGATGATGACCAGCCAATTGCTCACTCCTGAGGGACATCTGAACCCGAATAATTAACCAGCCATTGCAGTCCTTTGTGTCCACTGCTGGATTCCACTGGTATGTCTCTCTGTGTAGGCTTCTGGGGTCACCAGTAGTCACTGTGGGTCTGCAGGTTTGAACTGCCCTTCCCACTCAGTGAGTCAGGGCTCACAGAGTAAGCACAGCTTGCCACCACCTCCTTCTTCATTGAAGTCACTCTCCTTGCTGTCCCCATGGGTCTCATTTCTTGCTTCAGATCCTCACTGGGTCCCAGGGACCCACTGCCCTCCTTTTTTGGTTGTTGTTGCTTTTGGTACCGCTGATTGAACTCAGGACCTTCTGCTTGCCAGGCAGGCGCAGTGCCACTGAGCTACATCCCCAGCCCACTTCCCTCCTTCTTGTCTTCCTCAGGATGCTGTATTCCAGTGTCTGGACATCAAACCCAGGAAAAGCTGTTTCTCCACAATTCACCACTCTGCCATCTGCACCAGGCTAATGATATTTAACGTTAACTTTGGACCCCAAAGATACCATTTCGTATTTTAAGAAGCTTCTGTTTAGTTTTTGGAGAGACCAAAACACTAAATATATTTTAATTATTTAAAAAATTCTGATGAATAAGCACACAATGAATACTGTCACTTTAATCAAACTTTCAGGATTTTCAGTGGGCTGGGTGGGGGGACAAGCAGGTGTCAGAGCCCAGGTACAAAAGGATTTATAGGGCCCGACACTCGTGTTCACGAGTACTAGCCATCTAAACCTGGTAGAGAATTGTAAATATTAAAGATCTACACAGCACTTTGATAAGTTTTGTGTTTCTTAGTCCGCCTGTCTTCATGCAGGGCTGGCAGAGATTGTTCAGGGGTAAAGTTTTTACTCAGTCCACTTTCCGGGAAGAAAATGAAGGGTCCCTCGATGGAGTGGCATATGATCCCTGGTCTTTTAGGCGGCAGCCCCCTCACAGCAAGCACGGTCTAGAACCTCTTGCTGCAGAGCCTCGAAGTGGCGGCTTAAGTGCGCAGGAAGAGAGAGGCGGGGCCTCGTCTGCTACGTCACTCGCCTGCGACCCCGCCTGCGCAAGACATCATGCTGATGACTGGGCGCCGCGGTCTGGACTTGCTGGGGCTGCGGCGCCTTTGGAGGCGCCTCGGGATTGGGACTTACTCATTTCTGCACCCTTTTGGGCCGCAGTGTTTTGAGGAAGCCAGGTCACTGTGTTACAAGTCCTCGCCTAGAGACACACAAGATGGAGAGCCAGAGCGCGAGGCGGCACGGAGGGAGACCTCCGAGTCAGCGTCGTCCCCACCTCTCCCTTTCCGCGACCAGAACGTTGGGGTCGGATGTCTGTCGTCGCTGGAAAGCCTCAGACTGCGGAGGTCGCGGCAGGTGTCAGCCCCTCGGGATCGCGGGGACTCCAGCGGACAGCGGAGCCAGCCCGATCCTCTGCGGTGGGAAAGTGGGTTTCCCTCGCCGCCCGACCTGGCCCGGGCAGCATGCGAGGCCGAAGAGCTTTACGTCTCCCCTTCCTGCTCAACTTCCAGAGAGGGACCCTTTCGAGCTGGAGAGCTGATTTTAGCTGAGACTATGAAGAGAGAAACTCACTTTAAAAAGTTATTTAGGTTGAGCCACGTCGGACACTTAAATAGTATGTGGGGAATAGTCCCGTTCAGCAAGATTGTGGGAAAGTTCCCCGGCCAGATACTGACGAGTTCCCTTGGTAAGCGTTTCATGCTGCGGAGACCAGCATTGGAAGACTATGTATTACTGATGAAAAGAGGGACTGCCATAACATACCCAAAGGTAATACAGTGGGGTTAGGCGCCTGGTTTCCCGAAGAGCAGACGGGTGCAGTACTACAGTCCTAATTAATGTACTCAAAGCACGCCACAAAGCATTGTTTTTTGTTTGGTTTTGGTTTTGTTTGTTTTTGACAGTACTGAGGATTTAACCCACGCCTCGTGCATGCTAGGATAACGCTGTACCACTGAGCTACCCTCTCAAGTCTTTTTATTTTGTTTTGAGATAGGGTCTCTCTAAATTTTCCAGGCTTGCTTGGAATTTATGGTCCTGCCTCATCCTCTAGAGTAGCTGGAATTACAGACTCACCCCACCCGGCTACATTTGAATTTTTCATTATAATAATGGATATAATTTATGGTACTGCTAATTTTAAAAAGAAACAACCATTTTTTGTGTGTGTTAATTGCAAGCAACTGGGGATTGAACCCAGGCCCTTAGCACTGAGCTGCATCCTCGGTGCGCCCCCTCCCTGCTGTTTTTGGAGACAGGATATCCCGAAGTCACTGAATTGTCCAGGCTGGGCTCTCAGCCTCCCAGAGTGCTGGGGTTACTTACAGCAGTGTGCCACCGTACTGGGCCACAGCCAGGATTTAAATTGCATTTGGTATTTGCAGTTTCCTTGTCTGTAAAATGAAGATTATGCCACTTTATTAAAGTGATGTGGCTGGGCATAGTGGCCCGTGCCTGTAATCCCAGCACTTGGGAGGCTCAGGCAGGAGGATCACAAGTTCCAGCCCCACCTGGCTACTCAAGGAGACCCTGTCTCAACCTACCCACTCTCCTACCAAAAGAAAAAAAAAGTTTTACCCAGGACTCAGAAAAATTTCCCCGGAAGCATTAGACTAATGGACTCAAGGGTAGCTAAATTCTTGATGGAAACTTACAGGGTTTTGTTTTTTTTTTCTCTTTTTTTTCTCTCTATTTTCTTTCTCGTTTCTTTTTGAGACAGGGTCTCACACTGCAGTGCAGATTGGCCTTGAACTCATAATGTAACCCAGGCTGGCCTCGAGCCTCAGCCTCCTGAGTGTTGGGATTGATTATAAGTATGGGCCACCATACTTATTGGCCACCACTTGGCAAGGTTTTCTTTTAACTATGTCACTTCTTTTTCCTCTCTTGATGTTCTAACCTAGTCAGAATGAGAGATATTTGTAATTTCATCTTGCTTTTCCACGACATTTTGCCCACTAGACAAAACAGATTTTATTTTAGCATTATTATTATAATTTATTTGATATTTTGAGACAGGGTCTCACTATGTAGCCAAGGCTGACCTTGAACTTACTATGTAGTTCAGGCTGGCCTCGAACTCACAACAAGCCCCCTGAGTGCTGGGGTTGCAGACATGCACCACTACATCCAGCTATCAAGCACTTTTAATGTGGAGTAGATGTATAAATGGCAACAATCCTCAAATTTTCTAATCTTTCTGCTGATTTGCACGATGGTAGTGATTATAACTGTTACATAGGACAACTGGAGAGTAAAATTGTTATAATTTAATGAAAGCTAAACTGCAACTCATATCAAAACTTTAGGCTGAGGATTAGATTTATATTATTGAATTAATCAGGAAAGAGATTAGAATTCCTCCTAAGGAAAACAAAATGTTAAGTCTAGAAAGGTTGTTTAAAAGCCCAGAGTTAGCTGGTGTGGTGGCCCAGGCCTGTAATCCCAGCACTCAGGAGGCTGAGGCAGGAGGATTGACATAAGTTTGAAGCCATCCTGGGCTACATAGTGAGTTCATTCATGGCCAACTGGAACTACAGAGTGAGACCCTGTCTAAAAAAACCCAGAGTTAGCGAGGTGTGCTGGAGCACCAATTTTAGTCCCAGCACGGAGTCTGAGGCAGGAGGATTGCAAGTTTGAGCCCAGCCCAGGGAACTTAGAGACTTAAAATAAAAAATAAAAACAAGGGCCAGGAATGTAGCTCAGAGCACAGGCTCTGGCTTCAATCCCCAGCATCACAAAATAAACAAATGACTGTAGAAACCTCAGTAGGAGAGTGTATTTCATAACTTTGGAGGACGCTTCCAGGAGCCTCAGATTCATTTGGAAAGAGCAGGATACGAATAAATGCTGATGTTCCACTCACATTTTGAATTGAGATTGTTAAATTGTTTATATACTGGGATCCAAATTAGAAAACTCATCCTGCTGAGACTGTAACCTGAATATCAGGAAGCAAAAACTAAACTGTTCAAATGTCTTTTTTAAATGATGTGTCAAGCCAGGTGTGGTGGCACACGCCTGTAATCCCAGCACATAGTGAGACCCTGTCTCAAAAAACCCCCCAAAAAACTAAATGATGGTTTCTGTATCTTATCTGAAAGAGCCAAGAACAGAGAAGTATGTTCTCAAGGGCTTCCATTGAAGTGACTGCCCAAGGAGCCTGGCACACGGGAGAGGATGTGGATGCCTGAAACGGGAGCAATTGTGAATGCAACTTTTTGACTAATACATTTTAAAAATTATGTGTCTGTGTCATTTGGTTCAAGCCTTAGTCCAGCATTTCAGAAAATACAGTTTGGCTTTTAATTAGACAACTATACCTGTTAAGTATTTATGTTCTGCAACCAAAACTGTATTTTTAATTTTATTAGTACATGTGTGTGCAAAATTGTATTTCATGTACAACTTTAGTTGTGACTAGGCAGAAGGATCCTAAAGATCTCCTTTTAGAATTTTCACCAGGAACTTCTTCCAGAGAAAGGAAAGATAGTAAAAGCTTACTAGATGGGCTGCTTATTTGTAGCTTTGGAAGATAGGATATTGGGGAAATGTTGAAAGAATTGCTGGCATTTAAAATTCTCTCTCATTGTAATATTTGATGTAATGGTCAATAGCAAGGTCTTCAGAGTTCAACATCAGTGCTCCTAACTTTCCTGGGGTTTTTTTCCAGGCAGTGTGACCTTAAGCAAATTACTCAACCCATGATTTCTCTCTCTCTCTCTTTTTTTTTTTGAGACAGGGTCTTGCTATGTAGTTCAGACTGGCTTGGAACTCGTAGCAATCCTCCTGCCTCAGCCTCCCAAGTGCTGGGATTATAGTCATGTGCCATCATGCCCAGCAATGTGATGTCTTTTTATAACAGGGATGATGATACTTTTCTCTTATTGTTATTCTGATTAAATGAGATAATGTGTGAAAACAGTTTGCATAGTTACAGAACCCTACCATGTGGTAGAGTTTTAATAAACTGCTCTAATTACTGTGTCCATAATATTCCTATTACATTAACAAAAACAATTATAGTATTTGGCAAATGGGTCCTCCAATCTATTCTTATATCTTAATTCTAAATTAAAAGTTCAAGATCTCAAGCAGAGGATACATAATAACTTCCTAACTGCTTTTCCTGCCTCTCATCTTTCTCTAGCACATCCTGGATTGCCCTGCCAGATTCATCTTCATAAGATGCCATTTATGATGTTTTCCTTTTTTTTGGTACTGGGGATCAAACTCAGGACCTTGTGCTTGCGAGGCAGGCGGCAGAACCACAGAGCTAGATCCCCGGCCCATAAGATGTCATTTATAATGTATTGGTGACATGCTCTAGTTGCTTTCCAGGCCAAGTTCAAAGGCCTCAGACTGGCATTAATGTCTGTGTCTATTCTACCTATGCTTACTTCAAAGCTGTTTCTACCATGTGATCATTTCTTTAAATTCTCAACTGCATCTTTTTAAAAAATTTATCAATTTTATCAGTACATTTTAGATATACAATATGCTGACATTCATTATTGGGAATTTGTACCTTTACATGATGCATCTTGGTTCTTATTTTTTCCCTGTTCCCCTGCCCTCCCTTCAACCCCTCCACCCCTCCCTATTTACAAAGACTTTGTTTCCATTTTTTCCTTTTCTTTCCACTCTGCATCTTTAAGCTAGGGCAGTCTGGTGCTTTCTTCTTTCTTTGAACTCCTGTACCTTTTTTTTTTTTTTGGTACTGGGGATCGAACTTGGGACCTTGCTCTTTCGAGGCAGGCACCGGAACCACCGAGCTAAATCCCCAGCCCTGAACTCCTATGGTTCTTATTGTCTGTAACTGTTGTATTATTCTGAAGTGTTGCCTTATTTGTGAATTCTTTTTTTTTTTTTTAACAGTCCTGAGGATTAAACCCACAGCACTGAGCTACATCCTCACTCACTTTTTTGGCGGGGGAGGGGATTGCTAAGTTGCTCAGCCTGGCCTCTACCTTGTGATAGCCCTGCCTCAGCCTACCACCACATAGCAGTGAAGCTCAGCTGCTAATTCTTTCTTTTTTGAGACAGGCTCTCCCTGTGTAGTTGAGGCTGGCCTCGAATTCAGTGGAAAGCCCTTGAGAATGTACTTCTATTTCTTTGGCTCTTTCCCATAAGATAGGTAGCCCAGGTTGATCTCGAGTTCATGGTGATGCTCCTGTCTCAGGCTCCCGAGTGCTGGGATCACAGGTGTGCGGCACCACGCTCAGCTGATTGATTGTTAAATCTCTTATTTTATCACACAAAATACAAATTCTTGGTTGACAGGGCCAAAGTTCAGTATGGTTTTTTTGGTTTTTTTGTTTCCATTCTCTTCTCAAATATGGTATGGAGTTGTGCGTGGCACATATTTCTTAGTTACTGAATCTCCCAGACTGTGTTTCCATCGTAGGACGTGAACATGGTACTGATGATGATGGAAATCAGCCCAGGCGATACTGTTTTAGAAGCTGGCTCTGGCTCTGGTGGAATGAGCTTATTTTTATCCAAAGCAGGTAAGAGATTGGGTTGGTTGAGCTAGATCTAGATGACAAGGAAGATATTCAGTTTGTTCATAGTAATAGTAAGTTAGAGAACGATATTCGAAGGCATATGTATCTTTGTGATAGCATTTTCTTCAAAACCAAATGGAAGCAACTATTTTTCTATTTTGTACAAATATTCTAATCATATTTTCTAATGATCCCTCCAATTTCTTTGCTTTCTCACTTGCTTCACACTCTTTAACACTCCTACTTTTTGTTTGTTTGTTTGTTTTGTTTTGAGACAAGGTCTGCCTATGTAGCTTAGGCTGGCCTTGAACTTGTTCAATCTTCCTGCCTCAGCCTCCCAAGTGCTGAAATTACAAGCATGCACCACCTCGCCCAGGGCTTCTGCCTTTTTAAAGTACTTTTGTATGTGTGATAGTGGGATTGAACCCAGGAACTTTACACTGAGCTCATAGTTTTCATTTGGAGACAGGGTCTCACTTAAGTCCTGAAGTTGCACAGCCTGGGCTTGAATTTGCGATTCTCTTGCTTCAGTCTCTGGGAATGCTGGGAATACAGGTGTGCACCAATCCCACGCCTGGTTTAAGATTACCCCCCCCACACACACACACACACACACTGGTGTTACTGGGGATTGGACCCAAGGCCTTAGCACTGAGCTGCATCCCCGGCCCGACCTTAAACCTGTGACCTTCCTATTCAGCCTCCCAGAGTGCTGGAACTGCAGGCATTGCCAAGCTTGGCTTTAAGCACACTTTATCAACATAGTTTAGCTGTAGAAAGGTGCATAGCTGTTACTTTTATATAGTTAGCCCACTCATGGAGTTATGACCAGCTGAAGGGAAGGAAGATCCCTGCAGCACAAATGCTTCCTCAGCTCCTCTCCCAGCCCCATCCTCCAAGGATAACCGCCCTTCTGACTTCTGTCACTAGCAGTTAGTTTTGTCTGTTTTGTACCTTATGTCAGTGGAGTGATGCAGCGTGTACCCTTTTGTACCATTATATTCGTGGGATTCATCCATTGCTTAGAGCAGTTCTTTCATTTTAGTTACTGTGTACATTCAATTTACCAGTTCTACTGTTGATGGATGTCCCAAATAGCACTGCTCTGAGTATTTCTATACTTTTGGTGCATGTATATCCATGTTTTGAATAATAATGCTAGATGAGTACTCGGGGTGAGAAAATGTAGGACAGTAGTAGCACACATGCCACAGTGGACACACAGAGCCTTCTCTGTTAGCACGCGAGCCAGGCCGCCTCAGCATCACCCCAGCAACTGAGCATTCAGATTTAATTGCAGTGTTGGCATTTTGTGATAAGTAGGCTTTGGGTTGCAGTTTGGGCACTCCTCTCTAAAAGGTTCACTGTCACTGATACGGGAGGAGCAGGAGTGCCCCTACCAGGGGATAGTTATATACTGTTAGGGACAAAAGGTTGTAGTTGGCATTCATAAATGAATCACAATTCAGCATTATCATCCATATATAATAAGCATGCTTAACATATATTAAGTTAAAGCTGGATTATGAAAAATGCCTTTAAAAAAGTCTCTAGAAATTGTCAGTTGGAAAAAGTACTGCCTGAAGTAGGTGCCTTATCAAAAATCAAGAGGTAGGGCTGGGGATTTAGTTCTGTGGCACCCCACCTGCCTCAAAAGTGCAAGGTCCTGAGTTTGATCCCTGGTACCAAAAAAACCCCAAAACAAAACAACAACAAAAATCAAGAGGTATGTAGTAAACATAAATTTCATGTTTCTGCCACCTCATTTCTGGTTATTGTTACCCTGGTTATTGGTGCTTCCTTTGACCACTTACTTTTTCCCTTTTGAGGCCAAGTAGCTTTGGCTGGACTGGCCACCCAGGCACATTCCCTTCCTTACCTAATAAGAGACCCTAAACAGTCACAGTGCCCTCTTTGGGTAGATTTTATGAAGTTTACAGCTAGAAATGTACTGAAATTAAACTTTCACATTTGATTCTTTGACCTTTTGCCATCACATACAAATATAATCTGGATTATACTAAATCAGTACATTCATTCAGATCCCCTCAGATCATTTCTTTGACTATTTTCTGTACCTAAAGGCAGGCATTTCTTCACAATGACAAATTCCTAAATGTATGCTTTCACTTGACAAAGTGGATTTATAACACACTTGTGAGATAGAGCTGGACACGGTGCTGCACACTGTAACCCAGCACAAGAGGCGGAGGGAGGAGGACCCCAGTTTGAGCCCTGCCTGGGCAACTTAGCCACTTCGTGAAACCCCATTTCAAAATAAAAAATAAAAAGGGCTAGGGAGGAAGCTCACTGTGCGGGCCTTGAGTTCAAACTCCAGGACCATGGGAAGAAAAAAAAGTGAAATAAGAGAAGTGGCCATGTTTCTGTCATCAGAGGATTGTCGTGGAGTGAATAACCCCAGACCAGGAACAATCAAGAGGTTAGTGCTAAAAAAACCCAAAAGAAGTTAGTGCTATTGAGCTGGGGACTTAGCTCATGGGTGCGGCCGCCTGCCTTGGAAGCGCAAGGTCCTGAGTTCCATCCCCGGTACCAAAAAAACCCAAAATGTTAGTGCTATTTATCATTGGGATGAAGATTTTCTTCCATTAATTTTTCCCAGTCATTTAGCTTGTACTACTATTAATTCTATTCCCTGAGAATGTGATGAGTTGTAGCTGGAGTTATATTTCAGAATACATCCTGGAATTTAAAATTTTCTTCAGTAAACTACAGACAGATTGATCTGAGAGAGCCTCCAAATGGAATCAGATCACCTCAGAGGTGGATAGAAACTTAATTACCTTAAGATGTAGTAGTGTTTTCTGGAATTACAATATTAGTGTGCCAAACAATATGAAAATACTTCACACACATGCAAAATATAAATTCCCTTTAAGAATATGAAGGCCCAACTTCATTTAAATTAAAACTACAATGATAAGCTTTTTTCACTTTGTTTTTTTTTGGAAACAGGGTCTCACTGTAGTTCAGGGAGGCCGTGAACTTACTCTGTTGCCCAGGCTGGCTTCAAACTCGTGGCAATCCTCCTGCCTCAGCCATGGGTGCTGGGATCACAGGCGTGCACCACTACACCCAGCTTTGTTCACTTTTTAGATTGATATACATAAAAAGTTTGACAATTCTTTGTTGGTGAAGGTGTGGAGAAATGGGCGCCCTAATACACTTTTTTTTTTTCGTATCGGAGATTGAACTCGGGACCTTACACTTTTGAAAGTATAAATTGGTACCACTTTTTGGAGGATAATTGTTAATTTTCAAAACAAAAAATTCACATACCTTTTGAGCCAGCAATTCCATTTTTAGGACTTTATCTTATAGAGATAAACTGGCTCATGTTGTAAAAACAGGGAGAGGAATGTTCCTTGTAGTACTGTTTGATTAGTAAAAGACTAGAAATAAGGTAAATGTTCATCAGTAGGTAACTGGTTAAATGAATTTTAGCATCGCCACACAATGGAGTGTAGTAGGAATTGTAGGTGCTACATGACGTAAGGAAGCAAGAAGGTACTGGACAGTGTTTCAGCCATGACGTGTTACTGACCAGTTCCTTGCATGCCTGTGTTGGCACCAGCTAGCATGGAAGGGTAAGTGGTGATCTGGCTGCCTCTGAGGAAGACTGACTGGGGATCAGGATGATAGAGGAGAGACTTTGGTAACCTTGAACTATTTAAATGTTTTTCTACATATGTTTAGTATCTTTGCAAAATAAATGCTCAACACTTTCTAAAATAAACTGTGAAATACCATAAATTATTTTACTTAAGTTGGATGCCAAGGACAAGTCATAAGTTTTGAAATACGAAAGGACCATCACGATCTGGCCAAGAAGAATTACAAACACTGGCGTGATTCATGGAAATTAAGTCATGTAGAAGAATGGCCAGATAATGTGAATTTCATTCACAAGGATATTTCAGGAGCAGCTGAAGACATACAATCTCTAACATTTGATGCGGTAAGTTTTCTAAAGTGCAAAGAAAACAGAACACACACACCCCGTGTTGGGTATTGAGCGTAGGGCCTTGCATAAGCTGAGTAAAGACTGCCGCTGGGCTACATCCCAGCCCTCAGACTTCTTTGGCATAGGCAGTGGTCTTTATTATGTTTGCCCTATCTCTGTCATGAGATCTGGAAAGAATATGTTCCCCTAATGCCCTTTAATCTCATAATGGGATGTGGGCCAGAAAGACATACTGATTTAGCTGCCAAAGTGGTCAATGAATGTGGCATAATGACCAAAGTCTAGGAAGAGAAGTTAAGTGCTATGAACTCAACATTTGCAATGTAAAGGAATAATAATTTGGGAAGCAACTGGGAGCATATTGAGCCCAGCACCTAACCTCAGTTGTGAAAATTGGGAGAACAGATAGCCTCCATTGATAACGGATAGGCAAGAGGCATCTTTAGAAGTTAAAGTTGGGACGTGCAGAGGAATATTCATTAATGATGTTAAGGGTAAAGTCATTTTTCATAAAGCTCCAAGAAAGTGGAATAGAGGAATTTGTGAGTAGAGTTTTTATTTTATTTTATTTTATTTTATTATTTTTTGGTTTTTGAGACAGAGTCTCACTAGGCAGTTCAGGCTGGCCTTGAACTCACTATATATAGTCCAAGCTGGCCTCAGACTTGTGATCCTCCTGCCTCAGCCTCCTGAGTGCTGGGATTACAGGTGTGTTCCATGCCTGGCTATGCAGAGGAATTCTTAGCAGTGGGAGGTTAAATTAAAGAGAAGTACAGTATTTTGTGTGTGTGGTTTTTTTTTTTTTGGTACCGGGGATTGAACTCAGGACCTTGTGCTTGCGAGGCAGGCACCGGAACCACTGAGCTAAATCCCCGGCCTCAGAAGTACAGTATTTTGAACATAAAAGGGTAGGTGAAAAGAGGATATTTTAAACTGAAATCAAAGATGATAGAGATGTACGACACTGAGCTTCAGAGTTTCAGAATTCTGGTGTTGAATTGCCTTATCCATGGTGATGCCATTCAGCAGTTCATAGCTTAACACTGTGGGTTTAGACCTGGATATTGTGTCTGCTTTCCTTTTCTTTCTTTTTTTTGTGTGTGTGTTTTGTTTGAAACAGAGTCTTGTTATGTATTCCAGACTGGCCTTTAAATCACTATGTAGCCCAGCCTGGCCTTGAACTTGCAGTGATCTTCCTTCCTCAACCTCCCAAGTGCTGGGATTACAGGCCTGTGCCACTACACCTGGCTTTTTCTTTTTTTTTTTTTTTGGTACCGGGATTGAACTCAAGTTCTTGTGCTTTCGGGGCAGGCAGCGGAACCACTGAGCTAAATCCCTGGCCCCTTTTGTTGCTTTTCTTAATTGGCTGCTGGAAGGTTAGATTATTTTGATGAAAAATGAAGCAAAGTTCAAAGAGAAAATTATTTTTATCAGCACTGATTCTCACCTACTATGTAATTAAAGTGTATAGTTTTAGTGACAACAGTTGTTTTTCTTTATCATTGTTTAGGGCCGGGGATTTAGCTCGGTGGTTTCACTGCCTGCTGTGCAAGCGCAAGGACCAGAGTTCAATCCCCGGTACGAAAAAAAATTGCTTCTTTATCGTTGTTTGGTTTGCATATTACACCTCAATAAACGGAAAAGGATTTATTTTGTTTTTGATTTTTGAGACAAGTTCTCACTATGTAGCCCAGGCAGGCCTGGAACTTGCAGTGATCATCCTGCCTCAGCCTCCCAAATGCTGGGATCACAGGTGTGTGCCACCACTCCCAGCTGAAAGACTCTGTTTAAACTGTCCACAGGAATCTGAGGAACAGACATTAGTCATTTTTGCTTGATGAACATGAAACACAACAAAAGGGTTTTAATGGTATTGCTGAAGCTTTGTAGAAACCTGCTGAAAGATTCCTGATCTAGAAAGAATACTCCTTTAGATTTATTCAGTTGAGTCTTTCAATAATAGTACCAGGGGATACTCATGGGAGGACATAGGAGTTTCAGCTGCTAGGGAACAGTTAATTATTATTAGGGGCAAAGAATTATAGGTGATGCTCATATATAAATCCTAATATAGAACTATCAAGAAAAGGTTGGATTGTTAAAAATTGTCAATTGAGAGCCAGGGTTGTAGCTCAGTGGTGCTGTGCCTGCCTGGCAAGCACGAGGTCCTGAGTTCAATTCCTGGTACTTGTAAAAGGAAAATTCTCAATTGATAAAAGTACTGTTTAAAGGTAAATGTTTGATTGAAAGTGAAAAGGTTTATATTAAACATACATTTCATGTTTCTGCCACTCTTCCGGTTCTTTTCCTAATGGATTATCGTTCCCTTTGACTGTATCTTCCTTTCATAGCTGCTTTCTCACCTCCTAGGTCTTCTCTCTTTTCACCCGTTCCCCTCATCTCTAGAGTAATCTTCCCAAAATATGGTTGCATTACTGTCTCCTGGTGAAAAATCAATCAGGACACACACACACACACACCGCTTTTAAGCTAGGGTCTCACTTTGTAGGTCAGAGCTCAGGCTGGCTTTGAACTCACTATGTAGCCCACACTGGCTCAAATGACTGGCAATCTTCCTGCCTCAGCCTCCTAACTGCATGCGCCACCATGCCTAGCTTTTCATTTAAAGACTTTTAGTGTTCTTGAGAATGTGATTTTAACCTTCCTTTCTAACTCCAGTTCTTTGTGTAACCTGCTTACGCTTCCTCCCAACCAAAGTGATGGTAAACAAATATAAAAGATATTAAGCCATAAATGCAGTGTGACTGTCAGAAGAGGAATGGACACAGTGGAATACTAATAATAAATGTGCCATATTACATCAGAAAGTCTCAAAGACATGGTGCTTAGTGAAAAAAGCATTATAAAATAATATGTATGAAATGACCATGTATATAAAATTCCAGCCAGGTGTGGTAGCACATGTCTGTAATCCCAGCACTCAGGAGGCTGAGGCAGGAGGATCATCACGAGTTTGAGGTTAGCTTGGGCTCTGCTGCATAGTGAGTTCTAGGCCAGCCTGAACCTACATAGCCAGACCTTGTCTCAAAAAAATTTTTTGTTTTCCAAATGAGAACACATATTATTTGAAGCTATATACATATGTTGTAAAAGTATAAAATTATTTGGGAATGTCATATCTTCAGGATGATGATTATTTCTAAAGAGAAAAGGAAAAAGGAAATAGTTTCAGAGTCCATTAAACACTGCTAGGCTCCTTTATTTATATAGTCAGTGTAACCTTGAGTAAGTTATTTGACTTCAGAAACCTATGTTAAAATAGAAAAATAATAGTACCTGTTTGATAAAGTGCTTGAGGATTAAATAATTCATGTAAAGGAGATAGAATAGTGCCTGATACATACTATGCATTAGATACTAGCTATGATTTTCATGTGGTTACCCTCCTTTTGGCTATTCTGTACGTATTTAAATTCATTCTCCCTTGGAAACTTAGACAAACACTTCTACATGGAAGATTCCTTAATCATCTAACCAGAGGATTATCACCTTCTTTTGAATTACTGAACTTTGTTTCTAGATTTGCTATACATTTTGTGTATCTGTGTGTGTGTGTGTTTGTGTGTGTGTGTGTTCATTACTAAACTGTATCCCCAGTCTTTTATAAAATTTGTTGTTTTGAGGTAATATCTTGCTAAATCACTTAGTTGCCCAGGCTGGGCTTGCACTTGGTGTCCTCCCTCAACCTCCTAGCGTGCTAGAATTACAAGATGCACCACCATGCCGGGCTTTGATTGATTGACACCTAGAACTTCCTATGGGCCTTGTACTCTGCCAAAACAAAACTGAGTTATACATCCAAGGAACTTCAGATGCAAACTAGTACAAAGAGTCATGTAAACACCCATGGATTGTTGAGTTGGGTACAAATGGAAGAAGCTGCAGATGCAGTTATGAGAGGCCAGGTAATGAAGAATATTGAATGTGTATCAAGCCGGAGCTCATGGACGTTATTTTTTAGATAATGGAAAACTATTGATGAAGTTTTAAATAGGACAATAGAATGTCCAGATTGTTTTAGAATAATTATGGTGGAAGAATGGAGGCTGGGTGTCTATGCCAAAAGCTATTGTAATACTTCAACAAGATATAATGAGGTTAGTACTCAGGAAGCTGAGGCAGGAGGATTGCTGTGAGTTCAAGACCAGCCTGAACTGCATGGTAAGACCCTGTCTCAGAAAGAAAGAAGAAAGAAAGAAAGAAAGACAGACAGACAGACATAATGCAGTCAAGACCTATGACAGTGGCAGTAGAATTAATTTGAGAAACTGAAGAGATAGATTTGTGGGATTTCAATTCAAACAGAAGCCTCAAAAACCTCAGATTTTCAAAAGATAATTCAAGGGACAGAAAGTGGGGACTCCAACATTGTTTTGAGTGACTACATTAATATGCTGTTAGCTGAAAATAGAGCATTTGAAGGACTAGCAAGTTTCTTGGCTCTGCCTTCAAATATCCCACTTTCCACTGCACTACCGTTGTTTGCTTCCTTTCCTTTTCATGGTCTTTAGTATGTAGAGTTTAAAATAAGTCATTACTGAGTTGTACATGTAAGCCGGTAAAGATGGAAACGTTTGTGTTTATAGTATTTACTATCCACCAAAAAGTAAGAAACAAAGTCAGATCGTATCATTTTTTAAAACTTGAGTAAAGCTAAAGCCTGGGATTTTACGTAATGCGCCGCCCCCGCATTACATCGCTCCCGTTTTAGACCTCATCTCTTGCCCTTTACCCCCTTTAGTCTCCACTGCAGTGACAGTGGGCTTTTCAGGCTCCCCAAGTAGCCCACTGTCGCAGAGGATTTGTATTTACTATATTTACTATTTTCTCTGCCTGCAGCATACTTGTTCCCTAAATTTCCATGGTGTAAACCTAATAATTTTCTTAGGCTCTCTTCATGATAAACTTGTATAGAAAATGACATCCTTTTCTTGTCACTGTCTTATTCTGCTGTATAATGATAGTTATACAGTTCTTTATGTCACTTACTACTCTGTCTTAGGTATTTATATACTTAATTGGGTTTTTATCGCTCCATTTATTAGACTGTAAGTCCTAAGGAAACAGCGTAAGCTCCTGTAGGGCTTTACCACTTAGCAAGATACTTGACATGTAGAAAGTGTTTGATAAATATTTACTTTGTTTTCTATTTTTGACTGGATTTACTTTTTAATCCTTTATTTGAAAGGTTCACTCACTCATTTACTCATTGTACTTGATTTCTTTTGCGAATATTGACCTGTATCCTACAATTGAACAAAGAAGAAAGACAAAATAAGGGACATGATTCATGAATTTTAGACCCTCTACATTTTTTATTCAGAACTTTTCCATTAGAATCTTAATTTTTTTTTCTTTTTTTTGAGACAGGGTCTCAATATGTAGTCCAGGCTGGCCTTTAACTCACTGTGTATCCCAGGCTGCCCTCAAACTTGCAGTGATATTCCTGCCTCAGCCTCCCAAGTGCTGGGGTTACAGGCATGCACCACCACACCTGACTAAAACATTTGAAATAAAAATTTCTGTTGCCAAAATTGAACTAAAGCATTTAAGCTTATAAATTTAGCAAGAGACATTCACGAGACTCCAAATATATTTTTATGTTGTAATGACATGTCTTACACTTGGCAATACTGATAATACAGAAGTCTTTGTGTATATTCATGTACACATATGTAGCCAAAGAAAGATTCCTATATTAATATTGCCAAATGCAAGACATACCATTATGATTTTTATGTATAGTCAAGTACTGTGACAAGTTGTATAATTTGAACATACTCTTTGGGAAGCAGTAAAGTGATAGGTAATGGTGCTTGGGTTTTTTTGTTTGTTTGTTTGACACAGGCTCACACTATGTATTTCAGACTGGCCTTGAACTCACTGTGTAGCCCAGGCTGGCCTGGAACTCACAGCAGTCCTCCTACCTCAGCCTCCCAAGTGCTGAGATTACAGGCATGTGCCTTCATGCCCTGCCAGTAGCACTATTTTTTAAAAATATGAAATACCCTAACTGGATAATTGCTTTCCAAAAGTATGTCATTTCATCCCAATAAGAAAAGGAAATCCATGCTTTATTTAAACAGAATTAGATTGATCCAGTCCTCTTTTCCTCCCCACAGGTAGCTTTGGATATGTTAAATCCTCAAGTTGCATTGCCTGCTTTATACCCACGTCTGAAACAGGGTGGTGTATGTGTTGTGTATCTAGCAAAGTAAGTAATGGCACTATTTTCTTTTGTAATTTTATTTATTTATTTATTTATTTAGAGACACAGTCTCCCTATGTAGTTCAAGCTGTCCTTGAACTCACTGTATAGCCCAGGCTGGCCTCAAACTTGCAGCAGTTTTCCTGCCTCAGCCTCTCAAGTGCTGGGATTACAGGCATGCACCACCAAGTCTGGGTGTAATGCTATTTTTAAATACAGGGTTTTTTTGGTACCAGGGCTTGAACTCAGGACCATGTGCTTATGAGGCAGGCACAGTGCTACTGAGCTAAATTCCCGGCCTAAAATACACTTTTATTTTGCCTAAATACCAGCTAAAATATTCATTTTGTAACTGAGTAAGGTATATGTGTCATGTTGTAAAACTTACAATCCAGCCAAGTTTGGTGGCGCATGTCTAATCCTGGCACTCAGGAGGCTGAGGCAAGAGGATAGTTTTGAGTTCAAGGCCAGCCTTAGCTACATAGTGAAACCCTGTCTCAAAACAACAACAACAACAAACTATTATAATGCAATTCATTTGAAGAATATATTCCTGCTTAAATCATCCTTTGCATATATAGTAATATAACATGCATATTTCTTCTAATTGGAAGAAAAATTTTAGAAGTGTGATGTGAATAGTAATATTAAATTATGGTTTCTGTATTTCCTTTGTTTTTGGTACTGGGATCGAACTCGGGACCTTGCACTTGCGCAGCAGGCGGCAAAACCACTGAGCTAAATCCCCGGCCCTCTGTATTTCTTATGTAGTATGTGAAATTACTGACTATATGCCCTAAATTGCATTTTCACCCCCACTAACCTGATTTAATGGTGGCATTTAAATTTGGTATTAGCATTTCAATTTAAGTATGATTATTCTGAACTAAAAGTTATTATTATAGTGGAAATGTAAAATGCATTTTTTGCTTTTCTGAAAGCATCACACAGGCTATTGAACTTTTAGATGGAATTTGCCTCTGTGAGCTTGCTCTCTCGTGTGAAAAGATAAGCGAGGTCACTGTCAGAGACTGGTTGGTTTGCTGTGCAAAACACAGAAATGGAATTATACCTCAAAAAGTAGAACCTAAAATCAACACAGATTTACAGTTACATTCTGCAAAGAAAACTGAAGATGAAGGTGAGGTGCTTCAAGAAGATAAACATGGTGAGCTTCAATTTATTTTATGCATGCTTTTGTGTTAAGTGGGGATTGGAATCCTGAGAGTATTGACCAATAGGTAATAAAAGTATTCCTTAGAGATTTTTTCCTATAAAAATTGAAATGCAGTATTTATTCAGTTGAATTAAGATGTATAAAGGACAAAATAATGAATTTCTCTACTTTTTATGTAAAACTCCTGGTATCTTTGAAGAATTGAGCTTGTATAAGATTCATAGTTTGCTTGTTACCATGAGGTTGGTTTGTGAAAAAGTTTAAATATACTAAAACATTGATTTAGTGGTACTAGGGATTGAACCACAGAGGTACATTCTCAGCCCTTTTTATTTTGAGACAGTGTCTTACTAAGTTACCTAGGCTGGGCTCAAACTTGCAGTCCTCCTGCATTAGGCTTCTCAGTGCTGGGATTACAGCCATCACCACCACACCTGCCTCTACTAAAAGATGATTGACTGATTGATTGATTATTTTGTGGTACCAGGGATCAAACTCAGGACATTGGGCTTGTGAGGCAGGCATGGTGCCACTGAGCTAAATCCCCGGCCCTATATTTTTATTTTTATAGACAAGGTCTCACTATATAGTTCAGGCTGGCCTTGAACTCCAGAGATCCTCCTGTCTCAGCAGGTTAAGAGGTGTGCACCACTATACCTGGTAAGGATGTTTTAAATGTAGATCAGTGGTTATTACCGAAGGAAATGAATTTAATGGGTCCTGATCTTCAAATAGTAATATTGTGAAGACCAGATCCTAAACCGGGTGTGGTGGAACATTTGTAATCCCAGCACTTAGGAGGCTGCGATAGGAAGAAAGCTGCAAATTTGAGGCCAGCCTGGGCTATAGTGAGTCCAAGACCAGCCAGAATTACAGAAGTGAGACCTTGTCACAAAGCAAAACCAAAAAACAAAAAACCAACTTCTAAGATGCTGCTGAAATTCTTTATAGAAATAAGTGTAGGTCCCTGTTGTATGTATAGATTATTTAATGTTTTCAGGTATCCACTGATTTATGATATGGACTTGTCCATTTGGTTATAAAGCCTATGTGAGGTTATTATGTAATCACTAACAAATTATTTCTGTTCAGTAACTGGCAGAGTAGCCCAAAAACAAATGCTTAAAAAGTCTGAGAGCTGAGCATGGTGGTGCACGGCTATAATCCCAATATTCAGGAGGGTGAGGCAGGAAGACCACTGCGAGTTCAAAGCCAGCTTGGACCACATAGTGAGTTCAAGGCCAGTCTGAACTACATCAAGGCCAGTCTGAACTACATAGCCAAGACCCTGTCTCAAAAAACAAAAACAGGGCCGAGGGTTTAGCTCAGTGGTGCCTCCGTCTGCCTCGCAGGTGCAAGGTCCTGAGTTCGATCCCTGGTACCAAAATACAAAAAAAACAAAAAACAAAAAAAAATAAACAAAAGGTCACAGTTAAGGGACAATAATTTTCCATAGTTTTTGTGAACAAATTATGATATATTTTATGTAGCTCATATCTGTATTTTGTTCTACAACAGAAGAATCACAATCTGATTTCCCATATGGGTCCTTTCCCTATATTGCGAGACCTGTGCACTGGCAAACTGGACATACAGGTGAGTAATGTTTCCGATACATATGAAGTTGTTTTGTCTTCCAATTAATACAATGTAATGACATTACCTTTTTTCTGCTTTTAAATTAGCTTTCCTTGTCAAGTTAAGGAAGGTCAAACCACAATTTAACTGAGTATCTCAGACGACAGCAATGGATTTGAAGACAAAAAAGTATCAAAGGAGAACTTTATATTGTTACTCACTACTTTCATATATTGATATTTTTTAGCTATTACTATGATTTGTGTAACTTTTACATAAAAGTTTGAAAAATAACAAAAGCTAAAGAAAACTGTGTAACATTGTAAAATTGCTTAAGTGTCCCATTTTGACACTTGTCTTGTATTTTACATTTCATAGCTAATGATTCCAAGTTGCTTTAATTGAACCATCTTATTCTTCACTTCCTGTAAACCACTCCATAGATTTGTCTTTCTTCATGAAATTACTTTCCTTTTCTTTGCTTGCTTGATGGTCATTGGCTACTGAAATAAAATAGGCATTTTAAGATAAATTTTAAATACATATTTGTATCTGTATATCTTAAATACATACCTTGTGCATATTTTAAAAATAATACATCTGGGCTATAGTAAAATTGATAAAACAGGATATAATCACCTTAAAATTATTATTTTTTTAATGTAATTTTTAAAAAAAATTCTGATTATTGAACCCAAGGGCCTCAAGTGTTATACATGCTTAAGTACATGAGCTATGTACTTCGGGATTGACAATTCCTCTCAAAATCTTTGTACCCAATTTGAAAGAACATCAGAGTCATTATATATAAGTAAAATGTAGAAATATGTTAGACATGAATTCATTAGAAATAGGGCTTATTATCATTTGTATCAGTTATTTTGCAGTTACTATATACCACACATTGTTTAAAGAACTTTATAAAACCTTTGCTTAGTAGGTGTAGAAACAGCAGGCTCTAGCTGTGACTCAATCATGCCTCCCCATATGTGGTGAATTCCAATACTGCAGATCCTAGAAAGATACCACCCACCTGGACACCTCAGTGTGGAAGAATTTTTTGGACTCATTTTTCTTTTACTTTGTTTTTGTTTTGTTTTGTTCTTTGTTTTATTCTTTAATTAGATTTCTTTTTTTCACTTTTCTTTCTTCCTCATTGTCCTTTTCTTTTTTAAATTTTACTTTGTCTTCCATTTTTCTTCCCCTCTCCATTTTTATTATTACTATTAACCTTTATAAAATTTTAGCCTTTTAGTTTATATTATTATTGCTGATTTCTGTCATCAGTGGTGGCATAGTTGTTGCTTTTACTTGGTTTTTACTGTATGTCAATATCTGATTTGTAGATCATATGATCCTATACTTAGAAGACCCTAAAGACCTCACCAAGAGACATTTAGAGCTGATGAATGAATTCAGTAAAGTGACAGTATATAAAATCAGCATAGCTTTTTGTACACCAATAATAGAGTTGCTGAGAAAGAAACCAGGAAAACAATTCCATTCACAATAGCTTACAACAAAAAAAAGTAAAACCCCTAGGGATGAATTTAACCAGAGAAGTTAAAGCCCTCTACAATGTAAATTCATGATACTGAAGAAAGTAACTGAAGAAGACACCAAAAGATGCAAAGATCTTCCATATTCATAAATTGGTGGAATCCATATTGTAGGCCATATTACCAAAAGTGATCTACAGATTCAATGCAGTCCTCATCAAAATACCAATGACAGAACTAGAAAAACATTCTAAAATTTATATGGAAACTGTCTTAGTTACTTTTTGGTCACTGAGACACAACACCTGACACCCACAAGTTAAAGGAGAGGGTTAGTTCTGGCTCACAGTTGTAGAGGTTTCTGTTCATAGTTGGCTGGCAGGTAGGTAGGAAGCAGGGCAGAAAGGGAAGGAGGAGGAGGGATATACACCATTCCAGGTCACACCCACAGTGACACAGCAGGCTTCGCCTCCCAACGTCACACCCAGCTATAAACCCATCATGGATTAATTCAGTATATCACACACCCATGATCCAGTCACCTCCCCAGAGCCCACCTATGAGCACATGTGACTTGGGGACATCTGGATATAAGCCATAACAGATACACAAAAGGCCCAGAATAGCCAAAGCAATCTTAAGCAAAAAGCAGAGTTGGAGGGCCAGGGATTTAGCTCAGTGATTTCGCTGCCTGCTATGCAAGCCCAAGGACCCAAGTTTGATCCCCGGTACCAAAAAAACAAAAACAAAACAAAACAAAACAAAAAACAGAGTTGGAGGCATCAAAATACCTGATTTTAAATTACACTACAAAACCATAGTAACAAAAATAGCATGGTACTGGCACAAAAAATAAGATCAATGAACAGAATAGAAGGCAGAAACCCACACAACTACAGCCATTTGGCTCTGGACAAAAAAGCACCCCCCCCCCCAAAAAATACACTGGAGAAAAGACAACATCTTCAACAAATGGTGCTGGGAAAACTGGGTATCCACTAGTAGAAGATTGAAAGTAGATCCCTACCTTTCATCTGGTACAAAAATCAATTCAAAATAGATTGAAGATCTAGGTATAAAACCTGAAATTTTGAAACTGCTATAATAAAATGGGAAACACTTGAAGCCATAGGCACAGGTGAAAACTTCCTGAACACAGAAATAATAGCATCAGTCAATAAATGGGACTACATCAGACTTTCTGCCCAGCAAGGTAAACAACTAACAACGAAGAGAGAGAACTTACAGAAGGAAAATCTGTCAGTTACTCTTCCAATAGAGGATTAATATCTAAAATATATAAACAGAGCCAGGGATTTAGCTCAGCGGGTCCACCGCCTGCCTTGCAAGCACAAGGTACCGAGTTCGATCCCTAGTACCAAAAAATAAAATATATAAACAACAAAACCTATAGCACCAAAAACTCCAATAGTTTATCAATAAATGGGCAAATGAATTAACAGACATTTTTCAAAAGAAGAAGTACAAATGGCCAACAAGTATATGAAGAAATAGATGGAGGAGAAGAGGAAAAAAAGAATTGAGATGTGTTATGCACATGTACAGTTCTCCACAATGAATGTAATCACTATGTACTACAAATAAATTTTTTTTAAAAAGTGTTTAACATCTTTAGCCATTAGAGAAATCCAAATCAAAATTACACTGAGATTCCATCTCAGTATAGTCAGATTTGCCATCATCAAGAATACAAAAAATAAAAGAACTCTTCTCCATTTTTGGTGGCAGTGTAGACTGGTGCAACCACTGTGGAAATCAGTATGGAGATACCTCAAAGAACGGCTTAGAGGTCCCATTTGACCCAGCTATACCCTTGCTGGGTATCTTCCCAAAAGAATGAAAAGAATCATACCACAGCGACATATGTGCACCCATGTTTATAGCGGCACAGTTCGTAATAGCGAAAGCTTGGAAACAGCCCAAGTGCCCATCAACTGGAGACTGGACAAAGATGATGTGGTTTGTTTTTATAAAATGTAGTACTACTCAGCCATGAAGAATGAAAAACTAGAGACATTTATAGCTAAATGGATTCATATTGAGGCCATCCTCTTAAGTGAAATAAATAGGACACACGTGTAAATACCCAATAGTTTCTCTAGTGTGAGAAACTGAGAGTGTAATTAAGGGTACACACGGATGAAATGGCCTAATAACATATTTCTCGGATTGTGTTTCCATCGCGTGTCATATGACTGTATCGAAAGTTAAATTAGGGAGAAGTTTGGCTTATGTGGAGTCTAACTAACTAACTGGAGTTTTTTTCCAGATCATTATTTGTTCAGTGTTGGTTCTGGGGACCCTTCTGAAACAAATCACATCCTCTGGTGTCTTGTTGGTGCTTAAGATGCTTTTTTAAGTTATATGGAAAAATGTTTAAGTGCTTTTCAGTTTTGTTTTGGTTGAGTTCTACTGTATTTGAATATTATTGTAGTTTTTTTCCCCCTTGCATTATTCTTCTTTGTGTGGTTTTGATTTTTTGTATGTGTGTGTGTTTGATAATAAAGTTATTTTTAAAAAAAGAATACAAAAAATAAGCCAGGCAAGGTAGTGTACATTTGTAATCCCAGCACGCAGGGAGCTGAGGCAGGAGGATTGCTGAGAGTTCAAGGCCAGCCTGGGCTAGATAGTTCAGGGTTGGCCTGAACTACATAGCAAGACCCTGTCTCAAAAAACAACAACAACAACAACAACAAACAATAAATGCTGAAAGGACGCAGGGAAAAAGAAATCCTTGTACTGCTAGAGGGTAGGTAAATTAGTACAGGCACTATGGAAATCAATATGGAGGTTCCTCAATAAATTAAAAGAGCTATTTGATACAGCTGTACCATTCCTTGTTATATGCCCAAAGGAATTAAAGTCAGCATACTATAAGCATGCCAGCATACCCATGTGCACTGTGGTGTACTTTGCAATAGCCAAGATGTGGAACTAGGCTAGGTGCCTATCAACAGATGAATGGATAAAGAAAATGGGGTATATATTCACAATGGAGTATTAGCCATAAAGAATGAAATTTTGTCATTTTCAGGAAAACTGATGGTTCGGAGATTACTATGTTGAGTGAAATAAGCCAGGCTCACAAATACAAATATCAGATGTTCTCCCTAATATGTGGACCTAAAAAATATGAAATAGAAAGTAGAAGGCAGACAGTTACTTGACAAAGAGGAAAGAATTGGAGGGAGGGTAAATGGAGATGTAAGGGAAGGTAATGGGATGGATATGATCAAAATATATGCATTGAAACCCCTCAAATGTGAACCTGGGGGAAGGTTGGGGCAAGAGGAGCAAAGAGGGCAATGATTAAAGTATGATATGTGCATATACAAAAAACAAAGAACTGTGCTACATCTAAAAAAGTCAAAACAGCAGTTGACCAGATGACAGGAGACTGAAAACAGGCAAAAGGAACATTCTAAACAATGGAAGTATTTTCTATCATAATATAGGTGATAGAAAGTGATGTTTTTACAGACCTCAAATCTCATAAATCTGTATTCTTAAAATTTATGTATTTTACCAGATAAGAAGTACTATTACCACATAAAACTTAAATAGTGAAAGACCTAAATGTGCTTACAGACTTTTTTTTTTTTGGTACCGAGATCGAACTCGGGTCCTTGTGCTTACACAGCAGGTGGCGAAACTACTGAGCTAAATCCCCAGCCCCGCAGACTTAATGTAATTGCTACTTCATAACTTTTTGTTTACTTACCATTGTAGCCACAAAAGGTTTTAAGTGTGGTTCTCTCTATATATTAATTACCCATTAACATTGCATGTATAGATTATGTACAATCTTAATGTCTTTGCTAAATTATCTTATGAACTAGTATACTTGTTGGAATATAAAATATGTCTGTCAGTTGTAATTATAAATGTGGGGTATCTAATATTGTATTGTTTTTTGAGACAGGGTGTTATGGCTTGTATCTAGATGTCTCTCCAAAGCCTTATGCGGTCAGAGGTGGGGCTTTTCAGAGGTAGCTGGATCTAGAGTGTGTGATCCTGGGATTAAGGGTGTGTGATTACTAAATTATCCACTGATTGGTTTGGCATAGTTCTGGGTGTGAGTGCTACCTGCCGTAAGCGTATGTAGCCTGGATAGAATATAAGGAAAAAGCGCTGATGATGTCACTTGCTGCTTTTACTGTCTTCTACCTGCCATGAACTGCTTCTCCTCTGCAATGCTCTGCCATGCCACCCTGCCTTGAAGTCAGCTGATTATGGACTGAAACCTCTACCAAATGTGAGCTGCAATAAGCCTTTGCCCCCTTAACTGTGGGTGTCAGGTATTTTTGTCTCAGCAATAAGAAAAGTAACTAAGACAAGGTCTTGTTATGTAGTTCAGGCTGGCCTTGCACTCACTATGTAGCCATCTGGCCTTGAACTCATGGTAATTCTCCTGCCTCAGCCTCCCAAGTGCTGGGATTACAGGCATGCACTATCATACCCAATATTCATTTTATTTTTCCAGTAAATTTGTTGTATTTTTCAAAAATATCTCTTTCAGGGCCAGGGATTTAGCTCAGTGGTTCGACCTGCCTTGCAAGCACAAGGTCCTGAGTTTGATCCCCGGTACCAAAAAAAAAAAAGTCTCTTTCAACAATCTGATTTCAGAACTTGTCTGAAGAGGCAAATGAACTAGAACAACAACAAAAAAAACCGAAAAAAAAAACCCACCATAAAAAGGCAGAAAAAATGGGAAGACTTGTACAACTTGATTCTCATACTTCCTGTAAAGCTACATTAATCAAGATTGTATGGTATTAGTTCAGGGACAGAGAACTGACTGACAGAAAACAAATTCAGGAAAAAATCTTCATATGTATAGTCAATTAAATTATGAAAACAATAACAAATCAATGGAGAAGACAGTCTCAACAAATGCTAAGAGAACTGGGTATCCATACGTCAGGAAGAATGAACCAAGCCGAGTGTGGTGGTTTATTTCTGTAATCCCAGCACTTGGGAAGCTGAGGCAGAAGAATTGCTTCAAGTTAGGGGCCAGCCTGGGCTACACAGTGTTCAAGGACAGCCTGAACTACATAGAGAGACCCTGTCTCAAAAAAAAAAGATGATCCTCAAAACACCACACAATTACACAAAAATAGGACAAATCTAAAACATACAATTATAAAAATTCTACATTAAAATATAAACTCATTATGAGTCATTAAGTACTAAAACCACAATGAAATACAATTATGCATCTATAAGTTTTTTTGGCCAAAATTCAAAAAACTTAAAAGATTTAAAATTCTGGCGAAAATAAATTTCAAAAAAATGTGAAACTAGGGGTGAGGGTGGTAGATATGAGGGTTATGGAGGATGGAAAAATGTGGATGTATGAATCTGCCAAAATGAAATCCATTAATCTGTAGAACAAGTATGCATTAATAAAAAATATGTGGTGGGCCGGGGATTTAGCTCAGTGGTTCCTCCGCCTCCCTCAAAAGTGCAAGGTCCCAAGTTTGATTCCTGATTCCAAAAAAAAAAAATGTGAAACTCATCTATAAGGCCCTACCCTCTTCAGTACTGGGAATTGAACCCAGGGCCTTCACACTGAGCTACATCTCCTTCTCCCTCTGCACCCTCGCCCCTTCTCACTTTCCCCATTTTGAGATAGGGTCTTGCTAAGTAAGTTCCTAAATTGCCCAGGCCGGATTCAAATTTGCAATCCTGTCTCAGGCTTCCAAGAGTGCTGGGATTACGGATATGCATTACCGTGCCCACCTAAAGTTATCCATGTTTTATGGATAAAATAGAGGTCTTAGAGTGGTTAGACCGTCAGCCGGTTATGGTGGCATGACTGTTGTTCCAATAGAGATGTTTTGTAGTTTTTAAAGTAGTAATGCCTGGGTGTATAAATGCTGGTATTCCTGGGTTTATCCATTAGGCTCGACCTATTTAAAATTATTTATTTATTTTTGATTTTTGAGGCAGGGTCTCACTATATACTTCAAGATGGTCTTGACTTCACTATGTAGCACAGGCTGGCCTTGAACTCATGGTAGTCCTCCTGCCTCAGCTTCCTGAGTGCTGAGATTACAAGCATGCTCCACCACACCCTGCCCATAACTATTTTAAATTATGTGCATAAAATTTTTATAATTTTACAGAATGTGAAGAATTTTAATGTAAAAATCTCTGCCTTTATAGTTACAGTCCATAGTAAAGCTAGACATTAATCATACAAATATAAAACCAAAATTGTTGTAGCGCTCCAGGATATACAGGCTATGGGTAGTATGAGGCCATAAAAGGGGTTTTGCTTTAGCAGTAGCACTTTAGCTGAGACATGAGTGGGTAAGTAGGACTTAACTAGGCAGGGAAAAGGAGGGCAAAAAGGCCAGTGAAGCTGGTGTTGAATGAAAGAGACTGGGAAAATATGTAGGGATCAGACCAGGCAGGATCTTATAGGCCTTTTAAGAAATTTGTCTATCCTAAGAAAAATGGGGTTCTATTGAAGGATTTAATTAAGGGAAAGGTAACATGCATAGGTTTGTTTTTAAAATCACTCTTAAGCGGGTGTGGTGGAACAGGCCTATAATCCCAGCACCAGGATGCTGAGGCAGGAAGAGTACCATGAGTTCGAGGCCAGCCTGGGCTACATAGTGAGGTCAAGGCCAGCCCGAACTACATAGTGAGACACTGTCTCAAAAAAGAAAAAGAAAAAAAAAAAACCACTTGAGACAGGCCCAGTGGCACAAACATGTAATACCAGCTCTTGGGTGGCTTAGGCAGGAGGACTTTGAGTTCAAGGCCAGCTTGGGCAAGATAGGGAATTCAAAGATGACCAGTACTACACAGAAAGATAGACCATGTGTGAATGAATACAGGGATGTAGCTTAGTGGTACAGTACCCCTGGGGTCAGTCTCCATACCTTGGGGGAAAAAAATCATTCTGGCTTCCTTGGAGAACTGAAGGATTGTGAAGGAGCACATTTTTACATTTTAGGTAGATTTTCTTCTTTTGACAGTCTTATTTAGCCCAGGCCTGGCCTCGAAGTCCACAGACCTCCTTTCCTCAGCCTCCTGAGTGCTAAGATTTACATGTGTGCACTACCATATCCAGTAAGTGTTACATTATTGTACGATAACTAGTTTTTGAAAATAATTTTTGTTTTTTTTGAGACAGGGTCTATGTAGTCCACTCGAACTTGTGGTGATCCTCCTGCCTCAGCCTGCTGAGTGCTAGGATGACAGGAGTGCACCACCACACCTGACTGATGACTAGTTTTGAATGCCTATTATGTGTCAGGTCTCAGTTGTGTACTTGAAGGAGCTGGATTAAGAGCAAAGGAAGGTTCTGCCCCTTAATACTATTTCCTGTGTAGCTCACTGTGTCCAGTAGATACTGAACAAGACCTAACATAGTGTCTAGTCTAATTTAAGCTGAAGAACAAATAACCATTTATTTATATATTTATCAAAGCTCAATTTAAAGCCCTTTCCCCAGCTTTTTCTGAACACTAAATATGCTGACAATTTGGTTTATGGGACAGTTGTCTTCTAATGTGTGTTTTCTACATCCATGTCTCACACATCATACTATAAACTCTGAGATATTTGGGACTGATTAAAAACTTTTCCTATGGCTTTCCAGAGGCCCTGCTTTACCCTTTCCATCCAGTAAATGGTCAGTACGTTTTCTGACTGCTTTAAGCCTACACTGGGTCATTTCTTGTTTTATGTTTTTTGTTTTGTTTTATGAGAGGGTCTTGATACGTAGTTCAGGCTGGCATTGAATTGTGGTGACCCTCCTGCCTCACCCTTCCTAGTGCTGGGATTACAGGTGTGTGCCACCACACCTGGTTTTTATCTATTAATTTGAATACTCTGGGGGAAGATTTAGGCAAAAAGTTGTTGAACTGTGAACTTTTAATGTTGAACTTCTTGTTTTAGAGACAGTGGGCAATGGGAACTTCTGAAGTCTCTTTTTCTTCCTCTTCCTTCTTCGTCGTCTTCATCTTCTAGTCTTCTTGTTCAACAGGCTCTTGCTATGTATTTCAGGCTCTCCTTGAACTCTCTGTGTAGGCCACGTTGGCCTCAAACTTGTGAGGATCTTCCTGCCTCAGCCTCCATGCCTGGCTCCACTGTCATTTAAAGGGGTATTTTAAGAAAGTTAATGTTTGTGGTGTTTATGAGTATTTAATACAGGGAAGGATAAACCTGTTAAATCAGGGATTTTATAGTAATACACATATGAAATGATTAGTGATGAAAAAGGAGCAGATGGAAAAATTGTTGTGAAAGAAGACCCAGATGAATTGGCGATTTGTTGGCTGTGGAGGGAGATAATCTGTGTATTTCCAAACTTCCATCTGTACTTCGGAGCTCTTTATTTCTTGGAGCAAAACAGGGTTCTTTCAGTGCCAGCTCTTACATCAGTTCCCCTGGAAATCCTTCACCAAATCTCTCACATAGAAATAATTCTGGCATCTTTTGTACTCCTAAATGTTGGTCATATAATTAGCATAGCCTTTATCACATCATTAATTTATATGCCCTGATTCTGATTATGTCTTTATTAAGTGTAAAGATTTAAATCCTGGATAAATACAACAGTGGTAATGACAATAGTGAATAAGAAAGCTGGAAGAAGTGTTTTTGTTTTTTTGCATACTGGGCATACAAGGTCTCTGAACTGAGCTACTTCTCTAGTACCAACCCCCTTTTTTTCTTTTCTAAAAGATTTTGTGACAAGTTCTTGTTAAATGCTTGGGCTGGGCTCAAATTTGCAATCCTCCTGCCTCAGCTTCCCAGTGTGTTGGGATTATAGGCATGCACCACCATGCCCAACTAGAATTTTTTTGAGGAAAATTTATTTGGTTATAGATTATCTAACAGTTACAGTGTACTGTGCCTGTCTACACCAAGGGTAAAGTTTGGTGTCTTTTCTCCCATTTCAACCTAATCTCAGGGATCTTCAGATAATACATAGTAAGACATATTTCACTGGGATCAGCCTAGGTGCCATGAGGTATAAGACAGCCTTCAGTAAAGAGAAATGACAGTAGTTCAGTTAGTTTAAAAATGTGTGAGGCTAGGGATATACTCAGCGGTACAGCATGGGGTTGACATGTGCAAGGCCCTCCATTCAACCCTCAGTACCAGCACTACCACCACCAACCACAACAAAAAACGTGCTATGATTCAGACAGGAGTGAGTTCCCATCTTGTTTTTTGTGGCTGTCATTTTATGTAGTAATGGCGTGACTCCATTATTTTTTCATCAGTAAAGTGAGTATCATAATTCCGCTTGAAGAGTTCTTGAGAGGTTGGGTTTTAAATCCAATTACCTTTAAAGGGGATTAGCACAAGATTGGTGACGGTGTGGGGAGGAAGGGGATAAAAGAAGGGAAGTAAAAAGAATTGATATATGTTATCTACATGTACTAACTCCCCACAATGAATGTAATCATTATATACTATAAACATGAACTAATAAAAATTTTTAAAAATAAATGTGGAAAAAAAATTTAAAATTAACTGCAAAAAATAAATTCCCTTTTTTTTTTTTTTTTTTGGTTCCAGGGATTGAACTCAGGTCCTTGCGCTTGCAAGGCAGGCAGTGGAACCACTGAGCTAAATCCCCGGCCCAATAAATTCTCTTTTGCAACCCAGAACTCATTGTTCAGTATGAGTCTGATACACATAAGAAGGAATATTATTGCCAGGCATAATGGTGTGAGCTTGTGATCCTGGGCCTCTGGAGGCTACGGCAAGAGGAATGAAGTGTGGACTATATATAGTGTGACTGCCTCAGAAAACAAAGCAAAACCAAAAAATTATGATAATCTAATACAGATTAAAGGGATGGAGGTGTTGATACCCATTAAGTTTGGTTCCCACACTAAAAAGTTAATTATAAAGCAGTGTATGAGCAAAATCTTAGCTCCATAGATTTGGTATTCCAATTTTTATGTTGTGACACAAGAAGATAGCTTTTTGTCCTTTTGCTTAAAGGCTTATGTCTTGAACATGGGGCTGGAGTTGAAGATACATCTTACTATGTTTGGATCATGTTGCTTTTGAGGCAGGTGTGGCACCACTGAGCTAAATTCCCAGCCCTTCACAGGTTTTATTTGTTTTTTGGGGTTTTTTTGGTACCGGGGATCGAACTCAGGACCTTGCGCTTTCAAGGCAGGCACTGGAACCACTGAGCTAAATCCCTGGCCCTCTTCACAGGTTTTAATAACAAAAATTTCCCAGGGATTTAGCTCAGTGGCACCACGCCTGCCTTGCAAGTACAAGGTCCTGAGTTCGATCCCTGGTACAAAAAAAAAGTATTAATAATAAGAAAAACTTTAAAAGATTTGTGATATGTGTACATTTGTAAAAAATGCCTCATCTATTCTCTCCCCAAAAGTGAAATTTTCACTCCACTTTGTCAAATTGAAAAACAATTTTTGTTCTTAAATGTCACAAGTATATCTATTTAAAACTTGTTCTTTGAATTTGTTGTCTTTTTTTGGATATAGAAGTTCAAAGTTTATTGAAGATAAAAGAAGAAAAGAAGTAGAAATGAAAAAGAAGCAAAAAGAAGAGAGAAGATATGCCCTGCATACAGAGCAGGTCACTGCAAGAACAAGAAGACAGTGGTGACCTCATGTTGCTTTTTTCAAAAAATGTAAAGGTAGAAAAACATGTTTTTACCTGAGAATCAAGATACTGCCTTCTTTTGTTTGAAAGAAAAGTGAAAGCACTGATAACTACTTATGCTGTTCCAGTATAAATACCTGGAGCAGAACATCAGCTCTTTGTATCTCTTTTGGAGAATGCTGGATTGAGTTTTCTCAGACAGCAAGCTATCAGGTGACTCCAACCTTCTGTAATCTGTAGGAAGAAACTTTTGCTGGCAGAGGTCATTACTAGGAATCAGCTGCTTAGGCAGTGAGTGCCCTCCTGATAATATCATATGTCCCTCTACCTAACATTCCAGTGCTTTTTGTCTCTAGTTAGCTTACTCTGTGAAGCCTATTGATAGAAAATGATTTTTCCTGGTAGAAAGCCTACTGGAGATACATTTTTTTTTTCCTGGCCAAATGTGTGTGTGATTAATATTTTTTCTTTGTACTGCCTACCCTCTTATATCATCAAAAGGTTTTACAGTTAATTTGAGTTAATATTCAGAATAAAATGGTGATAAATACTTCATCTTTCCTAAATAGGGACAGTAATCCCAAATCAGGGATTTCATCCAGAACAAGATGAAAGCACAGTTCCTTCTACTACTCCTCAAGTCAGTACTTCACTTTGGTGCACAATCTCTCAAAGAGCTCTTTTTTTTAAGCACACTGACTAGCTGAACTTCTTACTCCCATGGGTGTGCTCCAATTTCTTGTTGGGTAGTCAAGGCTTAGAATATAGAGTATACTACTTACTACTGATGCCTATGGAGGCTACTCCGAATAAAATGTATTTGTTTCCATCTTGCTTTTGGTAAATACCTGGTTCAACTGTTGTTCAATTCTCTCACAAGTATTTACAATCTTTCTTCAGAGCCTTGGTTCTTAATGCTTTCACCACATCCTTAGCAGTCTGCTACCAGGCTTCTGCTGCAGCTTATTTTTGCTGCTAAGGACAGAATTTCATTAAAGGGGCAGTAGAACATAATAGTTAAGGATTCCAAGATGGCAAAGTGGTGAGCAACAAATTCAGCCTCTTTGAGATCCAGAATCCCAACACAGGAAAATTACTTGTGGAAGAGAAAAGAGCAGTAGATCGCCAGAAATTGGGAAAGAACTGACAAGAAAAATTTAAAGCTAAAATTAAAAGAGAAGTTTGAGAGATGGACTACCACACAGAGAAGGAAATGAAATAGACTGGGTCCTCTCCCTGGCTCTCTGCTTGAGCTTTGTGGCAAAGAGCGCCTGACTCTGCAGAAGTAAGGTGAACACAGGGGGCTCTAGGGAGAAACAGAAGTAGTAGACTGGGGTGATGACATGGGCTCCAGGGGAAGCTCAGTTTTGTTTTTGTTTTCAGATTTCATTCATTTTTACTTTTCTTCTGTAAAAACCCTTATGTTGTAGCTACTGCTGGAGCTTGAGTCCTCTGGACAGATACTCTAGTGTGAGTTTTCACAAGATGGTCAGTGAATTCCTGGTAGGGAGACTTTGTGAAGACAGTCTATTTTCAGAGGTCCAGGGTCAGGCAGCTGTAGGTCTTGGAGATGGGATCAAAGGTGGCCTTAGCTAAGTTGCCCAGAGCAGAAGTACAGCCCCTGCCAGAGGTGTAGCAGTCATCAATACCAGCCATCAGCAGCAGGGAAGCTCAGTTTTGATCTCCAGATGTTACAGTGTTTTACACTGAGGGAACTCCTTCACACGACAGGCAACAACTGGATAGGGATCCCAGCATAGGCACCTGACGTATACTAGGAGAGTGCTTGGTAGGGCACCATTTGGGAAGGGGTCAATTGTTTGAATTGTGGAATGGCTGAGAGATGGGTGGACTTCAGGGTTCTCAGTGTTACTTCCCACAGTGACTGGGTAAGAGGCAACCATGGACAGGGAGCAGGCTGGAAAGAGATGCCTTGAGGAGTTTAAGCTCAGGCCAAGGACAAGTCCTGTCCCCAGTGGGGGGAGGTCAGGCCCAGCTTGAGTTGCGTTAGTCTGAAAGTACCAGTATTGAGTACTTGAGCCCTTAGCCTACTGCTTGTATCCAGTATGGATCTAGGTTCTGACTGCCTTCCTTATCTAAACCTGGTGAGCAGGGACACATCTTGGCTTGAACACTGCCACAGCCTGAGGTAAACAGAGGAGCCTCCACCAAAGGGAGCACCTTACAACTTCAGGCCATAAGACTAGGCAGGGAAAATTGGATTGCTGGACTCTAAAACTGTGGATCCAGGAAGAAAACCCAGAAAAATTTCTTGGTTTTTGGACTTGTTTTTTCCCCCCTTTCCTCTTTTTTCTTCACTGATTTACTGGGGTCTGGGAAATTTTCCTTTGTCCTTTTTTTTTCTTACTCCTTTTTTTTCTCTTAAATTTTTAATTTTTCTTATCTTTATTCTCTATATTTTTATTTCCTCCCCTTTTCTCTTCTATTTATCATTTTTTTCTATTACCTTTATCTAATTCTATAAATATCCTCTACTCCTCACTAGGATCCTTTGTGTTAATTCTCCCTCCTCCTTCCCATTGTTTTTCAAAAATTTCTTTTTCCATCCTCCTGTGTCCATTCCCCTTTGTCTTTAATAGTACAATCATTAAGCTTTACTAATCTTCAGATAGTTAACTCTATGTTATTACTGTTGAATTTCTATCTTTGGTGGTTATAGTTGTTACGTTTAGTACATATTTATTCTATATAAATATCTGGGTTGTCTTAGTGTTTATAATTGTGGATTTCTTTTCTATGGTTAAAGGTGGTATATTGTTGGTTCTAATGGTATATGAATATCCAATTTTTCTTGGATGATATTACTGTTGCTGATTTGATTGCTACTGCCAGGGTCACATAACTGCTGCTATTGAGTTTTCTCTGTATGCCAATACTTGGATTACCTTTATGACATTAACAATACTATGGTTCAATCCTAGAGATATGGGTGTTGAGCCAGTTGTGTTGCACCCACCCCTAAATTAATAGAGGTGGTCAGATCTTGAGACAGAGGCAAAGGACTGTAGTTAGCACCCAAAGTGCTCCACTGAAAAGCAGACTAACTAAAGAGATTGCCATAAGCAACAAAGTCTTCCACTGTAGGCACCCACAAACTTAATCACAAAACAAAACAAAAAAACAATAGAAACATGAGAAGACAAGGCAATAAACTCCCTTCCAACACTCCCAATTCCCCCAAAGCTGATCTTCAGGTATCTGAGAGGGGGTGAGAAGCAAAGGCCACGCACCTGAATTATTCAAGAGGATAACAACGGTGATTAAAATACAAATCAATCAGGTGCTCAGCAAGTTCACAGAAGATATAATTAAACAGATAATGGAAGTATTAAAATGATCAGGGAGTTTACAGAAGACACTGATAAAAAGCTAGTTGAACTAAACAATATGATACAAAACATGAATTAGAGTCCATGAAAAGAATCACAGTCCATGAAAAGGTTCCAAACAGAAATCCAGGAGATTAAAAATTATATTGACAGTATAGACAACAGAAACAACCAAGGTGAAGGAAGAATATCAGAATTAGAAAAGAGGGATGCAGCTGGGTATGGTGGCACACATCTGTAATCTCAGTACACAGGAGGATTATCATGCATTCGAGGCCAGCCTGGGCTACACAGTGAGTCCAAGGCCAGACTGAACTACATAGTGAGACCCTGTATCAAACAAAATAAATGAGTGAATGAATGAATGATAAATAAATAAATGGAAAGGAAATAGGGATACTTTCAAAGACCAATTACTCAGATACCTTAAAAACAATATGATAACATGAAAAATGGATCCATAGCTTCTAGAGATGCAAAAAAGATTAATCTAAGATTAGCTGGAATGAGTGAAAAATCAGACGACAGCACAAAGGGCATACTAAATCTCGTTACAAAAATAATAGAAAACTTTCCAAATATAGAGAAAGAATTAAATATATACTTAAGTGAGACACATAGAAGCCCACATAGCCATGATCAAAAAAGACCCTCTCCATGCCACATTACAGTCAAAATATCCAGAGTCCAAGACAAAGACAGAATCTTTTTTTTTTTTTTTCCTTTGGTACTGGGGATCGAGCTCAGGATCTTGCTCTTGCAAGGCAGGCCCTGTGCCACTAAGCTAAATTCCCAGCCCAAAGACAGAATCTTAAAACCTGTTGGAAGCCTGGTGTGGTGGTGCATGCCTATAATCTCAGCACTTGGGAGGCTGAGGCAGGAGGACTGCCATGATTTCTAGGTCAGCCTAGGCTCCATAGTGAGATCAAGGCCAGCCTAAATTACATACCAAGACCCTGTTTCATTAAAAAAAAAAAAAAAAGAGAGAGAGAGAGAGAAGAAGCTGTTAGAGAAAAGCAACAAAATCACTTACGAAGGTAAATCCACTGGGCCTGGTGGTGTGGCTGGGTGTGGTGGTGCATGCCTATAATCCCAGAACTCAGAAGACTGAGGCAGGAGGACTTCTGCAGCCTGGGCCTCATAGTGAAATGCTGTCTCAAAAAAAGCAAAAGCCAAAAACAAACCAAAAAAAGTAAACCCATCAGAATTACAACAGACTTTTCAACACAAAACTTAAAGGCCAGGAGAGCTTGGAGTAAAGTGTTTCAAGCCCTACAATGTAACAACTTTCAATTCAGACTTATATATCCTTCAAAACTTTTCTTCAAAATTGATGAAGAAATAAGATATTTCCATAACAAAGGAAGCTGAGGAAACTCATGTTCACCAAAACAATACTCCAAAAAATTTTCAAGTATTTCCTACAAAGAGACAAGGAAACCAACAAAAAAAATAATAGTATGAATATCCAGGCAGGGTGAGCAATTAGGCAGAAAGGAGGGATTTGGGGATCAGCAACAAGAAAATAAAGCAATGATATGAATAAGTCAATACTTTTCAGCAATAACTCTCAATGTGAATGGTCTCAATTCCCTAATCAAATGACACAGATTGGGAGAATGGCAAGAAACAAAACCCAATGATATACAAGAAACTCATCTAATTCAAAAGAAATTCACAAATTAAAGAATCACAGGATAGAAAAACAATATTCCATGCAATGAGAACCCAGAGAAGAAAAGGAGTCTCTAGTATCAGACAGATTTCAAGCCAAAACTTATCAGAAGAGGCAAAGAAGATAATCGCGTATTGGTTAAGAGAGCAATTCAACAAGAAGAGATCCAAATTATAAACACATATGCACCAAACACTGGTACACCCAACTCCAAAAAAATAAACATTTCTAGACATAAAAAATCAGATAAACACGAACGTAATTATAAGAATGTCAATACCCCACTCACAAATAAAACAATTAGACAAAAAAATCAACAAAGAAATATCAGACTTGGGCTGGGGATTTAGCTCAGCGATTCCGTCACTTGCCTCACAAGCACAAGGTCCCGAATTCAATCCCCACTACCAACAATAACAAAAAAATGCCAGGGATTTAGCTCAGTGGCACTGCCACCTGCCTCGCAAGCACAAGGTCCCAAGTTCAATCCCCAGTACCAAAAAAAGAGAAATATCAGACTTGACCCAAACCTTCTAATAAATGGACCTGATAGTATATACAGAGTATTCCACCCAACAAATCTAGAACACATGGACAATCTTTTCAGCACCACATGGGACAATCTTCAAAAGAGATTACATCTTAGCCCATAAAACAAGCTTAAGTAAATGCAAAAGAATTTAAATTATACCATGCATATTATCATAATGCAGCAAAATCAGAACTCAATGGCAAAAGAAAACACAAAAATTATATAAACACCTAGAAATTAAACAACACTCTCTTAAAGAATCAGTGGGTCACAGAAGAAATCAATGAAGATAATTAGACAGTTCATAGAATCAAAGGATAATGCCAGTACAACCTATCACAACCTATAGGACACAATGAAAGCAGTCTTTTGAGGAAAGTTTCTACCTGCGAATGCCCACATCAGAAAAACAGAGTGAGTCCAAATAACCTAACAGTGCACTTCAAGGTCCTAGGAAAACAAGAACAATCCAAGTCCAAAGCCAGTACAAGGATAGAAATTATAATATCAGAGCAGAAATTAATGAAATTGAGATAAAAATACAAAGAATCAATAAATTAAAAAGCTGATTCTTTGGAAGAACAAAAAAATAGACAAATCCCAGGCCAATCTTACCAAAATAAGAAAAAAGACCCAAATAAATACAATTAAAATGAAAAAGTTGAGCCAGATGTGGTGGCACATGGCTGTAATCCTAGCCCTTGGGAGGCAGAGGCAGGAGAATCACTGCAAGTTTGAGGCCGACCTGGCTTCCATAGTGAGTTGAAGGCCAGCCTGAACTACATAGCAAGACCCTGTCTCAAAAAAAAAAAAAAAAAGTGAAATCACAATGACTCTGCCGAAATCTAGAACATCATTAGTTACTTTGAGAACCTGTACTCTATTAAAATGGAAAATACAGAAGAAATAGATTTCTAGATACATATAAACTACCAAAGCTGTTCCCAAGAAGATGTTAAAAATCTCAAATAATCTAATGGTAGGCAATGAAACTGAAGAAGTAATAAAAAAACTACCACCTCCTGGAAAGGCCTAGGTTCTGATAGATTCATTGCAATATTCTACAAGAACTTTAGGGAAGATCTAATAGCAATGCTTCTCAAACTCTTAATGAAATCAAAAGGGAAGAAGTACTCCCAAAGTCATTGTTGAAAGCTGGTATTACCTTGATTCCAAAACCAGACAAGGATCCAACTAAAAAAGAAAACTATAGGTCAATCTCTTTAATGAACATGAACACAAAAATCCTCAATAAGATAATGGCAAACAGAATGCAACAAATGATCAAAAAGATCATACATCATGACCAAGTAGGATTCATCTCAGGAATGCAGGGATGGTTCAACATACACAAATCAATAAACATAATACATTACACAAATAGAATCAAGGACAAAAACTACATGATCATCTGAACTGATGCAGAAAAAGCCTTTGACAAAATCCAACATCCATTCATGATAAAAACACAGAAGAAAAACAGGTATAGGACATTATTTCAATCTGATAAGTCATTTATGACAAACCAATAGCCAATATCATATTAAATGGAGAGAATATGAATGTTTTCCCGCTAAAATCAAGTTGGGCTAAATCCTGTCACTTGGAAGACTGTGGTATGAGGACTACCATAAGTTCAAGGCCCATCTGGGCCATGTAGCAAGACCCTGTCTCAAAAAAACAAAATCAGGAATAAGACAGGGATATCTGCTATCACCACTCCTGTTCAGTACAGTTCTCGAAACATTCTCCAGAACAATCAGGTAAGAGAAAGAAATTAAAGCGATATGTACAGAAAAGGAAGAAGTAAAATTAACATTATTTGCAGATGACATGATCCTCTTAAAAAAAAAACCCAAAAATTTCCACCAAAAAGACTCCTAGATTTAATAATCAAATTCAAGAGACGCTGGAATAAAGCAACACGAAGAGAAGAAGGGGGAAGTGGATCCCTAGGACCCAGCAAGGATCTGAACTAAGAGTTGAAGCCCATAGGGAGAGCAAAGAAAGACCAACAAAGAAGGAGGTGGCAAGTGGTGCTTTCTGCCTGAGCCCTGACTCACTGCAGGGGAAGGGTGGCCCAAACCTGCAGACACACTGTGACATCTGGTGACCCTAGAGGCCTCTGTGGGGAAATACACCAGTGGAATGGAGCTGTGAATACAGCAGACTGCAGTGACTGCAGCTCCCAGCATCAGAGTGAGATGGAACCAACTTCAAGTCTGCAGGAGCTCAAGAAGCCAACAAATTGGGCTCTAGCCTCACAGCCAGAAACCAGCCTGAACCTCAGCAGAAAAAAGGTACAGGCTTGCTGGGATTATGCACTACTCTGCTGTAAATCTACAGCAGCCTTGCTGGGATTAATCAACATAGATCTGGGCTCGGTCTGGCCAATTTGTCTACCAGTGTCAACAGCAGAAACACATAATAAAGTGGGTTTTTTTTCTTATCTCCTCTTTCTTATGTTTTGTTTTTTCTTGTTTTTATGTAAGGGTGAACACTGTTTCTGGGCTTTTGTTGTTGTTCTTGTTTTTATTTCTACCCTCTTTCTTTTCTTCTTGTCTTCCTCAGTTTCTCAATGTTCTAACAATCTTCCTTTGTCCTCCAGCTTTACTTCTAATCTCTTCCGCTTCTTTTTTTTTTCCCCCAACCCCTGTTAAATTTTCTCCCTTGAGGATAGAGTTGCCATATTGAGGGCATACTGACTATATACAATTTTCTGGTTTGTTTTAGATTTTGTTATATAACCACAAATCTAGTTCATATGGCTAAAGATGGCAAATTAATGGTTAGCACAGTTTGTCATTTTCTAGGCTGTGCTTGATGATGTTCTTATTGTTGATTGTACTATTTTAATCAAAAACATCATAATTGTTCTAATCAGTAGTTTGTCCTGGTATGCCAGAACTGAGATCGCCTAAGAGGCATAAATAATACTATAGGTAAGTGCCAAAGAACCAAGGACTAGGCGAAATAGGCAGCAACTTCTCATCCTCAATAAAATGAAGAGGTAGGATTCTGCAACAGACTCAAACCTCAAAAGCCAGCTTTATATGGAGGACATCTCTGAGAAGTTGTCATTCTCTAGCAATAAAGCTACTTGCCATATCCAAGTTACATGCATCAACCCAGGAATTAAACTGAAAAAGAAAGACAGACAAAGAAAGAAAATGAGAAGACACTTAAGCAAGATGCAACCCCAAACTTCCAGCTCATCAAGGCAAACCCAGGGGGCAATGAGGTGGACCAATTCAAAACCCACCCTCCTGGACTCTCTGAAGTGGTAGCAGCGAAAGTGACAAAGCTAATGAATGAGGCTCTAGGAAAAAAATCAAACCAGAAATAGTGTCCCAGATAACTAGAGATGGTGACCATAATGAAAGACATGGTTAGTGACTCTAACAGATACAAATTTTTTAAAAAGTAGAGAAGCTTAAGAAAATGATGGAAACCATGAATGACCAACACAGGAAAGAAATGGAATCCATAAAGCAGATATCCAGGAGATTAAAAATTCCATTGAAAGTTTACACAGTAGAGTGAACTAATATGAGGAGAGAATATCAGATATAGAAGACAGGACTGTGGTTAGTGATCATGAAAAGAAAGACTTCTTAAAGCTAGCAAGGGACCATGAAAAATTAATCCAATCAGAGTCAATGAAAAACTAAGATACAGGGCAAACAACATAAAAATTCTGTTCACAGAAGTAACCACTTCTGTGATTGGGAAGAAAACTTCCCAAACAGGGAAAAAGAATTTGACATACAGATCAGTGAGGCACACAGAACTCCAACTAGCAATGATCAAAAAAAATCTACACCAAGGCATATAGTAGTCAAGATTCCAGAAATTCAATATAAGAACAGAATAATAAAAGCTGTTAGAGAAAAGAAATAAATTGCCTATAAAGGAAAGCCATCAGAAGCACAGCAGACTTCTGGACACAAACTCTCAAGTCAAGAAGAGCTCAGTGGCGCCTGCCTCACAAGCGCAATGTCCCGAGTTTGATCCCCGGTACCAAAAAAAAAAAATCTATTGATGTTTGAGATTTTACTTTGTATCCATCTAAGCTACTGAATTTTTTTTTTTAGTGGGGGTACGCTATGTAGTTCAGGCTGTCCTTGAACTCACTATGTAGCCCAGGATATGAACTCACATGTCGATCCTCCTGCCTCAGCCTGCCAGTGCTGGGATTACAGATGTGTGCTCCCAAGCCCAGCTTGAATTTGGTTATTAAATCTAGAAGAGTTTTGGGTTCTTCTATGTAGAGTATCATGCCATCTGCCAATAATGGTAATTCAACTTCTTTCTTTCCTATTCTTATTCCTCATTTCTTCCTCTTGTCTAATTGCTCTGGCTAATGATTCCAGAACTATATTTAGTAAGAGTCGTGACAGTGGATATCCTGGTCTTGTTACTGATTTTAGAATGAAAAGCTTTCAGTTTTTGTCCATTTAGTATGGCTGTTGGTTTGTCATAGATGGCTTTTATCAGATTGAGATAAAGACCATCTATTCCAATTTTCTGTAGGATTTTTACCATGAATGGGTGTTGGACTTTGTCAAATGATTTTTCTGTATCTATTGAGATGATTGTATGGATTTTGTACTTGCTTCTCTTAATATGGTGTATTGCATTTATTCATTTGCATATGTTGAACCATCCCTGCATCCCTGAGATGAATCCTACTTGGTCATAACCTTCATCAATCATTGTTACTCTCATGGGGGAGGGTGGGTAGGAGAAAAGGATGTAAAATGAATTAGGATGTGTTATGTGGAGTCTGACCTCTACCATTCTAGGCTGACTGGAGGCTACTTTGAGCCTCTTCCATCCCCCCATGCTTTTACACCTGCTAAAGCTGTATTATCTTGGGTTAATAAGGCCCAGTGGCCACAGCTACACCCGTAACTCCCACCACATCCTTCAACCCTGCTCCTGGCAGGCAGCCACCACTCCCTAATTCTCAGCCTTGTCTCTGCCAGGCAGCCACCACTCCTTTGACTAACCTCTCCCCCTTGAAAGGCCTATTTTGAACTTTTCCCTTCACAGCCTGCCTTTTATGCTCATGACCCTATAAAAGACTCCACAGCCTGTATGAAAGCGCCAAGCAGTCCCTCTCGGGTTGTCCTAAATAAACCTGTCCTGTTGTGCTCATGCCTTTGTTTTTCCTTTTTCCCTAACATTATGTATGTGTACCAACTCTCCAGCATGAATGCAATCATGATATACTGTAAACTTGTACTAATACAAATAAAAATATTTTTAGTCTCATAGAGATGTGCTAAAAATAAGTAAAAATTCTGAAATAATACAGGTTTGTTAATTTCCCTTTTCTTCCTTCCTCCCTTTTCCTTTTCTGCACAGGGGATTAAACCCAGCCCTTTTCAAACATTTTTTTAAATTCTGAGAAAGGGCTTCCCCAAGTCACTAAATTGCCCAGGCTGGGCTTAAATCTGATTTGATCTTCCTGATCCTCTTGCCTCAGCCTCCCAGAGTTCTGGGATTACAGGTGTGTGGCACCACACCTTGCTCAGAAATTTTTTCTTGCTCAGGATAGCCTTGAATATGTGGTTCTCCTTGCTTCCTGAGTAGCTGGGGTTGCAGCCACCACTCCTGGTGATGACAGAGTTAGAAAGGAGCACAAGAAATCGCAGTCCTATCTTCAGGAGGGTGAAATCTGGAAGAGGGCTTTCTAAGAAGTAAAAAGGATCACTATCATTATTACATTAATTTAGTACTATTTCAAATCTAGTACATGTCAGAGAAATACCATATAAAAATAATTTGAAAACTATGATGTGGTTGTATTTCCAGTTAATATAATTACTTTCTAAATAATATAATCAACAAAATAACAACAAACATGAAATATGCAAATGAATTATGGCACTTATACCATGCCAGCATTAAAAATGAAGTTTTCAGACTAAATAATGACATGGAAAAATGCTTTGTGATACACAGCAAAAAAGCTGGAAAAAAAAAAAGCTGGCCTAGATACAGAGGGTTCTAATTTTGTCAGAAATAGAGAGGTATATAGAAGAAAACAAATAGTTGGATGGTGAGATTACAGACAAATTTATTTCTTGAAATTCTTTCTGGATAAAATAAACATTTCAAAGAAGTTCTAATACTTAAGGCTTAATGGTGCATTAGGTTTCAATTTAACATGTCATACTAAAAACCCTTTTATTTTGTCAGATACCACAAAGCAGATAGACACAAGATAAAAAGTAGTAACTGAAAAGGGGAAAACTCAATACTAATTTAACTCTTTGTTTAGTGTATAAATTATGATATATCCCTGCCTGCTAGTACTGACTATGGCTCAATAAATAACATGCATAAATCTAATTCTGTCTTATTACTAAATCACACCTTGAGAATAATTATAACAATAAGAAGGATCACCTATTATGTCCATTGATAATGGACTGTGTGACTCCCCAGAGTGTTTTTCCATCAGCTCTCCTATATCACTGCATGAAGAGGACGAAGACAATCCCAGTCTAATGTATCTTCCTTTTTTACCACAGAGTGAGCAATCTACTGGCGTGGCACTAGGTCCTCGGGGCAGCTGAACTTGCTCTCTGTTGTAGTTTCTGACAGCTCCACTGTGATGTACAGAGCGTTCTCGTTGCCAGATGTAATGTGTTGGTGCAATGGCCATGACCTATAGTGGAAAGGTCACTTTTAGAATTCTAGTAAAATTTTAAAATTTAGTAAAATTAAGAACAAAAATTGTAACTCAGGAAAGCTGTTTCTTAATCTGAGATAAAAATCTAACTCACCAACAAGAAAAAAAGTGAAAATAGAAGAAAAAATGGAAACAAAGCTTTTGTACATAGGGAGGGGAGAGAGGTTGAGGGGGTGGAATGGGATCAAATAAAATTTATTAGTTAAAAAATCTAACTCACCAATTTAAAGACAACAATAACAAAACATCTCCAGATAAGGCAGTATTACTATTAAGTGATTAAACTGCTTGACTTAAGACAATAACTGACAAAGTAAACTATTACAAATAGGAAATAGAATGAAACAACCTTCCAAGTTTTTAGAGTGTTTATTTAAAAAATTCTGAATATTCCAATTATAGGAAAGATAGATGGCTCAAAAGACATAATTCCCTCCCTCTTTTTTTTTGGTACCAGGGATCGAATTCAGGACCTTGCGCTTGCGAGGCAGGGGCTGCGGAACCACTGAGCTAAATCCCACTGAGCTAAATCCCCGGCACCCACCCCCTTCTTTCTGAGATAGAGTCTCATTATGCAGTTCAGGCTGGCCTTGAACTCATGGTGATCCTTCTACCTCAGCCTCCCAAGTGCTGGGATTACAGGCATGTTTGTAATTGTGGCAAAGAGTAACAGTGAATAAGAACAAAGGTAAAGTACCTAATGTCTTTGTTCCTCAGTTTCCTAATCTATAATATGGAAATAATAGTGTACCCTGGAGAGTTATTTTGATTTTTTGAGACAAGGTCTCACTTTGTAGTTCAGGCTGGCCTGGAACTCAGTGATACTCCTACCTCAACCTCCAGAGTGCTAGGATTACAGACTGCCACTGTGCCTGGCTAATTGGTTTTTCTTGGCGGGGAGGGTGGATTAAGAGGAATAGATGAGATATGTGCGACGGCAGGGTCTCACTATGCAGTTCAGGCTGTCCTTGAACTCACTATATACCCCGGCCTGGCCTAGAACTCTGTGATCCTCTTGCCTCAGCCTCTGGAGTGCTGGTATTACAGGTATATGTCACCATGCCCAGCTCTCTGGCACTGTTTTATTAAGGCTAACTTTACTTTAGCTTTGGGATAGATTTAGTTTCTTATCATGGCTTTAGCACTGGTAGCTGTATGACTTGAGCAAGTTATTTAAACTTTGTGAGGCTCAGATTCACTATCTCTAAAATAGAGATGCTATCTACAACAGATTGTTCTGAGACTAAATGACATATATCTGGGTAAAATCCTTATCACATATTAATATCTAGGAAGTGATAGTTATTTAAGCAATCAAGCTAGGGAAGTATACCCTGTGCTGATTTCATAAATCTAAAACTTTTATACATTCTAGCAAAAATATTTAGTTGCAGTTATCTACAATCCAAAGTAAATGAGAATTGTAACATTTGAGAGCTAGACAGAGCCTTATTAATTGCTTAGATCAGTGATTGTCCAGTGTTTTAAAATGCCCAAGGTTTCCGAAGTGTATTAGGAGCCCTTGGAGGGACAAGGCAGAGCAGCTCAATTTTGGGGATTAAGAAAGCTTTCCCATTAAAACTTGAAAAAAATCCAGGACCTTGTGCTTGTGAAGCAGGCACAGAGCCACTGAGCTAAATCCCCAGCCCCCTGGTGTTACATTTTTAAAGTATATTTTAAGATTGAATTTATTTTATAGCCCACTTTTTAAATCCTTCAAATAAGTTTTCAAGCAAAAACATATACTAGCCAGGCGTGGTGGTGCATGTTTCAGGAGGCTGAAGCAGGAGGATTACTGCAAGGCCAGCCTGGGCTACACAGTAAATTCAAGGTCAGCCTGAACTACATAGCAAGATCCTGTCTCAAAACAAAACAAAAAACAAAATAAAACATTATGTAATAGGAAACAGAGGGACAGATCTTTTGAGAATGAAAAGGGGACCAAGAGATGGGGGTGCAGGGGAAGAGGACATAAAGAATTAAAATGTGTTACGTACATGTACCAACTCCTCACAATGAATGTAATCATTATGCACTTCAAAATGTACTATTCAAAATAAAAATCTGAAGGAAAAAATGCACAGAATGTTTAACTAGCCTGTAATCCCAGCACTCAGGAGGCTGAGGCAGGAGGATTACCTGAGTTCAAGGCCAGCCTAGACTGCATAGTGAGTTCAAAGAGAGATACTGTCTCAAAAAACAAATCAAAACAAAAAAATGCTTAAAGTAAAATTCTAACAGAATTTATCTTGCTATGTTAACATTAGGACAGGAATGATGTTAATTATTTTTTATAATAACTTCCCCATGTCCAACACTGAACTTGGTGTTATTTATAAACTAGCTGTCAAATGAATACTTTGAGAACAGAATAAAACCTACTAGGTAGCTGCCTTTTCTATACAGTAATATGTTTCAAATTGCTGGTTGGAAAAGCAGCAGCTCATCTAGCTGCCTTGGATTAAGGGGCAGGGCAAAGTGAGCACAGTGAAGAATTTTTTATACTTCATGGATAAGAAGGTATGAAAAAGAATTGGAAGTCTTAAATTTAGTGCATTCTATCAGTTAAATATTTCTGAGTATTTACCGTATGTCAGGGCCTGTTCTAGGCACTGGTGATACCATAAGAACAACATAAAGACCCTTCCCTCTTGGGAAAAAAAATATACATATAAATTTATATAAAATATATATAAAAACAGGAACTGAGGAACGAGGATCCCTTAGCCCAAGGATTTGCGGCTAGACTGGGCAACACTGAGACCCTATCTCAAAAAACCCAAGAAATACATAAATACATATGTGTATGTATAAACATATACATATATAAAACACATACGTACATATAAACATGTATACATATATGTGTATTATATATATTTTTTCCAGTGCTGAGATTAAACTGAGGGCCTTGCACATGCTAGGCAAGTATTCTACCACTTAGCTACATCCCAAGCCAGAATTTATATTTTAGAGGGAGAAAACAGAAAGATAACAGGCAGGATAAATACGTAAAAAGAGTATATTACATGTTGCTTAAATGCTATGATGAAAACTGGAACTGAGGAAATACAGATAGTGAAAAGTACTACTTTTAAAAACAGCTTCACTGAGATATAGTTCATAGATCATACAATTCATCCATTTGAAATGTACAATTAAGTAACTATCTAGAGTTATATAACCATTACATCAATTTTAGAGTATTTTAATCACCCCCCAAATAAAGCAGTCATACCCCATTCCCCCGTCCTCTGTCCCTAGTAGTCCACAGTATACTTTCTTTTTTATTTTTGAAAGGCTCACTATACAGTTCAGGCTGGCCTTGAACTCATTATGGAGCCCAGGCCTGGCCTCAAACTCATACCAATCCTCCTGCCTCAGCCTCCCAAGTGCTAGGGTTATAGGCCTGTTTATCTGTTCATCAACTGACAGACATTTAAGTTGTTTCCATTTTTGGCTTTACAAGTAACAATGCTATGAACATTTGTATATAAGTTTTTTGTTTTTTTAAAAAATGTATTTATTTTTTGTGTATAAATTTTACATGAACATAGTTTGCATTTCTTCTGGGTATATAGCTAAGAGAATTCCTGGATCATATGGTAACTCAAGTTTTTTAAAACTGTCAGAATATTATTCAAAGCCACTACACCACTTTACATTCTTATCAAAAGTGTGTAAGGGTTTCAATATTTCCACATCCTCACCAAGACTTAATTGTTATTCATAGACATCATAGTGAATATGAAGTGATACTTCACTGTGCTTTTGATCTGTACTTCCCTGATGGCTAATGAATTTGAACATCTTTGGTGAAATTTATTTTTTGATACTTTGCCCATATTTTAGTTGTTTTTATTATCATTATTATTATTTAGACAGGGTCTCACACTATGCAGTTCAGGCTGGCCTCAAATTCATGGCGATGCTCTTGCCTCAGCCTCCTGAGTGCTGGGATTACAGGCATGCGCCACCATGCCCAGCAGTTGTTTTAATTATTGAAAGAGCTCTTTACATATTCTAGATACAAGTTCCTTACCAAATAGATGATTTGCAAAACTTTCTCCCTTTTTATGGACTGTCAACTTCACTCAGTGTCCTCTGAAGTTTTAAACTGTGGTGGGTTTTTTTGTTTGAGACAGGATCTTGCTTTGTAGTTTGGGTTGACCTTGAACTCACCATGTATCCCAGGCTGGCCTTGAACCTGCAGCTATCCTTCTGCCTCAGCCTCCACAGTGCTGGGATTACTGCTGTATGTCACTATGCCCAGCTTGAAGTTTTAAATTTTGATAACATCCACTTAACTCATATATTCCTTTGTTGCTTGTACTTTTCGTGTCATATTTAAGAGACCTAACTGAAGGTCATAAAGATCTGTCTGTTTTCTTCTAAAATTTTTAGTTTTAACTCTTACAATTAGGTGTTTGATCTATTTTGGGTTAATTTTACATATGATATAAAGTAGGGATCCAATTTTATTCTTCTTTGTGTAGTCAGTTGTCCCAGCTTTGACATGGACAGCTAACAGATTATCTTCCAATTCATATTTAATTGCCTATTCTTATTTTATTGTCTGATTATTTCAAACTTAACATGTCTAAAATTGAACTTCTGATTCCCCCACAGAAGACTTCTTTTTCCCCAGGGTTTATTTCTGTCCTCAAAAATATTGAGGACAAACATATTGAGCACAAAAATACTGAGAACCCCTCAACCCTCTTTCTGGGGTCTAGTCCCAGCATCTCACGATGCAAGGAAGCATTCTACCACTGAGCTACACTCCTAACCCCTTTTTAAATTTTGCTGGGCTTGAACTTATTTTTATTTTGTATGTTTTGGGTTTTTGGTGTTTTTTTTTTTTTTGAGACAGCTTTCAGTTGAGGCTGGCTTTAAACTTACAGCTATCCTCCTGCCTCAGGCTCCTGAGAGCTGCGATTACAAGTGTGCGCCACCATGCTTGGCTGGCTCTGAATTATCATTCTCCTACCTCAGCTAACCCAACAACCTAGTAGCAAGGATTGCTGGCATGTGCCTCTGTGGCTGGCTCCCTTTTGAATTTTCTTGGCAATCTTGTGAAGGGAGACAGAAAAGGGGGGCGTGAGAGCCAGCAAGCTTCCTGAGTCTTCAATTCTATTCCACTAAGCTAGATATTACTTTACACAGGTAGAAAAAGGTCTCTGTCATGCTAAAAATTCTGATCCTTTTTATTATTCCACATGAGACATCTTTCTCCTGAGATCCTGCTCTATTCTAGCTGCTCTTTTCTAGGTATACAATTGCTGCTCAGTGCTCTTCATGTGTGATAGGCAGAAGCAAGTGCAATACTTCACAGCCTGTGATTGCTTCCTTTTTTCTGCAACCTAAATCTATATTTTCCTGTAAGTCCTGTTACATAACTGACTTTTCAGCTCCCTACACACTTTGTTTTGTTTTTTGTCTTTCACACTCACACTAATCATTCATACCATTCTCTTTGGCTCTTTACAGTGTGGTGCCAGCAGCTGAGGAAATTTCAGTTCTAATAACATGTATGGAGGTGGCTGCAGTTAAGATGCTAGTCACTGCAGTTGAGGGTGGGTAGGTGGGCAGCCTAGCTTGAGGCCACTACTGCCAGTCCTGGAGTCCTGCTTCTGATGTCCTGCTATGACCTTATCTGAGTATCCTACAAGCCCTCAATCTTTCACTTAGAAGAAGTTATTCAAATATGGCCCTATCACTTCCAAAGATGTGCAAATCATCCAGACCTGACCTGGGGGAGGTAGTGACAAAAAGCAAACAAAAACAAATGCAAAACCAAACCAAATAAGCAAAACTCTAGGACTCTTCTAATGCTCTGTAAATGGAATGAGTCTAGTTTAAATACTTTGATGAGGATCTATTAATTTGAGGGGGACTCATGTGCCCAACTTTTCATCTTTTTCTATTGAATTTAACCTTGAAAAGGCTTGGCCTGCTGTGTAGTCTTCTAAGTTATTTCTGAATACTTGCATTTCCCCAGGAGTCAACAATCCTAACTTAATTTAATCTGTAAATTTACATGTTTGGTATGTCTTCATCCCATTAATAAATATAATTCACAAGGTTAGTTCTGGGCAGAATTCTGTGACATACCACATACGTCTTTACTCAGGTTTGACACAAATCCATTAATTTGATTCTCTGGCCTGCAGTTATTTAACTAGATAGGATTTTCATTTAATTACAGAATTATCTACCCACATTTATCAAGATTTTTGAATTAGTACAAAAGTTTACAGTGATCGTTGCTTTTTGTTTAATTTTCTAGCATTTTTATTTAGTTTGAAACATTAATTTTATTAAAAACCAGAACAGAACTAGACACAGTGGTGCACACCTGTAATCCCAGCACTCCAGAGGCTGAGACAAGAGGATTTCTGTGAGTTAAGAGGCCAGCCTGGGCTACATAGTACAATGCCACCCTGAACTGCATAATGAGACCCTGTCTCAAAAAACAGAACAAAACAAAACAAAAACCCCAAACATTTGATAAAATAACTTTTTAAAATTTTTAGTGTCTTGCTGGTTTGTCTGACACTCCCTCCCCAATATGACACCAATTGAAACTTAATGTATTTTATGTGAAAAGTACTATGGTTTTTAAACATATATAAATATTTTTTATTTTATTTATTTTTGCTTTTTTGAAACAGAGTTTTGATATATAATTCAGGCTGGTCTTGAACTCACTGTAGTGTAGCCCAGGCTGGCCTCAAACTCATGGCAATCTCTGCCTCAGACTCCCAAGTGCTGGAATTACATGTGTGCCACCAAACCTGGGCTATAAATTTATTTAAATTATATACCTTGTTGTATTTTAATCTTAGGAACTTGGTATTTCTCATACTTTAGTGGAAATTATTACAATCTTCAATAAGATATTTTGGTATATCTAAGCCATACTTTACCAATATACTGGTGATCTTTTAGATAGGAGAAGCAAGCTAAAATAAAAATACTCACTACAGAAGTAACCTGCTCTGAAAAACAAATGACAATTTTTAATTAGTGTGGTATAAATTCAAACAGCAACATGGTAACACAAAGGTGTACTCACAGTAATAAGCAGGGTTAATGACCTATCCTTATATATACAAGAAAGGGAGAAATATTAGAAGCACATTAAAAAACAAGGAAAATTAGATAACAAATGCAAAGACTACATATATGAAGTATTTTTATATCCTTACCTCCTCACAGCATCGCCTGCTTACAATAGCCCTATAGTCAATTCTATCCCAGAGCTGGTCCCTTAACTTTAAGAAATCAGGGAATAATTTTCTCCAGTTTTTCCCTAAAGCCCACGGAAAAATTTCATATTTAGATTCTTCTTCATCTTCTTCAACTGTATTAGCCAGATACCTAACAAAGAGGATCAACAATCCAAAAAAGAAATGAGTAAGAACAAGAATGGTAGTTAACCAAAAGAAAAATATAAATGGTTTATAAACACAAAAGATGTTTAGCTTTACTCATAAAAAAATGTATAACAAAAGGAGATTCAGTGAATTTCACTTTGTTGGGTTCTGGGTATTTTTGTATTCCTATAAATGTTGAGCTTTGTTCTGGGATGCAGTTATTTGGAAAACAATCTAGTTCTTCAGGTCATACTTATAAAATTTCTTAGATGGATCCATAGCAAAGTTCATTCTGGGGCTAATAATTCCCCACTGCTAAGGCAAGACCTTCCTGAGTACTTTTCTCCATGAATTATGAGTTTTCAGTCTGACTGTGAGAACAACCATTGCTTCCAGCCCTCTGTGAATGAATGTAAGGAAGACACCGTTCTTAATCTTTGCTTATTATCTTTCCCTATACTCAAATAGTTTCTTTATATACATATCGGAATCAGTATTCTGCGGAATACTTGAGGGGACAAGGCATACATAAAAGCAAGAAAACACAATCCATAAAAAGAAAAAAAAAAACTCCACCAAAACCAATCCAAATTCACACATATAAGAACATTATAAGCGGGCCGGGGATTTAGCTCAGTGGTTTTGCCGCCTGCCTCGCAAGTGCAAGGACCCAAGTTTGATCCCTGGTACCAAAAAAAAAAAAAAAAGAAAGAAAGAAAGAAAAGAAAGAACATTATAAGTTATAAGTATTCCACATACTAAAAAAAGTAGACAACTGAAATGTGCTTCAAGAGAGAAAGACTAGTACAATGAAAAATACACTGAATGAGATAGCACATTAAACACTGCAAAAGAAAAGAAGTGTGAGGCATGCCAATAGATCTAAAATGAAATACACAGAAAAATAAAAATTATGAACACAGCATAGGCAGATGTAGGATAACTTTAAGAAATCTAATTAAGGTGAAAGTGGAGTCTCTTGTAGACAGCAGGTAGACAGAAAAAATTTAAAGAAATAATGGCTAAAAATTTCAAAATTTGATAAGAACCATAAATCTACAAAGAAGATAAATGGATGTCAAAGGTGAAGAAACATGAAGAAAATTATACCAAGGTACACAACAAACCAGTGATAAAATTTTATGTGAGGTCAGGAAAAAAAAAAAAAAAAACAGGAACAAAGATCAGGATGGAGCAGATTTCCCATCAGAAATAACACAAGCCCCACAGAGAAGTTTCCAGAAAATATGGGTAATTTACAACAAAAATACTACAAAATACACAGGGAACAAGGCATCTTTATTGTGGCTAAAATTTTCCAAGAGTTGTTTGTTGAAAGGTAACTATCTTCAAGCCCAGGAAGCCCATCAAATCTCAAGTAGGTTATAAAGAAGAAACCAGTGTCTACACCATAGAAAAAGGTGTTCAAATTAACTAGAAAGGAAGGCAAATAATCCCAAATGGATTCTTGTGATGTGAGAAGGAATGGTAAAGATATAAATATGTGGGTAAATCTAAACAAATATTAAATGTATAAACAATATTCCTAAAATTCCTAATTTGTTGGAAGGCATCAGGTACAATTACAGAATTGCAAAACAAGAGAATATAAGATGGATTCAAAGTCACTGCAGTTAAAATGCTTAAGCGTCTTACAATAAAAATAACTGGACAACTGCTAAAAGGTATCGACTGTATAACTTGCAAACAAGTAGAGGAAAAAAGATGTGAAACACAAAAAACCTCAGTAAAATAAAATGAAATGGAGGAGAAAGAAGACACACAAAAATGGGAGAAAAGAAAGCATTTAAGATGGTAGGGAAAAAATCCAAATACATAATCAACACTGAAATCTTATTCAGTCATAAAAATGAATAAACTTCAGATACACATAGAAATGTAAAGCAATGTAAAGGTTTCCTAAGCTGTCATCGTATGTATTACTGCAAGTTTACTTTTACTCTTTCACACACACATTCAAACACTTTGTACATATTTTATATCAAGAAAATTAAAAGCATGGGCCAGGGATTTAGCTCAGTGGTTTCGCCCCCTACTGCACAAGTGCAAGAACCCCAGTTCAATCCCCGGTACCAAAAAAAAAAAAAAAAAGAAAATTAAAAGCACAGAAAAATGTGTATACTTCTTTTTAATGTAGTTCATAACATACAAGTTCACATATAGAAAATTATTTCTAGACAAATTCTCATGAAACTTAACTGTCCTTGAGAAACGGGGGCCAAGGTATGAGATAAAGATCTGCTTTTAATTGAACACCTTCTTTGTACTTTTTAACCATGTGCATATTCATAGTTATAGTAATATAAAATGAAAACCTACACATTTATTTTATTCTCCCATAACACAGTTACGCATATTTTAAAATTACATTATAAAGTATGTTGTTAAACCCATTCTTTATGTAAGACAAATCATGCTCCCTGTGAAATTACATACTGTAATTTCCTACTCTGGTTTCCCTATTAGCTGGCCCCACACATGTTTGCTGACTAAACTATGAAAAATCTATATGTACTATGATGCTATGTGATTCTACTCCATTTTTTATTTGTTTGTTTGCTTGTTTGATTTTTTGAGACAGGGTCTGGTTACTTAATTTAGGCTGGCCTCAATTCACTGTGATCCTCCTACCTCAGCCTCCTGAATGCTGGGATCATAGGCATGTGCCACCAGGTCTGGCTTCATGATTCTACTATAGACTGACAATTTTTTTAGGCTCAATGTGACAAGATATCTTTATCATGTATATAGAAGTTCTTCTCTATTTTGAAACAGATTCTCTTTGTGCAGAGCCCATTTCTTTTGCCTGATAATTATGTTTATTCAAACAAAGAATTAAGAACCTATGTTAGTTATTAAAGGATGAAAGAAAAATAAGATGCACGTTCTTTGTGCTTAAGGAGTCTATAGTTAAGTAGAGAAAGCTAATAGCATGAAAGTAATGTAAAAGAGGATATGGAAGAGCAATAATAGAAGCTTAAGAGTGTTATAAGAATATATAGAAAGGAAACATTATTACGATTACATGGAAAGGAAAAGAACTTGAGCTTTAGAACTGTGGCTAGCTGGATGTGTGGCACATGCCTTGGGAGGCTGGGGTAGGAGGACTGCTGTGAGTTGGAGGCCAACCTGAGCTACACAGTGAGTTCAAGACCAGCCTCAACTACACAGTGAGGCCCTGTCTCAATAAAACAAACAAAAAAGAACTGTGGCTGAAGGTAATGAGAAGAGCTACTGAATCAGATTATCCAGAAAGAATGCTAAAACATAGAATGGAAATTAATATTCATGTTATTTTAAATAGAAACCTTAAAATACAACATGCATGCAATCTTACAGACTACGACATAGTATAAACTGAATAATGCTTAAAAACAAGTGAAATAAATCCAATTTCAGGCTCCTAGTAAGATTTAAACTAAAGCTTCTTGCCAGGCATGGTGGTGGACACCTATAACCCCAGCACTCAGGAGGCTGAGGCAAGAGGATTGTTGTGAGTTTGAGGTCAGCCTGGGCTACACAGTAAGTTCAAGGCCAACCTGGACTACTCAGCAAGACCCCGTCTTCAGTAAAACAAAAAACTAAACTAAAGCTTCTCTTAGTCCATCTGAAATCCTCAGGGGGGAACATCCTACAAAATGATATTATATTAATGTACAGATACAATACAATACTGAGACATATAAACAGAAATTTAACTTAGTGTTGTTAATAGTTGAATTCAGTCACACTGACTTTGCACCTCAGCTCTGCTCCTTATTTTGTGACTTTGGGAAGTACCTAATCTTTCTAAGTCTCGGTGTTTTCTTCTGTAAAATGAGGAATAACAAAATTTTATTTCATGGGCAAGACTAGATGTTTAATATATAAAACCCTTGTGGTACCTTCCATATAATACTCAGTATTAGCTAACACTATTATACTATATTCTTCCAATTTAGCAATCATCTCCAAATTTTAAAATGAGTTCAATTTTCCCCTATGCACTAGAAAATGTTCCTTTAATTAATGCAGAAGTCAGTTTTTTCTAGTCCTGCTTCTTTAAAATTTTATTCATACTACATTCCCAACTGCAGCATTATATCCAGGTACAGAGTAAAAAACCAAATACTTTCTTTTTTTTTTGGTGCTGGGGATTGAACCCAGAGCCCCACATATGCTAGATAAGCACTCTACCACTGAGCTGTACTGCCAGCTCCAATACATATTCTTAAATTATATCTCTTCTAGTTGGATTCTAACCTATAGATTGGAAAACCATATCATTAAAACCATTTAACAGATTACAATGCTAACATGAATCACTGTAAAGTCAGTGGAAAACAAACTATATTCCTTTACCACATTCCAGTATATTTGGTAAAATTATCAGTGGACATTTGAAGTATTAAATATAAATAACTTATCTTATGAACATAAACTCACAAAGACCATGTCTAAAACATTTTTGAGCCAGGGATGTTGGTATGTGCCTGTAGTTTCAGCACTTGGGAGGCTGAGGCAGGAGGATCATGAGTTTGAGGCCAGCCTGATTCTACACACCAACTTCAAGGCCACTCTGACTACATAGTGAGATCCTGTTTCAAAACAACCTATCTGATCCAAGCTATTCAATGTAAAAAGATAATGACGGTGGTGATTTTTACTATCTATTCCATCTCAATTTAAAAAGAATATTCTAGCTTTGAAAAATCTAAGTCATAAACAGGAGAATTTGGAATAATTTATATGGGAGCACCATGAAAAATGTCAAAGGTATAATACAAACTCAAGTGGAATACTGAACAATAAATCTTAGGAACACGTCAGTGAAAAGAACAAAATTTTCCTATTAAAGTAAAAAATGTATAGCTTTTATATAGAAAGGCCTATACAAAGATATTCATAAAGTTTTAAAATAGCTTCTGTTTTAAGTAAGATATTATACATATTATAAACAATACAAAGAAAACATACTTACAAAGCAACAAAGAAATTTATCCTGGTATGCTCATTTATAGTAAACTTAGCTCTCTTGAAATAAACAAAGGTCATAGCCAAAAGATACTATAAGAAAAAAAGTTAGAAATTAATAGTTTTGTTTTCATAAATAAAACTGCATTTAATACAGTTATTTTAAAGTTTTCTGATTTTTTATCTTATTAGAGAATCACCTATAGAACCCCTTGTTTCCTGTAATTAATCCATGTAGTGAGAAATAGTTGACCATTACGATTAAAATTAACTAGATGGACTCCTACATTTTATTATAGTCAGTTTAAAACCTTACTTTTAAAACTTAAATGTCAAACCTACAGAAAGCTGAAATAACAGTAAAATGAATAATCACACATTCTTCACCTCTATTCATATTTGCGGCATTTGTTTGGTATCTGTGTATGTATGTATATACATACATACATACATACATACATACATACATACAAACTTTCCTCTGAACCCTTTTAGTTACAGACATCCATACTCACTTTCTTTTTCAGCAGGGTGCTACTATTTTGTGTAAGGCTGGTCAGGAACTCCTGGCCTCATGTGATCCTCCCACCTCAGCCTTCCAAGTGCCCAGACTAACAGGTATAATGCCACTATGCCCAGTCACACTCGCTTTTTTTTTTTTTTAAACATGCTGGAGATTATACCCAGGACTCATGCATACCAACCCCAGCTCCTACACCGGTGGTGGCAAACCTATGGCACATGTGTTCTTATGTTTTTAAGACAAAATGTGTTAATGTATGGGTTGTTTTTTCCTAAACTAAAACCTCAGTATTCAGGTTTAATTCCAGTGTTGGGACTTTGCACTAAGTAAATGGGCTTTGGGTTGCAGTTTGGCACTTGGTCTCTACAAGGCTATCACTGTTCTATACTCCTCTCTCCCCCAGGACAAGGGACTGAACCCAGGGCCTGTCCTTGCTAGGCAAGCACTGTACCACTGAGGTACATCAACCCAGTCATTTAATTTCTTTTCATTTCATTTAAACAGGATCTTGCTAAGTTGCCCAGACTGACTGACTTCAAACTTGTTACCCTTCTGCTTCAGCCTCCTGAGTAGCTGGTATTACAGGCATGTGAGCCTGGCTCTGTACTCCGTTGGTTTGTTTTTCCTTTTCTTCTTTATATACGCACTTTTAAAAAGAACCTTTACAAACTGCTTCTAAATAACTTCAGAAATTAGAATAACATGGGTTTATTTGCATGGGGAAAACACATTTTACATGTATTATTAGAAAGATACATGGCTAGCCTATTATTAGAACACATGTCAAGGTCTGACTGTTCAAATTAGAAATAAGTTGTAATATAAATGTATTATTTTCTTTATCATAAAATACTTATTCTATAGTCACAGGATTGGATACCAATGTGATTCCAAGTTTTCACAACTTCCAGTAAAGGATTCTTTGAAGTGTTGATACAGTACTGCTAGTTAGTTACTTTTCAAACATTGCCCCCTGCTGTTCAATGACTTTACTTTGTTTATAATTTCAAAAAAATTTTATTGGAACATTTTAGGTATACAATAATATGACATTCATCATTGGAAATTTGTACCTTTACATAATATATCTTGGTTATTTTTTCCCCATTCCCCTGCCCTCCCTTCAACTCCTCCACCCCTCTCTATTTACAAAGACTTTGTTTCCATTTTTTCCTTTTCTTGTATTAATTCCATTCCCTTCTTTACTTTCCCCAATCCCTCCCACTTCCCCCTCCCCTTTGGACCTTTTCTTTCTATTTCACATTATCTATTATACCTTTTGATCCTTATTTACACTTTCAGTTTCTCACTCCAGAGAAACTATTCGGTATTTACACTTGTGTGTCCTATTCATTTCACTTAAGAGTATCGCCTCACTGTGCATCCATTTAGCTATGTCTCTAATTTCTCATTCTTTATGGCTGAGTAGTATTCCATTTTATTTTTTTTAAAGCCACATTTTCTTTATCCAGTCTCTAGTTGATGGGCAATTGGGCTGTTTCCAAGTTTTAGCTATTACAAACTGTGCCGCTATGAACATGGGTGCACATATATCACTGTGGTATAATTCTTTTGGGAAGATACCCAGCAGGGGAATAGCAGGTCAAATGGGACCTCTAATCCTAATTTTCTTTTTTGGTACCAGAGATCAAACTCAGGACCTTGTGCTTTCGAGGCAGGCGGTGGCACCACTGAGGTAAATCCCCAGCCCCTTGTTCAATGACTTTAATGCTCTTAAAACTGTAACATTTAAAAACTTCAAAACTCTACAGAAACTGGATATTTGATATTAAAGCCTGTTAATTTTAGAAAGTATTAGTTGACATTGTGATTATATTTTAAAAGAGCCTTTATATTTTAGAGATACATTAAATACTTATGGATATAATGTTAGGATGTCTGAGATTTGCCTCAAAATAATCGTTTTCAGAGGTTTAAAACAAACAAGAATGACTATAAGTTAATAACTGGGTTGTTTTGTTTTGTTTTGTTTTTTTGAGAGAGTCTCAGTATTTAATTCAGGCTGGCTTTAAACTCCCTATGTTGCCCAGGCTGGCCTCAAACTTCCAGTGATCCTCCTGCCTCAGCATCCTGAATGCTGGGATTACAGTTGTATGCCACCATGCCTGGCTAAAACGCTTTATTTTTGTCATTTTAAGTATGACAAAATGTTCAATACCAACTTAGTGGGTATTTAATCATAAGCTAGCTTCTGATCATTCCCTTTTCTATTTGTATAGTTTAAGTAAGTGAAGTTATGCTTAACTTGCTATATGACTGCTTAGTCAAAATGGCACTTACAAAGTTGAAATTTCAACTGTTCAGCTAACTCAAAAAGCACAAAGTGCTTGCATGGTGGTGCATGCCTGTAATTCCAGCACTTGGGAGGTTAAGGTAGGAGGATCACCAAGAGTGTGAGAACACAGGGGCCAGGGATTTAGCTCAGTGGTTTCGCCGCCTGCTGCACAAGCACAAGGACCTGAGTTCAATCCCTGGTACCAAAAACAAAAACAAAAAACCTTTCCTTAGGGCCAGGGATTTAGCTCAGTGGTTTCACTGCCTGCTGTGCAAGTGCAAGGACCCGAGTTCGATTCCCGGTACCAAAAAAAAAAAAGAAAAAAAAGAACACAGGCTACACAGTGAGTTCAAGATCAGCCTGAACTACACAGTCAGATGCTATCTCAAACAAACAATAAAACACCAAAAAACAAAACAGAAAAGGACTGAAACTAATATTGTAATTTGTGCGTAAAAGAAAAAAAAAAGGCCATAGAAACATCAATGCTTTGAGTTAAGACATTCTTTTCTGAAACACTGATTCCTAAATAAAGAACATATTATTGGCATTTGTCTTATCTGAATTACGCACAAAATATTAAAATATACAAGAGATTGCCTTAGTGCAGTGAATCTCAGAATATTTTTTACTACAATTTAACTAAAAACAATAATTCTGAAGAAAAAAACCCAGTAATTCTGATCAAAATGTATCAAAAGCATAGTAAGTCTTGTTTTCTTTTCTTTTCTTTTTTTTTGGTACCAGTGATCGAACTCAGAGCCTTATGCTTGCAAGGCAGGCAGTGGACCCACTGAGCTAAATCCCTGGCCCAGTAAGTCTTGTTTTCAATAAAAAAGATATGCACTTAAGGATATATAGTAACATAATAAATGGTGGTTAATAATTATCTTGATACTAAATTTACCTTGTCTGCAATTTTACAGCAGCAGTCCATCCACAAGAAATCTTGAATTAAATCGTCATCTACAACAAAAGATAGCTATGACTTGCCTTTTAAAAATATAATATTGCCTTTCAAAAAAAATAATTTCTAATTCAGAAGATCATAAATAATGCTTGTAAATAAAACAATAATGACAGGGCCAAGGCTGTCTAAGGTGTAATTTTCAGTTCCTGTTTTACCACTGCAAAGACTGTACAAAAAGTGACTGGCATCTCCCCTTCATCTTCCCATCTGATCTGTCTCACTAGGCATATGGTTCAGCTTTAAGGAAGAATAGTATATGTCTTGTTCATGTAGGGTAACTCTAGTTCTTTATTCTTTTCCAAAATCAATTATAAAGGGTAGAAATGGAATCTGATAAAAGATAATTCCACTTTTAAGAAATAATAACTTAATGAATACTTTTTCTAAATATACTTTATTTTTTCGTATGCTTTCTCTTTTTCTATTACTTTCTCTTTTTTAGGTTCCAGTGTATTTTTATTTTTGGAGTCTTTTTCTGTATTTATGTTCCACTTATCTACTTTTATATGAAAATGTCTACATAAAAAGGGTTTAAAATTCACTACCTATTTATCATTAACACTTAATTTTGGGAAAACTGAGCATAAGCTGACAGATCAACAAGCAAAAATGTTAAGAATAGATAGCATCCAGGCCGTGGATTTAGCTCACTGGCTCCATGCTTGCCTTGTAAGCACAAGGTCCTGAGTCTGATCCCCAGTACCGCAAAAAAAAAAAAAGAGATTAGATAGCATCCAAAAAGAAAGTCAAAAACAGTATTTCAACTTTGAAGGCCTCAAATATATAATCTCAAAATATATTGCTAGTTATCAGAACAAAATCTAGGAAAAAACCAAAATATAATCTAGGAAAATCATTTTTCCTCTTCCTCTTTCAGTCTAAGAAAGCGTATATTCAATTTTATATGCTAAAAATATCAATATAATCAAGTATTTGATTACAATTCCTGGAAAGTTCCAAGAATAACTACTGATTTTCTGAGGATTAATTTCTGTCCTAGTAATTCTATTTCTTAAGTTGCATAGAGCTGGGCTGGGATTTAGCTCAATGGCACCATGTCTGCCTCACAAGCACAAGGTCCTGAGTTCGATCCCTAGCACCAGAAAATAAAAAATAAAAATAAAATGGTAGAACCAAGTGTTTCATTTTTTGTGACCAGTTACAGGTATTAAGAAAGTCTGTGGTTAATAGTCTGTTCTACTCTTAATAAGAAGAGAAACACATATTAACCTTCTACATCGTGATGGGGGGACATCTTTGTATCTTTTTCTTCTTTTTTTCTTTTGGTACCAGGGATTGAACTCGGGTCCTTGCGCCTGCGCAGCAGGCGGTGAAACCACTGAGCTAAATCCCCGGCCCCCTTTGTATCTTTTTCTACTTCTATGCCTTACATAATTTTCCTTTCTTCTTTTTTAAAAAAATCTCTTTTCATTTTACTTTTCTTCACATTTTGACCACTTTGACTTAATGTACCTGGCCCTCCTCTATAAACAAGGAGGCCTGCTAGCTCCATCTATCAGACTGCGGTGGCTGCTTGACTTCATTTCCACAGGTACTTACTAGAGCCCATCTATCTTACTCCTTACCCAAAACTGTCTATTTTATTACCATATCTTCAAATAAGGATCCTTTTCTTTTTTGGCTTAGTAGAAATACTATTAAAACGTTACTTTTTGCCTATTGAGAAATTTACCAGCAAAGTAGCACTATCTCATAATCTGAACAAACTCAAACTCAATTTCGTTATATGAACAGGATGATTAAAAAAAGGTATTCCCAAACAGTATTCTCAAAATGTAATATTGAAACTTTTGTAGGCTGATCAATACTTCCAAGGTGCTTGGTCTTAGCTGTTAAAAGTCTTGCAAAGCCCCTCATTCCCAAACCGGTAGCTCACCTGAGTTTTCATGTACCACATTACTTTAGGTCAAACAAAACTCATGACGTGCATCTCAATTTTCAGCACCTACATTTGATACTTAGATTTAAGTAGTCTAGAAGCTAGATGAATGTGAATTTTTAATACACAAGCAAGCAAACCAAACAAAAACCAACATTAAAAAAAAAAACTAAGTAAAAACAAAATCAAATGACTGGACATAGAAATTTAACAAAGAAAATAACACCATTCTTTTTGACCATCATGAAATTGATAAAATAGATGTTTACATTCTAGGTACTTTACAATTATGCTATTAATACTCTCCTTTTTGATAATTATGAAAGTGATAAATTAGAAATTTACATTCTAATTTTTAAGTACTTTATAAAATATTTTAAACCTACCGAATAATTTGAAGAAAGCAGTCATTTCCTGACGCTGTATAACTAGACAAGGCCCTTTTGGGCGTTTAGATTTGTTATTATGTGGACTTTTGTCAGATGCTTGCCAACCATCTTTAAAAATAGTACGCTTGAGATTAATTTTAGGCTGATGTGATCTATTTGACCCTGATTTTACATGAACAGTGACAGTAGGTGGTGTCTCACAACACATCTGATTGTGCCTCATTTTGGTTTCACGGGACTCCTGTAAAAATAAGACATAAAATTATTTACCACACTCACTCATTTCTATATAAAAATGAATTGGATTATACTACCCAATGCAGTTACATAAATGTTACTGAACTTGCTATTTAAAATGTTATTTTTGACAGTGACTCACATTAGAAATTGCTTTTAGAATTTAGTTGTAGGAAAATCTAGCTTCCTTTGGATAACTATATACTTCCTTTTTCCCCAAATATTCTTTCTTTGTTCTTGAGGTACTGGAGATTTAATCAAAGGGCTCATACATGCTAGGCAAGGGCTACACCACTATACTGTATCTCTAGTCCCCTCTTTCTTAGTAGGATAGTATATACTGTTTTGCTTTGGCTATCCCAGAACTCAAAACCAAATCTGAAAGTTAATTACAGAAACCTTGCTGAGTTTATTACTTATTTGGGGCATTCTTTTTTCCTGATTTTTAAATTCTGCTTTAACTGATATAATCTTATAACATGGTTATTAATCATCAGCTCACACTTCTTATAGAATAAAGCAAACTACTGCAGAGCTTAATTATCAAGGTCAAGGATAATATTAAAAACAACCCGTTCCACAAAAGCAAATCTTACTGGCAAATTCCATAGTATATCACAAAATTCATTTAGTCAGTATTTATCAAATAGTTGAAAACATTTCTGTTCAAATCACCAGTGGCCAATGGCTTTTTTTTGGGGGGGGTACCGGGGGTTGAACTCGGGTCCTTGTGCTTGTGCAGCAGGTGGTGAAACCACTGAGCTAAATCCCCGGCCCCAGTTGAAAACATTTCTAGCAAAGAAATACATGATAATGTGCTTTGGAGGATTTTTATAATTTTTTGGTGGTATTTGGGATTGAATCTAGGGCTTTTGCACTGAGCTGCCTCTCCAGCCCTTTTTATTTTAAGACAGAATCTTACTAAGTTGCCAGGCTGGGCTGGAACTTGCAATCATTCTGCCTCAGCCTTCCAGAGTGCTGGGACTGCAAATATCCACCACTATGCTTTACTGCTATAATCTTTGAAGTTGTAAGTATATGAACATACCATGACTGATTATAAGTGCATACCAATATCACAGGCCGTGGTGGAAAATGCCTGTAATCCTAGCTACTTGGGAGGGCTAGGCAGGAGGATCACAAGTTCAAGTCCAACCTGGGCAATTTAGCAAATGCTGTCTATAAAACAGAATAAAAAGGGTTGAGGGTATAGCTCAGTGGTAGAGTGCTTACCTAGCAAGCATGAGGTCCTAGGTTTGATTCTCAGCATCACAAAAAATAAGTAGATAAAAGCATATACAAATATACAGTATTATGATTTAATAAAATCTGAAACAAATTTAATAATCCATCAATATTTAACAATATACATGGTCACTGCTTTAGTAGTAATTGGTAACTCAATTAATAAAGCTAGTATTACTTTTGGGGTCAAAGCATTTCTAGTGTAATGGAAAATGAAGGTATGAAAAGGTGAATCCAACTCTAATGAGAACCTCTGAATCCATGACTCATGGTGACACAGGCAGTCACACTTCCCTTGGTATTCAGTTAGGTACAGACTCTCTCCTTTGTGACCCTCAGAAAATTCCCTGCTTAAGGAAGGAATGGAAAACATTTGGGCATAATGAGGATGGAGTAGCACTGTCCAATAAAGTGATAGCTGCGTAAGTAATTTTATATTTTTAAACACACATTTATTTATTTATTTTTTGGTACCGGGGATCGAACTTGGGTCCTTGCGCTTGTACAGCAGGCAGCGAAACCACTGAGCTAAATCCCTGGCTTAAACACAGATTTAAAAAGAAAAGACAAATTTAATATATTTTGATATAACCAAATATATGCAAAGTATTGATTTATTTTATAATGGTGGCAACATTTTGCATTGATTAAAGATAGGAAAAGCAGGCTGTACAGAGAGAGTTTGGGCCAAGTAAAAGTAGGAAAAAGAAAAAAAATACACCCTACAGCACAGGGTAGGCTACAATGAAGAGACACAATAGTCTGTATCCGAAATAGTTAAAATGTAACCAATATAAAAAAAGAATGAGATATTTTATGTTTTAAATCTTTGAAATCTGGATGCTGGTATGTATTTTACACTTCCAGCTTATTGCAATTTTGATGCTTTTGTGTACATGTGTGGTAGTAGGGACCGAACGCAGGTCCTCTTGCATGCTTAGCAAGTATGCTACCACTGAGCTGTATCACCAGCCCTGATACTAATTTAACAGTTTCTGTGAAATACAGCCCTATCAAAAAAACAAACAAAAAAAAAAAAAGAAAAGGAAAAAATATTTTACATTCCTTCAGTTTTAGACTTCAGTAAAAATTTAGTTCTTCAGTTGCACCAGCTACATTTCAAGTGTTTAACAGCCACATGTGGCTAGTGGCTTCATTACAACAGTAATTAACAAAGAAGTAGGCAGGGAAAAATAGCTCTATAATTGTTTCTCTTCCCTCCCCTCCTTCTTTCTTCCTAGATCCTAAAGTCCAGCCAAATTGAAGGCAGTTATGGAGTTGAGGGTGTGTGGTGCTACAGACTCCATAGAAAGATGAATAGGTGGTAAATTGAGCCTTGAGACTTGCGTTAAGAACTTTATGCTTTTCCTTACCCATCTCACTTGGGAGACAGCTGGAGCCTCATCTGCATCTTTTCCAAGTAAGAGCAATCTTATGTCTACATGGGAAAAACTACTAGTGGTCAGGCTACTCAAACTGCGACAGGAAAGCATCTTAGGGGAGGGATGCAACAAATACAGAGCAACCCTGGCACATATTCCAGGAGGTTTTAACTCAACGGTAAATGATTCTAAAGCGTTTTTATATAAAAGCAACCATGGATAATCAAGAAATATCATGCAATTTTTCAATGAATCAAAAAGTAAAATGTTATGCTTACTGTAGGTTTCCACAATATTCTGTGAAACCCTCATTATGTAGGTATTGGGATACCACACATAAAATTTGAGAAAACTGAAAGGAAATATCTTAAATTCCTAAATACAAATTCATTGAAATCAAACAGTGGTAGAAAAGTTGAGGAGAAAAAGCTGAAGGAGACAAGTTATCAATGCTACAGTCTTGGTGAAATTCCACCGTGAGGTAGTTTTAAATTTTGCTCTTGGTTTAGCTACACCAAGAGAAGAGTTCTGTAAGAGGAAAAGAAGGGAAGACAAATTAAAATGTGAGCCATTTCTCAAAAGCAAGAGACAGGGAAGGAAGAACCTGGAGAAACCGTGATTAATGGCAAAATCCTTTAATGACTTTTTACATGGATTCTACCAACATTAAAAAAAAAAAAATCACCACGGGACTGAGGTGTAGTGGGTAAAGCTCTTGACTAGCAGGTATCTGAGACCCTAGGTTGGATCCCTAGCACTGCAAATCATCATCATCATCATCATCATCATCATCATCATCATCATCGACCATCCAAATTCATACTTGTATAGCATTCCTGCAATCCTACACAAGTAATGTGGGGATTCATTTTCTTATATAAAAAACCTAATGGCAAATCTACTGCCAACTCAGGAAGGGAGGTGAACTTTAGCCTCCTTATACTTCCAATCAAATACCGAGCACTTATTTAATACGTGCCAGTCACTGTGAATATGAATGATCTCATTGAATTTTCAAGACATTTCAATAAGTTTTTTTTTCTTCTAGGATACGCCTAGGGATTGAACGCAGGCCTAACCACTGAGCTGCATCCACAGCCCCGCCCCTTCCCTTTTAATTTTTTTTTTTTTTTTTTTTGAGACAAGGTTTCTCAAAGCTGCTAAACTGCTCACGCTGACCTCCAACTTGGAATCCTCCTGCTTCAGCCAGTGTCGAATGCTTCGCACAAACGAAGAGTGTGTCACCATTATTCTTGTATCATCTCTGACCGTAAGGGTATCTTTCAAGGAAAGAAGGGTTGAGTGAGCTAAATTTCAACTCAACTGCTAAATATAACTGAAATGTTAAATTTATATTAATAACAAAGCTGGCTGGCATTTTAATTTTATTTTTATTTATTTATTTTTAAAGCAGTGGCCAAGTTTATTCAAGAAAGCTACAATGAAGAGCTGGGGAGAAACTCACTCGGCAGAGCGAGTTTGGGCAGAGCAAAGAGAAAAAGACGGTAAAAGCAAACAAAGCGAAACACAGCGTGGGCTACCGTGGAGTTAGGACAGCCTGGCCAGTATTTTAAAACATGCTTATGTTACAGGTTTGTAAACAGACGGAGACGATCCCCATTTCAAAACAGCACAAGCGTCTTTCAATGTGAAATGAAAGATTTCTTTTCCCTACTAGAGTGAGGCTGGGGGCCTCCAGTCGCGGTGGATGTCCTGGAGAAGAAAACACTGACTTCCACACTTTGAGCACCGGGCTGAGGACGCGGCGCCGAGCGAGCCCGCCGCGCAGACGCCCGGCCCAGGGCCGCGGGGAGGCCGGGCTCGCTCAGGCGCCCGCCGCCTCCCAGCCCACGCGCGGGCTCCGGCCGCGGGCTCCGGCCGCCTCCCCCGGCCCCGCGACCCCCGCGCTCCCCCACGCCCAGGCCGCGACCCGCCAGGCACCTGCGGGCTTCACCGCGGGAGGAGCGTCGACGAAGCCGCCGCCGCCGCCGCCGCCTCCTCACGCAGGGGGGCGCGGGCTGCCGACAGGGAGCCGAGGGCGAGGCACAGCCGACACCGGACGTTCGTCCACGGGTCCGGCCGCGCGTGCGAGCGAAGCAGCTGCGGACCCGGGAGGGAAAGCGTGAGCCTGCCGGTTCCTCTCAGCTGCAGCCGCAGCTCGGGCCTCGGGCGGTTGCGCGCCAGGAGCTCGCACCGGACCGCAGGCTCGTGGACTGCCCGCCCCGGGCGCGCGGCCAGCAGAGCCAATCAGCGCGCAGGGCCGCCGGGGACGGGGGGCCGCCGGGTCCCCGCCCCCACCGCCAAGCGCCGCCGCGGCCGCCCGCGCTGCCTCCTGCCGTTAACCGGAGTTCAGGTCCGCGTAGCCCGCGCGACTTTCCCACCCGACCGCTTTCCCGGGGCTCCCAGACTGTCGGTGTTGAGCCTTTGGGCTTGCCTCTGAGATGGTGCCGCGCCCCAGAAGCGAACGTTGAGGCACAACTGACACGCACATCCAAGTACACAGAAAGGGGGAGCACTGTGAAGTACTAGTCAGGCCTACAATGTCTACAGTGGAGGCTTTTCCCCTTCCTTCGTCCTGGCCCTTGCCCAAGGCCCGGTGACAAATGCTTGCTGAATAAATAGGATTCTTCACAGCTCCTCTCCCAACGGCCTTTCCCTTTCTAATGTACCAACTGCCCCCACTTCAGTGTTAACACATCGCACTCTTGTTTTCATGGTGCGAGTCTGTAATTTGTAATTACTGGATAATATTCCAGAACGGATGAACCATATTTATGTCATTCGGCGAAACCACTGAGCTAAATTCCCGGCCCAATTTTTGGGTTTTTTGGTGGGGTTTTTTTGGTACCTGGGATCAAACTCGGTACCTTGCGCTTTTGAGGCAGGCACGGAGCCACTGAGCTAAATCTCAGGCCATTTATGTCATTCTTATAGTTACATTGTTTCCAGATTTTTTGCTGCTATAATTATTACTTAAAAAGCAAGGTAAGCCTCGTCTTACTTAAAAAGCAAGGTAAGCCTCGCCTATTTGTGGTATTTCTTGGCAATTAGTTGCTCAGTAACACTGAAGATGGAATGTTAGTTCCCTTCTTTCTTAGATCCTCACACAGGAAGATGATGACAAAAATTAATACATGTAAGAGAAGGCAATCTGAGAAATAGTTTTTCCTGACAAAGCCCTCTGACATTTTCTTGCTGGCCCTTAAATGGGAGAACAGGTCAAGGGGCATCAACTGGTTGTGAAAATCTTCAGGAAATGGCTGCTTCAAGTTTTATGCTTCTGGCTTTTCCTGAGGATCCTCTCTTTTGCAAGGCAGGAGGGTTTCCTGTGATTACTGACTTCCAGCCTTTAGTATAATTGACTTATTGAATACTGAATATCCACTGCATGGACTACACTATTTCAAAATGAGTCATGGAAAATAGCACAATAATGAAAACAGCATGGCAATACCTTTCTAAAACTTCCTAGCCAGGTATAGACACAAGTAAAATACCAGGCACAGGAGCTATACCAGGGAGATGCATAAACTGTACAATGCAAAAGAAAAGTAGTTGAGTGAAGGTACTCTTTAGGATCCCCAAATCTTCACAATTCAGTGTTTTTTTTGTTTTGTTTTTTGGTACCGGGGATTGAACTCCGGTCCTTGCGCTTGCACAGCAGGCAGTGAAACCACTGAGGTAAATCCCTGGCCCTAGTGTTTTATAAAATTTGCATATTAAAGGCAGCAATTGGATATAAATGATAGCTATTGGGGGCAACTCACTATTTTAAGTTTTTGGCTTGAAATTAATTCACGAATGTTCTCATTCCTAGCTTTTTAAACTATTTTTAGTGCATAAAGTCAATGTACTTGAGAATGGAGTAATTGGTCTGAATTCAGGTACTGTTTTACCTGCAGCATGAATGCAGGCAACTTACTATGCCTCAGTAAATGTAAATGCAGGATGACACCACCTACTTTGTAAATGTGTTTGTGATAAATTTCATAGTGTGGGTAAACTGTCTAGCAATGAGGAGGACATTGGTAGGTATTCTTGTCTCTCTGGGACTTAGGGCTTCAGGCATTTATTCATTTATTTATTTTTTGTGCAAGATCTAATAAAAAACAAAAATAGGAATGGTTGCTTTCCACATTTTCCGGGTTGTGAAAGTTAGCCAGGATTATCTGGGGTGTGGTTCTAAGCTGCATTAGTGCAGCAAATACAAAACGTTGTCCTCCTCACAGGCCAGAAGGCAGTGTGCACAGGCTGTACACCCATCTGGGTTGCTGCCTCCTCCAGCAACCAGGCAGGCAAATCACCTGCACCATGGTACAGGTCAAACCAGGACATCAAGGTGGCTCTTCTCTGACCAACCGGGATTGTGCCCACCTGGTGGTGCTTGGCGGTGAGCAGCAGAGCTGGAGTGTGGGCCAGACCTCCACACTGCACTCTGATACAGGGCTAGCTTACTGAGAGTCTGCTGAGCCTTAATACTGACAGTGGGTGCAGTGGATATCGAGAAAGGCTCTACTCAGATGTGGGCAGGTGCTGCATCACCACACTGCTGGAGCTTGACCAATCTCAGAATACCACAGAAAGAAAGTGGTGATAAACACAACAGGAAGTTGGAATGGTGCGGACAATCCATACACCAGTCTCTCATGTATCCAAACCCACAGTTAATGACAATAACAACAACGATACAAATAAAGGTACAGACAAAAAGCTGCGCTTAGGTTGTGCTGCCACCAGCCAGGAAGGGTGTGTTGAGTGGCATGGGATACAGCTAGTCTTTCTTCAAGTCCCTGGATTCAAAGAGCTTCAGCCGTTCCTGCACTGTCAGGCCTTCCTTCAGACTCTTGGACCTAATATTTCTGAGTTGCTGGGTGACACAGGATCTGTCTTTCTTCAGAAAGTCAGGGTTGCTTTTAGATTTCATTATGTCGTATCCTGCCACAGCAGTGCTCTCAGGGGACTTTTCCCCCAGTGCTTCTGTAGCTGCTTTCAGCTGCTCTCTCAACCTGCTGATATCACAGTCTGCCTTGGCCTTCGCGATGCTGAGCTCCGTATAAATGTCTTTGTACTTGTCACTAGCATACTTTTTATCCCGAAGTGCTGTCTGGAGCTCGTCCTTGGGAGAGCTGATCTCCTGTTTCAGATACTGTATTTCTGACTCCTTGACCCACAATAAGACCTCTAGCTCGTACGCGTCTTTGCCCTGTGTGAGGGGTGACCCAGCAGCCTCCCCATCGCCGTCCCTGGTCAGTAGTGTCCGTAACCATGTGATCTCTGCAGCTAGGCGGTTATTCACTTCCTGGTTGTGGGCGCTGAGCTCCTAGTTCTCGCACTGGCACTGCTGCAGGGCCTGCCGCTCAGCCTCCAGTGCCTGGGCCAGGTGAGCATTCTCCAGGCACTTCTGCGAATACTGCTCTGAGAGGACCTCCAGCTCCCGCTGCACCGACTGCAGCTCCTCCAGGTACTGCTGCCTCAGGGCTTCAATGTCTGAGTTGATACTGCTGATTTGAGATCGCTGGCTCTTTTCCAGCTCATGCTCCATCTCCTCCCGGTGGGCATTCTTCATGGCTTCAATGGCTGAGATAGTGGCAGCAGTCTCCTCAGCCAGGAGGCGGTCCTTTTCCTCCCGAAGCTTCTCTAGCTCCCTCTGGTGCTGCCTCTGAAGGTCTTCAATCTTCTTCTGATGCATCTCCTCCATTGCAGCAAAGCCTCGCTCACATGTGGCCTGTAGCACATAGCCCTCCCGGGCACTTTGCTCATGGCCCAGTGCCACCCTCAGCTGGTCCTGTAAGAGCCAGTTCTGTTCCAGAAGGTCTGAGGCTTCCTTCTGGCTCTGCTCCAGCTCCTTCTCCAGCAGAGAGGTCAGTTCATGTGTAGAGAGCCGGTCACTTCCGTCCTCAGAGGACAGGTGCAAGGGGGCAATGGGCACCTGCTTTTCCTCTTGGAGAGGGGTGGTCTCCACCTGATGCCACCGCTGCTCAGTTTCCATGTTGACATTTTGCGTCTTAAGGTGAGTGGCAATTGGCAGCCCTGGGCTCCGGTCCACCTCCATGCGCAGGGCTGCTTCCTCGATGCTTGTTCCATCCACAGCATCCACCATCCCAAAGCGCTTATGGCGTTCTTCCTGCCTCCGTGCACTCTCCCGCTCTAGCTCACCCGGCTCCATCTCGGGGTACCCAGGCTCACGAGCATCAGGGTGCCCCATGTTATTGGCCCTCTCCTGAGCCAGGGCCTGTTGGATAGGGCGGAACTCAGCCCAGTCAAAGGTCTTGGAGCGGCCCTCTTGCCTTCGCTCCCTAGCGTGGCTCCTCTTCTGCTCTGGATCCAGATCCCCTGGCTCTGCCTCTTGGTTTTCATTTGGCCTTGGGCAAGTATCAAAAGTTGAGCTGCTCTTGTTCTTTTCCTCAGGCAATGAACTGGTCATGTCTGAGGTGGTGGTTGGGTGCACATGCTTCATGATGGTCTGGATCCAATTTTGCCGGATTCCAGATGTCATGGCTGACAGGGTGAACTCACCCTCCTTTGTGTGTATCTGGAAGCCATAGTTTCTCTGGACTAGATACTCTGTGACATCATAACATGTGGACAAATCAATTTCCCCATCCAAGTCCGCTGCCTCCTCAGCCACAGAGTCCCTGTGGTATCTCAGGCTCTGATCAGACAGGACAAACCAGTGCTTCTTCCACTGACCATCTTCGTACTGCTTGGTCAGCCAGCCTTTCTTGAAATTCAGCAGGTCAAGCCGCTTCCTGGAGAATGCCCTTTTCACTGCGGCCCTGGCGAGTGTCACTGGATGGTGAGGGCCTGGCCAACAGGTTTGTCTCCATGTGCTCTGCCTCCTCAATGTCCAATGCCTCAAATTTCTCAATTACCTGGGACCTTCTGTTGTTTGGGGTGCTAGGGCTAGGAGGGGAGTGAGGCGGAGGCAGCTGCTGCTCCTCAGCCTTCAAGTCCTGCTTGGTCTTTTCCAGTGAGAAGTAGCCACTCTCCACCCACACTTTGCGGCCACAGTCCATGCAGTCGCTACTCATGGCGCTCTCCTCTTCTTTGCTTTCCAGCCCTGGTTCCCGCAGGGAGCTGGCAGAAGGCTGGCTTTGGCTGGGACTCTGAGCTGGACTCAGGTTGCTCCCATCAGGCTGGTCCTTGGCCCTCATTTCTTCCTGCCAGAGCGTGGACTAGGTGGTGGGGACTTTTTCTGCACTGGGGCTGCTGCTGCTGTTGCTGGTGGCAGCCACCTTGGCAGGCCCAGGCTCCTGTGGGGTGGGTGGATCCACTTTCCGTTTCTTCTTTTGGTTCTGCTTGTTAGTCCTGGGATAGACCGTGAGCATCTCCAGCCACCCAGTGATGATCTCTTTAGTTTCTGCCCTAAAGAAATGCTCCTTCTCAGGTGTCAGAATGCACAGGGAGAATTTCTGGCCAGTGCGGCCCTCTCCATCCACCACATCTGAGCACTGGTTCATGTTGATGGTACCCTGTGGGAGGGTTGCAGGCATCTCATCCAGGGCGTAGCGCAGGAGGCCATGCTCATAAAGGATGAAGAACCGTCGCTGCCGGTTCCGAGACCGGTGTACTGGGTTGTCAAAGTCAGTCCCATCTGGAGCCAGGAGCAGCCAGCCACCATAAATGGGTTTGGCCCGGTCAGGTCCTCGTCGTTGAGCAGATGCGACTCGTGGGGCTTGAAGCAATTCTGACACTTGCTCTTGTTGAAGATGTTGGCCTGGAATTTCCTGCACGGGTTCTCCTTGGCCGCCGACAGGGTCAGGGGGCGGTGGCGGCGGCGCAGTCCCGGCCCGCGCGCTCCCGGCGGGCTAGGGCTCACCGCGGCCGCCGCCTCAGGCCCCACCGGCTTCGGCAGGCCTGGCCCTTCCGCGGGCACTCCGCGCTGCCGCGCCCGGGCCTACAGCGCGCGCGCGCCGCCCCGCGCCCGCCAGCACCGACGCGGCCGCCGCCTCCTAGGCACCCACCGCCGCTGCCCTGGGCGCCCACGGACGCTGCAACTAGGAGCGGAGCGCTCGAGCACTCCGCCTGGGGCCGGGAGCGGCCGGCTTCAGGCATTTAAACGAGCAGGCTATGAACTATTAAGATGCCTATGGCTTTGTTATTTCCTTATAAAAAAAAAAATCGATGCTAGCTGGCATGGTGTCACAGACCTGTAATCCCAGCACTCAGAAGGCTGAGGCGGGAGGATTTACACCAGTTTGAGGCCAGCCTGGGCTACATAGTTCAAGGCCAGCCTAAACTAATAGCAAGACCATGTCTCAAGAAACTATGAAGAAAAAAAATCAATGCTTGTCCTTAGTCGGGTCATTTTTTTCTTTAAGTGGTAGCAAAGTTATATTAAAGGCAGGAAACTAGGCTCTGCAGGGCAAGTTTGGACCAAGTAAAAGTAGGAAAAGTGGAGCACCCTACAACATGAGGGTGGGCCACCACTTGAGAGAACACAGTGGCCACCTGGTCAACCTCTGCACTGTACATGATTTGTGCCATATTTGCCTGAAAATAAGATCTAACCAGAAAATAAGACCTAGCTTTTTTCAGGATCCTTGAAATATAAGCCCTACCACAAAAATAAGCCCTGAGACTGTCAGCCAGATGGACTCACTTAGTGTGTGTTGCAACACACAATGGACATACCTAAATTAAAAATTATATTGGCATTAATACTTAAAATAAATATATACATTGTAATTATTTGTAAATATCCAAGTAGGAACCTTTGGACGAGAGGTAAACATCTGTGTAAACAGAACTCGAGACCTACTGCTGAATGACCAGTTGGAATAGACACAACGCACAAATACCGTGCACATTTGATGATGGATGTGGTTTTGCCTAATATTAATCTTCTAATTCAATAAGTCATGTTATAACAATGCACTATAAGCAGGCTGCACGGACACGTGCTCATTTAAGGAAATCTCTATTGGGCCCAGGATTTAGCTCAGTGGTTCCACCGCCTGTCTCGAAAGCACAAGGACCCGAGTTCGATCCCCAGTACCGAACAAAAAAAAGATAAGGAAAGCTCTATTACTGGACATAGGATTGGGAACAATGGTTCTACAAGAAATGGAGTCATTAAGAATTCAGGCTGGAATTTGGGGGGGGGGGGGTTTGGTTTTGGCCCTGGGGATCAAACTTGACCTTGCACTTGCCAGGCAGGTGGCGGAACCACTGAGCTAAGTCCCCAGCCCTGCAATTTGGGGTTTTTGAGTTATGATGACATGACTATTTGAATAAATGTAGATGTTTGTAGCTGAATAAATATAGGTTTTTGTACATGAATAAATACAGACTGTTGTACATGAAAAAAATTAAGACATCCCCTGAAAATAAGCCCTACTGCAGCTTTTGAAGCAAAAATTAATGTAAGACCCAGTCTTATTTTTGGGAGAAAAATGGTCATTTGGGTAGCAAAAATGGCCCAAATGCCCACTGACAAAAGCATTCACAACCTTATCAAGCTGAGTGTGTACATATCCTATACTCTTCAGTTTTCACTTTTAAACATTTATAAGAAAACTCCATGTGTGCTTCATGGAGCTATGCAAGCAGAATTAATAAACTATTTGACCATTGAGACATGAACACCAACTACCAGACTACCAACTAATAGAACCAGTGATAGCTATAAAAACGTAATACAGCCATACAGACATTACAGCTGTTTACAGCTGGTACAGATTTGGGGGGAGGTAGATGTCACAGAGAACACCTCTGGATTTTTTTCTGCACTCCTTTTCTGGGACACTGTACCCAATCTCCCAAACCACTTCGGTACAGGTAGGGCAGCTCTATTCATGCAATATTCCTTCCCTTCTTCACTTATGGAGTCCTAAGGGCTCTTGTCCGAGCTGGGCCAAATTCCTTTTGTGGAATTTTGTGCTGTGACCAAGAATTCAGTCTGGATGATTGGTCTTTCAAATGAGAGACACAAACTCAAGAGAATCAGGAACAATCCAAAAAGGTAACAAAATGTCTATAGTTTCCTCCATCATGCGTCTACTGTGTGTCAACATCACTCTAGGTGTTAAGTCAGTGAAGAGAAAAAGTTCTGCCTGTGCTTGTTCTAGTTACACAATGAGACTAAGAACTAAAAGTGAAGGGCCAAATGAGGTGTAATTATAAAATATAATGAATGTTAATTTAAAACTTTTCTTTTTACAGTAAAGGACACATTACCATTAATTCTTCCCCACATACTCCACCTTCACACTTACCCCATCTTTCTTGCCACTTTCTGAAGCAGTTCTTGCAAGTCATCTTTTGCGTCTTTAGATGCACTGTTGTGGCTGTGCTGATGTCCTGAATCTTCAAAATGTTTATCTTTCATGGTCATTTTGACTTTCATGAAGACCCAGCATGTCGCAGTGCCAGATCTGGTAAACAACGTGGATGAAGACACTACTGTGATGTTTTTACAAGTATGCCTTTCTATTGGATGGTACTTGGCAGCAGCATTCATTATATTTTTGGTTCACCCCTTATAAAGACACACCAAAGAGGACTTTCAGAACTGCTTCCAGCTGCCAAGGCTTGGGATGGGTCTTGGGGTGGGTTGGAACTTTATTCGAATAAAGGCAGACACTAGTTTTCTTTTTTGGTACTGGGGATTGAACTCTGGTCTTTGCGCTTACAAGGCAGGCAATGGAACCACTGAGCTAAATCCCCAGCACAGACATTAGTTTTCTTAAAAGAAGAAAAAAAGAATAGGTCATGGTGCTAGGGCAAGAGGATCACAAGTTTGAGCCTCAGCCTGGGTAACTTAGTGAGAACCTCAGTATAAAAAAATTAAAAGGGCTAGGAATGTAGCTCAACGAGAAGGCCCTAGGTTCAATCCCAAGAACGAAAAGGGCAAGAATGGTGGGACTGGTGTTTGATGTGAGAAATCTGACAATGACAATGTATTTTACTACAATATCTTTCCCCCCCTTACTGCAATAGCTTCTTAAAAATTTAAACATTTACCATATTATTTTGCTTGGAGTTCTAACAAAGTCTCGAAGATACGCCCAACACCCTAATGTAATTGAATAAAGAATGATACTGTATTAAAGAATTACAATTTGTATCAATCTGTCAGCAAAAATAACCAATTGAGGGCTATCACTTGCTATCCCAAACAGGCTTTGCAGCATAGAACAAAGATTTTAACCTAGATCTCTTGAGTAAAGCTTTTTTTTGTTTGTTTCGGTACTGAGGATTGAACCTAGGGCTTCATGCATGCTAGACAAGCACTCTACCACTGAGCTACATCCCTGGTCATCTGATGACGAGTTGAATTTCAGTGGAGTTACCAGACCACAAATTAAGACTATAAAACCTGAGAACTATGCTAGGAGACAAGAGATTTACTCCTACAACTTATTAAATTTATCTATGTGTAGCAATTATATATGCATATATGCTAAAAGTTGGATCCTGGGACTCATGCAAGATTTTCTGTGGTAGCTTAGTTTTTAATTTGGTAAGTTGAAGAGGTTCGTGAGTTCTACCACACAAACTTTCTCAAGCGATTACACTCCTTGATATGTTTTCTCAGGAACCTTTTATTAAAGGAAAAGTTAGAAACAATAGTGTTAACCAACAAATTGTAGAACAGGTGTTAATTTATCAATAACCTGCTGCTTAACTGACAATATTTTTGACAACTGTGCCTGGCAAACAGAGGGTTTTATAATAATTGGAATACTGAACTCAGCTGCTTCAGGCATTTAATTTGTTCTCTTCCACCCTCTCCCCAGACACATGAAACCTCTTCTTCATTCTCACATTCACCTGGGATCTTCCACCCTATATAAACCCAAAACATAGTATCACAAATAAAATTGTATTTATTTTTTGCAACACTGGGGATTGAACATAGGGCCGATGTTAGGCAAATGTTCTACCACTGATGTGTATCCCCCAGTCCCACAAGATCTTTTTGTTTTCTGAGAGACAGGGTCTCACTTTGTAGTACAGGCTGGCCTTGAACTCGAAACAATCCTCTTCCCTCAGCCTCCCGGTTCCCTATAAGACTTTATAACCACATTAACTGGTAAAGATTCCTAAAGGAAAGAAACAGATTAATGGCCATTTTTGTAAAAATAAGGTTTAATAAAACACTGGCAATATACATAAAAACATTATGAGCAATTAAGCTTATGGTGCAATAAGTCAACCACTGTAGAAGGTGGTTGTTGAAGGAAACAAGCTTTGACTTTTTAAGTTTCCTAACCAAGGGATTTATTTAGAAATTTTGGCATTCAAATAGGTAAAATCCAATTTTACACATCAAAAATATTATTGTTTTGTTTCTGAAGAAATGTCTCTAAGTTTTGTTTTTATTGAAGAAACATTACGAAGAAAATACAAATAATAAAACTCTTTAGAGTATACTTCTATGGAATCAGTTTCATTTCCTATTCTGTTCATTTTCTAAGGCTCGCTGTATCACTATAGAATTATAGCCACTTTTTAGCTGCTTTAAGAAATTATAAAACACTGAGATCTACCACCAAAAAGGGCCGCCCTATTTCTATTATAGGCAGGCTTACATTAAGTTTATCTCAGGTACAGCACTGACTGAAGTATGGACTCACAAGGAAAGGGAGGTAGGCATTTTAAGTAGACAGCAAGAGCAAATTTGGCCAAGCCATCTTTATTCTCTAAACACATTTTTAGCAGAAACAGGTTTAAAAAGCTCTTTTGGTTTAGAAGTTATGGGTGGCATGGAGACAAGGAAATATACTCGAACTTATACACTGAGAAATATTTCAGTTCCTTGTTGTCCCAATACGGTACTTTCGTATTCTTGAGACACATCTTAAGATGTTCCTAGCTTTGCCCTGGATGAAATTTTTTGAGAGGTGTATTGCCCCTGAACAGATTCATACTTCAAATCAACTTATTTTTCCTTTGATTTAGTTGAGTTTATGTAAGCAAAGAAAGTCATGAGTTGAGTAGCTCCCTAAAGTAGTAATGGTTTAGAGAGGTCGACCCAATAACAAGGGCAGGGAGTATTTACAGACAGAAAAATGAAAGGACAAACAGAAATCGCCAGATTGGTTACCATTCAGCATTTATGTTATTTGGACATGCTTTGGCAGTTTGTAGTATATGACTGGCTGAAAGTTCGGGTGCTTTGATCAGCTTGAGGCCCTACTACTTATTACAGGATAGATGTTCCTTGACTTTCAATGCAGTCATGTCCTGATGAATCCATCATAAATTGAAAATATCCTAAGTCTAAAATACATTTAATACATTTAATCTACCAAACATCACAGCTTGGCCACACAATAGGCATCAATAGCTCACTGCCTCTGCCCATCATCAGTGTGAGTATCCTACTATACTGCTAGCCTGGGAAAAGATCAAAATTTAGAACTTGAAGTGCAGATTCTACTGAATGTGTTTTGTTTTGGCACCATCACGTTAAAATTTAAGTCAAGCCATCGTAATTCAGAGATTATCTGAATATATACTCTGATGTTAGGTTGTAGTGTCTATGTATTATATTAAAGTTTGCCATGTAGGGAGGTAACTTAAGACTAAATTTAACTTAATAATTACTCCGTTTCAATCAAGCTTAACATTTTTTTTTGGTACCGGGGATTGAACTTGGGTCCTTGCACTTGCGCAGCAGGCGGCGAAACCACTGAGCTAAATCCCCGGCCCCAAGCTTAACTTTTGAGAGAAACTAACACCACTTTCTGTCACTATCATAAATGGATTTGTTTGGTCTCAGTATGGGATCCAACAGATCAAGTTAGTTGAGTGATGCTTCATGTTTTCTTCATATTTTTATTGTAACTAATAAAATCATTTTGAGGTACAAAGGATGACTGCTAAGGATGGTTTCTATTTTAAGTTTTAAAATTATTCTTTTTTTGTTGGTACCAGGGAACGAACTCAGGACTTTGTGCTTGCGAGGCAGGCGGTAGAACCACTGAGCTAAATCCTCCGCCCTTAAAAATATTCTTACTGATACTTTTCAGTTGGAAAAAACAAAACAAAACAAAACCTTCCACTGTAGTGGATTTTTCCATTCAAGATCAAACTAACCATAATCACACTGCTTTTGAATTCATGTGATCCACCAAATAACATGTACTAGTATGTTTAATTATTTTGAATGCTGGAATTTTTGGGTTAAATTATATACAGAAAATCGCTAAACTAGAAAAATTACAGGAACAAACAATGTAAGTTACTTTGGACTCATAAGATTTTTTCTACCACAAAAATGAAGTTTTTGAAGGAGCTCTGTTGTCAGTAAATATATATAATGAACATAGTATTTGTAAATGAATAGAAGCTGTTAAAGTGAAGAGTGCTTAAACCATTTTTAAACATGGTAAAATCCCCATCTTTAAATTTAATAACCAATGTTCATAGTTGAGTATTTTTTCATATTTAGTTTTGCCTTCAATTAATTTTTACAAAAATATAGTCAGCAGGTTCCAGATTAATGTGGATTAACTAATACTGAAACTAATAAAAGATTGCCCTTTTCCTGTCAAAGGCTGACTTTCTTCAATATGACTCCTAAAATAATACATCTAAAATTCTATTAGACATTGCTCAATTTATACTCTAAGAAATATGCAATCACATTAAATAAGTATATGCAACCTAATACATATATAATTCATGAACCCTTCAGAAAATAATTCAATGTATGTCAAAATATGTTTAAATGTTTCATTGTAAAAAAAAAAAAATGAATAAAATAATCAGCCAGGCTTCATATCAATTAGACAACTTTTACTAAATGAGAAAACTACATTTAAAATGTGCTTTAAAACAAAATGAAATTAGAAAAAAAGACATAGGCATTTTAAAGAACTTTTGCACTGTGCTGAAAATCAAATATTTCTTGCAGTAGGTAATACAATGAGCCAATCCATAAAATGTAAGTTAACAGAATTCCCAAATTAACATTTTCAAAGACAGTATTAAGGTCAAGAATTTCACATCTATGGTAGCACATAGAAGGGCATTATAAATATGATGTCCATCCCTATGACACTTACAAATTTGACAATGCTCAATAAAAGACTTTAGAATCCCATCCAATAGTGTCACATCTAAGAATCACAAATTTGAGTCCTAGAAGTTCTCCTTCTAAAATCTTTATGTTGACTTTTCTACTCCTTGCCATTTGTTAATGCTAACCCTTGAAAAGAGGAGAGAATAGGAAAAGAAATGCAATAAACTCTTGATCATGTACAGAAATTATTGCTACTATAGTTCACTACAAAGCATATCTATACAATATCATATGACCTTTGATAATGAAAAATCAGAATAAAAATCTTTAGTGACACAGCCTTACAATTGTATACAACATTCACATGGCAATATTAGATAGTGAAGCACCCAATACCCATGGTTGACAAACTGTCCCACTGATCAGCATTCATTAAATATATCCTTCGCATAGAGGGAGGAAAAAAGAGTGTCAACTTTCCAAGGCTTGTCAAAAAAGGATTCTCATGTTCTGTGGATCTAAAAACAAACAAAACAACAAAAACCCCAAAAAACAAAACTGATGCAGGTGAAGGTGTTACCAGAAAGTTAAGCATGCCAAAAGGTGTTTCGTGCGAATTAAAACCTAAAGCCAAGGTACCACATAATCACATTACCAACTAGTTGGGTAATACTATATGAGCATTATCTTCAAGTTAAATGAAATGCTACTGCACAATAGAGCATCAATAAGTTAAAAATTAGAGTGCACAAATCCAAATCAGTGGCAATTTCTGTAAAAAGTAAAATAGTCACTATTAGCTGGAAAGTTTGCCCAGTCAAACTGATTAAAATCATTGGATTGGACCGTCTGCACATTTTTTAGAACTGTCCATCTTGAGAATTCCTTTTTACTATAATGAGGCATAAGTTGTCTTAGTAAGATCAAAAAGGTACATAAGTAGATAAGCAAAGGAAAGTAACAGTTGGTGAATGCCTTTAAAGATCTTCCCATTATTTCACTTTTTAAAATGTTCAGGGAAAAAAATTAAAAATAGTTGCCATTATTCTAGCAAAAACAGAACAAAACAAGCTCAAAATAATTAAACAACCAAGCAACACTAAAACCACATTACACAGATGGATCATCATGCTTTCATCTGGTTTAACTATCACATCTAGTTTAACTGGGATGCTTTTCAACTTTAAAAATTTTGATACATGAAGATGTAACTTTAATGCATAATTTTGAATTTGGATTTAATTTTTTTGAGTATTATAACAGTATACTTATTACAATACAGTGTAGCACATCTTTCTATTAGAAAAAAATTTAAGATCCTTTACCCGTCTCCTTAAGTTAAAGGTGTGACATCATAAAGGGTGTCAAATGGCTGGATGGTTTTACAGTGCACACTTATATATTATGAAGTATGTCCTTAACAAATCTGATGGTTTCTTTATAGAATTCCTTTCTTCACCTTTTCTTCGGTGGATTAGCTGTTCGAGGCGGAGTGACAGGACGTCCAGAATTCAGTCCACCATACTGGTACTTAGCTTTCTTTTCAGATGGTTTTAGTATCTTAAAGTAAATTACAATAAACAATGTTATTCTTTCAACAAATGCCATAAATTTAAAAAGTGTGATTAAAAATGTAAAACAAAACAGCAAAGTTCCACAAACATTTCACATTTAAAGAATGTGCAGCAGGGGCTGGGGGTAGTTCAGAGGCAGGATGCATACTTAGCAAACACAAGGGTACTGTGTTCAATTTCCAGTACTGAAAAAAAGGTGCAAAACATTTGATAACTTACCATTCTATCAACATTTTAGTAACAAAAACTAGAGTGCTTACTTACCCCTATGAACTACCCAACCCTTAATTTTTTTCAAATTAGTTGTATCTCTATGGTGAGGCAAAGAGAAGTGGCTTTAGAGTAAAGAAACTGGGGATCTCATTTATCACATTTAACAAGATAAGTAGTTCGATTCCTGGTACTAACCTCCCCCAAAAAGCAAATACAAAAAAGTAACTCTTTTAAGTCATAAGCTCTAAAGATAGATTTTAAAAATTAAGTTTATTTATTGGTACATTTTAGGTATACAATAGTTACATTTCTAAAGAATTTTTAAATGTATAATAGGAATACTTTTTAAAAAGCCTCCCTAAACTTTATCCATGTATTTTCCATCCCATAAAATTTACTTATTTATGATCCATCCATCCATCCATCATCTATCTGAGACAAGGTCTCTATGTAGTTCAGGCTGGTCTTGAGCTCATTACATAGCCCAGGCTAGCTTCAAACTTGTGGTGATCCTTCTGCCTCAGCCTCCCAAGTGCTAGATTACAAGTGTGCACCACCATGCTCAGCAGTTTACCCATTTAAAGCACACAAGCGAAGTTTTTAGTATATGTACTTCCAATTATACAACCACCACCATAATCTAATCATAGAACATTTTTGTCCACCCTCAAAAGAAATCTTGTTCTTAGGAACAGTCACTCTCCATCTTCCCACAATCCCTCAAATATTAGCAGTCACCTATCTACTTTATGTCTCTACAGATCTGCCAATTCTGGACATTTTACATAATTGCCATCATGACTTTGGTGACAGGCTTTTTCCACTTATGTCTGCAAAGCTCTCCCAAATTATCAGTACTTCATTCCTCTCTGTTGCTAAAGTATATTCCACTGTATGAACAGGCCACATTTAAAAAATTTTAATCTTTCAGATGGGCTTTGGGGTTGTTTCCACTTCTTGGCTATTATACAAATAATGCTGCTACAATCATCCATGCACAGTATTGTGTGGACATATGTTTTCACTCCTCTCAGGGATATGCCTAGGAGTTGGAACTGCTGGATCATATAACTATTTAACCTTTTGATGAGGAACCAAACTTTCCCAAAGCAGCTGTACCAATTTACATTTCCATCACCAATGTATGAAGTTTAGAGTCATTCTACATCCCTGGAAACAGTTAGTGTGACTACTTTTAATGGATGTAGAGCTTTCACACACATTATAAATAGAAAATGTCATGATTTTGTAAGAAAAATGTATAGCAAAGACATATGAAGTATTCCTTAAATGGGGCCTGGACATAGCTCAGTGCGAAGAGTGCTTGCTTAGCATGTTCAAGACCCTGGGTCTGATCTTTTGTGTCATTAGTGATGTTCTTGTGGCTGCCTCGAAGTCCTTAATCTTCAAAATGTTCACCTTTCACACTCATTTTGACTTTGGGAAAGAGCCAGATGTTGCAAAAGGCACACTCAGTGAATGAGGTGGATGAGCCTTAATGTTTTTATGAGCCCACCTTTCTGTTTGATGCCACTCAGCCTGCAGCCATGTTCACCGTATTTTTGATTGCACCTCATATAAAGACACTCAGGAAAAAGTAGCAAGAACAAATGAGACAAGTATGCTTGAAGAGAGGGGTAGTACTCTGAGGGGAATTAATAGCAACATGTCTTTTACTGTAATACATTTTTAAAAAATTAAACATTTGTCATATGTTTTGATCATATTTCTTGAAACGTATCAGTTGGTCCTACATATGCATGCACCTGAGAATTCAACTGTTGACTGAAAATATTTGAGAGAAAAAAGTGTGTCTGTGCCATACATGTACAGACTTTTTCCTTGTCATTATTTTTTTAAACAGTATAGTATAATACCAATTTACACAGCATACACATTGTGTTAGGCATGGTAAGTAAGCTAGAGATGACTTGAAGTATTCAGGAGGATTTACATAGGCTATATGCAAATACTATGCTGTTTTATAAATGGATTTAACCATCTTGGATTTTGGTGAAGGACATAACATTGGTAAATACAAAGTACTAAAGCTGTTTTAGTCAACAAATAAAAACGATGTGTAAAACAGTACACAAAAGGGCTGAGATTTAGCTCAGTGGCTCTGCTCCTGCTTCACAAGTGTAGGGTCCTGAGTTTGATCCTTGATACTGGGAGGGAAAAACCACTACCAACATATAAACGATATAGCTAGTGCCTTTTCACTTGATCTTAGCCAAAAGGCCAAGAAGCGATAAGCTAGTGCCTCTTCAAAATGTAAATGTTTTCTGTTTTTATAAACAGGTACTTTTAAGATTTGGAAAGTTTTTCCTTAAGTAAATATTCTACTTTATTTTTATCTGAGTTTATCCCACCAATTTATCCTGCAAAAATAAAACTCTAAATTATCCATTGTACTCACTTTCTTTTAGCAGATAAGCCACTATCCAACCAGGTCATAGAGGAATTTAACAATTTCAACAACTGAATCAGGAACAACTGACACAATTTAGGTTCCCTATGATCCTCGTATTTGATATGTACCAAAAAGGGGCAGAAGATTTGTGACTGAAAATAGAAATTTCAGCCAGGCATGGTGGCACATGCCTGTAATCCCAGCACCTGGGAGGCTGATGCAAGAGGATTGTTGAGTTCGAGGCTAGCCTAGGCTACATAATGAGTTTAAGGAGAACCTGAACTACATATACATAGTGAGATGCTGTCTCAAAAACCAAAAGAAAGAAAATAGGAATTTCTACTGAGTCTGAATGGTAATCACTTTTGAATTAAAACTGATTTTCAACATTGTGCTCAAGGAAAGAGTGCATATCTAAAAGAAAAATTATTCCGTCAATAGTTTTAGAGTTCTAGTTGCTATAAATTTCATTACCTGAAATGAACACATCAAAGTTTCATCCACACTCATCATTCCACCAGCATTGTCAAATTCACCACAGTAATTTGGGGCTGAAAATAGGGTTACCAACTGTCGTTTAGCAAAAAATTCATATCCATCTTCTACTACCTGCAGAAGGAAATGTTAAAAGTAAAAAGACAGTAGATAATTCTCAACCATCTATACAAATTGGGATTAACGTAGCAAAGGTCTAAAAATCCTCTGCTATGTTTTAGAAGCTGCAACTTTCATTTTCATTCTTTTTTTTTTTTTTTGGTACTGGGGATCAAACTTGGGTCCTTGCACTTGTGCAGCAGGTGGCGAAACCACCGAGCTAAATCCCCAGCCCACGCAACTTTCATTCTTAGACATTGCTTAGAATATTAAAATTGGTGTACCTTTTCTATATAGTAGGTACGTAGTTTAAATGGAATAATAAATGTTATGAAAAAACCTTAAATAAGAGGATCCCATGAGACAAAAAGAAGATATGCTAATAGGTACAGCAAGCACAGGGAGCTGGGATACCAAGTACTTCTTTGACAATGACACTGTAATCCACCATGGAATTCTTTGACTTTTGAGACAGGGTCTTGTGTAATTCAGACCAGCCTTGAATTTACTATGTAGCCCAGGCTGGCCTCAAACCCAAAGCAATCCTGCCTCAGCCTCCCAAGTGCTGGTATTACAGGTGTGCACCACCACACCCAGCTAGAATTCTTAATTAAATGAGCAACAGACAATGAAAACTAAATTTTGCAAAGAGCTTTTTTCTTGCTTTATTTTTAAACTTTCTATTAGTGTATTAAAACATTGAAATACTGAAAAACAATGAAAAAATTACTGAGTTTTACAGGTCATACTGTTTTGAGGTCAGGTCTCACTATGTAGTCCAGGTTGGCCTTAGCCTCCTGAGTGCCTGGCCAGATCATACTCTATAAATTAGCTGCTAGACCAAAAATTTTTTTTTTTGGCACGAGGGATCGAACTCAGGACCTTGGCACTTGCAAGGCAGGTGGTGGAACCATTGAGCTAAATCCCCGGCCCCAGACCAAATTTTTATACAATTTTTTCCTTATGAGTTTATAATTAATGATTTCTACAATTTGTTTTCAGTTCTTAAGTGATAGAAGTAATTTACGTTTCTCAGCTCCACAGATGAGAGAGGCAGGCAATAACACATAAGCATTTTATATTTATTTGCAGTAGGCATGATTATTTTTTGAAGCCTATTTTAGGTATCCTTTGGCAAGCAAAATTATGCTATACTGTTTGCTAATAAATGAAAGCACCTCCAAAATCATTTACTTTATATTTTTATTTTTTGAGACAGGGTCTCACTAGGCAGTTCAGCCTGTCCTTAACTAAGTAGCCCAGGCTGGCCTCCAACTTGTGGTGATCCTCCTGCCTCAGCTTCCCAACTGCTGGGATTACAGACATGCACCACCACGCCCAGCTCAAAATCATTTACTTTTGGGCCGGGGATTTAGCTCAGTGGTTCCGGCGCCTGCCTCACAAGCGCAAGGTCCCGAGTTCAATCCCTGGTACCAAAAAAAAAAAATCATTTACTTTTAAAAATAACTTCTACCTTAGTATTGGGAACATGCCTCTTAAAATTTACCACACAGTACAATTTAGATACTAACTTATTCAGTTAAGACTGTGTGGTCACCTTATCTACCCTCGCTTGGCAATGTTTGGCACTTGGTACATGTTTCTCAGTTTTGTTTATTCATTCTTTCCACATTTAAAAAAAGTATTTGAATTTGTGTTTCCTATTACTGTATAAGTCTTAATTTTAGAGACAACTTGATTAACAAACAGAATAGGGTTTCGGAGACTTCTGGAAGACTACGCAAACTAAGGTAGCTCAACAATTTGACTTCTTAAAATAATCATTTGTATGTAAAAAGACCAGTGAATGGAGAACATAGTTGAAAAAAACTAATTATCAGTAGGAATTTTAGTTAGGAAACTTAGCAATTCTGATCTGGTATCTAGCAGAGCATTTAATTATCAAATCATAAATATCATGCTTATTAAGAAAGCATGTGAGATATAAAATGCAGAGAAGAAACTAGTCATTTTTATTTATCATTTGGTATCACACAGAGGTAAATGCATGTTGGGCATAGTGGCTCATGACTGTAGTCCCTACTGGGAAGGCCGAGGCAGGAGGATCACAAATTTGAGGCCAGCGTGCACAACTTAGTGAGACCCTGTATCAAATAAAAAAAAAATAAAAAAAAAAGAGGGTGGAGGATGTAGCTAGTATAACACTTGCTAAGCTGCACAAGGCCCTGGGTTCAGCCCTCAGTAACACACACACAAGGCAGAAGTAGTTGAGGGTCATGGGAATAAAGTCTCAGAGAAAAGGTAGTTACTGTGAACTTCAGTTAATAAATTTTGCTTTACCATAAAATAACAAAGAATCTTAAATATGTTTATAAATTTCAAAAACTTACTAGTCTCCACAATGGTGAAGATATTTATAAATGCCTTTTAATCAGTGTATCTTATACTAGTTATGTTTTACAAAGGATGAGCACTTGATACTGAGTATTTGCGAAAGATGTACATTCTTCATATATAACAATGATTTTTATCACAGCTAAAATAATAATGACATCCTGATACATTATCTATGACACAGTACAATTCTTCAGCCATCTCAAAAATTTCTTATACTATTTTTTCTGATAAAAACAATATACACATTATGGATTAATCTGTTATTGACAATAAAGAACACACACAAAAAATCTAGATCATGCCTAGATAACTTTAGGGTTCTACTGCACTATACTTCAAAAATATATTCTTTTGAAAGACTTCGTTCCTTATGGCAAGAAAAGGGTTAACAAATCACTGACTGTAAGTGTGAGGTCTAGGTACCAACTCTGCCTCTCACTGCTTTCCTTGTACAAATTCATTTTGTTTCTTTAGACCCCAGTTTCCTCAAAAATAAAATAAAAATAAAACGAGAGGGCCTGTATGAAGTTAACAGTAAGGTATCCAAGTGTTATGTTTCATACCTGATGAGCTCGACAAATCAAGTCTAAATCATGACGATTCAGAAATTTACTGACTACATCAGCTCCAAAAGTGAAGGAAACACCACGATCATTTTCTCCCCAACCCTGCACATCCTTATCTGGGTCAGACCACAGCAAATCACAAAGCAAACCTGTAGGGAACATAAAAACAGCAATTAAAAACAGCAAAACAAAACAAAATGTGTATAATAAAGCATATCTACATTCCACTTTACTTCTGCTGCTCTCTTACCCTTTAACCCAACAACAACAATAATAATAATCACTTGCTTCCAAGTATCCCAACTTATCTGTCTTACCCATTCTTTGTTAAAGCAACTGTACAAATATGATCTTGCCTGGCCTCTTAAGGCAGTATTTTTAAATGCTTTCTCATATAACATATGGATGGCATGCTCTTAGCACAACATGTGGAAATCTTTTGTATATTGTTTCTCCATCTAAATAGCTAATTGATCCAGTACCACTTCCTTTTTTTTTTTGGTACCAGGGATCAAACTCTGGTCCTTGCACTTGCGCAGCAGGCAACGAAACCACTGAGCTAAATCCCCAGCCCATCCACTTCCTAAGTAGTTAATCCTGTCCTTCCTTCCAGAGTCACACTGTTTCTGAACATCACAGTCTATCCTATTCATCCTTCAGCCATTAACATACTAGAGTTTTTAAATAAGTCTTTATATTTGGTAGGGCTAGTATCCCCCACTTAATTCCTCTTCTGGGTGTCTTGGTTACTTTGGATCCTTTGTTCTTCCACATAAACTTCAGAATCAGCTTGTCTAAGGTTCATGAAAAACTCAATTGCTATTCCACTGGAATTGCATTTGATCTACAGTTCAATCTGAGGAAAGAAACATTTTCTGGAAGATTAAAAAAATGGGGGGGGGGCAAAATTGGATTAAATCCTTGATTTTAGTAAGGTCTGGGGCCTAGGAAAAGAAGTCAGGACTAGATTGATACCTTCATCATATTAATAGAAGAAATCTCAGGAAGGATTTCAGAAGTACCCCATGAATATAAAGACCAGTAAATAAGCTCTAAAAAGCCCATCTTTAATAGGCAGGCAGAAGAGAATGAGAAAAAATTACTGAGATTACTGAGGAACATTCAAATCAATGGGAAGAGATTAGCATAATAATGATATTGTGAAAGGGGAAAGAACTGTCAACACATAGGAAGTAACAAAGTTTCAAGCACCCAAAACAAGTGGAGTAGAACAAAGAAAGACACTTTATGACACTTTAATATGACACTTTTAATATAACACTTTTAATATGACACTTTAAGCAATGAGACCTTAACAAAAGCAAAGTCTTTTTTTTGTTTTGGTACCAGGGATCGAAACTCTGGACCTTGAGCTTTGGGACCTTGGGCTTTGGAGGCAGCAGAACCACTGAGCTAAATCCCCAGCCCAACAAAAGCAAATTCTTGATGGTTAAAAGTGAGCAGGTAGGGCCAGGGATTTAGCTCAGTGTGAGTTCCATCCCCAGTGCCAAAACAAACAAGCAAACAAAAAAACCCAGTGTGTAGGTATATATTAAACTGTGTTGAGATGGGAGGGGGTGCTGAGATAGTGATACTAAGTAAATCCCAAGAACTATGGTGGCTAAAGAAAATATGTTTTACAGAATAATTCAGGTTTAAGATTTTTTTAAAAAAGAATTCATCAACATAGTTTAGGAGGAAAGGAGATTTTAATTTTCAGTTACAATGTAAGCTTATATCTTGATAGAAGAACTACTCAAAATTCTCCAGACAATTAGCATGTCCCCTTAATTTCTATCATTGATATTTCCTAACTTCTCACTATGCTGTTTTAAGAAACTTATCAGCACATACAAAATCCACTGGGACACTCTCAATTCATAAGCCTTTCTGGCTGAAGAGGACTCAATTACACACCCAGTGATCTACAATGTTTATACTTTCCAGTTTATTTTCAAAGATGAAGCACTGAGCAGAAATCCCAGGGATTAATTATAATTCCAGTGTGACAATAAAACTATGTCACATTAGAATGCAGGGTATAACATTTGGGAAATATGATAGTTTGGATAGATTAAAACCCAAGTAATGGCAGCTGTGAACAGTTGAATTCTTCAACCTTTATGGAGCAAAGAATTTCAAAGTCAAGATTCAATGTTTAATGACAACAGATTAGGCTACCATTTGGGGGGCTGGGGGGGGGGGTGCGGGGCCACGTTGGTACCAGAGATCGAACTCGGGACCCTGCGCTCGCAAGGCAGGTGGCAGAACCACTCAGAACCACTGAGCTAAATCCCTGGGCCCTAGGCTACCATTTTTAAAGAATTTACAAATTATATTTCTGAAAGCTGCACAGAACAAAGATCAATAACTATTTTCTGGCATCTCAGAAACTTTCTATTAAAATGCTGAAAACAGAAACCTAGTATGTCACCTCAAAACTGATTTACATCTGAATTATATATAAATAAATTTACATATTAATATAAAACCATATACAAAAATTATATAAATGTATATCACCTTTTAAAAATGTGACTTTATACTAATTTCTATTAGGTTTAAACATACTTAATAATTATAATCAAAATCTATGGCAAAACTCTTCCTTTTTCCTCTTGTATAATCGGCATAAATTATGTTACTTAAGTTGTAAAGCAATTTATTACAACATGCAAGTTTGAGAGGGCTGCCATCAAGGGATTAAACAACTACAGTATATGTAGTCATGAACAGCACTGAGAATGCTATCATCAGGCTCTCAGTATACTGAGCAAAACATTTCAATAACACTTGGAAATAAGCAACCAAATACATGTTCTGAGCCCAATTTTGAGTTTCAGTCCTATTTTCCTCCGATACTGGTCCACAAACATTATTAAATGTTTATCAGGGGCCAGGGATTTAGCTCAGTGGTTTCGCTGCCTGCTGCGCAAGGGCAAGGACCGGAGTTCGATCCTCAGTACCAAAAAAAAAAAATGTTTATCAGAATTTTAATCTTAAGAATGGAAAATGAACTTAGTGACTACCCAGACTAATACTTGTTTGATCAGTAACTGATCTCCAGCAACAGAAAGGGAGCATTGTCTTGCCAGTAAGTTACAGGGCCTTTTTTTCATATCTAGTATATTCCTACAGACGCTCCGACACCCCATCCCCATACTACGTCAAGGTCGGCAAGCAGCTGCTGCGAGTCTCTATATTACCTCAGACAATTCCTAGTATGAATATATTCAAATTTCCTCAGCACCAACAAATATTACATATAAAGGGTGGCTCTGATGACACACATGGACAATTTAATACAATAAATGAATTTTATTTTAAAAAGTCTTGGCTGGGTGTACTGGTGCATGCCTGTAATCCCAGCAATTGGGAGGATGAGGCAGAAAGATCATTGTGAGTTTGAGGCCAGGCTGGGCTACACAGTGAGTTCAAGGTCAGCTTGACTTACATAGGGAGACCCTGTCTACAAAACAAAACACAAAGTCTTTTGCAGAAACGGTAAGGACAGTTTTATTTATGTCAATGGTTTTAATAATGTGAAGGTATGACATAATAAAAATGTATTTTGTCTTTGTTCCTATTTTGTCCTGGTACACCCTTGCAATTTCCTCAAAGACAAGAGTGTCTTCTGTTATTTGTAACAAGTCCCTTTCTACCACATCTGGCTCTATGGTAATAAGAGTGATTCACACTGGGATTTCTAGAAAGCTTCAGGATGGATACTGGTCACCAGAGACATTAAACATGCCAGAGTTTTATAAAAAAAAAGACTTTTGAACACTGAGAATTAGGGAGCCTCCAGCTTGGTGAACAAGCTTATGTTCTGGGAAGGAAGCATGCCCACAGAAGGGTATAGAAGCTCTGAGTTAGCTGCTCAGTACCTTCCCAGGTCTATCTCTTCTATTTAACTGTTCCTGAGTTCTACAAGTAAATGTAAGTTATTAAAGGAAGGGACTGTGGAGATTTCTGAATTCACAGCTTAGAAGTATGGGTCACCTGCGGATGGCACTTGCAGCTGGCATCTGAAGTGGGAGCAGTCTTGTGGATTGAGCCCTTTGACTGTGAAGTCTGCGCTAAGTCTGGGAGCCAGCATCAGAACTGAACTAGATACCCAGGTGGTACTGGAGAACTGGCTGTGGTTTGGAAAAATCACATACATCTCGTGTCAGAAACCACACAAGAAGGTATTAATGCTTTGTGAATACTAAGGAAAGCAACTTAACTATACTGAATCCAGTCCCTCTTCGTGGAATTTTATATGAATGCCATGATTAGATACCTTAGTACCTACATGGTATTCAAATAACAACATTTTAAACAGAAAAGTTAGGCTAAGTGGTAATGGTGTCTATCATTTATTTGTAAAGTTACTTAATACCGCATTTTATCCTCAACTGGTTTTTTCTCTACTTGCTTCACTTTTGTTGACTTACTAACCTAAGAGTTGTTCTTAATGTCTGGAAACTCAATTCACACAATTTTTTCACAAAATTCCACACACAATTTTTGTAAAATTAACCACAAGTCTCTAGAGCCTTGAGTTTAAAAATTTGAAATATAGATGACACAGAAAATAAAAAACGATGTAACTTAAAAGAAAGCAGCTGAGTGGGAGGGAAGGAAAATAAGTTATTTAATTTAAAATCTCTTGACTAACTTAACAGGTTTCTGAAGGACATAGCAAATGCCAGTATGAATGAGGAAATTTACAAAGGAAGGTAAGGGGAATCCATAGTAAGATGTTTTTGTGTATGTGATAAAATAAGTTTTGACAGAATCACATCATGGTTATATAAAATTTAAAAGTTCTATAGTTTAGGGAATGATTAGAAGAAAAATATTCTGTACTATTGCAAATAATTTGTAGTTATCTTATTGAACATAAAAAAGAGGTTTATTTAGTAAACCAATCCTACTTCCACTAAAGGTTCAAATATGCCAACATTTTACACAAAACAATTAAACTTCTCTATACACTTGCCTGTGTCAGGGACGTCAGTGGGTCTCATAATTCTCCGAATCTGCTCCATAGATTGCAGGTCTGGTGACAGTCCTATAAGTAAAAACAGGGGATGTAGTCCTGATAGTTGACAAAACGTTGCAATTATGTTGTCTTCTCTATTTTCAAGAAAATAGAAAACATACTTCTGTTCTATTTCAAAAGATTTCCCAAAGACAGACCCCTATGATGCTCTTTCCCAGTCTTCCCTGCCCTTCATATAAACATAGCGTATTCAATTACAACCCTTCCTACTACTTTTGCTATTTTGTTACCACTTCAAATAAAACATTTTACTTCTAAAATGTCTGTTGGTCCCCTTCTAAATATATTTTTTCACAGCATGCTCATTACTTCATGAAGGCATTAAACTGTTGATAAACAAGAAAAAGAACATGAATATACCTGAGAACATTTAAAGTGGTACATACATATGAGCCACTACTCTCTGGCAGCTAATCCAAGTATCATAAAGAATACAGCTGAACATTCATATTCCATACTTTCTATTTCTATTCTTAGCTATACTAATGTGCAAGAACCACAACTCCTTAAATGTTTAATATCTACTGGAGAATATGTTTCAATTAATACATTGAATTATGTCCTACTGGAGAATAAACTACTTATTACCTCTGGCCTAATTAAGTGCATCTAGCTTTTCAGTGTTTTTTCACTTTAATTCTCTCCATTTATTAATGAAAAAAGTAATTTTCTTATATTACTTTCATTAAATTACTTCCCCACACAAAAATCCAACATGGTTATTATAACATTTAATAAAGCCTTCTTGATCAAATTTCTATAATCTGATCTCACCATTCCCCAATATGTACTTGATAGTCTAGTTCAGTTGCATCAGTCCTCACATACTCTCTAGAGAATTTACATATGGTCTCATGTCCTTTTAATTTCTCTGAAGTCCACTTATCCCTTAAAATTCATGCCTCCAACAGCACTCAAGCTGAGGCAGGAGGATTGCCACAAGTTCAAGGACAGCCCACGCTACATAGCGTAGTGAGACCTTGTCTCCAACCTACCCCTCAAAACCAAAACCAAAAAAACCCCCAAACAATTCATGCCTCCATAAACATACCCAACAATTCTCTCTTTCCTGACTTTTCATAATTGCTATCTCTACAAGTACCACCATAACTAAATCATAACTAAATTTTATTACTCAGTATTTGCTATTTACTTACATCCATCCATTTATTCATTCATTCATTTGAGACAGCTGGCCATGAACTCATAGTAATCCTCCCGTCTCAGCTTTTCAAGTGCTGGGATTACAGGTGTGTGCCATTAAACCCAACAGCTACATAAATATATTTTCTTTTTATTTTGGTACCCGGGATCAAACTCAGGACCTTGCATTTGCCAGGCAGGTACAGTGCCAGTGAGCTACATCCCTGGCCTATAAATGTACCAAAAGGCTTTTAAATGCTTCAAGATCATCAGATCATATACTACATGCTGTCATGGCATCTAGCCAAGTGCTAGACACATGTTAATTTTTCAAATACATTTTATATACTTATGCTCATTTCACAAGTCATATAAAATAACCTGCCATTCTACAAAATTTTTGAGACAGGGTCTCACTATGTAGTTCAGGTTAGTATTGAACTAGTGATCCTCCTGTATCAACCGACAGAGTGCTAGGACTACAGGTGTGCACCACTACGTCTGGCTACAAAAATTATTTTTAAGACTAAAGCTGACATACTGTACAAAGCCCAGAGTTCTTAAAATATACACAAACTCAATTACATTTAAATTCTGATGAAAGGATATTTAATACAGATAAGAAAACGATGATCTTGTCATTTTTACTGACAGCTGGAGTATCTTTCTGTCAAAATTTAAGGCACGGGCTACAGATGCAGCTGAGTGGTAGAGTGTGCTTGCCTACTATGTGTGAGAGGCCTGGGTCTGATCCCTAGCATTGTAAAACCAAAAACAAAAGGAAACCAAACAGAGACAAAGGGAAGATGTTAAAGCTCTACCTATTACATGAGAAATCCTCCAAAGACAATGTCCAATTGCCATTGTTTCCCAAGAGTATCTGAGTTACAGGGTTTGTCAGGTGTGGTGGTGCATGGCTATAGCCCAGGCCTTGGGAGGCTCAGGCAAGAGAATTGCCTCAAGTTTGAGACCAACCTGGACTACACAGTGAGTTCAAGGCAAGCCTGAACTACACAGTGAAACCTTGTCTCATTAAAAAAAAAAAAAAAAAAAAATTTTTTTAAATTATAGGTCTTTTGTGGGTAATGGAAAAACAGTAAGAAAAACTCATAAGGCAAATTTATTATTCTACCTCCATGACAACAGAAGATCTTCTCATCCACAATGGCAGCTATAGGCAGACAGTTAAAACAATCAGTGAAGGTCTTCCACAATTTAATATTAAATCTTCGTTTGCCTATAAAAAGAACATGCAGATAATATTTTAAAATGTTAAATTATTCTCATTAGTTATTTCAAAACCACAGGATTATGAATTATTTCAACTTTCTTTTGTATACTTAACTAGCATTTTTGTTTTCTGTAAGTCCATTAAGTTATAAAAATATATCGTATGGACTGAGAATGTTCTCAGTGGTAAAACACTTGCTTAGCATGTGGGCTTAAGCCTCAACACCACAAAAAAGTTCTATTAAAAAAGTGCTGGGCACGGTGGCACACACTTGTAATCCCAGCACTCAAAAAGGCTGAGGCAGGAGGATCACTATGAGTTCGAGGCCAGCTTGGACTACATAGTGAGGACCTTGTCTCAAAAAACCAAGAAAAGGTAATAAGCATTCAGCACCTTCAGTAAAGTTACAGACTTCAAAGACTGTGGTACGTGTTTTATGCAACAAATACATCAGACAATTTTGTCTTTTAAGATCACTATAATAAAAGCAATTCTGAAACAGTCTAATAAGCTATTGGTTATTTTTCCTTTAACATGTACACTAAATACTTTGCCAAATACATGAGTAGAAATGAAAGGTGTACCTTTGGAGACTGTCCTTTTTAACTCTAATGCATCAAGTAATACACTCTAAACATACTGCCAAGATTCACTTTTGAGTGATTTACAACTTTGCTGTATAGCAAGTAAAAAGGCACAAAGGCTGTAATTTTCTTGTAGCCTAGCTTAAATAGCTACAACAAAGACAACCTGAAGTGCATGTTAACCTTTAGATTTGGTTACTAGATTTTCCTGATTTGGCTTTAAGCTCAACTTTATTAAGCCAGGGAAAAGATGAAAGATATAAGTACTAATTTTCTATGCTTTCATGCCACAGCTTGCCTCTTAATGACTAAGTACAATTCAAAGCACTGTTTATAAGCTGCTCTCTCATGCACTATTCCAGCTGATGTCATTTCTATATTTAAGAATATTCATACCTCTATTTTCAGCCTTTAAGAATATACTGTACCTATACTCTGATGTACTTTTAGGAAGATGGTTATAGTTTCATGTACTCCAATCTACGTTTTCTCTACAGGTCTCATTTAAACAATTCTAACTATATACTATATCACAGCAGGGAGGGATAGGGAAATAAAACAACAGTTAGGATGTGTTATGTACATGTATTAATCCCCCAGATAAATGTAATCATTATGTACTGCCAACACTAATAAAAAAAATTTAAAAAGCAAAAAAATACAACTAAATATACAATAATTCCCATTAGAACATAAGTTCCATAAGAGATCACCTGTCTTGAGTACTCCACATTCCTAGTGTTCAGAAGTGATTGGCATATATACCACAGCTTCAAACATTTTTCAAAAAATTGTTTGAAGAGATACGAGTTTGACTAACACTCTAACATATGTAAAGATGGAAAAAACAGAAGTAGATTCTAATGGGGAATTCCGTAGTAAAAAAAAGAGAAAGTTCAATTAGAAAATCACCGCAATTGATTCTAAACTGTAAACAACAGAAGAAGCTTACTCCCATATGGGATCTAACAAAACTCGAAGACCAGTTGAAATGTGGTACGGTAATTTGATAAACTGACTTTTAAATAATCTTAGTAGAAAACCAGAAGCCAATCTACAGTGATCTCTGTTTCACTCAGATATTTTTACTAGGCAAACTAATTAAAACACGGGTCTTCAATGTGGTTTTTCAATAAAACAGAGTACTATTCAGCCATAAAGAATGAGAAACTAGAAACATTTATAGCTAAATGGATGGACCTTGAGGCCATACTCTTAAGTGAAATAAATAGGACACACATGTGTAAATACCGAATAGTTTCTCTAGTGTGAGAAACTGAAAGTGTAAATAAGGATCAAAATGTATAACAGATAATTTGAAATAGGAAGAAAAGGTCCAAAGGAGAAGAGGAAGTCGGAAGGGCAGAGGAAAGGGATAAATATGAGAAAAGGAAAACAACAAAACAAAACAAAACACCACGGCTCTTCAGCCAAAAAAGTTGCAGTCAATTTGAGACAAGACCAAGGAGATCCCAAGAAGCCAATTAATAACGTGTTTCCCACTTTCAGGTTCCTCTTCCTGGGCCTCTGCCTAGGGATCATACAGTGGACCCTAAAGTTATGACTGGCCTGACATACGAACACCCTGGGTTGTGACTGGAATTTTAGTTTTAACTTACAACCAAAGTATTGAGTTACGACCCAAATGTTGGTCACTTGTGCTTCTAGATGGTCTCAGATACAGATTTTACCCTTACAGAATTCTGGAAGGAACAATACAACATCCTTTCCTGTGTGGCCGTAAGTGAGAAATCCTGGGCCAATGTCTAAGGTCACTGAGATCTGCCTGTATACAGGAGAGACTCTGAAGGCTGTGTAGAGGAGCCTGAGCCTTCAACTGACCAACCTGAGCTGCAACCAGCCCTCGAGAACAAACTGAGTGTGTAAGTCAAAGATCCACTGCATTTTTTTAAAAATTCAGAATGAAAAGGACTCCTTTGAATTAGAAAATCATGAGGAAACTTTTTTTTTTATGTTTTCATCAATTACTTTTCAAAGTTTTTATTTTCACTTACATTCATCATAGAATCCATAAATGCGATTGATGCTAGCACATTCATGGTTTCCTCTTAAGAGAAAGAAGTTTTCTGGGTATTTGATTTTATAAGCCAATAGCAAACAAATGGTTTCCAAAGACTGCTTTCCTCTGTCCACATAATCTCCTAAGAAAAGATAGTTGGCTTCTGGTGGGAAACCTCCATATTCAAATAATCTCAGCAAATCTGTGTATTGTCCATGAATATCTCCTAAAAACAGAAAAAGTCAGTTTAGAAAAATCACTTACTGTTGTGAGCAACTTCTATGAAACGGCTCCTAATGCCTATAGCATTACACAACGCCCTCCCCATAAGTGTAGGCTATACCTCGTACTTTCTTCTAACAAATCAGATACAATGAAAGGGAGATGGGTTCTAACTTCCAAAATTAGGCTTTAAGATTGTGACTTTTGTTTTGCTTGCATCCTCACACCTTCTTCCATGGCTGGTGATGGTACTAGCTGCCTTACAAAGAAGCCCATGGAGCAAAGAACTAAGAGAGGCCCCTGGCCAAGAGTTCATTTGGAACCAGGGCCCTCAATCCATCAGGCTGTAAGGAACTGAACTCATCACTGAGCCTTCAGATGATTGCGGCCCCACTTCAAACCTTGACTGGAGCTTTGTGAGGACCCCGAAGCAAAGCTGTGCCCACATTCTAGACATAAAGAAACTGTGAATGGCAAATTAACGTTGTTAAGCTCAGAAGTTTTGGGCAATTTTTAAATACAATAACAGTAACTAATACAGTTAGTCTTACGGTAGTTCATCTTAGGTTATATTCTATTCTGCCAAAAAGCAAGAAATAAGAAATATGTATATAAGTAACTTTTGCTACCATCAAATTATTTCTATACAACATTTAAAAGAATACTTATTGTTTGTTTAGGGTTTTTTTGGTACCGGGGATCGAACTTGGGTCCTTGCAAAGAATACTTCTTTTTTAAGAGTACAGATGGTACTCTAACTTAAAATGGCTGGACTTAGAATTTTTAACTTTATGATTATGAAAAAGCAAAACATGCAATAAGTAGAAACCGTACTCTGAATTTTTATCTTTTCTTGCACTATCAATATGTACTACAATACCTCTTTGAGATACTGGGCATTAGCAGCAGCAAGCTGCAGCTCCCAGTTAGCCACACAACGATTGATGGTAAATGAGTGATAACAGTGTACTGTGCTGTTAAGCTATCCTTCTGGTAGGTTAGGTGAATTATGTTTAAAATTATGGTATTTTTAATTTATGATGGGAATATTGGGACATAATCCCATTGTAAGGAGCATCTGCACTTCAATTTTAAGGTCATCCATCCAAATCAATACATCTGCTTCATTTAAATTCATAAAAGGGAGTGACCATTTACAGAAAATTCTAAATGACTGTCTCTTAAAGGCAATATTATATGGTAAATTACTTAGCAGGCAACAAATCCTAATCCATTCAACAAACATTATTTATCTCTTAATTGCTCAGTACTGTACAAAAGAGCACCAAATACCTGACTTAATAAACCACAAACAGAATAAAAAGTACTTAAGATTACATTAAGCACTTAAAAAAAATTTACATAGTGTGAACGCAGACCACCAGGAAATATCCAGGAGAAAGAATTTCTGCATTATTTAACCAAAGGCCAGGATGATATATTACATTTTTTCTTTTTTTTTTTTGATACCGGGGACCAAACTCGGGACCTTGTGCTTGACAGGCAGGTGGTGGAACCACCGAGCTAAATCCTCAGCCCTACATTAATTTTTTCTTGTTACAACAATGAAATGATCACTTAATTTAAGGCCATAAATTTTTAAGTATGGTCAAAATCCATTTTAAGACTTAAATACAAACAATCACAACAAAGTAAGAAGACCTTAGATATTGTCATGCTGACCCTAAAAATTCTGTATGTTTTTTCTAAGCAGTGCACTGGAATCTTCATTTCCCCATATTCTTAAAGACACTAAATATCAATCTCTGGCTCTTTTGTAATTTGATTAGTTAGAATTTTGATTTTATTTATGGAGCTGAGGCCCTTGAATGTATTTTAATTTCTTCTAAGAACTACCTCTTCCTATTTTTTTGTTCTTGTTGTATTGTCATTTTCTTATTTCTAAGAATTCTTTATTAATGAACAGCAATCTTTTTATATGTTGAAATCTTTTATATGTTGAAAAGACTATACCAAGTCTTTTCTTTTTTTTTTTTTTGAGGCAGGGTCTTGCTATGTAGTTCAGGCTGGCCTTGAACTCACAGCAATCCTCCTGCCTCAGCCTCCCAAGTGCTGGGATTACAGGTGTGCACCACCACACCCGGCAGTACTTTCTTTTTAATCATTTTTATAAGTTTCAAATTTTATACAATAAAACCTACCAATGTACCATTACACAAAATTTAAAAAAAAATTTTCCTCATATCATTATTCTCATTATAAATATGGGAAGAAAAACACGATTCAAAAGAACCGTTTCCAACATTACCCGTTTACCTACCACAAATTTTCAGTGGTGCCTCCAATTCCAAAAGAATAGGCTGGCTGAGAAAGATCTCACGAGACTTGATACATAAACCCCGAACTTCTGCTTCAGTCATCTGCACAATTTTTCCTGGACGACATCCTCGTACTGATAAACAACAAATAAAATGGTCAGTTTTCTAAACTTTACCAGTAAAATAATAATCTTTTGAAAAGTTCATGTCCATATGTTGAAGGTCAGAAAAGTCAAACAGGTTGCAAACTACCTAATTGAATCCAATGGCTAATAATAGTAAGGTATTCTATGTCTTTGGCCTCTATTTCCAGTGTTGCTGGTTTCTGATGACACTCCTCAAGTCTGCTACCACTGAAATGCTGCCACTGAAAATTTGCTCTGTAGGGGCCAATTTGAGGCCTACCAGCCCAAGAGACCCAGGCAGTTTCAGGGACAGCACCCTTGAGCGTCTGGCGTACTCTCCCATCAAAACAATTCTTTTATCTAGTAGGAAAGTAGAATGGCATCACTAAGAATCAATGGTTATAAAAAGCAACTGGGCACAGTAGTGCACACCTGTAAACCCAGCACGATGGGAGGCCAAGGCAGAAGGACTGCAGTTCCAGCCCAGACTGGGTAACTTAGTGGGCCCTGTGTCAAAACAAACCACACAAACAAACAAACAAACTGGCTTCAGTGTGAAGACCCTGGTTTCAATCCCCAGTGTGTGTAGGATTAAAAAGTAGTTGCCAGTTAAGTATTTTGGCTTTGTACTCTTTCCTGGAATTTTATCAGCATCTCCAGGAACTTTAGCAACAACCACCTCCATTTGCTGATTTAAAACACATATACATGTAACTTGTCATCATTTCCTTTCATCATTATCTCCACTGGTTCATTCCATTTAACCTTTATACTTTTAAGATCTAAATCCTAACTGAAAAGGCATTCAAAAAGAAAACAGACTGCCTCTCTATATACCCCTACTACTTTCCATTTATAATTAAGCATACATATTTTTTGTTTAAAAATTGCTACAATTCTTTTGTCTGGTTAACGATACAGGCTTTTAAAAAGTTAGGCCTTTATTTGCAAAAGTTGTACATTCAAAATATATATATATATATATATATATATATATATATATATATATATATATTTATATATTGTTTTTGCAGGGGGCGGCGGGGGGGGGGTACCAGGGATCAAACTCAAGACCTTATACTTTCCAGGCAGCCGTCCGCACCACTGAGCTAAATCCCTGCCCTCAATATATTAACATAAAAATAACAAGATTAAAGAGTCAATATACAAATGTGCTTTAGCAAATTTGCCAGTTAATAAGACTATTCCTGAAATTCAAATCATGATCAGCAATACTAGCTCTCAAAAATTACCTACTTTTAAACCTAAGACCAAAAAGGACATTTAGCTTCATATCTTTTACTAAGCACCTGAAATACTGGCCTGGGTTAGATTCAGGAACAAGTCTTAATCTTGGGATTAGTCCTAAATGGATAAAAGTTTAAGGGGGAGAAAAAAAGGTGTTCATCTCGAAGGATGAAAGATCCCTGGTTGCTTTCAGATGACAAATACACATCTACAAGTTATTACTCAGTAGTTATTAAATCATTCAACAAATACTTGAGAGCCTAATGTGCTTCAGTTGTTAGATACTACAGACAAGATTTATAAAAAATGCTCAAAGGTAGGCACAGCGGTGTTCACCTGTAATCCCAGCTACCTGGCAGGCTGAGGCAGGAGAATGGCAAACTCAAGAGCAGCTTGGGCAACATAAAAAAGACTGTATCTCTTTTTTAAAAAGTTCACAACTTATGTTATAATTCCACAGTAACATATAGTTTAGATGTGACTCAATGGCACTCATTTAAGGAAGTTAAAAGGTTAGTGAGGGTCATTTCAATGTCTCAACTTAAAATTGACCAAATTATAATGGTGACTATTTAACCTTGTATAGCTTATTATTTTCTTCATAAATTATATGTTTAATTTTTTCCAAGTGAATAATTATGGAACTCTAACATTTTTAGAGGTATAAAATGCTAAAAGTTATGCTAATCCACAAAAACTAAAATTCACCAAAATAAACCCTACTGCATGAAAACTGTATTTCACTGATTCTAAAACGCACTTTTGGGCCAGGGATGTAGCTCAGTGGCACCGCACCTGCCTGGCAAGTGCAAGGTCTGAGAGTTCAATCCCTGGTACTGGCGGGGGAGTTCAATCCCTGGTACTTTTCCCTCAGTATCTCTGAAGTTGTGCTATACCTTGTAATTGCTTATGATTACAACTGGAAGTGGCCTTTTCCCTCTTGGTGGCACATAAAACTGCGTGTCATGATCATACCTTAACAGTTGATGAAATGTCTTTAGAGAAGCTTAAGTTTCTTCTAAATGTTAAGCCTTTGGCAAGTGACCAAATATTAGAAATGCACTGGCCAAACGTGTGGGAAAATCAAGTAAACAGAGCAATTTCAATTGTTTTTCCAATTTAAGTCATGCTCTCTTATGTACTTCCAGATTTCTAAAAGCACTTCAAATTTCTCAGTTATCTGAAAAAAGAAATCAGGTGCCCTTTTACATGTACATGCATGAGGCAACTAGATCACTATCACAATATTCCCAACAGACTTCATTATTTGGATATAATGAGTCTAGATGTAAGTGTCTCACTGGATTAAGGAGATATTATAAATTTGCATACTTCATTAGGTGGAAAGCACTTCACACCAATTATTTCATTTTGTCCGTTTCAGGTCCCAAGAATGATAAAGGGAAGTTATTCTCTCTACTGTATAATAAAAGACTGAGATTATATAACTTTGCATATGATCGATCACAAGATTGGAGGAAATGAAGAACAGCATAGAAGGATTCAGAAACAAAGTATTCTAACTCAAAGGAAGAATGCTTTCCACTTTGCCATATAAAACTTAGAGATAAAAAATTTCATAGAAAAAAATTTCTAGCCTATAATCTACTATTACAAAGCAGAAACTATTTTGAAGTATTATGTACAAGCAGTTAACTAACATCACATGTATAAATCAATGCATTTTTAACTACTCTACACTTACATAACCACCCAGAATAATATGCAAAATGCTAGGTGGACATGGTGACACTCGCCTGTAATATGAGCACTTTAAGTGAAAGCAGGAGGCTCTCAATCCCGGCCTAGGCTGTTAGTGAAACCCTGTCTCAAAATGAAAAGAAAGAAAAGGGGCTAAGGAGGAAGCTCAAGGCAAAGACCCTGGGTTCAATCCTCAACACCAGAAAAGGGAAAAGCACATCATTCTTTGGGGTGGTCACGCACACTGCTCTAGGGTGTGTCTGTAACATAAGAGCAGAACTAATGAGTCACAGAAAAGACTCAGTTTTATTTAGCAGATAGCAAGGGTCTCACAAAGTAGCCATACCAATTGATGTCTTTAAGTCTTTTGTTTATTCTTAAAACTGGATTGACTTTTTCCCCCTTTTTAATGCTGTCTTGATGAACAGAAGTTATTTATTTTTGGTGCCGGGGATCGAACTCAGTACCTTGTGTCTGTGAGGCAGACGCGGTGCCACTGGGCTAAATCTCAGGCCCAGAAATTCCTTCCTTCCTTCCTTCCTTCCTTCCTTCCTTCCTTCCTTCCCTCCCTCCCTCCCTCCCTCCTTCCTTCCTTCCTTCCTTCCTTTGGTACCGGGGATTGAACTCGGGACCTTGTGCTTGCGAGGCAGGCGCCGGAACCCCTGAGCTAAATCCCCGGGCCCAGAAGTTCTTTATTTTAATGAATCTACAATCTAACTTTGTCTTCTGTAAGGATTATTTCCTTATGTCTTCTAGATGCTTACTGTTTTAGACCATTTCATTCCCTAATCCCTTCTCAAATTAGTTGGTCTGAGGTAAAAAGTCAAGGTTCATTTTTATCCATGCAGATATTTGACTTGGCATTATTTATCATAGAAATTATCCTTTCCCCTAATAAACAGCTGTGGCAACTTTGTAGAAAAATCAAGCAACCTCACTCAAACGGATCTGTTTTTGGACACTATATCACTGGCTTGACACCAAACGTGTGCAAGTTTTCATTGGAAAATAGATGAGTTCAGGAAGAAATGACATTTGAACTATGTCAAACCTTCAAATTCACAGACTTCATTATCTCTTCTTTTACTTAAACTGTCATTTATTTCAGGGCTGTTTTGTAGTTTTACTGTCAATGTTTTTAGTTTTTACTATGATAGTCTTGTATATTTTTTCATTATGTTAATTTTGAGGGGCCTGCTATTGTAAACCTGTTTTCTTATTTCATTTGCCAACTGTTTGATGATGATTTGTGTATACCAACACGGTATGCTATTTTAACAGTTTGCCGTTTTCTCTGGCAAGTATATGATCATATCATTTGTAAAAACTCGGTTTTAATCCTTTCCAATCTTTTATTTTTCTTTCTCTCTGAATCACTGAGGACCGTCAGGACAATGCTGAATAGAAGTGAAGCTGCTGATACCCTATCTTGTTCTTGAACTGGGAAAAAGGCATTCAATACTTCATCATTAAGATACTTTTATTTCTGTACATTTCATCATCTTTAAAAAAATTAGTTTCTATTCCCAACTAAGAATTTTTGTTATTAAGAGGTATTAAAATTTAGGAAACATTATTTACTTAATGGGATAATCATATCATTTTATTCCTTTATTTTGTTTATATGTTTTATCTTGACCTTTCCCTTTTCCTTTCTTTTTCTTTGGGAGGGGGCAGTGGGGACTGAACCCAGGGGCTTTACACTATGTTAAATCCTCAGCCCTTTTTAAAATTTTTTACTTTGAGACAGGTTTTCACTAAATCGCTGAATTTGTCCAAGCTGGGCTCCTTACTGCCTCAGCCTTCCACACTGCTTGGATTACAGGCATGCACTAAGAAGCCTGGCTTATCTTAACCGATTTCTCAGTGGTGAGACTAGCCCTGGATCCCTAGAATAAACAAGCTTATGATTTACTACCCGTATCTAATATTCAGCAGGATTAAATTTTGTAATATTTTGCTCAGGATTTTTGTGGCCATATTCATAAGATATTCATGGCCAGTAATCTGTCATTTATACATCATATTTTGGGGGAGGGGGGGTACTGGGGATTGAACTCAGGACCTCGTGCTTGCCAGGCAGGCGCTGTGCTATTGAGCTAAACCCCTGGCCTGGGAAGTATTATTTCTTTTTCTATTTTCCATAATATACCACAAAATTGAAGTAATTTCTTTTTATGTTGTAGGTCATTAGTGAAACCATCTGAACTTAGAATTTTCTTTTCGAGAGGTATTTCAACACAAATTCATTTGCTTTAACAGGTATGACTAAGAAATTTTTTTCCTGACTGTTTAGCCAAGAAGAATCTATCACCTAAATTATTAAACTTCTTAGCATTATTTTTATTCTTAAAAATATAATTACTTTTCTCTGAAAAATTTGAGAATAGATTATATAAACCAACCCCTTTTTATCCCTTCATACACCAGGTAAGTATCTCCTAAAAATATTTTCTTTTACAGTCACAATACAAGTTATCAGGCCTCAGGAATTTAGCACTGTTAACAAATATTTAAAAGAACAACAACAAAAAAGAACATACTACAATTCTATTAACTGTTTGGATCATGTCCTGTATAAAATCTTTCCCCCTAGTGCAAAATTACATATTGCATTTGCATATTCCACCTCTTTTAGCCTCCTTTATCTTTACTGATAACAGTGATTTGTTTTCTGGTTTAACTTGGGGGGGGGGTGTTTCTGGGGACTGGGGATTGAACCGAGTTTTTGCAATGAGCTACCCTATATCCACAGCCCTTTACATTTTTCTTTTGAGACAAGCTCTCACTAAGTTACTCAGTTGCCCAGGCTAGACTTAGACTTGTAATTTTCATGTCTCAGCCTCCCAGAATGCTGGAATTCCTTGTTAGTCTTTCTTGAGGTTTAAAATTTTATTATTTCAATATTATTTTTAAAAACATACACTGTCTTTTCTTTCTTTCCTCTCACTTAGTGGTTATGCTAGGGATTACAAATGCCTTTTATACATATTTTAAACCCCATTTTAATTATTTTGGTTTTTTGAGCAAGGTCCCACTATATATTTCAGGCTGGCCTTGAATTCACTGTGATCATCCTAAGTGCTGGTATTATAGGCACATGCCACCATGCTCAGTTCCAAAATTATTGTTTTAAACGGTCCAAGTTAATTTATATTTATTCACATTTATTCTTATTGTTGCTCTTTCTTTCTAGAGTTTTCTGCTTTTACTTAGCATCACTTTTTTTAAAAAATGAACAATTTCAGTGTTTTCTAGTGACAGGCTATTAGCAATACACATTATCTTAACTTTAGTTTGTATTTTCTGTTCACTTGTGAAGGTTATGTGCATTAGATTTAGAATTCTAAGTCAGCATCATTTTTTCCTTTCAGTGCTTTAAAAAGATCATTCTAGGGCTGGGGATTTAGCTCAGTGGTTCCAGCTCCTGCCGCACAAGCACAAGGTCCTGAGTTGGATCCCCTGTACCAAAAAAA